>OX381627.1:17960601-18597353 GCA_947459985.1 Diloba caeruleocephala
AAAGAAAAAATACGGCTAGTCCGTCCAGACAAAGCTGCGTTAGAAGTGCAGCAATCGACCGACAAGATACACGACTGAATAATTGTACCACATATGCAATGACAGTGTTATGAACGAATGCAAGCTTGGAACCTGTTCCGTTATCACCATAACAGGCAACAACGGTGCCAAATCATCGTTTGATAATTCGCGGTTACGCCAACGACTGAGATTAAGTTATAAGCATCGAACCATAAAGGAAAACGCTAAATATAACTGTGGTTTGGGTTTCCAATTCTTTTGATTTATTGATTCTGTTGAATTTCTCGATACAGTTTTTTCATTCACTAACCCATCCGTAATAGCCTGAATATCTGAACCAATAAATAAAATTTAAGTGTCGGTTTGTAAGATCTGAGAGAACTACCACTTAATCGGTTCAACACTGGGCTGAAATGGCTTATAATAATAATATACCTATATCTAAACGAATAAATAAAATTAAAGTGTCTGTTTGTAATGTCACAATAACCGCTTTTTACTAAATGCATATAAAAGGATATACGGTATTTATAAAAAAATTGTCTGTCTGTTTGTTCCAGCTAATTTCCGAAACGGCTGCACCGATTTTGACGGGACTTTCACTGGCAGACAGCTGATGTTATAAGGAGTAACTTAGGGTACTTTTTATTAAGAAGACTAATCATAGAAGAAGTAAAAGAATTAGGGCTTCTCCCAAAAAAATGGAAACCCATGATATCTACATCATGATATCATGATATATATACCCAATGTCAACTATCTATGTAAATAACGTAATGTATCTATGTAAATAATCCGATTTATTTTAAACGGCGGGTGAAACCGCGGGGCACATCTAGTTTTAAATATGCCCGGGATTATGAAACGAATACCGAGTATGTCCCAGAATACTAGCGTGAAGTTGCAACATTGTTTTTAGCAACAGAGCTGCTGTTCCGTACGGTGAGTGACTATTACCGGAAGCCCGACTCCCAAACATAATATGGCAGACATACGACGTGGGGGCCCTCAAGGAAAAAGTGAAGGAAAGGTCGGCAAAACATCCGCAATTCCTCTGGTGTTTATTAATTTATATACTAGCTGGAACCCGCGGTTTCACCCGCGTTTAATTTAAAAGGAATTTAGAGTACTTCGACATAGACACTTGAGGTAGAATATCTATATTGGATTTCAAGGGCTTTTTTTTTGCGCGGAACCCTAATTCATCATCATTTCGGCCGAATGAAGTCCACTGCTGGACACAGGCCTCCCCCAAAGATGTCCACAACGACCAATATGGATGTGTTGTGGGCTCATTGGGGGGTTTTGCCATAATCCTAACCCTAATTATTTTTCTAAAATTAAAGTAGCCTAAGTTATTCCTTAGAACATCAGCTATCTACCAGTGAAAGTCCCGTCAAAATCGGTCCAGCCGTTTCGGAGATTACCCGGAACAAACAGACAGACAGACAGACAAAAAAATTAAAAATTGTTTTTTTGTTATATGTCCCGTATATACTTTCATATGCATTTAGTAAAAAGCTGTTATTTTGACATTACAAACAGACACTTCAATTTTATTTATTTGTATAGATACTTAATGTACACTAGTGTACAAACGCGGTCTTAATGCCGTAGGCATTTTCTGCCAGACGACCTTTGGGTGATGCAGAGAACAAAATAAGAAAGAAAGGTATAGATGCGAAGACATATTATACAAATACATAGACGTACATAAACATTACATGTATAAAAATATATTTATATATACGAAATAAACACGTACATACATATTATATAATAAATATACACAGATAGTAATCATCATTTCGGCCGAATGAAATCCACTGCTGGACACAGGCCTCCCCCAAATTACACCACAACGACCGATATGGGCGTGTTGGGGCTCGTTGGGGGGTTTTGCCATAATCGCCACGCTTGGCAGACGGGTTGGCGATCGCAGTTGTGTTGTTAATGTACTCGAAGGACGCTGCTGCCCATCCTTTGATTAATCCCTTAGTCGACTTTTACGACACCCACAGGAGGAGATGGGGTGGTGGTATTCTGAGCCGGCACCAGATAGTAATAATAAAAAATAAATAAAATCAGAGTTGAGATGAATCTGCTGACGTCTTTTTGAAAAGGTATTTTCGTAATTTAGTTTTAAAGTTGGTGTTGCAGATAACGAGCGGCGCGGGCGGTGGTCGCTTATCCCGCATGCCTACCGAGCCTCACAAATAATAAAAAGCCTTTATTTTTGTATGTATGCATTTGTACATCTTCGGTAAACATTTTCCTCGAGTGTCAAGCCGTCTGTTTAAGGCCGTGTGCCCAATAGCTGATCACCACATACGGTAGGTTGCCGCTACCAATGTGTAAGTGGGACGCCTGATTTGTGTGTCGTTGCCTTTTATTATTTCGATATATGTGAGCTTGACTTTACAGGAGGCTTGAGAGAAGGGTGGAGTTTGCTTGGTAGCTAGCGTAGGAACTTGTTCTGTTTGCGGTCGAATGCTGACAAAGCGTGCACCTCATCCTAGTGTTGCCAGATGAGAAAACTACAATAACTGGGCAAAACTTCAAAATGAACGTTTTTATTCATTGATTGTCCGACAGAGGCGCGTCAGAGATCTTCGCCTGTTTAGTCGCTATCAGCAAATAGGTAAAAAGAGCAATTTACGCCTGTTGCATAGCATCTGCGACATAGATAACCAGCCCGCCGGTCGCGGGTTCGGTTCCCGCACGGAACAAATATTTGTATGATCTGCAGATAGTTGTTCCGGGTCTGGGTGAATTGTGTGTGGAATTTATGTCTGTAAACGCACCCACGACGCTGGAGAAATCCTAGTGTGGGGCAACGTTTTAAAAAAAGAAGTTGGCACATTATGAGTATGATGACATTGATTAATAATAATAATTTAAACATAATAGAAAGTCCTATGTTTACCTCGACACACAGTGCATGTCGCACCGCTTCCGTTATCTTTCTCATTCTATACTAATCATAATCTTCTGCTACTATACTCTGATTTGTGAACTCTGTTGTGAGCTTGCTTCTTATGAATACACTGTTGTGACGAAGACCGTGCTTACTTTGTTTTTGGTGACAATTACAATTAGTGTATTTTGTTGTTGCGTTCCGTTCATTCGGAGTGTAGTGAGCAAGAAAGCGAGCGGTACTTTGTAAGATTTGTTTTGTCAAGAACTTCAAGAGAGAAGAGAAGCTGTGTGTCGGTTACACATTTTGTATTTTGTCGGGATTCTGGACAGCATATGAAATGTCGGGATAATCCAGACGAATCCCGATCGTCTGGCAACCCTACCTCACCCCCAGCCAAAGTTACTGGGAAGGACACCGTGGGGTTTTAGCCGCTAAGAGTCCGGCATGCCCCTTCCCCCTTCCCAAGGCGGAGGAAGTCCGTTAGGATTTCCCCACATCAAAAAAAGGAACTTGTTCTGTCGCTAATCAATGTAGGACGCAAGCGCAACACACTCTTACGATTAGATACCCGATGAAAGGATAAGGTAAGTTATGGCCGAATGGGCGGCTCTAGTGTGGTATTACGAGGACCTGGAGCCCTCCTTCGTTGCCGAAGATGACCACTCCAGTGGTTTTAGCCGGTAGGATTCCGGCATGCTCCTTCGCCATTCCCCCGGGCGAAGGAAGTTCATGTAGAATTTCCACTGGAGACCAAAACAAGGCAAGTTACGGCCGAATACTGAAACGCCAGTTAATATTAAGTCCCGCTTTAACTATTCGAGAAACCTGTTATCGGTAGGAATCCGGCGACTCAAGTTAGTTAAAGCGGTCTTAATATTAACTGGCGTTTCAGCAAGGGCGGATCCAGAGGTGGTGAAAACTGTAGGATTCAGTTGACCTTAGACCCCCCCAGATTAAAATCCTTGATCCGCCCCTGCGTTTCAATATTCGGCCGGTAGTGCTAATTTTGATATTTATAGCCGCACCGAGAATACGGCTTCAGGGTATACTACTCTGTAAGAAATCGCAAAAATTATATATATAATTACTTAACTTTTTGTTGTAAACGGAACCTCCTCACTTTGCATTTAATTGCTGTAGCTTATTGCATTGAAAGTGATATGAGTGGGGTGAAACAACCAATTATCGGCTTTACCTTAAACCAGCTAACATTTATGTTGCAACTTTCACCCAATTCGTAATAAATTGTTAGGTGCTCAACGATCCTTTCGCGCAATGGAGATGTTCCCTACAACCAATTCATACCCATTTTATTAATTTAGAGACTTATCCAATGCGACGGCACGGTTGGTGCAGTGGCTGATACAGACAAAACAAGATAAAAACATAAAGAAACATGTAGAAAGCGAACGAAGAGCACCTGAATTAATGGCATTGGAAATTTCGACCATATACAGCAAAAGTTTGATAATTTTTAACGAAAGTTTACGGTCGAAAAAAGTGCGTGAGTTATCTACGGTAGCCCTAGCACGAACAACTTGCGAGAATTATTATTATATTATATAGTATTTTGTATAAATTTATACGACAAACACAATTCGTATCATATATAGGTATAAATAAAGTCTTCAGTTTAAATAAAAAATATGAGCGAACAAAAAAAAAAAAAAAATTCAATTAAAAATTCACTCACATTAACGTTACGATACGAATACTTTCTCGCAAGTTGTTCGTGCTAGGCCGTACTGAGTACGTTATTTACTCAAAATACGAGAAAATAAATTCCTGTTAGCTCATCATTATCATATCAGCCGAAGGTCTTCCACTGCTGAACAAAGGCCATCGCATAGATTTCCAGAAAAACAGGTTACATGCCGCATCAACGACTTCCAGCGACGTTCCCCAGGTCATCTGTCCGTCTCGTTGGAGGTCGTCTCACGCTGAGTTTTACACCTGTTTTCTAATAATGAAACAACGCCTACTAAAGCACAAACTGGCAAAAATAAGTTATTGAAAAGATACAGCATACGTTCCTGATTTACACACTTCCATACCTTTGCTGCATCGACAAGCCTATGTTCACCATCCTCACGTACTCTGTTTTCTATGGAGATTCTTCATTGATAATTTTTACAGTGAAAGATCGCAACGAACTCAATCCCTGCGGCCTCTAATTGGTTTTCCAAAAAGTCTGTAGTCAAATTTCCTCCTCGAACTTGCTTGTCAGGGATCCCATAGTCATACTCGCCGAGGATGATGAGTGATGTCATTACTCCCAAACTCTTTTTGCGAACAAAAAGTTCACAAATTGAACTTTCAGTTCCAGGAAGGTACAGCTACAGAAGTCCTTTTTCAACAATCGACTAAAGGTTTTCTGTACCTGGACCCTTCCAGAGATTTGGATTTTAAGGGAGTCGGAATTATTTATTATAAATTATCAGTTTCACTCAATTAACTCAGCCTATCGCAGCCCACTTCTGGATATAGGCCTCTCTCAAGCTGCGCCACAACAACTGGTCCTCCACCGTCCGCGTCTAATCTGTCTCAGCAGCCTTCCTTAGCCCGTCGGTCCATTTCCCTTCGAGCATCTCACACCGAGCTTTCTCACAGATATATTTAATTCTAAATCCTAAAAGGTAAACACCGGTAGGTATACGTTTTACTTATTCAATCAAAGCCTTAATTTTGTTTTTATATTGAATAAGGTTTGCGATCTCAGCGAGGGCCAATTATCATAATTAATTGAGACTATGACGGAAAATTTACCGAACTGAGATTAAATTATAAATTGACCAAAAATAGGTATTCTGCTCGTCTTGAAGTTGCGGTATGATCTCAATTCAGTCTCATTTCAATGTCAGTTTTGACGTTTGTTCAATAAACAATTTAGTAGGTAGCTGTGTCAGTTCAAAATGTTAGCCGAATACCGTTTTGGTTTCGATCAACTTTCGATTCGTTTTGGATCTCTTAACAATATAAGTTCACGTTTGACGTTGTTTGTTAGTTTAGAAGTGCCTTTTAAGACGCTGAGTAGTCTCAGCGTTGTAAATGTCACTTCTAAACTAGTCATCAAGTTGTCATCGGAACTAAATTTTGAACATTTTTAATTACGAGAATTGGCCCAGATGTCAAGCGTCGCTGCGGTTGGTGACGAATCACCTGTTAACACGTGACCTATTAATATAGAGAGTAGAGTAGAGTATACTTTATTGTACACCAAAATAAATACAAAGTTATAAAACAACATAACAGTACAATTGGCGGTCTTATCGCTAAAAGCGATTTCTTCCAGACAACCATTGGATGGACAAAAATCATAAAATAAGAGTGGTAAAGGGTAGTTGTGGTGTACTACTGTAGTAACAAACATTTGAATACAATATAAAACGAAAACGCATTAGGGATATCAAACATACATTCAACAGACAAATATAACAACATATAAATACATACTCCTTCTCAAAGACATATATAAATATAAAAAATATAAAAACTAAGTAGAATAGTAACATTTACAACGACAAGTAATATTCCTTTACCATTCCTTTGAAAGTCACCATCGATTTAGTATAATACCTATTTCATGAGTTACTTCACAGCCAATTCCCATTTCCGTCGTAAGTCGTTCGTGTTGTTATAAAACAGTATTGTAGTACCTTGTTATAATTAAACATGAATTTAGGAAATCAATATGGCGGGTGTCGTACAAGGTCGACAGCCGGTTAATATTTAGAATTTTAACAGAATATTACTTCATTGATAAATGATAAGTCAAACATACAGTTTAAAGCAAGTTTAAGTAAATAAGTAATGTCTGTAGCTGTACCTATCCCGTGATATTTCTGATTTCATTTTCGACTTAATTACTATAGATATTACAGGTACAATAGGTAGGTACACTAATCACACGGCAAGTCAGTTGTAACCGCACCCTGGGGTGCAATTCCTTAACCACAGACATCCATGCATCCTTGAATATAAAATTGAAATAACGGTGAAAAACCAATTTGGTAGATTGGCTTATGAAAGACACGTTGCAGACGGTGAGCCATGAGGACCAGCCTTAGCGAATACCAAATTGGGTTATCACTGTTATTTCAATTCTGGGGTGCAATTCTCTAAGCTCAAACATCCATACATCCTTTAATACAGAATTGAAATAATGGTCCTCATTGCTCACCGTCTGCAACGTGTCTTTGAATAGCTTCAATCATGACTTAACGAATTCCAAATTGGTTTTACACCGCTATTTCGATTGTACATTCAAGGATGTATGGATATTTGAGCTTGAGGAATTGCACCCCTGTATTCAAGGATGTATGGATGTTTGAGCTTAGAGAAATTCATCCCTGATTAGCTAAAAACAACGAAAACAGCTATCGCACAGCCAACGATCCACCGGTTGCAAATCGCCTGAAATTGAAAGGTATTGCAAATGCAATTTTTAGTAGAGTCAGAGATCTTCGCCTGTTTTAGGAGGCATGTACACAGGCAATCTAAGGCTCAGTTACACCAAAAGATCGCTAGATGTCCTGCGTGCTTTGCTTTCTGGATGTTGTTGAGACTGCTTCGTTACTGCAGTGCATCGGAGATGTTTGCGCAAGCCCGTACCGACGGGCGAAAACGAACAGCTTCGCTACTGAGGAGAGTGAGAGACAGTCAAAACAGCATCCTGAAAATTGTAGCTGAGAGCTTCGGCTCTCCGATTGTAAAGCAGTTTGTGCGGAGGGTGATCGGTACTAACACTAGGTAATAAAAACATCTTAGACTGACACTATATGGATTATTTGATCCGAAGTAAAGTTATTATTATTATTATCTATTCAGCAGTGGACGTCCTCTGGCTATATGATGATGATGTATTAAAAAATTATAAATGCGACTACCGACTACAGTACACGCTACCTTACTCGATAAAATGTTTCAACCAAAACATGCGCGCCCCGTATGGCCGAGTTCATGGGGATCTGGTTTTTGTGTTTCGCAATTCTTGCAGGACACTGTCACTGGCACGGCTATTGAGATTTGAATCTTATAGTACTTATTTAAAAGTAACTGCTCACGTTGATTTTATCTGCTGATAAGCATAACTTAAAGCTTATGCGTTTATTTACTTGGCAATCGGTATTTTCCCTAATGGGGTGTGCGAATTATAATAATATACCTTCAGATTCTTTCTTTATCAACTGCAATGATGCTCTACTACGTTACCTTTGTTCCCGACCCAAACGTTTTATCTTTGTTTTGCATATAACCTTGTACTGTAGACTGATCAAGCTGAATCTTAGGTTCTACTACACCGATTGAGTTTTTTTAATACCACTATGATGGCAAATGAGCATACGGACTTGGGTTTGGCTAGACCTACCTTTTCTGTTTTTATTGATCCCGTAGAAATACATCATGTACTTCCTCCGCCCCAGGAAAGGGTGGAGGGGTATGCCGGACTCCTACCGGCTAAAACCACCGGAGTGGTTGGTTATCTTTGGCACCGTAGGGAGGCTCCTGGAACTCGAAAGATTTCCATCTAGCGCCACCCATTGGTGCCACGCCTTTAGGCACATCTCGGAGAGGATGACTGTAAAGCGATCACCCTCTCCGAAAGGGAAGGCGGGCTGTAAAGAAGCCATCCCCCCAGGCACTACTCGGGGGGACTGTAAAGGATTCCCCCGAAACCTCGCTATGCGCTGTGCTGCGCACACTGCGGCGCGTGACCACATTCGCACCGCCGTCATCCCGGGCGTCGCTTGGTACGAGTACGCAGGTTTTCCTCTAGGCGCACTCGCGACCTAGAGCTCCCTACACGACAGTGAAAGATTTAAAAACGATAGGTAATCGCAGTATCTAGAATGGAATAGAATAGAATATATATAATCTATGTTTCTATTAAGACAGATGCCTCCTGATGTATTATTTATATAATTGGTCTCCTTTTTTCCACGGATACCAACGGGAAGGTGGCCGGGAATACGGCGGCTCATAACTATCCCAGCTCATAAAGTTTACGTCAAAATAAATTTAGTCTCACTATTCCCATCCCTCAATTCCCCATTACAGACAAAAAACAATATTTTTTCACTCCCCTATTCGTGTGCATTACCGAAATTAACGTCGTGTTAGATTTCAACCCCTAGCTAGGGTGTGGGCTGACGTCATCCTGTGAGTCAACCTCGCCCACCCCCTTGATGAATCGATAAACCTAACCGGGTTTTTTGTATTTATATTAACTTGTTATATTTACCTTAAAATGGCGCCAGACATCACGCTAGCTGTGTGTAGGGTGTCTGCCTTTTTACCTGACTTCCAAACTTGGTTTGATCACCATCTAATTTGAGGTTGACTACTTTAAATCATTAAATGTATCCATGTAGCGTTTGGATTAAGAATATAGCACCACTCCATCGCCTCCAGTGGATGCCGTAAAAAACGACTAAGGGACTTTAAACTGGAGGGACGGCCAGCAGCGTCCCTTCTATGGAACAGGTAGCATACTGCGCTAACCAACCCCAAAACGTGGTGAGGAATGGCAAATTCCCCCAAAATTAATTGTGGAAATCTATGGAAGAATGAAGAAACAAAACCAATTTATTTTTGCGGCAAACGTCTACGCATTAATTAAATACACTTATACTTATTTTACACAATTTTATGGCATGACTAACCAATCCATTAAAAGCTAAACACTATGTAATGACTAAAGGCAAAACTAAGGTCCGTATTACAGAACGAAACTCAAGCATTGATCTCAGTTTAAGACTAGTTTTGAGTTGAACATTAATTTTAAAACGTCCCTCAAGCATAGATTTATTGAACGTAGTTCAACTGAGTCGTGGATTTATTCTCAATCATCACTCAGTTATAGGTCTGTACTTGAGCAGAGATTTGAACTGTGATCACGTGAGTGTGGTCCGGATAGCGCTTGAGCACAGTTTTTAATGTATGTCGTTTCTTGCGCATTGATTTTTGGTTATATTGTTGTTGAATACAAGATAAGATGTTTTTATAAGTGTTTCTGTAATGATATTATATATTAATGTTTCTGTAAAATGTCATTGAATGGAAGCAAAAAAATTTATCACAAAATGGATATTTTTGGAGAAGTTGACTATTACAATGATTTATTTAACGATCATTCGAAAAGAAGTTTGGTCTTTAGTGTTCCTCTCAGATGTATATGATTGACTTGTATAATAGTTTTTTTTAATGAGGTAGTTTCATGTTTCCCTGTTAAGTGGTGAAAAACGTCATACTTTCTTTTCTTTAACTTTGTGGAGGAGCCAACACGATTTCGCTACAGGTTAATGTTAATGTGTACATCAAATTAAACTACATTTATTTGTCAACATAACATCTTTTCAAGTGTGCAATGACAATATGCGCCAACGCCAACACACGTTCCTTTATAGTTTATACTTCAACAACATTAATCTCGTTAAAGTATATAAAAATAGTTTACGTAGGTACCTAGTATGTAAAATAACTCATTTAAAAATAAACCTTGTATGTAAAGAGGAACTACTTTGTGAATATTTATATTTCTTAACTGATAGGTCTGTTGAGGTACATTTCAATTTTTCTTATTCTGAGTAGATCGGAACAAAGTTGGTAATGAAAATAAATCGTAATCGAAAACAGGCTGATGCATAGACAATGAGTAATATGTGCTTGAGGCGTGATTTGAATCTCGTCTCAGCTGAGTTTAGATTGATTAGTGTTCTGGAATATGACCGATACTCAGGTACAGATTCTATACTTAAACAGTGATCAGGTGATTAAAGATCAAACTGGACTTGAGTAACGTTCTGTAATACGGACCTAACACCACATGACACCAAACGCGTAGTCGCGCTGGCAACACTCAACGTATTACTATTACAAGGCTCTAAAGGACTAGTATCCAGGGCCGTTAAAATATTACAAAAAAAAAAAAAAAAAAAATACTATTACAGTTTCCTTGTCTATGGTTAAGAAATAGAAAAATATTATCATCAATACCATTTCCTACGAACGATTACATAATTTACGATCTAATGCGAAGGTTGTGCGTCGCATAAGCGCCAAACATAGATCGTTACTCAGCTTAATGCTGTGGCATCAGGACGAGCTAGCAGCGCTGATTTTTATCAACAGGCACAATTATTGGAGGGGCCTTTCATCAGCACTGGAAATTCTTTGGCTGATTAGATAATAACATTAAAATAAACTCTATATGGATGACGAGTAGAGCCTTTTTGGTGAGTTCTAAGCAAGTATAATAGGTACATTATTACATATATACGCTCCTACAAAAATTGTGTCTTTAGAACTTTAACTTTACTTTATTTCAAGGGGACAGTCAGATTATAATACCGTGTGGCGTGTGGTGCCGGCACAGAATATCACCACCCCATCACATCCCACGGGTGTCGTAAAAGGCGACTATGGGATTAGTCGGAGGATGGGCAGCAACATCATTCGAGTACATTTATAACTAAACTGCGATCGACAAACCGTCTGCCAAGCGTACAACACAAACCCATACCGATTATTATGACAATCTTTGGGGGAGGCTTCAGTCCAGCAGTGGATGTTTTTCGGCTGACATGAATCATCATCATTATGATGATCAGTCAGATTATAGCTAACGCGTTTATTACAAAACAAGTTTTTATTTCCACTTTTTATTTTTGCAATTATATAGAAGGAGAAAGAAGAAAAATGGTTTTTTAGAAGAAAATTAGATAATTTATATATGACATATTTATTAGGACACAAATCACACATACAACAAAAAGAATCGCGCACACACATTATAACGACAACACATTAAAGAACATTAAATAATAAATTGGAACAAAGAAATACACAGTAGGTACGTAATAAAAAGAACAATAATAGATCGACGGGTCTCGGCTTATCTATAGTGTTGGGCTCTCGGCACCATCAACTATCAGCGCGTTATATACTCATTGTCCTTTGAAATCAAATTCATTACTTTTGTAGGACGCTATAGAGGTGCTCCAGCGCCATCTAGTGGCGAGTTGCAACAAAGTGGATAGCGTAAAACCTTTATGAACAATACATACATGTGCCAACTTCATGGTGGTCGGTCAAATTGTGTCGAAGTCTATTAATCACAAACAGATATAGTAACATCCATTTTTAGTAGAGATATTATACTGATCGCTGCAATGATAACTATTATGATTAGCAGGTGGATCTGTACACCACGAAAACGGAGAAGTATCATCACCAGAAAAAAATCGCAATCTTCAGCTTAAATCATTTCCACAGACTTCATATTGCATTATGTGGTTAAAAAAGTACACTAAGGCGAGAGGTTCGTTCCAAGGAACAATTTTAAACGAATATCTATCAGTATTCCAATCAGATAACTGATCTAGGACGTCGTGTTCACTATCACTGGAGAATAACAACAAATACATACTAAAGTTCATTTTAATAGGCTCCTAACTGTGCCCCCCGAAATAATTTAGAGTACTTCAACATAGACAGTTGACATAGAGTATATATATTGGATTGGAACCCTAATTATTTTACTAAAATAAAAGTAGCCTACGTTACCCCTTATAACATCAGCTATCTACCAGTGAAACTCCCGTCAAAATCAGTCCAGCCGTTTCGGGGATTAGCTGGAACACTTAAACAGACAGACAGACACACAAACAAATTAAAAACAGTTTTTTCTTAAAGGTACCGTATATACTTTCATATGCATTAATAAAAGCTGTTATTTTGACATTACAAAGAGATTATGGATTTAATAAGTTTTCATGATAACATTGAGGTGTCATTTAGGTTCTATTTCCTAAATGACTTCATGTTTTGATTTTCAATCAAAAGTTGTGTTTTGAGTAAATAAGGTATTATTATGAACAAGTGTGAGTAGGTATATTGAGTAGAACAATATAATATTGTTTCATTTTTTATTTCATATATTTGTGTATTAATAATAATTGACGGCACGGTTGGTGCAGTGGCTGATACAGTCGTGGGTTCGATTCCCGCATGGAACAAATATTTGTATGATCTGCAGGTAGTTGTTCTGGGTGTATTGTGTGTGGAATTCATGTCTGTAAACGCACCCACGACACAGGAGAAATCCTAGTGTGGGGCAACGTTTATATAAAAAGAAAAAAATACCACTGAGTGGTTCCCCATCCATAGATTGGCCGTGTCGAGCGTTGCAACCCTCGCCGATCGTTTGTTGATCAGTGAGTGCTATGAGCTATTGTAGTTGTTTCTTCCGGTGGAAGTCATAAACTACGCCTAAGGTATAATATTAGAAGGATGGCCAGCAGAGTCATGCTATGCTGTTATAACTTTATACTGCGTTCACCGATTAATTTACCAAGCTTGGATAATCATCAATATAGCAATATTCCCTAACAGCCGTTTCTTGTATCGACCCAGAAGGTGCCACATGTTCAGAAGTTGATGTTACTGGCCTCAGGAAGAGTCTGAAGTCTCAGATAGAGATGTGTGTAACCTGCAAGAAGATTTAAGTGCCAGTACAATGTTAGTCGGATGGGGAATTCTGTGTTGTTTGTGGCTCGGTGGGGGACTTTGTTTTATACTATGTAGTGATGACTATAATCGCTCTGTGTGATGGGATCCCGTTGTTAACACACGGAATGATGCTGCTTTTGCCCCTTCTCTTGATATCAATCCTTCAAAAAATGCGACTAATTCTGCGATAACGTTGGGTAGGCAAACAGAAAAACAATAGACCAAGCGGTGGGCTGATTACCTAAGTCGCAGACGCTTTGCAACAAGAGTAACCAGTTAGCAAGGTTAAAGGGGCAGCCACACCTCCTTCCCTTCCAACTAGCATTGTAGATGTACGATTGCACGTGAAAGCGAATAAGGGTACAAGCATTTCATTTTAAATCATAACTCCATAAACAGGTTTATTTGACTGCGCTTATCTAGACGATGTCTTAATAGTTTCGAGTCCTCTCAGATGAGAGAACCGATTTGAGTCATTCTTATTTTTAACACGCGTTTATTAGTTGGTATGTATCTATGTAACAGAATTTTTGAACTCTATTTTCATCCCCTTCAATACGTCGGATTGATTTGAAACTTCGCACACTTATCAAGGACTGATGACAATGCAATATTTTAAATAGTTTGTCCCGTTATCCTTGCTAGGATCCTCAGGATTAGCGATTTTTTCATCTCTGATACCCGGAAAACATGATAAATTTATCAACAACCACAAACTTGCACAAAAAATAATACCTCCATAAGATGTCGATTCAATTTTCCTTATGAATGCCCCGAATGAGACATTCTTCAGATGATTATATCCGAAACGGAGGGAGAATTTGTTTACTTAAACGTCGAAAAGAAGATGCTTGGGTAAATAATTACCACCCGGAGTTATTGAGACTATGGACAGGCAACAAGGAAATTCAGCCATGCGCAAAACCAAAATTAAAGTTTTGTGTAGTTAGCCGCACTAAAAAATAGAAAATAAAGAATAGTTTAAAAAAAGTAGAATAAACACGCTTTTGTAGATGACCGAACTAACAACAAAAGCGTGTTTATTTTAGTTTTGTAAACTATTATCTTAGTGTTAAATACTGATACCAAGTTGGAAAAAGTTCTAACATTTATTTAGTGTAAATACCATTGCTGTAAATACTTGCCGTGTGGTGCCGGCTCAGAATGCCACCACCCCTTCTCCTCCCATGGGTGTCGTAAAAGTCGACTAAGGGATTAGCCGGAGAATGGGCAGCAGCGTCCTTCGAGTACATTAACAACTCAACTGCGATCGCCAACCCGCCTGCCAAGCGTGGCGATTATGGCAAAACCCCCCAATGAGCGAGAACAAATCCATATCGGTGGTTGTGGTGATCTTTGGGGGAGGCCTGTGTCCAGCAGTGGACTTCACTCGGCCGAAATGATGATGATGAAATACCATAAAAAAATAAAACTTATTAACAAAACAAAAAACAACAACGCTGCACCATATCATCATTTCGGCCGAATGAAGTCCACTGCTGGACACAGGCCTCCCCCAAAGATCACCACAATGACCGATATGGGTGTGTTGTGGGCTCATTGGGGGGTTTTGCCACAATCGCCACGTTTGGCCGACGGGTTGGCGATCGCAGTTGAGCCGTTAATGTACTCGAAGGACGCTGCTGCCCATCCTCCGGCTAATCCCCTAGGTCGAATTTTACGACACCTACGGGAGGAGATGGGGTGGTGGTATTCTGAGCCGGCACCACACGGCAAATACACAATATAAAAAATTAAAACCACTTAAAAGGAAAAAAACCTTTATTTATGAAGTCGGGCGGGGCCGGGTATAAAATGTAACTTCTCGTTGGTCTGCATGAACCATGGTTGGAGCATTTTTGTTTTATCTTTAAAAACTTTAATACTACTTATTTTATAATTATAATATAAATATGTTCGGGACCCTCACAACAAGTCCTTCCATTTCACATGATACACGCTACAGTTTGCAAAACTTAATTCTAAAATTTTATAATTTGCCTCCCAAAAGTGACCCTATATTCAAAAATCGCTTATTTGCGTTACACGACCATGTTTGGGTCGCGGAAATTCATATGTAGGTAGTTATACCAAATTTCAACTTAATCGGTCCAGTAAGTTCGGAGCAAATTTGCTGTGACAGATGGACAGACAGACAGACAGACACGCGAGTGATCTTATAAGGATTCCGCCGTTTAACAAACGGACGTCCGGAACCCTAAAAAAAGGAATATTCAGACATAATTCTGACTAGCTACTTCCGAACATACGCAACCATCTTCCAGACAATCGACCACAAAATTGGACATCGTAAAAGTCTAGTTTCATGTGTGACATATTTTAGCGAACCAACTCCGTGACTGGTAAGCAGATGTCGCCATATTTGGGGACAGTATCGATCGGTCTGAGCCAGTGGGCGTCCGCTAACAAAGTTATTATTCGAAGAGAACAAGAATATGATCATTCGTTTTATTGCTTTGTTGTTTGCTCTCGTGTTTCGGTTCTTCTACTAAGGTTTACGGACTCTTTATTTAAGACTAGCTTTTGCCCGCGGCTTCGCACGCGTGTAATTTGGAATCTACATCATGGTATTGATAACATGCAATAATGACCTGCGCTTATTAGGAACGTGTAGAGAGTAGGTGTAGAGGGATCATGATATATCTCCGAATCTCACGACCCATAGGTCTGCCGCATGTTGCATACAGCCCAGCCAGCCAAGTGCCAGACCGTCCAGACCTATTGTCTTTTATTTGGCAACACTTCCCGCATGGCACTGGGTGTCATTATTAATATCTTTCATAAAATGTAGCTTGCCTTTTTCCGCCCAAACTAATCAATCATTATATAATATACACATACAATATGAACTCATCAGATCATATGCAGTCTTATGAGTCTCCCCGCAACTGCAGACTCTGGCCTCTCCGCTATCATCCTTAGGATTCCGTTGCCGCTACCACGAGTTCGGTATATCGGCTGACTTCTTGCGCATTATAGCATAAAAGTCATCCACCCTCGCGTCAGCGAACATGTCAATGTCCTTTAAGCCGGATTGAAATGTTTAATTAATGCATAAAATATACTTCGCTTTTCGCCAATGACATTTTACAAATAGACGCGCCATACACGAACACTATTGCACTACAAAACGGCGCGCCGGCCGCCATTAGACCGCGTAATAAAAATAAAACAAAATAATATTTTTAACACGCTTTTATTAGCTTAGTATGTATTTATGAATGTATGAATGTATGAATGTATGAATGTATGAATGTATGAATGTACGAATCTTTGAATCTATCAAACAGAATTTATGAACTCGATTTTCATCCCCTACAAAACGTCGGATTAATTTGAAACTTCGCACACTTATCAAGGACTGATGACAATGCAATAATTTAAAAAGTTTGTCTCATTATCCTTGCCAGGAGATGAGGATTAGCGATTTTTTTCATTTCTGATACCCGGAAAAAATTGTAAATTTCTCGACATACACAAACTTGCACAATAATACCTCCATAAGATGTCGATTAAATTTTCCGCAGGAAGACTGCGATGACACTCGAATTTCATTCTTCAGATGATTTTATCGGTAATGGAGGGAGAAGTTGTTTACTTAAACGTCCAAAGGAAGATGCATGGTTAAATAATTAGCACCCGGAGTTATTCGAGCCTACGGACAGGCAACATGGAAACTCAGCCATCATCATTTCGGCCGAATGAAGTCCACTGCTGGACACAGGCCTCCCCCAAAGGTCACCACAACGACCGATATGGGTGTGTTGTGAGCTCATTGGGGGGGTTTGCCATAATCGCCACGCTTGGCAGGCGGGTTGGCGATCGCAGTTGAGTTGTTAATGTACTCGTAGGACGCTGCTGCCCATCCTTCGGCTAATCCCTTAGTCGACTTTTACGACACCCACGGGAGGAAATGGAGTGGTGGTATTCTGAGCCGGCACCACACGACTAACTCAGCCATGCGCAAAACAAAAAAAACACGTTATTGTAGTTAGCCGAACTAAAACATAAATAATAGTTTTAAAAAAAGTTGAAAATAATTTTTGCATCATCATGAAAATATCTGATAAAGCATATGCATTTTTACAATAAAATAATTTTGTTTGTTAATCACTCTATTGTTATTTTAAACTTATTGAAAATTATTTTCTACTTTTTAGTTCGGTTATCTACAAAAGCGTGTTTTTTTACTTTTATTTATTTGTTTACGATATCGATTTACGTTACGCGTTTATTTATTTGTGAAATAAAACGTCTTTTTCTCTCACAGTTACAGTATACTCCGTGTATCGTCTATAAACACTGGATGGCATTATTTTTTCGCAATCTGTTACTGAATTACGTTTATGATTCCCGTCGAGCCACGACACTGGTCGGTGCGCTACTAAGTAAACTCCGGGCAACTACCTTGCTTTCATGTGACCATCGTAGATCGTTCTTATATAAAAATATCTTAGCTTTTCGCCTTTTTAGCGTTGACTGTGCTAATAAATGGTTCTATGACTTTGGCAGCCTAGCTGTTTGATTTCTGACTAAGTTAGTGTGCAAGCCTTGGTACTTACGGGTTTAATCACCTCTATGAAACCCCTTTGATAAACCCATACACCCGCAACTTAGTTACATTTTACTTACAAAAACAGTCCATGAATGTGATAAAGTCTAATAACAGCCCTTACAAGGTCACAGCGGTGAAGGACTGGTACACGCCACGTGCCTGAAGGGGAGAAGGACCCGGGGGATGGGACGCACCTACAGGGGAGCGATGGGGAGTAACTACAGATACGAAAATATAGTACCTAAGTAAATGTTTATTTATATCTTATTGTGTGGTTAGTCTGAATCGATACTCCGTTATTTCCTTGTGTACATTTTTACACACAAACACAATTGAATCGGTTATTGTGTCAGCAGTCAGCTGTCAGTTCCGGAGATATGGCACCTGTCGCTATTCATATGTTTTGAAAAGGTCAGAGGTCAGGGGGGCTAAAAAGGCCACTTTGTGCAATTCTGCTGAAAGGAATTCATTTCCAGAATCCTTAGCAATTCCTGTATTTAAGGGACTTGTGCCATTTTCATACGGGCTCACAGGGGTAAAGTAGTTAAGTACGTATAAATATATAAAAAATGAGGACATGCATGAGGTCGTGAAGTATATTCCTTAAATTTTTTGTAATTTCTATACTGAAATCAGTACAGATTGGCCTGCCACGATATCAGAACTACTAAAGATGTAGAACATTTCACAGCGCCGCTGGCGCAGTGGCTAACGCCCGAAATTAATAATCAATCTAAATCCAAAATCTTCAGATTTAAGGTTTTGTATTGTATGATTTTGTAGATGAAATTCGTCCTATGTTGTGTTACGATCAAATTTAAAACAAAAACAGACATAGAAATCCAAAGGTTTTGGATTAGATAGTCATCAAGTCTGTACGTGTGTGAGCGCGATATCTCTTGTAAAACTGAATGAATCACTTTGTGTTTTAGGGTTCCGTACAACGTTACCGAATCCTAAATGACACGGGTTAACTTTTAACTAACAAATGAGCGTAGGTATCGCGTTAGAGGAGTTCCCTATTAATTTTCTCGGTTTTCAAATTTATTATAATTTTATTCAACTTTGTTGATCTCCAACGATAAATACATCGTACAAGTAATTAAGCTGGTTATACTCGTATTAAGAAGTATAAATCATAAGTCATCTCAGGCCTTTTTTTTTTATTGATGTCCAGTGGAAATTCTACATGGAATTTCCTTCACCCCGGGGGAAGGGTGAAGGGGTATGCCGGACTTCTACCGGCTAAAACCACTGGAGCGGTCATCTTCGGCACCCAAGGGGGACTCCAGGTCCTCGTATGATCACACTAGAGCCGAGTCATCTCAGGCCTGGTGCTTTTACAGGTACAAGAAATCACACATATAACAAATCAAAACTCAAATTATAACATTTGAATTAAAGGTAAAATATGAAACATGCTCTCTTCGGCTAATTCAATACTTTACAATTATTATTACCGGCACCAATGATATTGTATATTAAAAAGAAGTAGATATGTTACATGCGTGCCAAAAGTAAGAACCCAAACTCCCCCAATTGTAGTACCTCGCAATCGGTTCGCCTAGATAGCTATCTCTTTTACTCTTGTTGTTTTTGTATCTTCTGTCACACGACATAGTTGTGCAAGCGAGACTGTATTTTGCGCGCCAGTTAATATGGACGTAACATATCTATGGTATAATATCATTGACCTATCTCGAGCGGAGCGTTGACCTTCACGTGCGCAGAGGTTAACTTTGGGCCTGTTTGGTGGTATGGTGAGGCGGGGGCAGGGTGCGTCCGCGTCGTCGTACGGCTAGTGAACTGAATTCACTTGTCGCGATTCGTTCTCTGTTCTGTGTGCACGCGTCTTTCGACAACAACTACACTTCCGAGCAATTTTATTGACATCAGTTTTAATTTTCCACATACTATTTGTTTTTTTGGGTAAGTAGTAGATGGTATTATCCCATTCAGCACCCATGACGCGCATAGTCATCATTAACGATCACTCATGATCATGAAAGGGTGGATCCAGGATTAATAATAATCTTGGGGGCTCGGTGTCTCATGTCAATAATTCGGATCCAGGAATTTAATCTGGGGGGGGGGGGGGGGGGGCGGCTCGGTGGCTCATGTCAAGAATTTCAGAGAGCATTGTTGATATTAGGTCAAGGTACAACTATACCCCATAGTTTCGGGGGCCCATGGCCCCCTGGATCCGCCTTTGCCATGAGGCACCCATGATGACAATGCCTGGTATAGGTTTATTTCAGTCAAGTTTATTTCAGTAAATTAGATATGTATATATAATTAATACCTTTTTAAAATCTGTATACATATTATAATAATAATAATAAAGACATTTCTAGTAATGTTATGTTATTAACATGAAAACAATATCCTAAAGTTCAATTAATGTTTTTAACAACTAGAAAGCAAATTTTGCTATACCAAATTTAAATAGTACATAGAGTTCAATACTTAGATTATAATTAAAAACTAAGTAATGAATGAACACTATATTTTTTCAATGACTGATAGCAAAAGCAAAGTTGAGAAATTTACTGTGTTTAGTATAGTCCACTCGAGAATTAGGTATATTATTAGAATTATTCCTTCGCTTATAATATCTTTCTCTAATCCAAACCCTTGAGAGGTTTTTATTCTTCTTTAACATCGTATGAATAAGGACTTTAATTGAATGAAAAATTTGAATGGCTTTAATAAAGCTCGCAGCCGCCAGCCGCATAACAAAAGCTGAGCATTTACTGAGCACTGTAGTTATTTTAAAACAGTCTCCCTTGACCATAATCCGAGCACGCTCAGATGAATGAATGGCTCATTTACCAGACCGTGCTCACGTGCGTACCAGGCTTATGGTAGCACTTAGGCATTGTTCATGCGCTTTCCGCCAGGGGACTTGGCCGTGAATGGGATAATAGATTTTTTTTTAAACACGGTGTAAGATTAAAGTCTGACCTTTTTAAATTATGCTTTGACTTTCATATTCTTTTTTAGGTTCAAAATGCCAAAAATGAACGATACTCGTTTAAATAGACAGGCTAGAGAAATAGTTTATAGTGTTAATATTTTTATGAAAAAAGAGGCAAAAGAAGGAGTCGTTAATTTGAAACAGATTCAAAAATGGACCGCGACGGCAACTGATACTTCCGTCGCAACTGTGAGGCGAATTGTAAAAGAAGGAAGTGACGAGTTTTTCTCGGAATTTAGGACACCAGGGAAAAATAGGTCCCGACCAAAACCCATCACTACTGTGGATAATTTTAATCTGGGAGTTATTAAAAGGTGTATTCACAATTTTCATATCACTGAAAAAGAGTTGCCCACTGCAGAGACACTGCGAAGTAAACTACAAGAGGACATACATTTTATGGGGTCCGTACGAAGTTTTGGGCGAATTATTAATGACTTAGGTTTTAATTGGAACCGAATTTAAGAGGCAGGTCCTTTTAGAAAAAACAAATGTCCGCCTAAAAAGGATTAAATACCTTCAGGAGATAAGTAGATATAGGCAAGAAGTCATACATCGATACATCACTCACTCACCAGCTTCCATGTGCCTCGTTAGATGGTTCTACTAAGGGGCTTAAAAATCACAAATCAAAAGGATAGCGTGTAGTCATTGTGCATGCTGGGTCTGTAACAGGATTTGTGCCCAATGCATTGCTAACTTTGAAAACCGATTTTAAGACGGGAGGTTATCACGACAATTTCAACTTTGAAATTTACGAAAAATGGCTAGCTACTCAATTGGTACCAAATCTACCGTTAAATTCGGTCGTGGTAGTTGACGACACAACTAACCATAACAAACGATGCGATCCAGCACCTACATTCAATGCCAAAAAATCAGAAATGCAAGCCTGGTTGACAGCAAAAGGTATTAACTATAACGAGGAAATGTTCAAACCCCAGTTATATCATTTAATTAAATTACATGGAGAGAAATATAAAAAATATAAAATTGATTAAATTTTAGCAAAGAATAACCACAGTGTACTTCGGATACCTCCTTACCATCCAGATCTCAATCCGATTGATATGGCATGGGCTGTAATCAAAGAATACGTAAGTAGCAAAAATGTTTGTTGGAGCGTTTATGGTGTGCCAGAGCTTGTTAAAGAGAAAGTAAATTTAATGGATGCAAGTGATTGGAAGAAATGGTGCCAAAAGGTAATAGACGTTGAACAGCAATATGGGAAAAGCGATTATGTTGTAGATATGATGACTGAAAAGTTCATTATTCAGGATGATGATGATGATGATGACTCCGATAGCGATGACGATTATGTTTCGGAAGATGATGCGAAGATGATGACGATGATGTCGAAGATAATGAAAATGATTGCAAAGTCGCCGCTAGTACCAGCTTTAGTTGGTAGCGGCAGGCAGGTAATTCAGTTTAGCAAACAATTTTGGACGTCACACACTTGCCAAGCGAGTCAATACACCTAAAATATAGACGGCACGGTTGGTGCAGTGGCTGACACAGTCGACTGCTGCGCTCCGGGTCGCGGGTTCGATCCCGCACGGAACAAATATTTGTATGATCTGCAAGTAGTTGTTCCGGGTCTGGGTGTATTGTATGTGGAATTCATGTCCGTAAACGCACCCACGACACAGGAGAAATCCTAGTGTGGGGCAACATTTAAAAAACATATATTATAATCTTTTTCATCATCATCATCATCACATCAGCTATAGAACGTCCACTGCTGAACAAAGGCCTCCCCCATAGATTTCCACAGTTGTACTCGTATCGTCGTTTTGGGGGTATTTGCCAGTACTCACCACACTTGGCAGGCGGGTTGGTGAGCGCAGTATGGCTACTGTTTCACAGAAGGGACGCTGCTGCCCATCTCTCTAGGTTAGAGACCCTTGGTCGCCTTTTAAGACATCCACGGGAGGAGATGGAGTGATGCTTTATCCTTAATCCGGACACCACACCGAAACATATGAGAACATATTTGTTTTACCGGTTGGTATACGTGTATAAATGTTTTAGCTAAATAACCGACACACAGCATCAATTATTTGAGGTGTATACCAATTTGACTCGTACGTGAGACAGCACGATAAGGATTTACAAAATTGTAACGTATGACAGATTTCATTTAGAACATGAAAAGTACATTATGATTGTGTCTCGATTATCTGTAATAAAATAAATGTCTTTCCACACTTTTCTCCTTTATTGCAGGTGATTTAGTGAAATTAGTGACAATTTTAATGCAATAATTTTGTACATCTTTAAATGTTTTCAAAATATGTTTAAACTGAAGTATTTATTCATTTTAACATAACATTCGCTGTTCGGCAACTAAGAAGCGTGACCAATTAATTTCTATAATATGCTATACGAAAAATTATTTATACTTAAAATATTAACAGAAATATATTTAGGAATGATGATATAAAATGGGTGACTATTTATTTTTGCCTTATGTGTACAATCTGCAAACCACTTTTCTTTCTTTCACAGACCGCTCACGTTCCGTGCTGGCCATTGTACATAGGTACTTTATAATGGGTTGTGTGTGGTTAAATCTTCCTAGGTGTGTAAGTAGCGCGACTCTGTGTTTATATAGATACTGTCGTATTAGAAAGAAAAGAAAAATTGAGATAGAAAATATTTTTATTTCTGCATTACTAGCGCAGGTAAAACAATTATAAAAAAGAGTTTTATAACATCAGTTGAGATTCGGTCGCGTAAGTAAAACTTTGTTAAATTGTCGTGTTGTTCGGGGATAACATGCAAAAACCGAAGCGAAAATAATAACTTTATCAAGGAATGAATCATATACAATATGCAAGTGAAGGAATTTTCTTGTATTTGTCTATAAAAAGGATAAATTAAAAATTATTGTTTTCTTTATTATGTTACATTTGGATTGATGGAGCAGCATGACATTATTATTTCTGTACAAAATACAATGCTTCTTATCTACCACTTTTAACTAGCAATCGGTGAATAACAAACGCAGTGAATAGAACAGCGAATGGTACCTACTCCCAATAAACTTACGTGTTTCGTGGCACGGCTTTCGTTTGCGGTCTGAACGCTCGGTATGATTGGCTACCTACAAAGCCGTGGGTGTGTTTTAGTATGAGAAGCCAATTATAATGTTTTGTATATTCAGTGCATTGGATGAGACCTTGTAACTATGTGCATTAGTGTGCTTTTATGAAGAATTCTAGTGGGAAAATGCATTTCTAGGCTCGTATACATTTTGATGTACATGGCATATCTCCTTTTTTCCAATGTCTTTGGCAGTCATGCTATACTGTTATAACTTTATACTGCGTTCACCAATTCATTTACCAAGCTTGGATAATCACCAATCTAGTAATATTCCCTTACAGCCGTTTGTTGTAGCGACCCAGAAGGCGCCAATGTTCAGAATTGAATGACACTGGCCTGGTGAAGAGCCTGAACTCCGAAGAATGTGTGTAAGTTGCAAGAAGATTTATGTGTCAATACAAGGTTAGGCGAAAGGGGGAATGTACTAAGTCGAGGGGAATTTTGTTTTGTGACGCGGCGGGCAACTTTGTACAATATGTAGTGATTTTTATAATCACTTCGTGTGGTTTTTCCCGTCACGAAATGATGCTGCTGCCTCTTGATATCAACCCTACGAAAAATGTGACAAATTTTACGACTACTTCGGGTGGATAGGGGAAGTTGGAAGAAATGGCTCAGTGAAAAATTAACCAGTCAACAAAGTTAGTAAATGTTGTGCGTCAAAGCGAGTAAGTAAAGTAAATTTCTTCATTTCACTTCTACAAAAACTCCATAAAAAAGAAAAAACGAACTTCATAATTCTGACTTGCTACTTCCAAATATCGACCACAAAATTGGACATCGTAACATTCTAGTTTGACAATATTTTAGCGAATCAACTCCGTGACTGATAAGCAGATGTCGCCATTTTGGGGACAGTATCGATTGGTCTGAGCCAGTGGGCGTCCGGTAACAAAGTTATTATTCGAAGAGAACCCAAATATCAGTTGGTTTTATTATGTACTCTGCTTTTTTATTGGTATGATATTTCGCTTCTTTTACTAAGGTTTACTCATAAAATTCTGAAGAAGACCACAAAGTTATTATCTAAACACTCCGACATCTTAGAATTGGACGAAAACACGAATTTCATCTCGCGCGAAAGCACCAAAGCTGTATGGGTTGCCGAAAATTCACAACCGCAATGATCCCGTGCGACCAATAGTAAGCCAGATTGACACACAAATTTGCAAACTGGCACAATATCTAGCGAAGATATTGTTAAAACGTCGTAAAACGTGTGTAACACACACACTAACACATATGTGAAGTATTCCCATCACTTAGCCAAATACAACGCCTTAAACTGCCTGAAAGACAAGTGATGGTCAGTTTTGATGTGCAGTCTTTATTCGTACGGCTAGCTGTTGTGGGACAATAAGTTGTACCTGCAAACTGATGGTGTGGCAATAGGTTCACCGGTCCCTCCTGTAGTCACCGATATTTTCATGATGGACTTTGAGGAGAGAGCACTGAGTAGAGCCCCGGCTATACCTAAGATGTTCAAACGTTACGTAGATGATACTTTTAGCATCTTGCTTTACAATAGGGCACACCACCCTGCATGTTTAAAACATCTAATTCAATACACAGTCAAATTCAGTTTGCTATAGAATTGGAGGATTATAAATCCTTAGCCTTTCTTGACATACTTCTCATGCATGATCATTCTGTTAGTCGTACCGTGTATAAAAAGTCTTAACGGTAAATCTGACCACCATCCTTTTCCAGTAATCAGCTAACCAGCTGATCTTCTTATGCGACTTCAAACCAGAACAATGTCACATTTCTCGCACGTTTTCGCAAGCCTTTGCGAATCAGCACCGATATGTACCAAGAATATTTCGTGAGACTATTGAAATTAAAAAACATCCTAATTTTGATAGAGAGGTTGGCAGGTACCACCTGTTTGGAATCCGGCTATTAAAATAATTAACTCCCAAACTTCATACCATAATAAAAACATCAAGGCACTGTGAGTGATTACTGCGTGCATCGAAACAATTTTTTATTACAATAGTTCGGTAAATAAAATAACTTGTAAATCCGTAACGACGCCTGTCACATTAGTCATCCTGCGACCACGAATGCTGCAAAGTGTTCGAAACGTCAGGAAAAACAAAAATCTAAAATATACGCGATAGAATCAGTTTAAAAGTGTATTATAATATTCTGTATTATTTATATATATTTATATAATATACTTGATGTAAGGTCAAGTGTGCCTAGGTATATTTAGACTTGCGGCTTTAGTGTGATCATACGAGGACCTGGAGCCTCCCTTAGGTGCCGAAGATGACCGCTCCAGTGGTTTTAGCCGGTAGAAGACCGGCATACCCCTTCGCCCTTCCCCGGGGCGAAGGAAGTTCATGAAGAATTTCCACTGGGCACCGATAAAAAAAGGTATATTTAGACTTATCAAAAAATATATCTATGAACGGCTGATTCGCCTGACCGTGCTCTCCTCCGTACGTGCGGCTTATGTTGGCGCTGGGGAATTGTTTAAGCGCCGCCTGCCCAGAGAGCCTCAGAGAATGGTTCTTTTTTAACATACTTTACTTTTAAAGTATTTCGTATTTTAGATTATGCTTGGACTTTAATATTATTTATTATTATTTTATGTTCAATGCCAAAAATGAAAAACACTGTTTTAAAAAGACAGGCTAGAACAATATAGTACAATGGTTTACAATGTAAATCTTTTTATGAAAAAAGAAGCAGAAAATGGTGTCTGTAATTTGAAACAGATTAAAAAACGGATCGCGGTGGCAACTGACACTTCCATCAGTACTGTGAGGCGAATAATGAAAGAAGTAACGAGCTTTTCTCTGTATTTAGGACACCATAATTTATTTATAACTGGAAAAGAGTTGCCCACTGCAGAGACACTGCGAAGTAAACTACAAGAGGATATACATTTTATGGGGTCCGAACGTAGTTTGAGGCGAATTATTAAAGACTTAGGTTTTGAATGGAAAGAAACTGAATTAAAAAGAAGTGTCCTTTTAAAAAAATCTAATATCCGCCTTAATAGGATTGAATATCTTCAGCAGATAAGTAGGCTGGCTAGAAGAAAGACCCATAATATACACGGCCGAGTCATAGATTGATTTATCAATCACTCATCAGGTTCCCAGTGCCTCGTTAGATTGTTCTACTAAGGGGCTTAAAAAAACCACAACAAAAAGACTAGATCTCAAACAGGATTTGTACGCAATGCATTGCTAACTTTAAGAGCCGATGTTAAGACGGGAGGCCACCACGACAACTTCAACTTTGAACATTACGAGAAATTGGCACATAAAGTATAAATAAAAAGTAATAAACGTTGAAGAGCAATATAGGAAAAGTGATTATGCCGTAAAGTTAAAAAGTTTTCATTTTTCAGGATAATGATGATGCCTCTGATAGTGATGCAGAAAATATCTCGGATGATGAAGATGATAGAGTTGACGATGATAGTAGTAGATAAAAGGACATACCTACTTAATAGTGGCAGTGGCTGATACAGACGACACACGGCATGTAGCTGGTCGTATATGGGGGAGGCCCATACTTTTTATTAACACGCTTTTATTAGTTTGGTGTGTATCTATGTATCTATGTAACAGATTTACCTCGATTCTCATCCCCTTCAAAACGTCGGATAGATTTGAAACTTTGCACACTTATCAAGAACCGATGACAATGCAATAGTTTAAATAGTTTGTCCCATTGTCCTCGCCAGAATCGTCAGGATTAGCGGACTTCAGATTTTTTCATCTCTGATACCCGGAAGAAATTACAATTTCAACGACATACACAAACTTGTACTAATGACAAATTCATCGACAAACAGACACACTTGCACCAAGAATTATTATAATTATTAATACCTCCATAAGATGTCGATTAAATTTTCTGCGGCAAGAGTGCGATGAGATCCTAATATTGTCTCATTCTTCAGATGATTATATCCGAAACGGAGGGAGAATTTCCTAACATAAACGTCGAAAGGAAGATGCTTGGGTAAATAAGTACCACCCGGAGTTATTGAGACTACGCACAGGCAACATGGACATTCAGCCATGCGCAAAACAAAAAAAAACGTTATTTTGTAGTTAGTCGCACTTTAAATCAGAAAATAAAAAATAGTTTTATCATTTCGGCCGAATGAAGTCCACTGCTAGACACAGGCCTTAGCGAATGCATCACAAAAAGAAATTGCCAAAAAAATTTTTTTACCTAATTGGCACTAAGCCTTGTCTTATTATTTATTTGATCTTATTATTGAAGTGTTCTTTAGGGACGGTGTGATTGGATTTTATGAAACGAAAATGTGTAACGAAAGAGAGACAACTATTAATGTATTTATAGGGTTGAGGCTATGAGAGAATGAGATAAAACACGTTTCTATATAGTTTCCCTATTCCCTATTGTCGATCAATCGCTCTCTCTCTGGCTAGAGTTCAATAGAAGTGGCGCTGCTCCCCACCCCTCTGGTTTAGAGTCCCATAGTTACCAACCGGATGTTAAATAATGAAGTGTAAATGTTATATAGTTGAGTCGTCGTTACTGATCAGTCCACAAGTCAAAAGTCATAGCAAAGTGCATAGCAGCATCAATGGAAATGTTTTCTGTCACTGTCGTTCGCTTCACTATCTTTTTTTATACTAAAACATCTTCTTCTGCTACTGAACTGTCACCATTTAATAAATAAATAATAATAATAACATTTTATTGACATAACTGTGATTTGTGACCTCTGTTGTGAACTTACTTCTTATCAATAACTCTGTGCTTACTTTGTTTTTGGTGACAATTACAACAAATTTCTTAACTTGACACTGGCAAAATGGAGTACAATCGCCATGAAAAAAAAAAAATTACAACAAATACATTAAAGAGAAAAAAATATATATGAACTGCCGCTTTACTGTCCGACGCGCTCGACTGCCTGCAGCGTATTGTGAATTTTGTGCACGTATTAATGCACAGCCACCGCTCGAAACAGTTGACGACCCGTATTTTTATTAATTTATTATAGCTTTATGATGGTTGTATTGCTAGTACATTTAGTTCTTCTATACATAACAACACAAACATTTATTTTATTTATTACTTCTTACCTACATGCTACTTTCACTATTGTTATTTGCTACACGTAGGTATTTTTATTTATCCATGTTCTACAAACTGATTTACATCCGTAACACGTCACTACTTAAGGTCCAGCGCCAGGCATGCCTGGTTAAGCAGCTACATCCCTCTTGTGATGAGTGCGAGAAGACCATAAAAAAAAAAAAACCCAGTGCCAGGCATGCGCGGTTAAGCAGTTACATCCCTCTTGGCATGAGTGCGAGAAGACCATCATAAAAAAAAACCCAGCGCCAGGCATGCCCGGTTAAGCAGCTACATCCCTCTTGGGATGAGTGCGAGAAGCCCATCATAAAAAAAATACCCTGCGCCAGGCATGCCCGGTTAAGCAGCTACATCCCTCTTGGGATGAGTGCGAGAAGACCATCATAAAAAAAAGCAGCGCCAGGCATGCCCGGTTAAGCAGCTACATCCCTCTTGGGATGAGTGCGAGAAGACCATCATAAAAAAAAGCAGCGCCAGGCATGCCCGGTTAAGCAGCTAAGAAGCAGTAGTGGTCTGGCATTTTTGCTGAACTGGGCCTGTTTGGCGCAGCTGTGGGGCACACAAAAATGTTCTCCTTGTGTTTTTATTGTATTTTTTTTTCAGTTTATGTGTACCACATTGTCTGTGTCAAATAAATATATTTTCTTTCTTCTTTCTTCTTTCTTTCTTTCTTTCTGGTGGCGTTCCGTTCAGTCGGAGTGAAGTGAACGAGAAAGAGCGTGGTAATTTTAAATTTCTGTTTTGTTAAGAACTTTACCAGAAGCTGTGTGTCGGGACATTTTGTATTTTGACGCGATTCTGGACATCATAAGAAATCTGGCACCCCTACGTACGAGTCAGAGCCCTTTCTTTTTAAAAGTATAAAAATTGTACATGATTACTTTACCAACCCACGCTGTTTAAGTAGTTTACATTCATTCACTTCGCCTTGAGTGGTTCGTAGGCGCCCACTGCGATGACTTCAGCCGGCTGCGAACCCGCTACTGACTCATACTCGTCCGCCTACTGAAAGTGAACGTACCATATGGATTAACTTTCTTATGTTTTCGCTATTTCCGAAGGGCGAGCAAGTTGGGGCTGGTGGCATTATATTTGTGAAAGGTTACGACTTGGAAAGAGATAAATAGTATTGACAGACAATTGATTATTTGTAGATAAACATTGATGTATTGATTACTTACACGCATCTGCCCATAAACGTCTGCTTAACATAGGCTTCCCAGTAATCACTGCAATGAGCGGTCATAGCCCAATATTGCCCTAATCACCACGCTTAGCAAGTGATCGCACAAGGGCTAATCCGGGGAGGATCAGGGGGCCATGACAACCCCCCCCCCCCCCCCCCCCTCTACTCCCCGCAACTTAGGGTTGCAGTTCATCTTAGGCTTAGAACAAGAATGATTTATGAAAATCTTGACTGAGACCTGACGGTGTGCCAGTCCTCCGCAGTTTTTAATATCTGCTGGAAGTGGGGGCCATTTCCCATACATAGCCGAGTCTCCGGTGGTGTTCCGTGCGGTGTCCGGATCAAGAATATAGCACCACTCCGTCTACTCCCGTGGATGCCGCAAAAAGCGACGAAAGCACTAAACCAGAGGGATAGCAGCAGCGTCCCTTCTGCAGAACAATAGCCATTCTATATATGCCATCCAACCCGCCTACCAACCGTAGTAAGCACTGGCAAATTCCCCTCAAAATTACGACAGAATTGTGGAAAACTATGGACGAGGCCATTCTTCAGTAGTGGACTTCTTATGGCTAATAGGTTGTCCCCAAGAAATAAAGGTCACCCATAGTGATAATAACAAAATTGATTTTGATAAATGGTCAATATTGGATTTATATTTAATAATAGTAAGTTTTTATTAGCGACCAAATATGTTACAAAACAAGGACCTTCCTCCTGGACTAGGTTGGACCCTGTATCCCAGAAGGCAGTGCCTTCCCTAGTACATACATTTAGCTAGATATTCGGTAAGTACATACAAGCAAGTACATCATAAAAATCATAATAAATGCCATAAATAAAATAAAACGAAGCATGTAGATTATAGTAATTAATTAAATGTTAAGGAATAAAGCCAGGCTGATAGTGTTGCATCAAATCCCTATCCAATGGATTTTTGTGAATATGTATCATAAATGTATTTATGCATGTGTATGTATGTGTGTGTATGTTGTTTGGCAGGAGTGTGAAGTTGTATGCGTGGGTATGTGTAGATGCCTTGTTAATAAGTTACTGTTAAAAGGTTTTCAGTTTGGTCATAGTCCAGATTTAATACTTACTTAATTGTCTAATGTTTGTATTGTGGGTAATGATTTTGTTGTAGGTTCGCGGAGCTATAAAAGTGTAGTGACGTTGTGCTAATGTGGTTTTGATTTTGGGAACAGGGCATCGAACCCGTCTTTTAGGTGTTCGCGCCAGTGTAGGGATTGTTATATACACATTTTATTAGAACAGCGAGTTTATTGTTATATCAAGATGTTGTCTGCAGCGAAAGAGCGCATTCATGGGATGCGGGATGATAGCTAGGTTATAAAGGATAAAATCAGGGCCTGAGGAACTTATGTCAACGTATTGGAGAGTATTCATCAAGACAACTTTAACAAGAGGACATAACTTGATAGAATCAGATACACGAAGAACAAGAAAATGGAAAAATTTCACTTAGAATAGTTTATGAAAGACCAAAATTCGACTTCTGGGGTGGAGGCCTGGTGACCTGAAACACAGGCTTCAGCCTAGCTTAGGTACCAAACATACTACAGAAAAAGAACTTACCAAACCAAAACCTTAAATACCAAACTATAATATATGTTTCGCTTTAGAACATTGGATCTAACTAATAACATATTTCGCAATGTGAAAGAGTTAGCAGCTTATGAGAGGGGAGATAATTGATTAAAAAATTAACATTAGGTACACGTCATAACTACTAAGGTTTCTAAAAACGTATAACTAATCAGCCCATTACAGCCCCACTGCTGGGCACGGGCCTTTTCTCACGATGAGCACCCCACCTCATCTCATCTCATCCCGTGGGTGTCGTAAAAGGCGACTATGCGGTTAGCGAGTACATTTATAACTCAACTGCGATCGCCAACGTGTCTGCCAAGCTTGGCGATTACGGCAAAACCGAAATGAGTACATAACACAAACCTTTACCTATTGCTGTGGCAATCTTCGGATCTTCTGTCCAGTAGTGGACGCTTTTCGGCTGAAATGACGGATGATGATGACATGAATACTAAGATTTCTAAAAAAATATAAATTAATCAGCACATTGCTGTGCCACTGCTGAGCACGGGCCTGTTCTCACAATGAGAAAGGTTAGGCCTTAGTCCACCACGCTGGGCTAGTGCGGGTTGGCGGACTACACACACCATTGAGAATAATTTTTGAAGCCCTCTCAATTGTCCAGATTTCCTCAGTATGTTTTCCTTCAGCGTTAACGCCAGTGATAATCAAATTCTGATGAAGAATCCTAAAAGTCTGAGGTGCGGTCCGGGATCGAACTCAGACCCAGTATGGAAGGCAAGCATTCAACCACTAGGCTATCTAAAAAATATACTAATGGCTGAATTTAATAATCAATAAAATCCAGAATCTTTGGATTTGTGATTAAGGATTTGGATGTTTTTGTGTTAATGTTGTCGCGGAGGGCCTCCCTCCGTGTTCCTTCCCGGTTAGCTCAACAAGGAGGCTCTCTCCACGGCAGCAAGTAACGGAGTTCAGTTATTGTGATTCAATGAAACGTAGCATATATGTTATATAGGTATATTGATATTCACAACTTCAACACTTCATCTTCATGGTGATGTTTATATATTTCAAATATAGCTTATAAACACAATATTTAAGCTAGTCAAAAATAAGTAATTGTTATATTGCAGGAGACTATTGGTCAGAGCGACAGCTGTGTGTTGAACCACTAGCGTTCAGAATCGAATGTCTAATGATGATGATCAAAATATGAAGAGCGACTCTACGTCACATAAATTCGAATTTTGATTTGAATAAAGAATGAATCGTGAGGTGGACAGTGATGGAAGTAAAAGGTATGAAGTCATGAAAGAGGTTGATTGAAATGAAGATGAAGGATGACTTCGTCACAATACCCCGCTGTCCCGGTGTATCTCACCAAAGGTATGAAGTCACGAAAGAGGTGTATCTCACCGGGACAGCGGGGTATTGTGACGAAGTCATCCTTCATCTTCATTTCAATCAACCTCTTTCATGACTTCATACCTTTTACTTCCATCACTGTCCACCTCACGATTCATTCTTTATTCAAATCAAAATTCGAATTTATGTGACGTAGAGTCGCTCTTCATATTTTGATCATCATCATTAGACATTGGATTCTGAACGCTAGTGGTTCAACACACAGCTGTCGCTCTGACCAATAGTCTCCTGCAATATAACAATTACTTATTTTTGACTAGCTTAAATATTGTGTTTATAAGCTATATTTGAAATATATAAACATCACCATGAAGATGAAGTGTTGAAGTTGTGAATATCAATATACCTATATAACATATATGCTACGTTTCATTGAATCACAATAACTGAACTCCGTTACTTGCTGCCGTGGAGAGAGCCTCCTTGTTGAGCTAACCGGGAAGGAACACGGAGGGAGGCCCTCCGCGACACTAAGATGAAGGATGACTTCGTCACAATGTGATCCGTTTTTTAAATTTCTTTTTATTGCTCCCTGTGTAACTTCTTCATGAACTTCCTTCGCCCCGGGGAAGGGCGAAGGAGCATGCCGCTCTCCTACCGGCTAAAACCACTGGAGCGGTCATCTACGGCACCGAAGTGGGGCTCCAGGTCCTCGTACGATCACACTAGAACCGCCCATTGATGCCACGCTTTTAGGCACATCTCAAAGGGGATGACTGTAAAGCGGTCACCTCCTATAGCGGAGGGTAGGCGACTGCAAAAATGGTCGTCTCCCAGCCACCTCTCTCCCCAAGCCTCGCTGTGCGCTGCGGTGCGCACACGGCGGCACGTGACCGCGTGCGCGCCGCCGTCTTCGCAGGGTTAGATGTGATCCAAAAACAAAAACGAATGAAGTTCAAAATCTCAAATCTATAGATTTTGGATTAGATTGATTTATTAACTTTGGCTGTTAGTCATAATATGTAAATCTCAGAGAGGTAACTGACTCAAACTAATAAAAGCGTGTTAAAGAGGGTTATAAAGCGACTAATAAAAGCGTGTTAACTCTTTAACACGCTTTTATTAGTCCCTCTGGTTATTAAGAAGGCTTAGCCTTCTACTGCGAGAGCGCTGCTAACACCCCAAAATAAATGTCCGGGAAATAAGAAATTCTATGCTGGCAACCCCACAACCAATGTAAAAACTGTACTGCACTGTTGCTGCTGCATGTTAGGCTCGGGTAGTGAGCTCTAGTGTGATCTTACGAGGACCTAGAGCCCCCCTTCGGTGCCGAAGATGACCGCTACAGTGGTTTTAGCCGGTAGGAGTCCGGCATACCCCTTCGCCATTCCCCGGAGCGAATGAAGTTCCATGTAGAATTTCCACTGGACATCAATAAAAAAATAAATAAAAAAAAGGCTCGGGTAGTGCAGTATCGATACCATTGTAGTCTTTGTGCAGTATCTAGCATATTACATTCGTAATTCTGACACCATCAAAGCACTGATTACCGTAAACGGTAAATAGTCAACAGTGAACCACGAAAACATGTTCTAATGGATCCAAGGCTAATACTGACGACCGTAGGCGTTCAGTAGGCGATCCTTTGCTATTCCTCGTACCAACTGAGTAATACACTCCATAACACCTTTATTTTAAGCGGAATAAAGGTCACATTACTTTATGGTGTCTGTAATATTTATAGAGCCCATAAAAGTCACTTGTGCTGGCAATATGTCTCAATTTACGCAGCTCAAAGCTATCAGGAACGTCTGAGCGACAATATGGAACAGAGGACAAATTGGATTTAAAGGTAAATTACATGTTTTGAGGTGTGGTCCACTTAAAACATGTCTAGTTTCTTGTTTCGTGTTGTTGGGGGAAATCTGTACTTAAATTGGGATAGCAATAATGAAGGGACTGCAATATACCGCTAGACTGATGGGGTCTTAGGGCTGCCCTACGTCCCGGTACAATGGGAAATGTCCCGGTCAATAAGGCAGTTGTCCCGGTCAATAAGGCAGTTGTCCCGGTCAATAAGTCAGTTGTCCCGGCCAATAATTCAATTGTCCCGGCACGCGGATTAGAGTAGGTACAGGTGCATGACGCACGATTCTTACTTAAGTGGCCAGAGAGAGAGAGAGAGATCTGAGAATCATAGACACCTATGCATAAGGTGCGTAGAACTTCTTCTTCATGGGTAGAACTTTATTATTGTGATAAAGGTGAAAAGCATTAAAAGCTAGACCTTCGGAAAAATATGAACGGTAAAGAATAAGTCGTGTGGTGCCGGCTAAGAATACCACCACCTCATCTCATCCCGTGGATGTCGTAAAAGGCGACTATGGAATTAGCCGGAGGATGGGCAGTAGCGTCCTTCGAGTATATTTATAACTCAACTGCGATCGCCGACCCGTCTGCCAAGCGTGGCGATTATGTCAATATCCCCCATTGAGCACACAACACAAACCGGTCGTTGTGGCAATCTTTTGGGGAGGCTTCTGTCCAGCATTGGACGTTTTTACAGCTGAAATGATGATGATGAAAGAATAAGAATATATTTGAAATTTATTTAATATAGGCCCTAATAGGCTCTTACGAAAAGTCAAGTGCACTCCATGATATACTCTTTTCAAAAAGTTGTATTACAATTTTGGTTATTTCATTGTACGAGAATGAGCTAGGTATAGGGAACAAAGTAGACTAATCTACACTAATATTATACGATAAGATATATAAGAGGAAAGATTTGTATTTTTGTATGTTTGTAACGAATAAAATCAAAAACTACCTACTGATCCGATTTCAAAAATTGATAATTGTTAATGCATAGCACTAATAAATTCGACGAAGTTCACACATGTACAAAATGTAGAAGAAATTTAATTATATAAATAAACTGTTTTATTTTTGAGATTTAAATGTCATTTTAAATATATGTCAAAATTCATTTATAGATATTGACTAATATATATATGTATATATATATCTTTATATATATAATTCTTCTGACGTGTGTATGTCACTGAACTCCTCCTAAACGGCTGGATCGATTTTGATGAAATTTTGTGTGTATGTTTGAGTGATCCCTAGATGGTTTAGATTCACAATTGGACCCGGTAGGTGGGGCCTGTGCGAAGCTTGGGCGGGCAGCTAGTATATATATATAAATATATATATACATAGATAGAATTGAGAGATAGATTTAATAAATATTTATCAAAAATTAAATAAAATGAAAGTCTAATTTTTCAAAATGTCAAATTTAATTAGATTTAAGTTTCCGTAATATTAAACTAGTTTCCATCCATGGTATATCCTATTTATATTCCAGACTAGCTGGGACCCGCGGTTTCACCCGCGTTTAATTTAAAAGAAATTTAGAGTATTTGGTCATAGACAATTGATATAGAATATATATATTAGATTTCAAGGGTTTTATTTTTTTACGCGGAACCTTAATTATTTTTCTAAAATAAAAGTAGCCTAAGTTATTCCTAATAACATCAGCAATCGCCAGTGAAGGTCCCGCCAAAATCGGTTTAGCCGTTTCGGAGATTACCCGGAACAAACAGACAGACAGACAAAAACTTTAAAAATAGTGTTTTTGTTATATGTAACGTACATACTTTCATATGCATTCAGTAAAAAGCTGTTATTTTGACATTCCAAACAGACACTTCAATTTTATTTATTTGTATAGATGTTCCGGTCGGAGGTCTGATATTCATATAGCAGCCTTAGTCTGACGACGTTACCATAATCTTCATGCAAGTTTTGACTGCATGGAGTGCAGCATAACCTTCAATATAGATCATCATCATCATATCAGCCACAGGTCGTCCACTGCTGAACAAAGGCCTCGCCCTTAGATCTCCACAACGAACGGTCACATGCCGCTCTCATCCTTCGACTCCCAGTGACCCTCACCAGGTCGTCTGTCCACCTCGTCTGTCCAGATCGGTCTGCGTGGCATTAACCCCATCTTCCTACATTTCTTTTTTACAAGTGTCATTGTGTAGATTCTGAACGCAAAGATTTTGAGGTTATTTGCAGTATCATTTGAAATAAAATATTTCAGAATTTGCTGGATATCTATTTACAATATTTTAATAATTGTATAAAGTAACAAAAAATATTCAATGGTTCTGTTTAATTTATTGATATATATTCTATTAAGTGATGTTTAGTTTTCTCATCATCATCATCATCATATCGGCCATTTATACGTCCACTGCTGAACAAAGGCCTCCCCCATAGATTTTCACAACTGTGTCATAATTTTGGGGGGTATTTGCCAATACTCACCACGCTTGGCAGGCGGGTTGGTGGGCGCAGTATGGCTACCGTTTCACAGAAGGGACGCTGCTGCCCATCCCTCTGGCTTAGATTCCCTGAGTCGCCTTTTACGACATCCACGGGAGGAGATGGAGTGGTGCTATATTCTTAATCCGGACACCACACGGACGTTTAGTTTTCTATATATACATAATTGAAGTTTTAATCTTTGGTAATTTAATTGTAACCCATACTTTGCATACGAATTACTACGGCACGGTTGGTGTAGTGGCTGATACAGTCGACTGCTGCGCCCCGAGTCGTGGGATCCATTCCCGCACGGAACAAATATTTTTATGATCTGCAGGTAGTTGTTCCGGGTCTGGGTGTATTGTGTGTGAAATTTGTGTCTGTAAACGCACCCACGACACAGGAGAAATCCTAGTGTGAGGCAATATTTAAAAAAAAGGGTAAAATATGTGGAACTTTCTGGACATAAAACTGTAATAACCCATATTTTTTGCAAAAAAATATCTTTATCTTTTATCATAAATGTATTATATACCCACCCATCAACCGTGTCGTGTCCGGATTAAGAATATAGCCCCACTCGATCTCCTCACGTAGATCGTAGATGGCGACTAAGGGACTCGAAACCAGAGGAATGGGCAGCAGCGCCTCTTCTGTGGATAGAAGCCATACTGCGCTCACCAACCCGCCTGTCAGGCGTGGTTAGTACTGGCTTTCCCCCGAAATAACAACACACGACTATATTAACCAGTCGTCTATGGACGAGGTGTTCAGCAGTGAACGTCTTTTAACTAATATGATGATGATGATGATGATGATGATGATGATGATGATGACGTCCTGATTATTCTTGCGCCACTTAGAGAGGGTTGCATGGTTATATCCGTAGCAGGCCTTATAGCATTTATTGGATTATGTAAGTGTAATTTATGTCTCATTGAATTGCAAAACTTGGAACAAGCTCGTAAAAACGTTTTGCTTGTTTTAAAAAGCGTTCCATTTTGTGTCGCAATACTTGAAATCACTTTTATTGTGAATATAAACAGCAGAATATGAAAATCTGACACCTGTATTATTTTATGTAAATACTAGCTGGGACCCGCGGTTTCACCCGCCCTTTTAATTTAAAAGACACTGGATTATTTATAAATGATTTATAGACACTTGACATAAAGTATATATATTGGATTTCATGGGTTTTAATATTCTGCGCGGAACTCTATTTATAAAAAATAAACTAAAGTAGAATAAGTTATTCCTTACAACATCAGCTATCTGCCAGTGAAAATCCCGTAGAAATCGGTCCTGCCGTTTTGGTGAATAGCGGGAACAAACAGACAGACAGATGAAAAAAATAAAAGTAGTTTTTTGTTGTAGGTATACCCTATATAAGTACTTTCATATGCATTTAGTAATAAGCTATTTATTTTCACATTACAAACAGACACTTAAATTTTAGTTATTTGTTTAGATAAAATAACTATAGTCTGAACAACAACGAGAAAGAGGTCAATCGTCGAATCCGAGTCGGTTGGTCTTTTCGTCAACAATACCGCAATGCCTCAAGACAAAAGTTTCAACCAGTGTGTGTTGCACAACGAGCGGTCACATGCTACCCGCATCCAATGGCTCCCAGCGACCTCCACCAGGTCGTCTGTCCACCTCGTTGGAGGTCGCCCACGTTGCGTTTTCCGGTGCGGGGTCTCCACTCGAGAACCTTTGTGCCCCAACGGCCATCAGTTCTACGAGTAATGTGCCCCGCCCATTGCCACTTCAGTTTACTAATCCTTTCAGGTACGTCGGCAACTTTACTTCTTCTACGGATTTCCTCATTTGTGTTTCGATCTCGTAGAGAAATACCAAGCATAGCTCTCTCCATAGCTCGCTGAGTGACCTTGAACTTTCTTATGAGGCCCATTGTGAGTGACCACGTCTCTGTTCCATATGTCATTACTGGTAACACGCACTGGTTAAAGACTTTCGTCTTGAGGCATTGCGGTATTGTTGACGAAAAGACGTTGCGAAGTTTCCCAAACGCTGTCCAGCCGAGCCGAATTTGTCTAAAAACAATAAACAAAAAAACTTTACTCTCACTTTCAGCATTAGAAGTCTCAGTAAATATTAATCTTGTACCTAACATAAATAGAAAGCTCATATAATATAATTGCCTGAAAGATGTTTTATTGTTATTTTGTAACAATAAATTATAATTAGGGCGTAGGCTATTGTCTTATCTGACAAGTTTATATAGAAGGCAAAAACCAGACCATTACGTAACATTAAAGCCATGTCGCATTGCCTGTGAATCTTAAAAGTCTATAGTCCTCTGCCGGTTGCCATGGCAACCGAATATACCCGAGTACTTACGAACATCACTGCTAAAGTGGGAGCGAGACGTGTCGTGTTGTCCCGTTTTAGCTTAGGGCTCAGACGTATTTCAGGCACCCCGCCCGATGCCTAGCCTAGACCGGAGAATTGAGGCTAAATTGAATATGGATAGGTAGGTAAGTAAGGCTGATTGTACCATAAAATTTAACTAGAGTTTGACGTTTAGCGGTAGTTACGTTTGCAGAATGACGTGGAGCTAGAACTTGGAAATTATGATATATCTCGAATAAGTTGAAAGAAACGTTTTTATCAGGCATTTTATCCAATTTATATACAATAAAACTTTACTACCGAATAACCGAATATAGGGTGTAAAGGGAAGTAATGTGGGGACATTACTAGCTACATAACTTCGACAGCACCTGCTCGCGGTGCACCCCGCTACTAACCGACGGGGATCTTACGACCGGCTATTGGTGGGGTAACCTTTTAACTTTACGGCTCAAATACCCCATGCTTAATATGTAGTAATAGCGTTAATGGTGACAATTGGTTTGCGGTCAAACGTTTATCCAACGAGATGACGAACCATGTGCTTTACCTCCAAGGAAGTGAAAGGCATAGCTTAGCTTGATTGGTTAATTTAGGAACCTTCAGAGAGTTGACAGCCCTGTTGGCACAGTAACTAAGTTCTAACTCGCTCCCCACACAATTTATTTGATATGTCCTAAAGATAAGTTTTTCCGGGTCTGGATGTTTTTGCGTGTGAGTTTGAGTTCTTTAAGCTGTACCCTTGATACTAGAGAAATACTAATAAAACTTTTTAACAAAAAAAATACCGACTTCAAAAAGGAAAAAAAACGTTGTGAAGTCGGATGGGGCCAGGTATGCCCCAACCATGGTTCATGCAGACCAACGAGAAGTTATATTTTATACCAGGCCCCGCCCGACTTCATAAAGTAATTTTTTTAATTTTGGAAATCAGCTGTTAAAAAGATTGATATGTTTCTTTTTAGTGTAATTATATGTTAGAACTTTTTCCAATTTGGTATCAGTATTTAACACTAAAAATAAAAATGACTCAAATCGTTTCTCTGATCTGAGAGGAATCGAAACTATTAAGACATCATCTAGATAAGCGGAGTCAAATTAACCTGTTTATTGAAGGTATTTAAAAAACCACTCCATTAAATGTGATGAAACCAACTCGAAAGCATTCTGCACCAGTTTAAAAAATAATTGCTCAAATCGGTCTACAAATCTCGGAGTAATCGGTGTACATACATAAAAAAGAAGTACGCATCGAATTGAGAACCTCCTCCTTTTCGAAGTAGGTAAAAAGGCTGTCACACGTCTGCTTAAAAAAGAAAGATCTCACATCATGTGTTTAAAAAAATGTTGAATTACAGTAGGTTTGCTGTTTTTAAAAACCCATTTTTTTTTCTTAAAATTACCTTTGTACGTGGAATATCCTAACTATATTTAAACTGCGTGTATAATAAATAGTAATGAATGTCGCCGCAGCACTCATGGGTATATTAAACTTAGAAAGTATATAACTATTTAACTTATATTGTTCCGTAAGAGATCTGAAAGAACCCAGACTAGATTTAATCATTTAAGTTTGTACTTTTACATAATTAATATACGACCTCTAATATTTAACTTGTCAGCGCTACAAAAGGGACACCCACACACAGCGACCGTTACAATCTGTCTTGATGTAGATAAACTAGATAATTGACCGAGGAGATAATAGGCGTTTAATTAACCAGTTATTTAAAAGAAATACGTCTATGTTTTATTACGAATCGACGAGCCACACGCAATCTTTTATAAATGTCTTTACATAATCATTAGAAAGGGAAGGTTCCTTTTAAATTGAATTAATAGTTATTGTACCAAGTTAGTATAACACAACAAGCTATCCATTATGAAACTTATCGCTGTGGCATCCAAACGTTTCATTAAGCTGGCCGGTCCTTGATAATAAATACACCAAGGGAAGAAAGGTAGAGAGTGCAGGTACTTTCTTTTTACCAATATATAAAATTGACTTTCTCATTGGTCTTGTGGTTGCAATTACAAATACCGAGTGTAAGGTCTTGGGTTTGATTCCCATTCCCATTCGGTTGAGAAATTTAATTGATTAATTTAATTACTGTTGATAAATTCTCAGTGGCAGACCTTTTTATTGTTCCCGGTAATATCGCAAATCTCTCTTTATTACACACGGTGATCAGCAAAATGCAAGTGGGCAACAGTAGACGTCTGCCAATTATCCTTCAAATGATACAGGCATGTTGGTAGAATAACATAAAAGTTAACAGTATCTATAAATAAATCGTAAATAACAGTGGAAATGCCAAACTAAAGAAACCCACAAACGCTGAAACAGATGACAAAATAAACCTTACAAATAACACAATAACCTATTATACGAGTAGCGTGTTTCCATTTCATACTACCATTAGTTAATATTACAATTCGATTTATGTCAAAACGCCCCATAAAATGAAATTGCGAACTCGAATTTAAACGCCTGGTTAGATCGGTATCATTCGGCCTGGCACAAACTCAGACTATTGATTTCGTGTTAAAACGACCGACTCTCACATACAAACAACGCACACACATACATAGTTGTATGTATAGCTACGTCTGGGAGTGCATGCGGGGCCTGGATTTTTAGTACGTACATAGTACATAGGGTTTATGTTTGCTATTTTGTTATTTGTATATTTTTATCAGGCTTTGTACGCATGTTCGCTTGGTATTGATTTTCTGCGGCTGCTTGTACAGAACACACAGTTTGATGAGATGTTGGTGCTTTGTTATCAGTTACACCTTTATTTCTGTTTAACTTACTATAATGTGCGTAGAATCAACTTTAACTCAAATTTAACTCTCTCGATTTAAGGTCGGCGAAAATTATTTATTAGATTCAATCGACTTTTACTATAGTACTTTCGGACCAGGTACATATTTCGGACCTAATAGGTGCCTTATGTTCTTCTACCAGATACCTCTCTATTGCTAAGATTTGCATAAGTCCAACAAGATCGTCCATTCGATTTTAAGCATTATGATCTATAACGTCTATCTAATGATGAGGCTATTTTTGCTTACGCAACTTTCTTCTTTCACATTACGTATAGTAAATATTCAAAAACGGCAGCCATTTTACTTATTACATTACAATATTGTGCCGTAAAGACGGCGCATTGCGGTCGCTGCATGCATTTAATGACGCAAGTAGGCTTTTAATGATTTACTTCCATGAATGTTATGCATGTTTAAAGCCAGAATTTTGAAGATGATACTTTTACCGAGCATTTTAAGTAGATGAAATTGAAAGTAAGGTAACAAGGTGATTTTCTTTTTGTAGGATAGGAGTCCTGGCCTGGAGCCCCCCTTAGGTGCCGAAGATGACCGCCCAGTGGTTTTAGCCGATAGGAGTCCGGCACGCCTCTCCGTTCTTCCCTGGGTCGAAAACTTTCTACAATGTATCGATCGTCCCATATACATAGTGGCCGTGAAGAAAACGACAGTCAGTTCAGTTTACTCTGCGACACAGCGAAGAACAAGTGGAATACCAAGCGATTATGATGCAAGTTTTATAAGCGATATTAATTGTAAATAAGGATTAAATTGTGTGTAACGTGAATATTGGTAAATTTAATTTATCCCGAACCCCGGCTCGTGACAATAATAAAGGTGTTTTTCTGCCAAATATTATTGTTTTAAGGTCAGTTTATTGATAGTCGTATTCTCCTCACCTTATTTTATAAGTTCCAACTCTGCAATTCCCTCGAATAACCAACATTATTAACCTTCTAACCAAAGACTTGAGATCTTCACTAATAGATAACCTGCGTTACCAATGGCATGCGGTAGTTAACGCTGATGCTATAATGGTCTAAGAACAAGGAAGACCAATTAACCTCCGTAAACTATGGTGTCATCAGACGGTCAGTCTTGTCACCCACTTACGAAGTCCATGAGGTTCTGCAGGATCATGTTATCACTGTGATACTAACGGCTGTTATCAAGTGTGCTAGGAAAATTGGTACTTAGTTGTGAGACGCGAGACACGTAGGCGATCAATTACTTATTATCACGTCAGATTATATTTAAATGACGGCACAGCGTAGTCGCTGGATGAAGTAAGTACACGGACGATGGACTGGCCTACAATCAGTCCAGACATCCCATCGAGTACTTGTGGGACGAGATCAAGAGAAGGTTCCGGGCCAGAAAACCAGTCTCTTCGACCATATAGGATTGAAGGCTGCGTTACTAGAGGATGGGGACTGAATTCCTCAAGACACCATCAAGAAGTGAATGAGGTCAATGAAGAATGTGATAAAAACGGACATGATAAATTGTTTCTTTAACCAAAATACATTTTCCTAAAATTCCATTTTTCCTCTACTTTTACCTACCTTTGCTGAACAAAGGCCGCCCTCGTAAATTTCTACAACGACCCACGTGCCGGGTGTCGTCATTTGGGGGGGAATTAACCAGTAGGATCCACGGTTGGCATGTGAAGAATAGCTGCTGCTCTACAAAAGGGACGCTGCTGCTCTACAAAAGGGACGCTGCTGCTCTACAAAAGGGACGCTGCTGCCCATCCCTCTGGTTTAGAGTCTCTTATGGCCGAAATTCAAAGATTTAGGAATGGATTGATTATTAATTTTGGGCGTTAGTCGGCTATGACGACATTCACGGAAGCAGATAGAGTGGTGCTATATTCTTAACCCGGGCACTTCGCGAGTCTAATAGGCCTACCTATAACATTATTTTGTAATACCTACATGTATATGTGTTCCTATGCCTATGTTCGCAGTAAATAAATTTGGATTTAAATAAAAATCTTTGGCAAATTGCAATGACACCTTAATTTGGTAATGGAACAAATAAGCTTTTCGTTGATAGTGAAAAAGAAAACAAAGAAAGAAGAAAGAAAGAAAGAAAAACAGTTTATTTTTGCGGCGAACGTCGACGCACAAGTACAGATTAAAATGTAAAAATTCTACATAAGGCATTACTAACGACATAGCTAAAATCGATACTACATATTACAATAATTATACGCTTAAAAACTAACACTTCATGAAACCAAACGCGTATCCGCGCTGGCAACACCGTTATAATAAAAATGGCCAAAAGACTTGGTATCCAGTCAAAATATAACAACAATATTTTTTACCAAAGAGTACACATTTTTGTCTGTGGTCGAAAAAGAAACAAATACAAAAAAGAAAAAAACAATGCCTACAATATACGAAGTATCTTACTACCTAGTCTGTGCCTACAATACAGGGTACAGGGCAGGGTTACATAAGTTACGGTCTTAAGGAAATTGTGCGTCGCATCTTCGCAAAACATAGGTTGAAGCTCAGCATAATACTGTGGCATCTCAACGAGCCATCAGCGCTGATTTTCAGCAACAGCCTTAGTGAGTGACGTAGTGGCGGTTAGTAGAACGCAGTAGAACGTTGAGGAAGTGAAAAGTGACCGACATAGTATCCAAATTTGGAAGCGTTCCCCCGATTCCACTGCGCCCCTCGGCAGAATACACTTAACCCGATAAAATAAAGTTCTTTATGAGTTTGTGTAATGTGTGTAAAGCGACAATGTTGTGAACATTAGTTTAAAAATATCAATAACTTAGTGTTGCATAATACTGACAGCAAAAATAAACAAACCAGTGACGCAACCCGAAGCGGCCATTACATAGTTACGCAACCAAATTGTACCTATTTTTCGTAATATACGCAAATCAAAGAGTTTGATCACGCAAGCTACGCTTCAGAAGGATGGTCGCTAGGCTGTTTCTTACTCCTCCACCGCCTCACAACCCAAGTCATAAACATTATCAGTAGGAAGATTGTATAACTTGTGTATGCTGTAGTGGAAGAGAGATTACTTCAATAATATAAAGTACTCTGTTGATTACTTTTTGTGATATCATGACACATACGAAACACACCAAATTATGTGTATGTACAGAACAGAAAACTGAATGGTAACAATGCGGGATAACATGTATTGTGTAAACGAAAACACTTAAGATAGATATCAAAATAAATAAGATATAGTTATCAATTCCTTCGATAATGATCTAGAAAGATCGGACAAGGTCATTACAAACAACCGAAATATAATCACGGCCATAATTCATTCAATTGTCTATGGCCAATCGAGTGTGGTGCCGGGCAGAGACAAGGCATTTTTATTTTTATGTCGTTGCATCATTTCAGTCTTTGTAGTGGCCTATTGTTCATACATAACTTTTAGGAGCATTCTTTAATTTGTGTTTCGACTAGACTCATAAAAAGTTTATGCTATCGTAAATTTTATTACATCAATATTCCGAGTTAGGTTTACTATTGTTCTAGCTCCAAATTAGGGTTTATTTATATCTGATTTAGTTGGAAAGATTTAAAGCTAATTATATCGAGCTTGTCCAGGAATGAAAGAACAGTGAAATAGATCTTGCGTTTCGATGACCACCTGACCTTCAAACTTCACATCTCAAGGAGAACCAGAGTTCAGTCAATGAATTTGATTCGTTCACCTAATTGACCGTGTGGTGTCCGCCTGTCCGGATTAAGAATATAGTGCCACTGCATCTCCTTCCGTGGATATCGTAAAAGGCGACTAAGGGACTCTAGACCAGAAGGATGGGCAGCCGCGTCCCTTCTGTAGCACAGCAGCTCTAGCCAAGCGTGGTGGGTAGGTACTGGCAAATTCTCCCAAAAATTACGACTATGTAGCCGGTCGTTTATAGGGGAGGCTTTTGTTCAGCGGTGGACGTCTACCTAATCTGACGTTACTAACGAAAAAAGACAGCTACTCCTGTTTTAAGCCGATAGCTATAGCGCTCGGGCGTTGAGGTACGCGCAAATACTTTATTTTACGTAGTTTACTTTGTCTAGCCCGTGTGGTGTCCGGATTAAGAATATAGCACCACTCCATCTCCTCCCGTGGATATCGTAAAAGACGACGATGGGACTCTAAGCCCGAGGGCTGGGCAGCAGCGTCCCTTCTGTGAAACAGTAACCATATTCCGGTTACCAACCCGCCTGCAAAGCGTGGTGATTTTCTGGCAAATTTCCCCCAAAATGACGCAGTTGTGGAAATCTAGGGAGGTGTCTGTTCTGCAGTAGACGTCCTTTGTCTGACGTGAAAGTTTCTATTTGTCTACCGAGGGACAGGAATGTGATGACAGCGATCAATGACCGCAATCTTACCAAACGAATGCCAACTCCGGATATTAAAATTAATAGTTTTGCCGAAAATCAAGTCCAATTTTGTAGACGATTCTGGGTTCTTTAAGTACTGCAAAACCCTTCCAATACATGATAAGGTAAAATTCAGCCTCTTAAAAGAACAATTTTTCAACAAGCAACTGTGTTTACACGTCAAGTCGCAGAAAACAAACTTATAACTATACCGGCAAAAAATTGCTACGGCGAGCGAACGTGTGCTTATTTGATTCCACGACTCATTAATTCTTTACCTTCCGCCACACGTAATATTATCACTCATAAAAACATAAAATATAAATTAAAAGCATATTTCCTATCCAAATTATAATTCATGCAGATGTCATTATAACACTGTCTAAACTTCATTTATATAGTATAAGTTGGATCAAACACCACAATAAAATACATTTATATTGTTGTTATTAATATAAATAACAACATGTTCTTATATATGCTGATACGATATTGAATTGTAAGTGACACACAAGCCCAAGTGCTTTTTTGTATTTCACAAACTTGAATTGTATTTTTTATTGATAATGTAATAAATAAATAAATAACTATTAAATGATTACCTAGTCTTTGATATCGGCATTAAAATTGTTCCCAATTAGATAATGTTTACCCTACGACTAAAATAGTGGGCCACAGATATGACCTTTAAAATCGGCTTACTCATCAATACATTCACGCCAACCGCCTTCGTGTTGTGAACGTAGGCAGTGACATGACTAACAATAATATTTTCAAAACGGCCATGTTGAAAATATGGTAATGTTGGTATTAACTTTTTATGTGACCTACATAATACAATTGTTTGACATTGAAAATTATGCCTACGTACTTCTTTACCAACTATTGGTTTTTTTTTTTGGAAAACAATTGAAAACCGTACGACGTTGCCCACATATTTTAAATATTTTTTTAATTTTTGAGAAATATTTTATGAATATGTAAATATTCATTAATCTAAACACCGTACGACGTTGCCTTATACTTGATATTGGCGAAATTGTGGAAGATACTCTACAGAAGCCATAATCTAAGAGAAGAATCTTTTTTGGTACCTACCTATTAATTTAATAATGCGTTTCACTGGATGGAACTCCCGTATGTGCTGTCGCCAAATGTATGTAATGTATCCATAACAAGTGCACGGTACAATGTCGTGTCGTGACACGATGCGTTATCGTGTCACTGTACGGTATCGTTTCGTAGAAAACTACAACGTTTATGGCCGACATAGACGATATGACGTCTTACGCCCAGCATATCAGTCATCAGTCAGTAGGACTCCGTTCTCCATACCGAGCGACCACGGAAAGAAGGTGGCGCGCGCGTGGTCACAGCGAGCCTTGAGGGATCCTTTACAATCCTCTCCGAGAAGTGCCTAGGGGCGACCTTTTTACAGTCGCCTTCCCTCCGCTAGAGAGGGTGACCGCTTTATAGTCATCCCCTCTGAGATATGCCTAAAAGTGACATCGCGCATCAATGGGAGGCTCTAGTGTGATCTTACGAAGACCTGGAGCCCCCTTCGGTGCCGAAGGTGATCGAACCAGTGGTTTTAGCCGGTAGGAGTCCCGCATGCGCCTTCACCCTTCCCGGGGCAGAGGACAATAAAGGGTATAAACTACTTAATATTTCTAGGCAGATTTTAAGGCTGGGTGATAAAAATAAAAAGGAATGTGACAAAGAAACGTTACTATCGTACGTAAAATGCGTCCGCGCAGCTTACCCTCCGAACTGGCGTTCCTATGAAAGAAGTTTCTGGTAGATACGTTCTTGTGTGCTGAACTAGAGTTTCTTAGAGGTTATGCAGTAGTAATCGGGACCCCAGACTAGATGCAACAACGAGATTGACATAAGCCTCCGCAAGACTTTTTGGAGACAAAGTGACAACCCCCAGCCCAGCCCAGTCGACAAAAGACAGTGAAATGTGAATGACGTTGGTAGATCACGTGATCGTTCCATAGTTTATGTCAGCTGCCGTCAAAGATATTGGAAGAAAGGAGATATGCCATGTAGATCAAAATGTATGCAAGCCTAGAAATCCGCTTTCCCACTACCATTCTTCATAAAAGCACACTAATGCACACAGTTACAAGTACCCATCCAATGAACTGAACAAACACAACATTATAATTGGCTACTCATAATAAAACACACGACCACGACTTTGTAGGTAGCCAATCATACCGAGCGTACAGACCGCAAACGACAGCCGTACCACGCAACGTGTAAATTTATTGGGAGTACCATTCGCTGTTCTATTCACTGCGTTTGTTATTCACCGATTGATAGTTAAAAAGTGGTAGATAAGAAGCATTGTATTTTGTACAAAAACAATAATGTAGTGCTGCTCCATCAATCGAAATGTAACATAATAAAGAAAACAATAATTTTTAATTTATTCTTTTTATAGACAAATACACGAAAATTTCTTCACTTGCATATTGTATATGATTCCTTCCTTGATAAAGTTATTATTTTCGCTTCGGTTTTTGCATGTTATCCCCGAACAACACGACAATTTAACAAAGTTTCACTTACGCGATTGAATCAGAACTGATGTTATGAAACGGCCATTTTTCCGGATGGCCCAAATTGGACCTGTCGCGGTGGCGCGGTTATGCCCCCGTACCACTTCTCCTTATTTCCTATTTCTGTGGTTGCCGTCCATTCTATTCATAGCATATTCATAGATATCCGAATTCTATTCGTTAGCGAGCCGAGATTGTCATCTGGAATAATGATCCTTAGATGGCAAGGCACAAGTGGTTTGGAAAGTAATACTATAAAATATAAAAGAAACAGAACCTTCAGATGGAGAAGTGCGTTTACATTTATTTATAAACTATTTGGAATGCACGTTTATAAGTATTCCAATGACGCATTATGCCTCCAGCAGTAACTTATTGAACTGTTTACTTTGCTTGAGATAAGATACGCCAAATACCAGATATTATGATATCACGCATGGAATCTTATCTTGACAACAAAGGCTGTTTGATGTAAGAATAAAAACAACATTCAAAGTCCATTCTCATCATGGAGACGTCCACTGCTTAACAATGGCCTCCACCATAGATTTCCACAACGACTGATTACAGATTTCGACGCCATAGTGGGGAATTTGCCAGTACGCATTTGGCAGGCAGGTTGGTGAGCGCAGTATAGTTACTATTCAACAGAACGCTCCATCCCTCTGGTTTAGAGTCCCTGAATCGCAGACTTGCCTTTTAAGACGTCCATGGGAAGAGATGGAGTGTTGCTTTTTTCTTAATCCGAACACCTTCTCCTTCCATTCTGCTATAGGAATAATATCAAAATCTTATCTTTCTTCAGTTTGGTCTTAGTTTCGAAAAGCTTCTTTGCGCCTGGATGTCGTGTCTTCATGGCAATGAGAATATTTTAGGTGAATGGGAAGCAGCGAGTACTTGTACTAATATTATATAGTCGAGCCAACTTTGCTAATATAATCATATCATAAGCAATCAAGCGGTAGTGACTCGCTCAGCCATCAGCTCCACCAACTTTCAAATGATCTCTCTACCAAATTTGATCAAAATTGATGCGGCACATTGTCCTTGAAGTCTGGTAAAGACCCGCGTTTAGCAGTGCATATAAGCAGGCTGCTGGCTTGAGCAAATAGCAAAACACTTCTATCTATCAAATCATAAAGCCCATATTAAACTCGTCCTTATTGAAATAGCATAATATAAAGCTAAAGATTACGTTGACGACAGGGATGTTTGGCACAAATTTTTTCTGTACATATGGCTTCCCTGGTACCCTTTTGACAAATATGTTTTTAGCTATTAATTATTCTGAATTGCGATGAATGTGGATATAATTCTTGTTAGAATTTATAACTTGGACATAAGTCACAAATAACATATTATGAATATGACTGAAAACCAGAATACTTATCAAGTTTACCTATAGCACCTATAGTTACAAACACGCGATATCAATCGCTGAAGGGAGTCTAAGCGGATAAGTATGGTTAGACTGCTTATCGCAAGTGCCTATGGTTGCCACCTTTTTGTGAAACAATAAAAGTATCATAAAACACTTTTAAACGGATTACATCGCGTATATTATTTAGTTTTTCCTGACGTTTCGAACACTTTGCAGGGTTCGTGCGACCACGAACCCTGAAAAACATAAATCTATGATATACGCGATATAATCCGTATTTTATCCGGGTTTTATTATAATGAATATCAATTGTGAAAACCTAAGACATTACTAATAAAAGTATATTTGTGTTTTAGGATACCTAAAATATGTATATAAAGAGTACTTTTAAGTTTCATTTTTCATCGCTTCGTGCTACTTTTAGCAATTAACTATTCAATGTTCAAATGTCAGTATATGTATCCATTATAGCTCATTTTTTCGCTGTAATGTAATTTTCAGTTTCACTATCTATTAGATCCCTTTCACGATCAAATGAACTCAACTTCAAAACTTTTGCCGCCTTTTTACCGCCGAATTTTACTTATTTACATAAAATGAATACTAGAAATATTCAGCCAAATATATCAGCCAAAAGCCTGAACAAGGCCTCCCCGATAAACGACCAGTTACAGCCGTGTGTCGTCATTTTGGGGGGAATTAGCCAGTATTCACCACGCTTGGCAGGTGGGTTGGTGAGCGCAGAATGGCTACTGTTCCACAAAAGTGACGCTGCTGCCCTGAGTACTTAGTCGGCTTGTACGACATCCAGGGGAAGAGACAGAGTAGAGACGGAGACGGAATACCACATAGGCTAGAAAATTTTAACAACGTAAAATAAAGTATTTTCGCGTAGGTTATTGTTCTCATAAAGTACAGAGCACAATTGCCCGAAGTAACGTACAACACTTTATTATGGGTGGCAGCCCTACAAGTGACATAATAATTTTCGATTTTGAGAACCTGAAAGAGTGAATAAACGAAAATGGCGAGACATTTTTTGTCAATTTGCCGTGAATTGAATTCAATTAAGTTGGTAGGTACTGTAAAATAATGTGCTGAAGTTGAAGTGACGAAGTCTAATCTAAAAATATAATAGGAACGATAGCATTATTTGTTATTCAGCACCGGTCAATATTTTTTTTTACGAGTTCTATGCGCATTCGTTTCCTCTCAGTTTCGTATTTAATTCCTCCATTGCAAAGGTATGAATAAATTGTTACAATTTAATGAAGGATGATTACTTACTATCACATAATTAAATGGTAGAAATGATTAACTCTCGGCAGCACCGAATGTACCGAAAACTGGATAATTCTATTGAAAATCCCAGAAATTTCGGCAATGATATCCCGCGGGCTGATTACGTAAGTCGCAGACGCTTTGTGACAAGCGTAAATCGCGCAGACGCCGTTCTTAAACGTCATTTTGGTATTACGTATTTGCCAATAGCGATTAAGCAGGCGAAGAACGCTGACGTACAGTCTGTTGGATGATCAATGAACTAAAAACTGCATCCTCGGCTTTCAATTTCAGACTCTTTTCCGCTGGGAACCCTTAGATGCGCGATAGCTGCTGTCGCTGTTTTTAGCTAACACGGGTGCCGCGGGCTGATTAGCTAAAAACAGTAACAGCAGACGCGATAGCAGCTATCGCGCAGACAAGGATCCACCGGTGGCAAAGCATCAAAAAAATTGGTATTACGTAAGGCATCGCCCGCCTTTCGCTACTTGTGGAAGGTGCATAGTTACTAGCGCCAGTAGCCACCAGTGGAACTAAAAAGAATGAACGTTTTTAGTTCATTGATTGTCCGACAGAGGCGCGTCAGAGATCTTCGCCTGTTTAGTCGCTATCGGCAAATAGGTAATACCAAATTGACGTTTGACAGCGGCGTTGGAGCAATTTACGCCTGTTGCAAAGCATCTGCAACTTAGGTAATCAGCCCGCCGGTCGAAACCTAAAAATTAATGTTAAGGGGTTTGCTGAGGGATGGTACAACTCTTGACTTATGCCTAAAACATACATGCACTGCTGTATAACAGCGGAAATGAATTGAACGCCGTTATCTGACACGACGCGTCGAGGAAGTCCGTATCGAAGAAGGTATTCTTCAATCATTGTACGAGCGCATGCCTCTGCTGTAGCCTCCTTCAAGGTTACGCCTAGCTCAGTCCAACGAGTCGCGGTGTCTTCTATCAGCAGTATCCATCTTTCACCGTTGTCTCCTGTCGGAAGCGGACCGAACAAATCTATGGCCAACACTTCAGCGCTTTGGTTAAGAACTGGAGTCTATAAGAGACCTGACGCCTTGGTTTGAAGGTTATAGCGTTGACAGGTTGCGCAAGTCTTGACGTAATCTGTTATGGCTCTTCGCATACCTGGGAAATAAAAACTTTGAGCAACTCTATTGTACGTTCTATCGACTCCGTGATGACCGGCTATATCGGAGTCATGACATTCCCTTATTTAATTTTTTTTTATTTTAGTACGTAGAGAAACTGGAACAACAAGCTGCGGCTCTTCACTGTCTACATCAGGATTATACCTATACAAGACGGCTAGCTAAAATAACCTCTTTCCGACCAACTCTAAATTCCTATAGACTCGGCATCTGATGTATCCTCAAGATCATTGATAATTTTCTTTAATTCCATCTTGCAGTAAGTGGACATTAAGAAGGGCTGACAAAGGGTGACGGGAAGGCGGCGAGACAGCGAAATATGTCTTCCTTACTTTAATAAAAAAGGTGCAGGTAAAAGGTAGTTAAAGATTCTTTCGTTTGTTTTAGTGGGATTAGTAGCCAGTCTTGTGTTTAAAGTTGTTAAAGCTGTCCAAAAGCAACAACCAGCACCGACTATTTTACGTGCCCTCCGAAGCAGGGAGCCGCTCAGTTAAAATACCACTATACGGTCACCCATCTATAGACTGGCCGCGCCAAGTGTTGCTTAACCTCGCCGAATGTTTACCGATCAATAAGTGCAACTGGCTATTAGCGCGTCAAAGTAAAGATTATGCAGTCACTATTAGACTAGGTTACTTAATTAATAGTCAAAACATAGCGATTAGTAATACTAAACAGAACATATTACATGTTTTTTAAATTTTAAATCATTGGATTTACACCACACTAGGATTTCTCCTGTCGTGGGTGCGTTTACAGACATGAATTCCACATACAACACACCCAGACCCGGAACAACTACCTGCAGATCATACAAATATTTGTTCCGTGCGGGATCGAACCCACGACCCGAAGCGCAGCAGCCGACTTTATCAGCCACTGCACCAACCGTGCCGTCAGCTTTGCGTACTCTTATCGTCCGCTACGCCTACCCTACTATCTCTTACAATAGCTAGCACATTGGGTGTTGAGTTTGACTCCACCTCCATAATGTCATATTCCAACATTTGTAGGTCTGTAACAAAAGGTTTGTTCAAACAGAAATTACCATTTATAAGGGATTCGTAAAAATGGCTAATCTTATCGGTACACGCGATTTTATTCAAATATTATATTAAAGGAATACATACTTTATCGCTTAGGAAATAAGGTTGGTGTACACGATTAGGATCGTTGCGTGACTCACTTTGTCCAAAATTTGGTCGTAAACTGAATAAATAATGAATAAAAATCATTTGTATGTTTAACCAACCTTTGTTTGCTCTTAGGTGCACCCAGAGGTTGGTTCAAGCTTTTATACTATTTATTTTTATATATACGACATCTCGGGGAGATGTCTTACAAACTAAGCAACTGTAGCTAATGGCGCCCACTGTGGGACTCGGGGAGACTAAACTAGGGACAGCTAGATTGGTACTATTTGAATATTTTTAAGAATATATTTAAGGCTAATGGCTCGGAACAAGCAAGGGTCGGAGGAATAAGTGAAGGCAGGTTAAGGGTGGGCTTATATGGGAGCTAATTTGTTGACGTTCAAAAAGATTTACACTGGTGGTAGGTATTAGAGGCCTTTTATTGTTTTTTTTATTTCATCATCATCATATCGGCCATTTATACGTCCACTGCTGAACAAAGGCCTCCCCCATAGATTTCCACAACTGTGTTATCATTTTGGGGGGTATTTGCCAAAACTCACCACGCTTGGCAGGCGGGTTGGTGAGCGCAGTATGGCTACCGTTTCACAGAAGGGACGCTGCTGCCCATCCCTCTGGTTTAGATACCCTTAGTCGCCTTTTACGACATCCACGTGAGGAGTTGGAGTGGTGCTATATTCTAAATCTGGACACTACAAGGACGTTTTTTTATTTCACCCTATGGAAATACGGAATACCTAATGTAAATCCCCCGCCCGCCGGAAGAGCGGAGGTGAATGCTGCTTACAGGCTAAATCTTCATTTTCGACACTGAAGGGGGGCTTTAGGATGCTATATTAATGCCACGCCTTTAGACACATCTTGGAGAGTACGACTGTAAAGTGATCACCCCCTCTAGCGGAGGGGAGGCGACTGTTAAAAGGCTGCTCTCTAGGCACAAGGCAGGGGACCGCAGCCCACGCAGGGCGCTCATCGAACGGATAGGTAGACCTATGTTACTAAGGTTATTATTCCAAGAGTCCGGCTAGGCAGTGCCAATATTATTCAGCTGCTGTTGTGTTTAAAACTATAGACATTACTGTGGTCCGTTTGGAAGCGCAGTGTAGCTAGAGAAATTACTGGGCATAAGAGACTAAATGACTTTAATCTCGAACTCTCGAGGTGACGAGCGTAGTCTGACGCAGGAATAGTCGTGGGTAGCATTACAATTGTTATGGGCAGGCATGACGCTTACCACTAGGCCAATAACTTGCTGGTCTAGTCACCAAATTGTAAGTATTAATGTCTAAAGTTTAAACACTAATCCTTTTCAGCGAATAATTGGCACTGGGGTGGTACCTACCTTTTTTTTTATTGTTGCCCAGTGGAAATTCTACATGAACTTCCTTCGCCTCGGGGACAGGGGCAGGGGAAGGGCGAAGGGGTATGCCGTGGACTCCTACCGGCTACAACCACTGGAGCGGTCATCTTCGGCACCTAAGGGCGGCTCCATGTCCTCGTATGATCACACTAGAGCCGCCCACTGGTGCCATGCCTATAGGCACATCTCGGAGAGGGAGACTGTAAAGCGGTCACCCCCCGGGGGGTTTGTAAAGGATCCCCCAAAGCGTCTCACGGCAGCGCGTGACCATATGCGTGCTACCGTCTTCTCTTGGGTCACTTGGTGTGAGCACGCAGATTTCCCAATCTGGGGTGGTACCTACCTAGCCGGCCTCTTGCAATAGGAGACCTAATACCACCGGTACTAAAAGATATTTCATAAATAAAAGGAAGTAGGTATTATACACTTAGCTACCTAGGTACTGAAAACATCTTCATCGTAGCTTACTTCAAGAAAAACCACGCGTTAACCACGGACTAGAAAAGACACGATTTTTTATTATTTTTCTAGTGGTCGTGGCGTTAGCATTAGTGAAGCCAGCTTTAAGTAAGACCTAATTACCTCCTGTTAATTACAGCATACATCCGTGGAAAATAAGTAGCTATCGATAAACGGAGTGACCGAGAAATCGAGAACGAAAATTATCTATATAAGGTCTTATTTTAATAATCCACGATATTTTGCATGTTGCCTCAGTAAATGCTTAAGATGATGTACCGAACACAAAAAAAAACTCACGGTAAAAATTCACTTCTTTCTTTTGTGTGATGTCGCTACCGTGCGCCGTCTGTTGTGTTTAACGTTACAGACTATCTATATCAGTCAACCAGCCCCGTCCGCCATTGCCTTACTAGTGCATGTGAATATTTTCACAACTAAGAGAACTAGGAAGTAATGAAATAAATGATTTAATAAAATATTTTTTTAAACAGCAAATTTACTAGTTTTTTTTTACCTACATTATCTTCATCGTTTACCATAGCGCCATGCAAAATATCGTGGACTATTAAATTAAGACCTTGTATATATTATAAGTGTAGGTACACATACGGACTGTCAAAGCTCAAATTAGATTAGACAGACGTTTCAGATCCCGAGTAGATCTTCGTAATTGCAATGCACCTACATAAGACGTGTGCGGTCGAAGATAGCTTTCTAACAGCTATATCTCAAGTGTATCCTAATCGAAGAATCGTATTCTTCTTCAATTATTTTGTCTCTAGTAATAAATCTAAATCTTAGCTCCCTATACAGTAAACATTAAATTGCGTGAGTCGCAGCAATTTGCACAACAACGATAACGATCAGGCGAGTGGGACCGGGACCATCGTAATTGGTAATGGCGCTATTTTCGTGACTGTGTCACTGTGGCTCATAGAGGTCAGGTATATGTCACGCATACCTAGGCCATTTTGAGACAAGCAGGCACAATAGAATTGATCAGTCGATTAGGGCTGTCACGGAGCTTAGACTCCGAACAAAACCCAATACTTAAATCTCAAGCTTAAAAATCCAAACGGATGTTTCGCAGATCGCAGAGCTTAGCTTAAAGAGAGATAGTATTTATATAATAATGCGTTCAGGGTGCTGATAGGGTTGCCCCGATTTTGCAGCGCATCTGGTATGTTCGCTGAATCACGAGTAGATTGTTTTTATACAAATGTGCGGAAACGATGTGTAGCCTTGGTGCGCAGGGCTCGGGCCAGCATCAACAGTATCCTTAGATTATTCGCTGAGAGATTTGACTTCTAGTACCAACCATTGCTATATGATTCATGCACTGAGTAATAAAAAACTGTAGGTAGGATATATTGCATTTTAATTTTATTGTCTTTTGATTTATTTTTCCATGTATGATCCTTTGTTGATCGAAATAAATTATTATTATTATTTGTTTTTAGAATTTGATTTTCTCAGGTTTTTAATACCTGGTCATTTTGAGATCACACGGGTGTACACCAAAGTGCGATCTTAAGTTTAATATGCCTGCATTGGCGTGATACTATTGTCCAAATCTAACTGTAAGAATTTCCTAACTATCCAATTATTATTATATAAAGGACCAACGCACTTACTTGTGCGTCTTTTCGCTGATATGATGATGATAAATGGACACAGAACCTTTCTAAAATATTAACCTCTACTTACCATTTTCTTTGACCATCATCATCATTGTAAGATAAAATAATTTACCACTTATGCAATAAATTGTCAATATTAACAATTGAAAGATATTAAGATATAAATCGGTCCCCTTTTTTTACTGGGCCCAGTGGAAATTCTACGTGAGCTTCCTCCGCCCCGGGAATGGGCGCAGGGGTATGCCGGACTCCTACCGGCTAAAACCACTGGAGCAGTCATCTTCGGCACCGAAGGGGGGCTTCCAGGTCCTCGTAAGGTCACACTACAGCCGCCCATTGGTCGTTGTCGTCTTTGACCGCCTTTAGGCACATCACGGAGGGGATGACTGTAAAGTGGTCACCCCCTCTAGCGGAGGGTAGTCGACTGAAAAAAGGTCGCCCCCGTGGCACTTTTCGGGCAGTATTATAAAGGATCCCCTGAAGCCTCACTGCGCACATGGTGGCACTTGACCACGGGCGCACCACCGTCTTCCCGAGGGTAACTCGGTATGAGCACGCACTCCCCAGTCCGCGAGCCCGAGACCCCCGCCATATAAAGACAGCGGAGGACTTGCTAGGACATGCTGGACCTGGGCGTCGGCGCGGTTGTTACCCCGGCGCCGTCTAGTCATTCTCCGTGCGGTATCAGTCCTCTTTCGATCCTCTGCGGTCTCCTTCTACAGCATAAATGACGCTCTCACAGGAGACCACACTACTCCAATTTTCATGCTCTGCCAGCAAAGCAGACACTACTGCCGGCAGAGATCTTGTCCGATTCGATCGAGCAGGATCAGCCGCTCGGCAGCTCACTCTCCGAGCGTGTGCTGTGCGGTATCCCGGTAGCATCTAGTGTGGTTGCACTGTGCCGTGACCTCGCGTCATACCCTGTGCAGGTACGCACCGAAACAACCGTGACCGGTGAAGACCTGCGTTAGGCGATAGGTGACGCGCTCGCTTCTTTTGAGCCAGGCTCCGAAGAGTGGCAGGACGGCCTCGACGGCTCGCTTGGTGGCAGTTCACCCAAGGCGCCTGCCAAGCGTGGCAAGTACTGGCGAATCCCCGCGTTTGTTCAGAACTGGACGTCCTTTGACCGATATGATAATAACGAATGAAAATTTAGCTCGTATTCAAATTTTCACACCCAAAAGGCGAGATACTATGACAACTAAGATTTGTTACTCTTTGTAAACATATAATTATGTTAAATTATAATGTTATTCATCATTTCGGCCGAATAAAGTCCACTGCTGGACACAGGCCACCCTCAAAGATCACCACAACGACCAATATCGGTGTTGTGTGCTCATTGGGGGTTTTGCCATAATTGCCACGCTTGGCAGGCCGGTTGGCGATCGCAGTTGAGTTGTTAATGTATTGGAAGGACGCTGCTGCCCATCCTCCATCTAACTCTTAGTCGGCTTTTACAACACCCACGGGATGAGATGGGTTGGTGCTATTCGGAGTCGTCACCACACGGCACTTTGGGCAATAAACTGTCCGTCTATCAACACAATAAAACAATCAGATTGTTTAGTAAAATATATTTGGCAGTTGTGCCTACGCGTCGGCGATGGTAACTTCTACTTCTACGCCCGGCTCAATGTTGATGGACGTGATCTGCTTTACGATCTCGGACGGCGAGTGCAGGTCGATCACGCGTTTGTGGATGCGCATCTGGAACCTGTCCCAAGTCTTGGAACCCTCACCGCAAGGGGTCTTGCGGGTGGTGATGCGGAGGATCTTGGTTGGCATACGAACGGGGCCCTGGAATTGAAAAGTTACTTTATTAGTTATGTTTTTAGAAAACTTCAATATTGGTATCCTATAAAGGCAGTGTTTACCAGCAAAGAATGAATGCCTCTTTTCTCATAAATGGCGACTAAGTTATTACATGCAGAGAAGGCAGTAGCCAGTAGTTATCTATACAAATAAATAAAATTGAAGTGTCTGTTTGTAACGTGAAAATAACAGGTTTTTACTAAATGCATATGAAAGTATATATGCTATATATTAAAAAAAACCATTTTTAAATTTTTTGTCTGTCTGTCTGTTTGTTCCCGGTAACCTCCGAAACGGCTGGACCGATTTTGACGGGATTTTCACTGGCAGATAGCTTATGTCATAAGGAATAAGTTAGGCTACTTTTGTTTTAGAAAAATAATTAGGGACCCGCGCAAAAAAATAAAACCCTTGAAATCCAATATGTGGTGTATTCTATGTCAAGTGTCTATGTCGAAGTACTCTAAATCTCTTTTTAAATTACACGCGGGTGAAACCGCGGGTCCCAGCTAGTTTTTAATAATAATCCGCAAGAATATGATAATCGTACCACTCATCAGGATAGCTTCTTGTGATAGTCTACAGGCTGTGTATACTGTGAATGCATAGGTGTAATCCTTAAATCCAGCTATATTTCTGCTATCAAGGACATGCACAGTAATAGATAGTGGTGCCATTGTAATAGTTCCAACAGGTATATGAAACTTTAAACAATGGATTATGTAAAGCTTAATAAAAATTCAACAGTCAAAATCCTGGGCAGTTACCAGGCAGGATTTTAGTTTTTTATTTTTGTTATTAAAAATGTTGCCCCACACTAGGATTTCTCCTGTGTCGTGGGTTAAGACATGAAATCCACATACAATACACACCCAGATCCGGGACAACTACCTGCAGATCATACAAAAATTTGCTCCGTGTGGGAATCGAACCCACGACCTGGAGCGCAGCAGCCGACTGTATCAGCCACTGCACCAACCGTGCCGTCAGAATAGTACAGCTTGTCTTTATAAAATTGTAACTCTCTAATGAACAATATGCAGTGTGAAGACTTACATAAAGCACTTTTAAGAGTAATACTTTAGCGCCATTTTGGTGAACACAACTGTATGGGACATGTTGTGTCTTCATCTAGCGCTGTGTGTAATCTAAAGAGCACTATGATATCACATATAATATATGTACCTTATGTTTAAATTTAATGTTTCACTAAGTAATTTTTTATATTCACCAACCAATATGTATTTCCATGTGGTGTCTGGATTAAGAATATAGCACCACTAGATCTCCTCCCGTGGATGTCGTAATAGGCGACTTAGGGACTCTAAACCAGAGGGATGGGCAGAAGTGTCTCGAGCTCGAAAAACCAGCAGCATCCCTTCCGTCATCCCAGATTCCCCAAAAAATGACGACAAACGCCATGTATCTGGTTGTTGTAGAAATCTATGGGGGAAAGCTTTGTTCAGCAGTGGACTTCTTTTGCCAACACGCTGACCCATTATTACTGGTGTTAGGGTTGCTAGATGGTCAGGATTCATCTGGATACTCCCATCATTTTATATGATCCCCAAAAAATACATTATGTCCTGACAAACAGCTGATCATAGTTTTATGAACAATTTATACTTAAGTACAAAGTTTAAATTTTATGTCTGTTTAATAATAGTCATAAAGGATTCAATTTGATAAGCTCTATGAAAACAAATGCAACATTCATGTGACAATGTAAAAATACAGTTAATTCATTTAAATACTCATATACCTACCTAATGATTCAATACATTAGTTTGATATCAAAATTGTTATTGAATAATGTATGGTTGTTTAAAGAGTTAGTCAATTTTAAAAAGTTATTTATTTCTTCAGACGAGAGTTCTTAAATGGCTCAGTAGATGTCCGTTTATTTTACTGTAATTGCATAGTACAAAATATTGCGCATAGCATGTAGCCATATTATATCTATTACAATAATAGTACACTACAAGAGTGTGTTGCTATGTGATTTCTAGATAATATAATGCAATATTGTTTCTGCTTGGAGAATGTTTTCCAAATTATTTATGCAGTATTGTTTCCACTTGGAGAATGTTTTCCAGATTATTTATGTTACAACAATCGATTTTACATAGTTAATCTAAATAAAATATCCATTTTTGGACTGATCTTGTTAATGTGTTGAATTTACTTTTGATCAAAGCTTGATCGGCCCTGACAAAAAAAATCTCTTAATAGGTCTTTACCCAAGCTTTGTCCACTTTTTGTTTTATATCTAATGGAAATACATCATGTACTTCCTCTGCCCTGGGGATCATCGGGTCATCGTCAGCACTGAAGGGAGCGCCCATCAGGTCCAGGTGCTCAACAAGATTACACTAGCGCATCCAGGCTTTATCCCGAGACTGGATGCCAAACTGAGTAGTTCCATCATAATTATTTCCTTTATTAAATATAACACATATAAATTACATTTTTAAATACATAAAAAAACATAATATATATTTAAAAATATAAAAAATAGTAGCCGACCGGCGTCGGGAACAAGGTCCAAGTCACCGGTGGTTAGGGCTCCAGAGAGAGGAACCTCCTGACAATTCGAGCAGTGTCAAGGAGTACCGCTTTCCGTATCAAACCCTTGACCCAACCGCCCAACGAGAGCCTCTTAAGGTGTTGGTCGAGGCTCTTGGGCATTAGACCATTGGCCGTAACGACTATCTGCACAATGATTGCAGAGTCTACCTCCCACATGTCGACAATCTCGTGGGCCAAGTCAAGATACTTAATTTGTTTATCTTTCTCGGCTTTCACGAGATTCTCGTCATGTGGAATAGTTATATCCACAATCATTGTGCGTCGCTCTGTTCGATCTATCACCACTATATCAGGCTTATTGGCTACAATAGTCCTGTCAGTGATGATAGATTGATCCCAGTACAGTGTGACATGGTCATTTTCTAGAACTGGGTCGGGCACATACTTGTAGTATGGTACTTCTGAAGTCACAAGGTTGTATTGCAGTGCAAGTTGCTGGTGGATAATCTTGGCCACTTGGTTATGCCTGTGCAAGTACTCGCCGTTAGCAAGACGAGAACAACCGGAAATAATGTGACGGATAGACTCGCCGTCCTTCACAATATATTTCCAGTAGTTGTTCGTCATGATAACTTCATCCATAATTGCACAGATAAAACCTTCGGTTTCCCCAAAGAGGTCACCGAAACGTAGCCAAGATACGGACGCTAGAAAGTTCACATCGGGCCCATGTAAGGCCCTGTAAAAGCGTCCGTGAAGCTCCTTGCTTTCCATCATAATTATTATTATGAAGATGTATTTACTGAATTCCTTACAGACTTCCTCCTTACAAAAGCTATGATTTTATTTCATTTTTTCCATTAGTTGTTGGCATATGCTGGCAAATTGCAGCCGGCCATAGACAACTTAATGTTGTTTTGCCTTATATACTCATAGGTTTTCGCAATAATTACACATTAATATAAAACACTTTTAAAAGCAGCAGTGCAAAGTGTTCGAAATGGCAGAAAAAATAAAAACCTATAATAAACACCATGTAATCCATTTAAAAGTGTTTTTATCAGAATAGTTGGTTTCAAGAAAAAGATTGTTGTTAGAGACCTCAATTGTTGCGCATAATGCAATGTTTCTACAAGTTTATTGAATTCCATAGGTGCTCATTAGTCCAGAAAAAAAAGATATTTTAAAATTCTGTTCTGAAGGTTTAGCATAATGTAATTCATAATTACCTTAACACGGAGCTTCTGTTTCTTAGCACCATTAATGAGATCTGCGCACACCTTCTCAAGGGAACGCACATTGCGGGAGGTGAGCGTTATCCTGATGCGATGGATCGGCGAAATCTCAGCCTGGGGCTTCTCAATATCCTTGCCTGACACGACGGCGGCTGCCTGAAAATATACATTAGAAATAAGTTGTACTAGTTGCATAGGAAGTAAGTTCAGAAGTAAAACCGCTGAGGCCCCTGACCCGGAACTTATCTTTAAGTCCGTCTATACATGTCTGCACACTAATAATTATAAATGTGTCACAAGTAGAGCTGCATAATAGGGCTGCATGCTTGGTGCAAAATAAAGAAAAATCTAAAAAGAATCGTAACAGTAACTTACAATAGAAATAAAATCAAGTTTATTGTATTTTAATGATTACTTGATACTGTTTATCCCATTTGAGTGTGGAAGCTTACACAAAAACTAGCGGGAATTATATCTTGACACGTGCATACCTAACCTATAAGAATATTTTGTTGGTATTTCTAAAACATACATACTCAGTAACATATTTAGGTGTCGATATAATTATTACTAACCATTTTGTTGCGATATTCCGGTCGAGTTAAACAATTTTCGAAATAAAATTGCTCAGCGCTGAACCAGAGTACAGCTTCACTTCACTTCACACAAAGAAAGAGATAGAATATGAAAAACAAAATGTCTACACACTATCTGTCAGTGTCAACTTGCTTAGGCACTCCGCACTTGTAGGCACGGGTCAAAAAAAAAATGTTATTTTATTTATTTATGAAACATTAAGGAATTTGTAACTTGTGTTCGTAGTACACAATGGGTAAATGTTTTCATATTTTCCTTGTCTCAATCGATAATGAATACAAAACGTTTACAGTAAAGTGCAAAGTAGTAGGATGAGACGGACCCGAACGGAACTCTAAATACTTGTTTATAGTTCTAGTTATTTTAAAATTTTGTTTTCGATTGACATACTTACTATGTAGTTAATACACGTCTATTGTATGCTGGCTGGTTTATATCCCCTATGAAGGGGAAACTAGTCTTTTGATAGGCTTACTTGGGGACATGGGTCCAACACGCAGAGGCCCCTTTGAGAATTTTAATCTAAAATGTAACGAGACACTATCCGGGGCCTCTCCCTGGCTGCACTATAAAAATGCAGTCTTGGATTGTCCCCGGAGGTGTAAAACTATTGTATGAGATGGAAACTAGAATTATAAGGTCTAATGCAATGGGTGTTAAATGGATTAAATACTTCTAAAAACGGCGTCTGCCGAAATGGCCACCACTACAGGCGACAGGGAGCAACACCGGTGTGAGCGGTTCGTGGTGTCGATAGGTCCAATACCGGTTTCACCATCACGCATCTCGATGTCTCGGAGCGGGTTTACCGGTTATTACGCCATTAGACACTTCCACCGAGGAGCTCTAGCGGCCCCCCTCTGATCTCCTAATTAAGGCAAGCCAGAGTTGAAAATCAATAAAGGTAAATCGGAGACGAGGCCCTGACTGACTCTGGAGCATTTGGGTACGCAGTGTCACCACTCAGATTCAGCTCGCCACAAACTGCCCTGCCGTCTTAATCTTCTTAATAGATCTCTTTATGATATACTTTTATTTATTCAAAAGGTAGGAACGAATCAAGCAGTTGCTTTAATCTACCCTCCAGGATTACCTTATCCCATGTTGAGATAATGACTGCCCAGAGGGGTTATTATATATTATTAATAATAATTATTTTCAATCTATGTCTATACTCTATACAAATAATTAAAACTGAAGTGTCTGTTTGTAATGTCAAAATAACAGCTTATTACTAAATGCATATGAAAGTATATACGGTACCTACAAAAAAAAACCATTTTCGGTTTTTTTTCTGTCTGTCTGTTTGTTCCCGCTAATCTCCAAAACAGCTGGACCGATTTCTACGGAACTTTCACTGGCAGATAGCTGATGTTATAAGGAATAACTGGGGCTACTGCTGTTTTCGAAAAGTAATTAGCGTACTACGCAGATAAAACAAATCCATATGAAATCAAATATATATATTCTATGTGAAGTCTCTATGCCGAAGTACTCTAATTTATTTATAAATAATCCAATTTATTTTAAATTGAACGGCGGGTGTAACCGCGGTTCCGTGCTAGTATACAAATAAAAGCACAGACCACATTAACTAAAAAAGAAAACTTAAATTGCATATTGCTGTGGTTTCTACAAATATATTTGCCGTGGTCCCCACACTAAGCATACCTGTATCGTAGTATACAAATTACAAATGTACTCGTACACACGGCTACGCATCAACCTAGACTGTTTGAACTTTGAACTATTAGAAGTTGAACACTGCGAATTGTGCGAGAGGGTGTAGTTGGTTGTACCTCTCTTTAGACTTAGCAGAACCAGCAAGTCGTTTATGGGAAGCAGTATTAGATTATATAACAAAATTCCTTGTAGTATTACCGACTTACCCGAAATAAGATTCGAATCATTGATTAAGCGCATTTTAATTTCGAAAGGCTACTATAGTATAAATCATTACATCGACGATAGCGATGTCCGGCAAACGTTTCCCTCCTGCACACTGCGACCCTCTGGCGCTTTATATTATATTTTATAATTTTCGTATGATTGAAGTGTTGTTACTCCCAATAAATGTTTTACCGTTTACAAAGAAATTGTAGTTAATTTTTTATTGACTTATTTTTTATTTATTGATATCTTGACATTTAATTTGCTTAACTAACTTAATTCTTTTTGTATTACTGTAAACGGCTAAAATGTTGTTGTACTTTTATATTTTCACATATTGAAACTATATTTTTGTAAAATATTATTTGGCCAAGTTATAACTTTTTATGTAATATTCGTCATGCTGGGTGCCGTCTATAATCAGCAGTTAACTCCCACGGCAGTATAATATTATTGTGGTATGTCCCATCTTTACACATTAACCTACATTTTTCTCTGTATATGTTTTACAATCATTTGTATCGTGATCAACATTGTGATCTCCAGCTATTTTTAAAAGAATATCCATCATTTTATTTATTTATTTATTAATAAAGGTACACCAACAGCTTCTGTATATAAAATATCAAATAACAGTAGGTAACAATAAGTTTTGGGCTTATACAGTTGCCAATGACAGGTAAACCAACAATCCCAAATATAAGTGATAATTTAAGGTAAAACGAGATGTACTATATATTTTGTGGTAATAAACTATAAAAATAGTATAACAAAACTAATAGAGTAGTAGTATTATATAATATAAGAAGAAGAAACAAAATAATTTTACATACTAACATAATTTTAAATTTTAAATTCATAATTTGGGTGTTAAACATGTTCATGGAGTCATGATATATGTCAACATCTGGAGTGGATTTTATATAAGAATTCATCTCCTTGCTGAGCCTATTGAGAGGTGAGTTTTCTTCTATATTTGTGTTGGATACTTTAGTGTGAAATAAATGGGTAATGGGATATCTTTGTATTTTATAGGGGATTTTTATTCCAATTTTTTCAGTTAATTTATCGCGGTCTAATTTATTGTTAACCAATTTAAAAAAGAACATGAGATCTTGTACCAGTCGACGGTCGCGCAGAGTTATCATTTTGTAATATTGAATACGTTGTTCGTATGGACACCGAGGAGATATATCCCCGAAGGTATATGCTAGGTGTTTTGTAAAGGACCTTTGGATGCTTGGTGTACAGCATAATGTGGGTTCCACACCACGCTGGCAAACTCTAGGTGGCTCCGAACTAAGGCATTATATAGCACAATTTTTGTTCGTACCAGCTTAAAACCTGTGGTGATTCTCTTTAAAAATCCTAGTAGCCGAGCCGATATTGTCACGATGTTATCAATATGGCTTCTAAAGTTGAATTTACTGTCTATGATGATGCCTAGATCACGAACCTCATTTACAGTTTCCAATAATACTCCTTTTATATTATATGAGAAAGTATTGGATTGTTTTTTCCTTGTAAATCGTATATGGCTACATTTTTGTACATTAAGTTTCAAACGATTGAGATTGCACCAATGCTCAATTCTGTTCAAATCTTCCTGGATTAGGGTAGTATCTTCATTTGAAGTTATACTTCTATAAATTTTAAGATCGTCGGCAAACATTAGATATTTACAACTATGGATTTGGGCAGTAATGTCGTTAATGAATAGTAAAAACAGAACCGGTGCAAGGTGAGAACCTTGAGGAACTCCTGAGTCCGCATAATATGGATAAGATTCGTAACCATCAACTACAAGAATTTGCGATCTGTGGGATAAATAAGATGAAAACCAGTTTAAAAGTGACCCATGTATACCATTATATTCTAATTTGGACAGTAACAGAGAATGGTCAACTTTGTCAAACGCATTGCTAAAGTCCATGTACACGGCATCTACTTCTAGTCTTTTGTCAAGAGCTAGGGACACATCAGATACAAACTCGACGAGGTTTGTTTCAACGCTGCGTCCAGTTTTAAAGCCATATCATATCCATGGAGTTTTTTTTTTTCTGGCGTTATTCCATTGAGTCTAGGCCCAATACCATTCTGCCAATGTCAACGTTGTAAGCTAATACACGCTAGATATTCGGCGACTCCAAATTTACAAAGAGATATCCATGGAGTTTCTTGCTGGCTCTTCTCCACGAGATCAACTTTGATTCTGACGTTTCATAAGTGCCAATATTTGGTTTATTTAAAATACTACTTCTATTGTACGATTGGGGATGATGATGATGATATCAATAAAAAACAAGTTTTACATAGCCATGTTTATTCATAAAGCATCTAACAGTCGAAAATAAGATCGATAGCTCTTAGGGTGAGATTCAGAAATGAGTCTAAGCTAAGTTCACGCTTAGACACGTTTCTAAATTTCACCCTTAGAGCTAGCGCGCACGGGTGAATTTGGTCACTCTATGGATATTTATGGAAAAGTCACATCGCTACGTGCACGCACCTCCATACATACCCAAGGACTTGATACGAGTGACAAAATTGTCACGGTGACAAAAGTCAACCGTGCGCGCTAAGGCTTAAGTATAGTGAGTCATCCAACAATTTTAGGTATTACTAAGTTTAACTGCTATCGATCATAAAATAGTGGCTTATAATATACTATACTTAGCAGCCTTGCCGGCTGCTAAGTAAGATGCCGAAAAACTTAACATAAAAATACTTAAATGGAGTAAAATCATTCAGTATGATTATTAAATATTGTATTAGAGCACTACATAGGTATTTAATTAAATACAGATTACACGTTATTCAGCATTATATTCTTCACTTGTTTGTCGAATTTCCTGTGAAATAAATAAAAATTAATTAATCAAGACGGCTTTCAAGTTGTGGCAGAGAAACTGAGACAGAAACGAAAGGGCAGTGTTTTTCAGGGCCATAGACTTCTTATAGGTTTTCTGTATTTTATTGTAAACTAGCTGGGACCCGCAGTTTCACCCGCGTTTAATTTAAAATACGTTTAGAGTACTTCGACATAGGCACTTGACCTAGAATATTTATATTGAATTTCAAGGGTTTTATGTTTTTTGCGCGGAACCCTAATTATTTTTCTAAAATAAAAGTAGCCTAAGTTATTCCTTATAACATAAGCTATCTGCCAGTGAAAATCCCGTCAAAATCGGTCCATCCGTTTCGGAGATTACCCGGAACAAACAGACAGACGGACAGACAGACAGACAGACAAAAAAATTAAAAATAGTTTTTTTGTGATATGTAACGTACATACTTTCATATGCATTTAGTAAAAAGCTGTTATTTTGACATTACAAACAGACACTTCAATTTTATTTATTTGTATAGATTTTAGGTTCAGTAGTTTCGGAGATAAGGGGAATGGTCAATTTTTATCTATTTTCTTAAACGACTATAACAGCTGTTTATTTTTGTATTGCTAAAAATAATGAAGACTGTACTGTTTAACTGCTTGATGCGAGCCCTTCCGTGTGATATGTTAAACGGTACAGTTTATTTATTCAGGTATTCCCACAGCTCGTGCAATCATATCGGCCATTTATACGTCCACTGCTGAACAAAGGCCTCCCCCATAGATTTCACAACTGTCATCATTTTGGGGGGTATTTGCCAATACTCACCACGCTTGGCAGGCGGGTTGGTGAGCGCAGTATGGCTACTGGTACATAAAAGGGACGCTGCTGCCCATCCCTCTCATTTAGATTCCCTTAGTCGCCTTTTACGACATCCACGGGAGGAGATGGAGTGGTGCTATATTCTTAATCCGGACACCACACGGACGGCTCGTGCAATAGAATATACTATTTAATTAATTTAGATATGGTAACAGACCTACACACTAGCCAATTACGACCTAACCAACCTTTGCCGTACATAGATAATATAATAGAAAAAAAATAACAGACGGGTGAGGCAGCTTAAGCTTGAAATTGAAATATTGAGTAGGTATTACATTTTTAACAAAGCTAGACTAAAGGCTCAAATCGAATCGTGGTGTGGTGTATCTGGTACTGACTTTTTACAGTCTGCAAAACTTTAAAACAAATATTCTTATTAGCCCCCCAAAAGTAACCCCATATTCAAAATTAACTTATTGACATTACAAATCCGTGTTTGGGTTATAAAAATTAATATGTGTACCAAACAACTTAATCGATCTAGTAGATTTGGAGCAAATTGGCTGTGACAGACGGACAGACAGACATACGAATGGTAACTATAAAGGTCCCAATTTTTTATTCTAACGTACGAAACCCTAAAGGGACTTAATGATTGAAACAAGGATTACAATGCACGGGCGCTAGACCCCGATTTTTAATCGCTAGATTAGCTAGTTGTAGTACTAATGATCAAAACTGTTTAGACGGTAAATCGAAAAAGGCTTACGGAGATGTAATTTGGTCTCCGGGCAAATGGAATGGGTTACATATAGCATCAGCGTAAAGAGCGTGCAGGCGGCGGAGCGCGGTCCTCACTTCAGCGTCTCGGATGTTGGAACCGCTCGGAGATGTCGATGACGTCACTAGGACCAGCTTAATGCGAGTGTTAGTGACGTAGCCGTAACTAAAAACAGAAAGCGTGTTATTGGTGCAGACGCGTTGAGACTTGTATTAGTACCTCAAACATTTATTTAATATTATTCCTTTTTCCTACAAGTTAATGTATGTTATGTCAACGGAATATGGAGAATGCGAAAAGGGAACATGATATTTTTATATGCTGCTCTTTTACGACACAGATTAATTACTTATTATACTTGCAATATTTGTGAAACTTCCAAATCAGGGAAATGTGAAAATCATCTCAAAGTCCTCTCAAATTTCGAATCTAAAGGAATAATATAAGAAAGAAAGAAAGAACCTGTACTTGATTTTATCAGTTTTAAGACTCAATAATTAATCAAAGAGCCAAATAATCGATCATATACTAGTATTATATCTAGTAGGTACCTTTTATTAGATTTTTAACAGTTAACTTACATTTTATGAGTGTCCGTTGAATATAGCATTCCTAGATATAAATCCCTTAGATCGGTCCGCGTGTTAGAGTTAGCACCAGAGTTATTAGTGTTAGTCGTTGCAAGTCTTTCCTCCAGCGCGTCCAAAGCCGTGTGCACGAGCCACTGACGGGACAGCTCGTTGTCCGTGGTGGTGTCATTACCGATACCACCGATGTACAGGGGTGAATTCTGTAAGCGGAATATATTATAGTCCCTACAGGCACAAATAAAAAACAGAGAACCTACTTATAGACTTTTCATTTCCATACTGTGCTTTTTCACATTATATCTTAACTAGGAGGATAAAACGTGTCCATTAAAACATAAATATGTATGAAATAATGGTGAAGTTTGTATGCAGTGCTTTAAGTAGACAGCAATCAGAGTACGCATAAAATTTTTGATCGTCATAAAGTTACCGGATCCCACCGGTTTCTGGGTTGATTATTATTTACAAGTTCGATAGGATAAGAACCTGCATAACAGATGAGAAACACATTGATGAAATCTCGTTGCTTCGTTATCGAAAGTTTCAATTAGAAGATATGTAAACATTTACACACAGTTTTTTATTTATATAGTTATTAACAGTTACGCCCTAATGCACACATGCCCCGTGTAATCTCTCGTGCGCGTTTCTAAATCATGAATATGGATGCCTCACACCGATCAACGTGTATTAATTATTTACTTTTATCTAATAATTGTGAAAATAGTGTTCGCTTTGGAATTTATAATGTAAAGCTTTTTTTATTTGCATATTTGCAAAACTTGTTTGAAGTATATAAACATTGTAAGTAGGAGTGTTCGTTATATTAGGTAGCTGAATAAATAGTCTATTGTTTTAAATTAATCATATCACCTATTATTTATTAAACCAACGGTTATTTATGTTGCCCTATTATTTTTATCATAAAATGACCACAGCTTCCCCGACGTCACATATCTCTTAGGGTGGCACATGCAAAATTGTGCTTCCAGCACATAGTTATAAGAGCTAGATTCCTATCAATATTTAGTTGAATCTAATATAATGTATTAGACGTTATTTTATGCTACATGCAAAATTATGCTTTCACTGCACAGTTATAAGAGCTAGATTCATATCAATATTTAGTCGAAATTAATAAATTATAGGAGGACTTAATATAATTATTTTTATTTGACAGTCGTTTTGATCTACAATTACATTTGAACAAAATCGGTGCGGACGATTAGCTTGACGTCATAAGTTGTATTTTACCTCCCGTAAGCATTTTGCGATAGCGAACGATTGCGTGATAGTTTTGATCTTTGAAATTTGAACTTTGAATTTATTAAGTTTGTATTGTGAAACTTTAAATATAAATATTTTAGTTAAGTCTTACTAAAATTAACATGTTTAGGTTGTTATTTACGTAAATACGAGTTATGTTAAACCAAAATGTCCCAAAGAGGACAAATGTGGAACTATTTCTCTGTTGTGGTCCACGACGATAGCAAAACCGCTGTGCTCGACGAAGTAATAAAATAAATATCGTACTAATATAATGTAACGTAAAAATAGGTGATTTTTAAATCATCCTTATAACGCGTTATCAATATATAGCCGTTATGAACACGCCTAATTGTGAGAGATAGTAATTCAGACTCAATTTTTTTAAGCTTCTATTTGCGCTTAGTTGGAATTTTTATTTTATACGTATTATAGAGTACTTCCTAACAGACAGTTTAAATAGAGCATATATGTTGGAATTCATGGATTTTCATTTATTTGCGCGGAAACCTAATTCTTTTCTGAATAAAAATAGCCTAAGTTAATCCGAAATCAGTTATATGTCAGTGAAAGTCAAAATCAGTCCAGACGTTTCAGAGATTAGCTCGAATAAACAGACAGACAAACAAACATGTAAAAAAATTGTTACTGTTATCGTTTAAACATTCATATGCATTTAGTAAAAAACTGTTATTTTGACATTAAAAACAGACACTTCAATTTTATTTATTTCTATGAATAATTTGTATATTATAGTAAAAGTATTTTCTTGCGATTTTTTATTTCTTCCGCATTTACACATTTACTACTGATTCATGTACCATACTAATAAAAACACTGCCCATTTTATAGGGGTAATTTAATTATACATTTTGGCAACCAGCAAGTAAGCAGTATGTATGCACCCTTTGTCTTTGGTCACAATTTATGACTATTATCTGTACATATATTAAAATAAAATTACTATTTACTACTGTATTTAATCTGTGATTATTGTACAATCTGTATTCAGATCGATTTGATAACAATCTGGGAAAGAAATAAAACAAATGACGTAAATTCATGTTATTATGGGACGTGCAAGTAAAACAGTGAATCTTTCTATTTTTTCTTTAAATAATAGTGTTTTGCTGTGACACTAACACGCGGATCGGATTGTATCAATCTATAACGTCAAAGTCAATGTTTAATAGTAAATTTACTTACATCTTTGCCGATAACTGCTACACAGACGGCCATTGTCGACAAAAACTTGACGGAAGTGTTTCCTGAAATCGCCAGCCGCCAAGCCAACGTTGACGTTTCGCTGAAATAAGCGCGATGTTTGAACACGAAGATACGTATCGCAAAGGAATGGTTATTAACGACGATTTTTTATACGGAATAAGCGACAAAGGTGAGAGTGTTATTGCAAAATCCGAGGAATCTAGACAACGGGCATATCTTCGTTTTACGAATCGGACATCACGGCCTGTAGATGTGTGGTGGCGGGATTTCCAGGGAATAAAACGTTACTATGTGCGCTTGGATGTTGGCGCTTATTATGATATCAATTCGTTTTTGACCCATCCCTGGGAGTTTACTGATCCAGCCACTAATGAGAACTTTGTGATCAATAACAGGATTATATTTAAACCACCTAAGCGTTTGGGTGGCATGATATACAGAACAAACTGGAACATTTCTGTGCCTGTTCGTAGTCTGAGGAGGAACACTATGTTGACTTTGGCATCATTGCTACCAACCCCGGAAGCCGCTTGCCAGCTAGACTTGCCGGTAGTGCTCATTAGAGAGTTGGCAGAATTAATCAAAACTCTGCAGAACACACCAGCTGTTGTAGACTGACTGATGACTGTTGTGCAGGTGTTCATAGTATTTATGGCCCTGGCTGGGTTTTAGCTATATCTATATGCGTGGTATTTTTCAATGGATTTGAAAATGAAATGAAAATTTTAAACTTATTTAGCTTAAAACCTAAAAATTTGTTCAGAAATAAGGCTGCATGATTCAATACTAAATGTGAATTGATCATAAATTATAAATTTCTAAGCAGTTTAGCCCTAGTTTTCACTTGTTCCAGTATGACAAAGACTGCAGGTGTGTTTTCATCATTTTGGCCCTATAAAATCCACTGCTGGACACAGGCCTCCCCCAAAGATCATCACAATGACCGATATGGGTGTGTTGTGTGCTCAATGGGGGGTTTTACCATAATCTCCACGCTTGGCAGGTGGGTTGGCGATTGCAGTCGAGTTGTTAATGTACTCGAAGGAAGCTGCTGCCCATCCTCCGGTTAATCCCATAGTCGCCTTTTAGGACCTAGGGATGTGATGAGGTGGAATTTTTTAGTCCAGAATAAAATTTACCACTTGTTATCATAGTGGTTGAACACTTGCCTTCCATACAGGACGGTCTGAGTTTAATCCCAGCATGCACCTCTGAATTTTCAGATGAATGTGCAGATCTGCAGAATTTGACTATCATTTGTGTTAACAGTGAAGAAAAACATTGTGAGGAAACCTAAAAAATTGAGAGGGCTACACAAAATAAACTTTATGGTGTGTGTAGGCCATAAACCTGCAATGAGCCAGCATGGTGGACTAAGACCTAACCTTTCTTATCATGAGAAAGGGCCTGTGCCCAGCAGTGGGATAGTAATGGGATGATTATGTTATGTATTTATGGAATCATATGCAAAACTTGAAATATGTATATCCATAATATTGTCTCGCTGTGCCAAGACTCGACTTCATGCAAATAAATGTTGCAGAGTAAAAGTGGAAGACTACATAATGAAAAATTAATGTATCAAAGATTTTTCTGTACATAAAATGCCCCAAAATAATTCTAAAACCTAATAAACCTTAACATTACTTTGCAGTGAATAATGTTTTCATGTATTTGACCCATAAAAAGCAATCTGCCCTTATGCTATAAATTAGTCTTCCACATGTTTCTAAAGGGTATTTTTGATTAATATTATTACTATTAAACTAACAGAAAATATTCAAGTTTCTAGTTTTACTGATTACCGCTTATATGCTTATATATTACATCTTACTGTTTATTTTAAATGTAAAAAATATTTTAGAAAATGGTTTACGTATAAAAACCACTACATTTTTTAATTGAAGTCTAGTATAGCGGATGCGAAAGATAGGATCTAAATAAGTTACATCTTATTGTTTTTCATTTGTGCTAAATATAGAATCTGACCTAGTTTTTTGTAGCAATTTTTAAAGACCTGACAAACTTAATCAGTGGCTTTTTGCTGTTTGTTATCTTTTAGGAGTGACCTAAATGAAGCAGTTGCTTGGGTCATGGGTCAGATTGGATTTGTTTGAGTAACACCCACAACTCGATTTTCTACTTCTATACTGGGACATTGGATTTATTAGTGAATCATTAAAAAATAATAGATGATGGTGATCCACCATGCTGGAGCCATGCTTTAATGTCCTACACTATGTTTTCTGTGTTGCAGTCTTCACCACTAGAGTTCTCATCCAATGTCCATCCATAGCCATATTTATGACTTCTCCTTCTTTGTGACTTGTGTTAATCTCGCCATGAATCTAATTCTCTTCAAAGTATAATAGTTCACTCCATACAATACCTTGCTTGGCGACATTCATTAACTGGTGCTGCCTGCGAGAGTAAGAGTTCGAGTATGATAAAGTGAAAGTAAAGCTACAGAATTTATATGAACCAACATATTGACTGTATATGTCTGTTCTAATTGATAAGCCAGGCGATAACAACGCCCACACGTACTCCTCGCACAATAATATTTGTTCAGTTCATTATATTTTCTCCATGACAAGATTGGTGCCTTAGTTCTTCAATCGCTGTACTCATACATAACAGCAATTTTTTTTGTCAGAAACAAAGAGTAAATCTAAAGTTTGACTTGTTTATTTTGTTTATTAAGTTACAAGTCCCTGCTATGCAATATTAGGACATGGTTGAGAAAAAATCTGAAGGTCGAAATTAGAAGGAATATTTGAGTAATATCTGAATATTTCTAACGACTAACGGCCGAAATGAATAATCAATGTAATCAAAAATCTTTGGATTTGGGATTGAGGAGTTTCTGTTGTTTATTTTGATCTTAACATAAAATCCGATCAAGTTTTTAATCTTAAATCTTAGATTTCGGATTAGATTGATAACTTACATCGGCAGTCAGTCAACGCTTGGGCGTTAAAAATAATACAACAATATGTGTTGCATTTACTGCACGTATGTTGTATTTCTGTATGTATGTACTTCATAACGATAAAATCTGCAAGTTTATTTCAGCTTTAATATTATGTTTCGCGCAGCTTATGACAATCGACTTGACCATAGTTACATGGTTGGTAAAACCTTGCGGGCACAAAACGAAAACGTCTTGCTCATGACTGACCTTAGATGTTAAAAATTAGGCTTTATTGTTAGGTCGGAAGTTAAGTATGACATTTTATATTTTAGATAAGCGGGATCGCCACTAGGTGGCGTGAGAGAGGATTTAGCCTTTGAGGTCCGTGAGATAGATCGGTGATGGTGATAATATTAGTAGTATATTTAATAGTCTGTTTTACAAACTGAACGTGTTTATTTATTTTTTAATGCGCAAGAAGAGATATTCTTAATGGGTTCATCTAATCATATAGAAACAAGGAAGACCCTGCTCAGTGAAAAAGTGGGGATCGGTTTGCGCAGTTGCATAGGTACCGTCTCAAAATCACTATTTACCCTTATACGCATGTATATATACATACATTAGGTACGTGTTTAATGCGCCGTTAAGGACAGAAAAATAACATAATATTGCATGAAAAATGTGTACCAAGTACGGTGCGTAGTTGATTGACCGTCTCCCTCATTATTATGATCCAAGTTCGGGATCCCTAGGTCCATATTTTGGGGAATTTGTGGTTTTGACACCCATTCAGGAGTTGTTGAATCATGTGTTGCAAATAACTAAAACTTAAGTATTACTAGTTTTCATACAAAACTTAAGTTTCTCTGCATCTCAGAGTTAATGTGAATGTTTCCTCTTGAAAATATTTTGATGTTTATGAAACGAATGAATCAATTTGTTTTGTTTCTTGTGTATTCCTACTCTTGTAAAATGATCGAATTTCTACCTACATATTATACGTACGGAGTATTTATTATAGTTAATGTAATTAAGACTAATTAGTAATAAGCGTCTGCTGTCCCATATTGAGAAAAATATGGTTAGGAGAATGCATGTGTCGCATATTTTTATTGTTTAGGATGATATTATATTGTCTATCTAATTAGGTACTATTGATTTACTAATGACGATAAATAATTAGTGTATGTACTAACATAAATCTATTTGTTATAAGAATTTGTTAACCTTGTTTATTATAAAATGGATTGTGAATTATTTTTTATTCTATTTCGTTCTATTGGTCATATTTTTGTTTACATTATAGGTACACGCATTTAATGTCATGTACTCTATAGATAAGCAAATGTGCCCTATTACAACACAATTAAAGAATGTCATTACATTATAATTGGCGTCATCAGCAGTTTCGCCTTTCGCTTGTAGTGTATATGTGTGAGCGAGAGGCAAATAATGACAATAGCGTGGCTATTCTGCAAGAGCTTAATTCTGAATCCGCAGTGAAATCTTCAATATCGCATTTTCTTTACTACTTACTGCGGGTTCAAAAGTGAGTTTGCTATTGAGTTCTGACGGAATAACATACACTTGTTACAAGTAGAGGCCTCCATAATGTAAATAAATCCATTATGTAAATTGATCGTGTCAAATGTATTTTTTATATTCTGTTGCTTTGAAGGTGTACTTTATAAGTATAATATAATCTTTCATTACCTACTTGAAAGTACGATGGTAAAGTTATTGAAGCGCATATCCAATAAAGCTTCTATATGTTTGATGTGATCATTACAGTTTTATTTATCGATCTTAGTTTTAGACCAAACTTTGATGGAGTATTTACTAGGAATTTTAAACAAATTGAGAGAATTTCAGACTTTATTTGATAAGACGCATATGAGGCAACCGAAAGAACGGATTGCAATGTATGTGTACGAGTATCGGGTACTTATACGTCCACTGCCATGCCGTGTGGTGCCGGCTCAGAATGCCACCACCCCATCTCCCATGGGTGTCGTAAAAGTCGACTACGGGATTAGCCCGAGGATGGGTAGCAGCGTCCTTCGAGTACATTAACAACTCAACTGCGATCGCCAACCCGTCTGCCAAGCGTGGCGATTATGGCAAAACCCCCCAATGAGCCCACAACACATCCATATCTGTCGTTGTGGTGATCTTTGGGGGAGGCCTGTGTCCAGCAGTGGACTTCATTCGGCCGTAATGATGATGCATTTATGTTCCACTATACAAAGGTGTTGTTTAATTGTGTATTGCACGTATGATTATTTCAGGTATTATTATGAGCAAATGTGAGGGGAATTTTTGAGGGGAATGTACCAGTACTTACCACGTTTGGTTGGGTCGGTAAGCGCAGAATGGCTGCTGTGCATCAGAAGCGACGGTGCTGCCAATCGCTCTGTTTTAGAGTCCCTTAGTCGCCTTTTACGACATTCACGGGAGATGGAGTGGTGCTATATTCTTGAAACGGGCACCGCGGCTTAATTGGGATGGTAACTTCTTTTTTGTTGGACTTCTCGCAGATATTTCCTAGAAATGTGGTTTACGTAACCGGTCGTTTCTGACGAAGCCAAAAGAGGCCTCCAGCCAGGCTTATAATTAATATTAAAAACTAAGCAACTTGCGCTAGGGGCGCCCCCGCGTATCTTTTTGTCAAAAGATACGTATCAATCAATCGTTCATTCAGTTCAGTAACTCCTATAGCTCAGTGTTCACATAGCTAAATATCTATGAGAAACCGAAGGCGTACGTAGTTTGGTAAGACAGGTTTCCTATATCCTGTCTTCACTCTTCATCCATGTTTCTTCAACATTTTACGTAAGAAAGCTTGAATAATAATTCATTGTTTCTTAGAATTTAAGTATATTGAAAGGATTTATTACCTACAATAACAATTTAAATACAATAACCAATTAATTACAAAAAAGAACAGTTAAATTACGCGCGACATTTATAAGGTGCCGCGTCTTGCATAATGTTGCAATAATGATAAAAAAAATACTACTATAATATATTTAAAAAGAAAACTCGACTCACAGCTATGTTGTATCATTTTCTCGGAGCCTCATACATAAAAACTTTTACATTTTCAATAGTAGTTTGATGTTTATCTTAGAACGGCATAGGGGAAATAAAAATCCAGCAATGCCGGGTATAAAAAATAATTTATTGTAAAAAAAAACAAAATTAAGTATTGCAATCACTATACTGGTTATGGCAAGTCACTTTTTGTTCTGATGCATGTGCGTCACTATGGCGAGCGCTCCGCCCGGGATGAACCGCACGAAGTTATCCGCGGTCAGAGGACCCAGTGCGTACATACCCTCGGGAGCGTTTAGAATTTCATGAGAAGTCTTATCTATCGCTATAGGGTTATTTCTACCGTCAACGGCCTTTTTGGGATCAACACCAAAACCGAGACCTGACGAATAAGGGTTAATAGCTTCACACGTACATTTAATGTTTTCTTCATTTGAATATGGAATGATTTGACATTTATCACTATCACTATCGTTGTCCAATTTGTCAATACTCCGCTTGTTGCAGTCCGGTATCACGCATTTTGTGTCAGTGTTGCCATTAATTTCGGAGGAATTTAAATATCTCGACTTGCAACTCTGAATACTTTGTCCCAACATTGATTTTATGTAATGCCAGTGGTTTCTCAAGAAGCACTGTTTCTCTTCAATCTTTCGTTGCGATACTTTTGATTCGTCGATACATTTTGCGCAGTCAATTTGAATGTCGATGCAGTCTAGGAAATTGGTTTGTAGGAAGAAAAGATCTGGCTTTGAGCCGATGAAAACTCCGATGAGGTAGACTTGTATTTCTGTGATTTCTTTTGTGTTGAGGTTGAATAGTTTAACCCTCTTGAGCGATAAGGCATAGTCTTCAATGTCGTCGGTGTTGAGTTTGTCGGTGTTGTCCGTCTCTGGTGTCACTTCTATGATGATGTGTTCCGGGTATGGAGTGTAGTTCTCGTGGTTTCCTGAAGGTCCATCGCACATCATTTTGTATACCTGGAACAAGTAAGTATATGTATTTTCTGAAGTTTACGCGAATAGCATCCATCGAATCGGGATTGCTTACGGAAATATATCGCGTTTATTTCATTCATTCTATACCGGGTTAGTCGGAAAGGGTGTACTAAGCCGCGGCCAATTTAAAGTGTCACTGATGACTGTTTGTCAGTAAATGGCTCATGTTGTATAAGGTACATTTAAAAAAAAATTCAAATTTAGTCAATGATAGCGTCTGGGCTTTTCTTTTCATTCAGAAATAATCCTTTGTCGGAAATTACTAGGCCTGTGAACCCAAATGTGACGTTAAATGTAAGACACAGCTGACGATATGGTTGAGGGGTGTAATACTATAGGTGGTAATGAGCACCCCGAGAAGTTCCTGGAGGGAGGTGGCCTCTTTACAGTCACCTTCCCTCCGCTAGAGGGGGTGACCGCTTTACGGCCATCCCCTCCGAGATGAGCCTATGGGCTTGGCACAAGTGGGCGGCTCTAGTGTCATCATACTAAGACCTTTTTTTATTTTTATTCATCCGGTGGAAATACTTTATGTACTCCCTTCGCCCCGGGGAAGGGCGAAGGGGTATGCCGGACTCCTACCGGCTAAAACCATCGGAGTGGTCATCTTCGGCACCGAAGGGAGGCTCCGGGAACTCGAATAATCTCCATCTAGAGCCACCCGTTGGTGCCACGCCTTTAGGCACATCTCGGAGGGGATGACTGTAAAGCGGCCATCCCCTCTAGCTGAAGGAAGGCGACTGTAAAGAGGCCACCCCCCCGGGCATCTCTCGGGGGGTTTGTAAAAAAATCCCCCGAAGCCTCACTATGCGCTGTGCTGCGCACACAGCGGTACGTGACCGCATGCACACCGCTGTAATCCCGGGGGTCGCTCGGTATGAGCATGCAGATTTCCCAAATAAGCGCGCTCGCGACCCTCAAGGCCCCCTGCCGTATAAAGAAGACAGGGGGCTCAGGCGTGTTGGACACGGGCGCCGCGACGGTTGTTACCCCGGCTCCGTGTCCTCCCCCTCCGAGCGGGATCGGCCCTCTCTCGATCCCGCTCCGCGACCTCCTTCTGGAGCATTACGCTCTCACAGAAGGAGACCACAGTACTCCAATTATCATGCCCTGCCAACATAGCCGACACTATTGCTGGCAAAGAGAGATCTTGCCCGATCCGATCGACCAGGATCCGCCGCTCGGTAGCCCATGCAGGGCACTCTCATATTAAGACCTGGAGCCCCCCTTAGGTTAGGAGATGCTGTACGTAAGTAGAATTAATTAATTAAACGCGATAAATTTCCGTAAACTATTTTCAATTCGAAATAAAGAAAATTTAATACATATTTCATCTTTCAAATCATTGAAGTAGTTTTATTACGGTCCTTGGGGTCGTCAGATATTTTTTTCTTGTAAAGGGGTTTGGGTGTTTAAGGTGATTGAAAAATACTGAATTAGATTAAAGGAGTATTCGGTTTAAACTTAATTAAATTGTGTTGTAAGATTTTCGTTCCGGAGGTTGCTTTGCATACAATTAGAAACTATTTATATTTATAACGAAACCAAGTTTCTGAATGGGCGTACGACCAGTTTTTTGCTGATGTTAAACTTGTCCTACTTTGATATCTACTAAGAATATCACCACCCCATGTCATCCCGTGGATGTCGTAAAAGGCGACGATAGGATTAGCCGGTGGATGTGCAGCAGCGTTTTCCCAGTACATTTATAACACAACTGCGATCGCCAACCCGTCTGCCAAGCGTGGCGATTACGACAAAACCCTCTTTGGGGAGGATTTTGTCCAGCAGTGGACGTTTTTCGGCTGAAGTTAAGTACTTCTGGGTACAGCAAAGAATAGATCACCCCTTTCCATCCCTCTGTTGCCGTAAAAGGCGACTAACGGTTGATATCAAGAGGATGGGCAGCAGGTTCCTCACGCGTTAATAACAACATATTGCGATCATCCATACGTCTGTTAAGAGAGTTGATTATGGCAATAGTTATGACAACTCAGTGTAGTGATCTTTGGGAGACCTATATTCAGCAGTGCACGTTTATGGGCTGTGTGAAGTACTTAAAGATCAGAGACACACAGCTTCAGTATGCTCTAGTCGGAGACATAATAAGAAAGAAAGAAATACATTTATTAAACAACACAAAAACCAGCACAGTGTAGGTACACATAAATGTAATATGGCTAGGCTGGTGTGGAGTCGTGCGTTTAAAAGGCCACAGCTCAGCCTATGCTACAGGTAACTGTAGCGCTGATTTTCAGCTGAAGCCTCAGGGCACTGTTGTATATAAATAATAAGAACATCGTTGTGCTTAGACGCAAAATGAATAGGAATTAAATATTTAAGACCAACTTAGATACCCTTTCGGCGATTATTGTCACTCGAAAATCTAATTCCATTTTATGGTCTTAAGATTGAAAATAAGACTTGTGTGGTTTACAATGATATCAATTTTTAGTTATCGTACAAATTATAGGGGTAATCTAGTACCTGACTAATGAGAGGAATGTGAATGTGGACAATCAAGTAATATATGGACCGTTTATTTTGAAAGTGGTGTAAGTCCATTTTTGAGAAAAATTAGCTATCACGTAATTCATGCTTAATTTAATGTAATTTTTTTATATATAACTAGTCCGTGTTTAATTTCTCAAAAAAAACCCATGTTTTGTACAACTTAAAATCGGTCGGTAAATGAAATTGCATAATCATCGATTATGAAAGTGGTGTAAGACCAATTGACAGAGGTATGTGGCATAGCAGATGGTTGCCGATCAGTGTTTTGATTTTGGCATCATAGAAATGGCATTGAGCAAAATGAATGTTGTGTACACACCACAAGATTACTATAATGTAATAGCGCAATATAGCAAACAGGACAAATTCATTTTATATGAAATGAAACGGGAGAATTTCATTTCAACAAAAAATCTCCAAAATGCAATTAAAAAACAGATTTAAAAAAAAACTAATGGGGAACAGGTCAATTGGTTGCAAATATGTTGGTTGAGGTGCCTCAAAATTGTACCAAAATGCCAGACCTATTACGTACGAAAAATATAAAGACATGAAGCAGCTACTACCCTATATACCTCCGGTGCATCATGCATATTTTGAAACACTATCACATGCAGAGAATAAGTAAATTCTTGTAATCAGTATCTTATAATGACAATGTAATTGCCGTCTAAAATAAATGTTTGTGTTGTTATGCGTATTTGTAAACAAAATTATATTAAAATGAAGTATATTTTAAGCGATATTTAATTTTTCAAAATTGAAATTAAACGATTTTTACAATTGTCTAATTTTGAAAGTGGTGTAAGTCCATTTACAGCACATAAATCATATGTGTTATCGTGGTCTAATTAGCCAAAAACAAATTTATATAAACAAATTAAATGTTGATAAAACAATAGAAACAATGCCAGACCTCATATGATTTGCCTGTATTTTTAAATCAAAAAATATAGTAACCTTTAATTTTCTCGAAATAAAAGAAAATGGACTTACACCACTTTCAAAATAAACGATCCATATATGCATAATAGATATGCATGCAGAGCCTATACATTACCTGGCAGTAGTCGGGGTAGGCGGCGGGGGAAAGGCGCGCGAGAGCTTCGGCGGGGCTGCGGTGCGCATGCGCAACCCGCAGCCCCGCGCCGCGCGCCACGCGCACCGCGTCGGCCGCGCTCACGCCCGACCCCACCGCCAGCACGCGCGGGGGGGCGCGGCCCTTCGCTGTAGGGGCAAACACAAACCAACTTTATTTACTGGACTGTCTGGAATCCAATCAAAGCGTTCGGCTTTGGTCCTCCACCTCGGGGACTCGTCATTTCGTGTGTAACCCGCACCAAACATATTGCGCTACATACACGAGACATGTACCTGTGCAAAGGATAGAAAAGTGCGCGGAAACGACAAAAATTAAGGCACGGATTATGGGACCAATGACGGCTAGAATTGAATAACACTACAATCACGTAAACTTTCTGTTCGTGCTATCACTATAATTATATTCAATGATCAAATAAATGTCGTGTGGTGCCGGCTCAGAATGCTACCACCCCATCTACTCCCATGGGTGTCATAAAAGTCGACTAAGGGATTACCCGGAGGATGGGCAGCAGCGTTCTTCGAGTACATTAACAACTTCACTGCGATCGTCAACCCGTCTGCCAAGCGTGGCGATTATGGCAAAAGCTCCCAATGAGCCCACAACACCCATATCGATCGTTGTGTTGATCTTTGGGGGAGGCCTGTGTCCAGCAGTGGACTTCATTCGGCCGAAATGATGATGAATGGTGAGTGAGGCTTACCACCAGACTTGTAATACTCTTCACTGGGTAGCAAAAAATATTCTATCGTGACTTATGAGTGGTGTGCTTACCGTGGCCGCTGAGCACGTGCACGGCCCGCTCCAGCGCGGCCAGCGAGTGCAGCGCGTGCTGCGCCACGTGCCTCGCCAGCGAGTTGGGCCGGTGTGTGTTAGTGTGTGCTTACCGTGGCCGCTGAGCACGTGCACGGCCCGCTCCAGCGCGGCCAGCGAGTGCAGCGCGTGCTGCGCCACGTGCCTCGCCAGCGAGTTGGGCCGGTGTGTGTTAGTGTGTGCTTACCGTGGCCGCTGAGCACGTGCACGGCCCGCTCCAGCGCGGCCAGCGAGTGCAGCGCGTGCTGCGCCACGTGCCTCGCCAGCGAGTTGGGCCGGTGTGTGTTAGTGTGTGCTTACCGTGGCCGCTGAGCACGTGCACGGCCCGCTCCAGCGCGGCCAGCGAGTGCAGCGCGTGCTGCGCCACGTGCCTCGCCAGCGAGTTGGGCCGGTGTGTGTTAGTGTGTGCTTACCGTGGCCGCTGAGCACGTGCACGGCCCGCTCCAGCGCGGCCAGCGAGTGCAGCGCGTGCTGCGCCACGTGCCTCGCCAGCGAGTTGGGCCGGTGTGTGTTAGTGTGTGCTTACCGTGGCCGCTGAGCACGTGCACGGCCCGCTCCAGCGCGGCCAGCGAGTGCAGCGCGTGCTGCGCCACGTGCCTCGCCAGCGAGTTGGGCCGGTGTGTGTTAGTGTGTGCTTACCGTGGCCGCTGAGCACGTGCACGGCCCGCTCCAGCGCGGCCAGCGAGTGCAGCGCGTGCTGCGCCACGTGCCTCGCCAGCGAGTTGGGCCGGTGTGTGTTAGTGTGTGCTTACCGTGGCCGCTGAGCACGTGCACGGCCCGCTCCAGCGCGGCCAGCGAGTGCAGCGCGTGCTGCGCCACGTGCCTCGCCAGCGAGTTGGGCCGGTGTGTGTTAGTGTGTGCTTACCGTGGCCGCTGAGCACGTGCACGGCCCGCTCCAGCGCGGCCAGCGAGTGCAGCGCGTGCTGCGCCACGTGCCTCGCCAGCGAGTTGGGCCGGTGTGTGTTAGTGTGTGCTTACCGTGGCCGCTGAGCACGTGCACGGCCCGCTCCAGCGCGGCCAGCGAGTGCAGCGCGTGCTGCGCCACGTGCCTCGCCAGCGAGTTGGGCCGGTGTGTGTTAGTGTGTGCTTACCGTGGCCGCTGAGCACGTGCACGGCCCGCTCCAGCGCGGCCAGCGAGTGCAGCGCGTGCTGCGCCACGTGCCTCGCCAGCGAGTTGGGCCGGTGTGTGTTAGTGTGTGCTTACCGTGGCCGCTGAGCACGTGCACGGCCCGCTCCAGCGCGGCCAGCGAGTGCAGCGCGTGCTGCGCCACGTGCCTCGCCAGCGAGTTGGGCCGGTGTGTGTTAGTGTGTGCTTACCGTGGCCGCTGAGCACGTGCACGGCCCGCTCCAGCGCGGCCAGCGAGTGCAGCGCGTGCTGCGCCACGTGCCTCGCCAGCGAGTTGGGCCGGTGTGTGTTAGTGTGTGCTTACCGTGGCCGCTGAGCACGTGCACGGCCCGCTCCAGCGCGGCCAGCGAGTGCAGCGCGTGCTGCGCCACGTGCCTCGCCAGCGAGTTGGGCCGGTGTGTGTTAGTGTGTGCTTACCGTGGCCGCTGAGCACGTGCACGGCCCGCTCCAGCGCGGCCAGCGAGTGCAGCGCGTGCTGCGCCACGTGCCTCGCCAGCGAGTTGGGCCGGTGTGTGTTAGTGTGTGCTTACCGTGGCCGCTGAGCACGTGCACGGCCCGCTCCAGCGCGGCCAGCGAGTGCAGCGCGTGCTGCGCCACGTGCCTCGCCAGCGAGTTGGGCCGGTGTGTGTTAGTGTGTGCTTACCGTGGCCGCTGAGCACGTGCACGGCCCGCTCCAGCGCGGCCAGCGAGTGCAGCGCGTGCTGCGCCACGTGCCTCGCCAGCGAGTTGGGCCGGTCGCCCCCGCCGCTGGCCAGCACCACGCGCCGGCACACGTACCGCAGCGGCTCGCGGGATGCCGCGTCGTAGCTGGGGCAACGACACAACCTAGTTAATAGTCACCATGGCCGAGGCACATAGCTCATAGAACTGATGTCGTTGGGTAGAAAGGTTACTGCACACCGGCAAACGCAGCTTGGGACAGCGAAAACGAGATGGGAATTATACCTGGTGAAGGTCGGTTGGATGCAGACGAATAACCAGGTGTTATGGACATCTATGGGTGAAGCCTGTGTTCTGCAGTGGACGTCCTTCGGCTAATAGTAATAATGGATTTCGTTGGGCCGAGTTTGACAGCGGCGAGGTCGTCGTCAAGGTAAAGTTTTAATGCAACTAAGCTCACTGGTTAGCATTTGACCGAAATAAAAATCTGAAGCAGTACCTTTTATATTTAAGACTTTGTGTTTGTGGCAAAGAATAAATTTACTATGATTTAGTTTCTTTGAAACTTTTATTTTATTTGAAACTTTCCGTTGATTAATTTTGATATTCTCCTTCAGAGAGTAGAGAGTCGAGGTTGTGTTAATAAACGAGTAATGTTAGCAACTTGATATTTTGACGTCTCATATCCCCTCCAAGATAGTCGTTAAAGATTGCTGTCTCAGGAGCATGGGCAGCAGCGGTAATAACTGATAAATTTCCCACAACTTAACATCTCCGTCTCTACGGACATTGTACTAATGTTCTTAGTACTCACCCTGTTACACAGAAGACAGCATTAAGCGGACAGTGCGTGTTGTGACAGCGCGCTTCCCCCGACTGGGGGATGTGTGTCACGCTCGTCACAGTCACGCCCGACCGGAAATAGTTCTGCAAAAACCAATTGTGGAAATGTTATTATCTACCGCACTTGGCACTAAAGTAGTGGAGCTATAATAAGCGGGCTGAAAATTCCGGCTACATGGGCAGGTAGGGGCAACCCCGCAGCTAGAAAAGAAGGCTAATACTGAGTAAAATGGGGGCAGGAAAATTATTTTTTTACCATTCGGGAATCAATTTTTGACTTTATCCATTTATAACTGTCTTTAATGTTGCCCCACTCTATGATTTCTCCTGTGTCGTGGAAACAGTTTACAGACAGAAATCTCACATGCACGAACACCAAGGCCCAAAATAACTATCTGTATGTAGATCATACAAATTGTTCCGTGCGGAGATCGAACTCGTGACACGCAGTGCAGAAAGCTATCATTCTTAAATCACCTTTGAAATGTTGTATAAGCATAACTTACTTTTTCATTTTGATTAAGTAGTAGATATACGGCTCTCGCAGTCTGGCAATCCCGGCAGGGGCATGGGGGAGTACTGAGCCATAAGGGGAGAAACGAGGTGTCATCTGACAATGAGTGACAATAGAAGTTATATGTAAGCGGCTCACAGCTTTAGATATGCACACGCTAGCAAGCTTACTGTAAGCTAGCAAGCGTGTACTGGGTATGGCATTGTAGACCCTGGGTGCAGATGGGGATAGGGTTGCCAAATCAGAAAATTTAAATATTTGGTAACAATTTAAATGTCGGGATTTTAGCGTTGTTTTCTGAAGAAATAAAAATGATTAGTAAAAATATTACTATTTATCAACATTTATTATTTCATTAAAATGTAATATTTACTCTTTTTTAACGTTATTCAATAATTAACAATTTTGAGATTAATGTAACTCGTACCTAATAAATTCCCTGAATGAACACTATATTTTTGTGTTTTGCATTAGATTTCACAAAGTCAAGCAATATTATTGTGTAAGAGTATTTAGAAAATACATCACATTGAAATATTTTACTTATAAATCAATACATTCTAGTCGGGACATTTTTCCACATCTTGTCCGAGAATGACGTCAAATGTCACGAGAATTTCGTGGAATCGCAACCATCTGGCAACTCTAATTGGGTAGAAGTGTGAGCCGTAAGTGCGAGTGGTGTGATAAGTGAGTGAAATAGTGACCTGCAGCTTGCAGGCGGCCACGTATCGGCGGCAGTACTTGGCCACGGCGCGGGCCGACAGGCGCTGTGCGCCGGCGGGGGCGTGCGGCGGCAGCGTGAGCCACGCGCCCGGCGACAGCGTGCGCACGCCCGGCGGGAACGTGTGCCACGCGCCGCCGGGGGGGCCGCGCCCCAGTACGATGTGGTCGATCTACAATACAGTCATATCCATGCACAGATACAATTCGCGGGTGCGCAGATTCCGAAAACTGTGTGCCCACACCGCGCAACCTACGAGAAGACGGTGGCGCGCATGAGGTCACGTGTCGCCGTGTGCGCAGCATAGCACAGCGCACAGTGAGGCTTCGGGGGATCCTTTACAATATGTAAATACAGCTTTTGCTTTGTAATTGCTGGTTTCAATAACTGTTTTGAGCCCTTTGTGTACTTTTACTATTCGTTTGTATATTTTTGTGAACATTTTAAAAGATAGTTTTGTGTCTTTATCCTGTAATAGCCTATATTTCCAAAGCAGTTGCGGTCACTTTCCGCTACAAAGTTTAACGCCACGTGAGATCCATTTTGTCTTATAACTGTGGATACTTTTAATACATTACATTTATTGTAGGAAAGCAGTGGTCGTTAAACAATTGGTGCCGTGTGGTGCCGGCTCAGAATGCCACCACCCCATCTCTTCCCATGGGTGTCGTAAAAGTCGACTAAGGGATTAGCCGGAGGCTGGGCAGCAGCGTCCTTCGAGTACATTAAGAACTCAACTGCGATCGCCAACCCGCCTGCCAAGCGTGGCGATTATGGCAAAACCCCCCAATGAGCCCACAACACATCCATATCGGTGGTTGTGGTGATCCTTGAGGGAGGCCTGTGTCCAGCAGTGGACTTCATTCGGCCGAAATGATGTTAAACAATTAAAATAAATTTAAAAACGGATGGCAGTCATTAACGTTGTTAATTTTATATTCCTCCGAAAAACTAAGCTTTATAATACATTTCTTAAAAATATTAATATTTTCTTCGCGTGCTAGTATAAACTGTGACAGGCATAAATATTACATCTGAAAATTCGCAAAACCTGTTTACATGACTAAAAGTGTTGATTTCTTTGAATACGGTACCTGTTTCTCTATGTCGTAATTCCACTCGATCAGTGAATCTGCCTGAATACCCATGTCTGCGCAGGGTCTTAGCAAATTGTCCATCTGGAAGAAACGAGTAACATACATAAGTGTCCAGTGTAATGTTCAACAGACTGTCCGTACAGTTTTTTTTTTTGGTCTTCTCGCATACATTTCTGGGAAATGTGGTTGCTTAACCGGTCATTTCTGGCGAAGCAAAAGAGGCCGCAGCCAGGCTTAAAATTAATGTAAAAAATTAGCCTTTCGCTAAGGGCGCCCCCTGCGGGACACGGACCTCGGCTTAGGACGTTGCTGGGGATAACAAGCTATTGTTTTGGGGACAGCTGGATCGGTATTATTTAAAATGTATTAGGGGACATTTAAAGCTACAGGCTCGGCACGGGCCGGCGCGAGCAAGAGACGGGAGGGAGAAGTGCTAACTTGAACGGGAAGGTGACGCGGCGATAGGCCTCCGCGACGTCGGTGAGGCGGGCATCCTCGGCGACGAGAGCGGTACAACGGTCGGGTGTTAAGTGAATGAGACAACGCGAGTCTCTTTATGTGATCTAACGTGGTGTTGTCCGTACACGTCCACTACTGATCATAGAAATTCTAGATAATCCTAATAGACCACTGCATTTTTTTATGATGGGCCCTCACACACTTTATGAGAGGTATATAGTTGCTTACCCGGACAAATCACTGCAATAACGATCACTGTCTTAATAACTCATAGTCGATTGCACCCACTGATCAGGAAACGATCGGCGAGGTTAAGCAACTCTTGCCGCGGTCTGTCTATGGATGGGTGAACGCACTGGTATTTGAACTGAGCGTATCCGTGTTTCGAAGGACACGTAAAATCGTCAATCCATTGTTGTCATTAGGCGGTAGTCATTTCGGTCTTTAGAATCAAGGTCTTTGAGCGGCTTGTACATATCTGACAAAAGATTGGCCACGAAAGAAGAAGAACCCACCCTAAATTATAAGTGATATTTTTATTTCCATCAATAATAAAGCCGTCTCCAAGCGTAGCGTAATGGAAACGCATCTAAAATTCTTAACAAGTTTGTTTATTGGTAAGCAAAACGATCCGTTTGTTGATATAGGAACCGGCTGTTAGTCTCCTTAAAGTATCCTTTTATGACGCCCACTTGCGGAGACCAGGAGTGCAATTCTCTAAGTTCAAACATTCATACATCCTTGAATACAGAATTGAAATAACGGTGATAACCCGATTTGGTATTCGCTAAGACTGGTCCTCAAGGCTTACTTTCTGCAACGTGTCCTTGAATAGCTTCAATCATGTCTTACTGTCCGTGTGGTGTCCGGATTAAGAATATAGCACCACTCCATCTCCTCCCGTGGATGTCGTAAAAGGCGACTAAGGGAATCTAAACCAGAGGGATGGGCAGCAGCGTCCTTTCTGTGAAACGATAGCCATACTGCGCTCACCAACCCGCATGCCAAGCGTAGTGAGTATTGGCAAATACCCCCCAAAATGATGACACAGTTGTGAAAAATCTATGGGGGAGGCCTTTGTTCAGCAGTGGACGTATAAATGGCCGATATGATGTCTTAGCGAACTCCGAAATTGGTTTTATACCGTTATTTCGATTCTGTATTTAAGTATGTATGGATGTTTGAGCTTAAGGAATTGCCTCCCTGGAGCTGGATGTTATCTAGTAGGTACACAATCAGTTTAAATAAAAACGTTTGTATAAAGATATACCTGAGACGTGATTAACGTCTGGTATTGTTGATTTTTGTTATAATTTATGTACCAACACGCCTACGATCCCTAAGAGGTTAAGCAAAAGTAGTGGTGTATACACATACATTACGCAAAGGCAGATTCTTAGCGGCGAAATCCGCCTAGGTCAACTTCGGCCCTTCTGTGAGAGCGTCATGCTCCAGAAGGAGACTGCAGAGCGGTATCGGGAGAGGGCCGATCCCGCTCGAAGGAGGAGACGGCGCCGGGGTAACAACCGCCCTGGCGCCTAATACCTATAAGCCTTAAAATCCCTTGCCGTAGCTATAAGGCAGGGGACCTCTGGGTTCGCGGGTGCGTAGATTGGCGAATCTGCGAGCTCACACCAAGCGACCCAAGAGAAGATGGTAGCGCGCTGCCGTGGGACGCTTTGGGGGATCCTTTACAATCCCCCCGGGGGAGTGATCGCTTTACAGTCACCCTCTCTGAGATGTGCCTATAGGCGTGGCACCAGTGGGCGGCTCTAGTGTGATCAAACGAGGACCTGGAGCCCCCCTCAGGTGCCGCAGATGCCCGCCCGCCCCAGTGGTTTTAGCCGGTAGGAGTCCGAGAGCATACCCCTTCACCCTACCCCGGGGCGAAGGAAGTTCATGAAGAATTTCCACTGGGCACCAATAAAAAAAAGGTCAACTTCGGCACAGAATGATTCAGGATCTCGAGAACGGCAGTTCAATACAACGGCAGTGCAATAGGCTGCTCCGGAGAGTTCTCCGGAGCAGCCTATTGGAGTTACATTGGTAGGTACATCTTGGAGGGGAGGCAACTGTAAATAGGCCACCCCCTCAGGCACGTCTCTGCGGGGAGATGTAAAGTATGTAAAGGATCTCCCAAAGCCTTGCTGTGTGTTGTGAGGCGCACACGGCGGCACATGTTCGTATCCGTGCCGTCCACTCCCAGGGATCACTCAAAATGGGCGCGCAGGGTCCCCCACTCAGGACACCCACGACCCCTGAGGTCATCCACCCCCATAACGGTGGCAGGTGGCTCAGGCGTCTTGGAAATAGGTTCCAGGGCGGTTGTCACCCCTCATTGGCTCTCTCCAAATCGCGGTTTGCGTACTCCTGGAGCAAGACGCTCCTACAGGAGGAGACCACAGCACCCCAATTTTCCTTCCCAGCCAGAAATAGCATGACCGATAGGTTATGCTATGAGAGATCTTGCCCGATCAGATCGATCGGGATTCATCGCTCGGCAACAGTGGTGTTCAAAAACGCTATATGGAAATAGCGCGCTATTTTACACGCTAAAATTATAACGAACTGGGTGTTAATAAAAGCGCGGTGACTAATATCGAATCACGCTAAATGTCGTTGGACAGATAGCGCGCTGTGTTAAGACAGCGCGCTTTATATGTACAGCGCGCTGTTTTAGTTATATTCTTAATCTTGAATATGTTATAGTATATTCGATAGGTAAAAATATATTTTTGTTTTTAAAAAAAAAAAAAAAAATTATAAACAATGCGTTAGGTAACAACCGATAGCACGTGAATTCACGCGATGACAAATGACTGCCGCCCGGCTCGCCACGCCTGCTATGCCTTTGCTCGCGCTGTTATCCTCTACTCGTTATTTTTTAATTGCGCGATTTTTATAGCTTTAAGTTGGAGCCGGCATAGCGTGCGCTGTTCGTTGCGTAAATATAGCGCGCTATTTAATCGCGCTAGACCGCTATATTAACCGCCACTACTCGGCAACCAACACAGAGCACTCTTTAAGCGTGTACTGTGCGTATATTGGTCGCCTCAACAATGCTTACACTCAGCCGTGACCTGGCAATCTAACCTAGGATTTCACGCTCGGTAGCCGAGGCTGTGGCTACTAGACCATTGAGGCATATATTTTGAATAAACATACAACACAATAATTACCAACTCCTTGTAGCGAGCTATAAATTTTATAAAGTAATATTAGGTACTATTTTTATGTAAGTATTTTGATATTTATTTTTTATTGTTGCGCGGAACGTGACAGGTACTATTTGGTCCAATTTTACCGTGTAAGGTCATAAGCGCTGATTATTTCCTCATATCGGGTTTTAGTATAAAAAAAGTTAACTATTTCTTCCTGTTGCATTTATTGTACTCTGAATGGCAAGTCGACGACGAGGAAGTGAACGACTTTTGAACGGAAGTTATTTTATTTTTTAACGTTGACCCACACTAGGATTTCTCCTGTGTCGTGGGTGCGTTTACAGACAATACACCCAGACCCGGGACAACTAACTACCTGCAGATCATACAAATATTTGTTCCGAGCGGGAATCGAACCCGCGACCCGGAGAGCAGCAGCCGACTATATACGAATCTTAAAAACTGGTAGTTTGAAAAGTGCGTCTACTTCTCCTCCCAATACCGGTCAATTGAGAACTATGTTGAGCAGTGGACGTATCCAGGATATTTCCATAATCACCATGTTTGGTAGACGGAGCGGTGATCCCAGTATATTGTTCTTAGGTTTTAGCTGAAATTCAGCGCTACAGCAATTTCGCTGAGCAGTAGCTTCAAATCACTGCCATTACTTATAATATATTCATTTGTCAAATCGGATTCGGCTGGCCAGGGTTCGGAAAACTTTTCAGTCTTTTCGTCAACAATACCGCAGTGCTTCAAAACGAAAGTGATAACATGGTACAGATACGTGGTCACTCACTATGCGAGCTATCGAGAGAGCCTGTGCGTAGCCTTGGTATCATGCCACGAGATCGAATGAGATATGAGGAGGTCCGTGGAAGAAGTTGCCGACACATCTGTGGCTTTTTTCTAAATATTATAAAGAGAAAATATAAATTTTTCATGTTTGTTTGTAATTTATAAATTCTAAAACTACTTCATTGATTTTAAAAATTGTTTCACCTAAAGGAAGCTACATTATCACCGGTCAAGATGGGCAGTATATATATATTTTTTTTAATTGTGATCGCCACGAAAATTCCCATAGTGTAACTCGAGGTATGAGAAATTTGCCTATAAAAGTCATTATTTGGCGCGCGCTGCGAAAACTATTGATGATACATTAAAATGATGTATTACACTTATGAAGTAGTAATCATTTGCACGTTCATTGTACGTATAGATGCTGTCCGTAAGTACATAGAATGGATGAAATAAACGCGATGTATTTCCGTAAGCCGTGTGGTGCCGGCTCAGAATGCCACCACCCCATCTCCTCCCATGGGTGTCGTAAAAGTCGACTAAGGGATTAGCCGGAGGATGGGCAGCAGCGTCCTTCGAGTACATTAACAACTCAACTGCGATCGCCAACCCGCCTGCCAAGCGTGGCGATTATGGCAAAACCCCCCAATGAGCCCACAACACATCCATATCGGTGGTTGTGGTGATCTTTGGGGGAGGCCTTTGTCCAGCAGTGGACTTCATTTGGCCGAAATGATGATTTCCGTAAGCTATTCCAATTCAATGTGTATAGTCAGTTGTTGAAAATGCCTTTCTGAGGCAATGTTAATTATAACAACTTCAAAAGTAGATACCAAAACTATCGCGTGGGTGTGCCCTCTGTAATGTATTATTGTTCAAAGCTTTAAATATTCATACAATCACGTATCACAAAGGTTGCCCTTGATAGAATAAAAACGATTTTCATGAATAATGACTATTCAGGGGCCATCGGTGTGTTTCGTTATTCTATTTCATCGACTTTTCACGACTCTTTTTTATATAATGGAATTACTTTCCCAGAATAAAAATATGGCTTCCAAGTTCCAACAGTATTAAGCTTCAGCAGTTCAAACATGATATGTAATTAGATTTTTTGGCAATATACATGCATTGCATAAGCTTCACGTGTTATATACCTTCGCTAAAGGCTGCTCAAGATTCTATACATTAGTGTAAGCTATTCGAAATCGTTTCGAGTAGGTTTTGAGAACACATTTAGGAGACACATACATGGATAAACAATATATCGTTTTCAAAGTGGGTTACAATGTGTCTGAGTCAGAAAATGTAAAAATCTACTGCCAGTGCGAGCCTTATTTTTTGTTTTCAGTCTGCCGCACAAAAGTTTAAAATTCTACCGGGTGTCCAAGCCTTATGTTTTTCTAAAGTTTGCACACCATGATTTCTGTACGTATCGCGGGTTCAGATTACAGACCTACATTTCACATGCATAAACACCCAGACAGAATAAAAATCTGTAGATCATACAAATATTTTGAACTGTGCGAGGATCGAACTCACGACACGCAGCGCAGAGAGCCGGTCGCTCAGCCCCTGCGCCAACCGTATCGTCAAAATGTACAATTCAACTACGGACATTGAACTTTCCCAAAGTACACCGACCTCTCCGTATATCGGCAATCAGCAAATAGTTGGCAACCTTTAACCACATTGTATATTCAACCCACGTGGCGTTCAGAACCCAAATGACACATGTCCGTGACTATTGACAAATTTGTGTACTTCTGTAATGACTAATCGCTTACTAACGACAGGTGACTAACACCCGGCAGTACCTAATAATATAGAACCTAATTTAGGTACGAAGAACTAAATTTGCCGATAGCTGAAAGGATTATAGTAAACTGAAGTGGCAATGGGCGGGAATCATTGCTCTAGAACTAATGGCCGTTGAAGTAAAAAGATTCTCGAGTGGAGACAACACACCGGAAAACGCAGCGTGGGACGACCTTCAACGAGGTGAACAGATGACCTGGTGAAGGTCGCTGGGAGTCGTTGGATGCGGGCGGCATATAACCGCTCGTTGTGGAAATCTATGGTGGACGACTTTGTTCAGCAGTGGACGTCCTTTGGCTTATATGATAATTTGGTATCTAGTATTTTATTGTAATGGACTCTTGAATTAATGCGCTTGGCGCTATCAACGAGTCATCATCATATCAGCCAAAAACGTCCACTGCTGAACAAAAGCCTCCCCCATAGGTTTCCACAACGACCTGTTACATCCCGCTGCATCCAACGATTCTCAATGAACATCAGCAGGTGAAATGTTCATCTCTCTGCCGGGCAGGGCGCACAGAGACAAGGCCTGTCAGATCATGTGACAGATCGAACGATACCGGCCCGGGGGGTGTGGTCCAATGCCTAGACGGCGAACACCGCACTCTCAGCATCTGAAAGGAACAACGTGTGGTTTCAGCCGGTAATAGACCGGCTTGCCCCTCCTTCCCCCGCAAAACGAGTATAATCCGGGTATACTGAAGGAGGTTTGCCTGTATGTGCCAGACAATTACGTTTTGAGGCGGCGGCAGCCGTGGTTACTCGCGATGCCGCGCGGACGAACTATCATGTTAGGCAAAGCGCCAACGATGCGCGCCTTGCATACACTGAAAGACATTGCTGATAACATTGATTTATTTGTCTGCTCTCTGAATGTTATGTTATCTATACAAATAAATAAAATTGAAGTGTCTGTTTGTAATGTCAAAATAACAGATTTTTACTAATTGCATATGAAAGTATATACGGTACATATAAAAAATACAATTTTTATTTTTTTTGTCTGTCTGTCTGTTTGTTCCAGGTAATCTCCGAAACGGCTGGACCGATTTTGACGGGACTCTCACTGGCAGATAGCTGATGTTATAAGGAATAACTTAGGCTACTTTTATATTAGAAAAATAATTTGGGTTCTGCGCAAAAAAAAGCCTTGAAATCCAATATACATATTCTATGTCAAGTGAAGTACTCTAAATTGAACGCGGGTGAAACCGCGGGTCCCAGCTAGTTTACAATAAAATTAAGGACCACACTACCGTATTGGGACTATCCTATAACTAACATTTAGTTGTGTTTGAGATAAATAAATAAATAAAATAAGAGTTCCATGAGAATTTCCCTACGTTCTCGAATCGCGCATCCTCAGCGATAGGTAGGTCGAAAGAACAACTTAGGAACCGGATCCGGCACGCTTCTCGACCTTTCCTCAAGGCGGAGGAAGTCAATAAGGATTTCCCCGCGTGCAAAATCACTCAATCTACAATTACTACTTTAACACAATTCTCGACAAACATTACCACAACAGATTGTTACGAAACCCACCTTTTTACGAGTTCAATAAAAACTGGCAGTAAATGCATCGACCTCTTATCGACAACAAGTTCGCTTACGAAGGCCTTCTAGCAAAAAATAACAGGTTATATAAGCGTGGCTTTACACTGCTGTAATGTTACGACTTTTATGCGATTACATACGACGGCATGGTTGGTGCAGTGGTTGATACAGTCGACTGCTGCGCTCCGGGTCGTGGGTTCGATTCCCGCACGGAACAAATATTTGTACGATGTGCAGATAGTTGTTCCGGGTCTGGGTGTATTGTGTGTGGAATTCATGTATGTAAACGCACCCACGACCCAGGAGAAATCCTAGTGAGGGGCAACGATTTTTAAAAAAAGAAAAGAAAGAAAAGAAAATTCGCAACAAGAATGGGACCAGACATGACAAGCGCTCTGCGTTTCGTTTACAATCATCTAGAGCAGGCATTCCCAATAGCACTTAACTCTCGAGTTCCTCCGCCCGGTGTCCCACCGTGGTAGTTCTCTTATATGTGAAGCCCAAGTTAGTAGTGGACTGCCATAGACTACGTAGATATAATCAGTCAGTTTTATGTAATCTCTTGCATTTCAAAAAAAATACTCACTTAAACTTTGTAAGTAATTACGCTTCGTTGACATACAGCTTGGGTTGTATAAAGATCTAGAGCAGGGATTCCCAAAGGGGTCGATATCGATTTCCCAGGGGTCGACATAAACGAAAACTGATTTTGGGGGAGGACGAGGTCTAAAAATCGACCCCTATTAATTAACACAAGTTCTTATTTGAAACTTTCAAGATACTGTATTTGATCAAGATACTGTGTTACGTGTACCAACTTGTTATAAGAGTGACAAATATTTTAGTAGGAATTAGGAATTGGTAAATATTTTGTATCGATAGGAAGAAAAACTAGAGATGAGATTTTTAAAGTAATTCGGCTGTACGTATAAAGTAATGGGGGTCTGAGGTATCAGTTCATTTTGGAAAAGGGGTCTCTTGCCCAAAATAGTTTCGGAATCCCTGGTCTAGAGCGAATAGCCGCGCAGAAAACCCGAAGGTTATTTTTAATACAAACTTGGTGACGAACAAGTGATTTGCCTGGTGGTAAGCGTTACGCCTGCCCATGACAATTGTAATGCTATGCAGGACTGGTCCTGCGTGGCACCACACTGTGTTCGTCCCCTCGAGATATTAGTTATTCAGTCTCTTATGCCCAGTAATTTCACTAGCTATAGTACCCATCAAACTGGAACACAGTATGTAATAATAATAATAATGTTGACTCGGCAATCATTGTGCCGATAGTCGTTACGGCCAATGGCCTTTTTTTTATTGGTGCCCAGTGGAAATTCTTCATGAACTTCCTTCGCCCCGGGGAAGAGCGATGGGGTGTCCTACCGGTTAAAACGACTGGAGCGGTCATCTTCGGCACTGAAAGGGGGGCTCCAGGTCCTCGTAAGATCACACTAGAGCCGCCCATCAGTGCCACGCCTTCTCGCGGGGGATGACTGTAAAGCCACCCACCACTCCGAAACAGTACCCCTAGTAAGAGTTTCTTTTCAACATCGAAACGTAAACGCGTACGACGCGATTTTGTTTTGGTTTCTTATCTTAGCTCCTCTCGGTTTACAGAACTAGCCACATACACATCAGCTCGTAAACGTCCTTCTGGCCTTCAGAACTACAAATATGGTATTAACGTCGCCCACATCTCATGCGACAACGCGCATTATAATATTCGCTGTGATATTTATTTATTTAAACTTCTATGTACATAGATGGTATACATGGCGGACTTAATGCCATAAGGCATTCTCTACCAGTCAACCTTTGGGTAAAAAAAAGCACATCGAATGAGGTACAAAAACAAAGCTATGGATAATGTTGAGAATGGGCACATAATTGTGACAAATTGAATTAAAAGAGAACTAAATACATAGACTAATATAAAAATAGATACTATATATATTGCATAATTATATATAATTAAATCGATTATATAAATATCTTATTTGACGTTAATATCAAGGCTAATGACGAAGACTGTTTTGTATGATCAATTGATCAGCATTGCAACAATTTAAAGAAGTGTTCGCGCACTTTACGTTTGAAGGTGAATTTACTCGGAGCTATCTTTATATCGAGGGGAAGCGCGTTCCAGAGTTTGATTGTTGAGACAGCAAAGGAATTGGACATAAATCCAGTATGGTGGGGTGGAATATTGAGAATTAAATTTTCAGAAGCACGAAGGTTATGATTGTGAGAGAGTTTTAATAACAGTAATATAAAGACATTATAAGATCGTGCGACCAAATCGCTCGCGACTAATATCCGTCCAATGTGTAGACTTCTTTATTTCATAATCGAACGCTTTATAACTTTTTGCTACCAAATAAAAGGACTCGATAAAAAAACTTTAACAAAAAACTAGTAGTACAATTTAGACATTAATAAATTGTGTTTTGAATAAGCTTGATAAATGAACTCGCTATGATTAATATCCAATACAATGGCTTATATTAACTTTTTTTGTTTTGTTTATTATATGTTTTCTTTTTAAAAAACGTTGCCCTACACTAGGATTGCTCCTGTGTCGTGGGTGCGTTTACAGACATGAATTCCACATACAATACACCCAGACACGCAACAACTAACTACCTGCAGATCATACAAAGATTTGCTCCGTGCGGGAATCGAACCCGGAGCGCAGCAGCCGACTGTTTCAACCACTGCACCAACCGTGCCGTCAACATAAATGGCGAAAATGTCAACAAATTATTTCAGTAAATAAATGTGACCGATCCCACATTATCGCTCGTTGTAATTCTGCCTGAGCTGTTGGATAATTACCGTGATTGTATGTATGTATGTGTAATCAGTGTAATAAATAACAAGGCATTATAAGCATGAAGCGTGTGCGCATGCATGATCGCTACAATGAGCCGGTCACCTCCATGACATCGCGAGGCGAATTGATTAGAACTTGATTCCGTAACAGACTAAATAGGGCCAGTTTATGCTGAATATATATCTAAACATTTTATTTTATTCATATCGGCCATTTATACGTCCACTGCTGAACAAAGGCCTCCCCCATAGATTTTCACAACTGTGTCATTCTGGGAGGTATTTGCCAATACTCACCACGCTTGGCAGGCGGGTAGGTGAGCGCAGTATGGCTACAGTTTCGCAGAAGGGACGCTGCTGCCCATCCCTCGGGTTTAGAGTCCCTTAGTCACCTTTTACGACATCCACGGGAGGAGACGGAGTGGTGCTATATGTATACTTTATTATATACTTTTTCGACGACACGGTTGGTGCGGTGGCTGATACAGTCGGCAGCTGCGTTCCGGGTCGCGGGTTCGATTCCCGCACGGAACAAATATTTGTATGATCTGCAGGTAGATGTTCCGGGTCTGGTTGTATTGTATGTGGAATTCATGTTTATAAACGCTCCCAGGACACAGGAGAAATACTAGAGTTGGGCAACGGATTTTTAAGAAAAAAAGAAAAAAGAAAATAAAATCATGTATCGTCATGTCAGCCAAAGCACGCCAACTTCTGAACAAAGGCTTCCACCATAGATTTTCACAACGATCGTTACACTGCGGCCGGCCGGTCTATTTCGGTCGTCATCAAGGGGGGAATTTGCCAGTGCTCACCATGCTTAGCAGGCGGGTTGGTGAGTGCAGTATGTCTACTGTTCCACAGAAAGGGCGTTGCTGCCCACCCCTCTGGTGTAAGAGTCCCCTAGTCGTCTTTAACGACAGCAACCCTATATTCCGAATACGGCACGACACGGAAGTTTTTTATTTTCGTGCTTGTGTATTTATGCAATCAAAATTAATAGGTATTATATTAATTTCTGTAGATGTAACATAGTTCGGGGGTCGCGGGTGCGCAGATTGGGGAGTCTGCGTGCTCACACCGAGCGACCCCCGGGAAGACGGTGGCGCGCACGTGGTCACGTGCCGCCGTGTGCGCAGTACAGCGCAAAGCGAGGCTTGGGGGGATCCTTTACAATCCTCCCCGAGAGGTGCCTGGGGGGCGACCTTTGTACAGTCGCCTTTCCTCCGCTAGAGGGGGTGACCGCTTTACATTCACCCCTTCCAAGATGTGCCTAAAGGCGTGGCACCAATGGGCGGCTCTAGTGTGATCTTACGAGGACCTGGAGCCCCCCTTCGGTGCCGAAGATGACCGCTCCAGTGGTTTTAGCTGGTAGGAGTCCGGCACACCCCTTCGCCCTTCCCCGGGGTGAAGGAAGTTCCATGTAGAATTTCCACTGGACATCAATAAAAAAAAAAAAAAAAAAAAAAAAAAAAAAAAAAGATGTAACATAGTATTTGACGGCATCTTTGCCGTTGTGGATAGTCCCTAGGCTTGGTTGTGGATTGTGCAGAACAATGAAATACATCCCGTGCTAACTCTACCCCCGAGAAGGGCGGCGGGGCATGCCGAGCTCTTATCGGCTTAAATAACAGGAGCGGTCGAAGGGTACTTCTTTGGTGCCGGACGTAGAGTATGATGGATGAAAGGACTCGCAAACAGTCACATTGGCGCCACCGATTGGTGACACGCCTTTAGGCACATCCCTGAGGTGACGTCCGCTAAAGGGGACTAAAGCGGTCACCCCTTTAGCGGACGGGTGATGACTGTAAGAGGCCGGCAGGATTGCAATGATTCCGCCGAAGCCTCGCTGTGTGCTGTACTGCGCACACGGCACGTTATGTGCACGTGCGCGCCGACGCCAGTCTTCCCGCGGGTCTGAGAACGCAGGTTCCTAAATGCGCGCTCGCGACCCTATAGCGACTGCAGGCAGCTCAGGCGTGTTGGATATGGGCTGCAATCTAGTGCTTAAGAAACGGATTGTAAACCTTCGAGCCACCATGACATTATAATTAATCTTAAATTTAAGACCTCGCAAATCATCATCGCGTTTTTTTTTATGTTGTTCGCCTCGGCCAGTTGTAAATACACAAATATAATTGCAATCGTTGGCAACCTTTATATGTATACCAATAAGTATATATACGAAATCGTTCCGTCGTGTTGTATTTGTTACATCAGACGTGAACTGGCTGGCTTAACTATATCACCATGAACTTCACATCAAGGTTACATATGGGATATGGGATTTTAGAAAATAATATTTTATGTGTTGTGAATGCTCACATCGGCTCGCAATCGTCAACTGCTGAATAGGTCTGTCGATAACCGCTACAAAGTGTGGGAATAATCACCAAGCTTGGCAAGCGGGTTCTGCAGTATGTTGTTATTAACACACAGGAAGAAACTGCTAACAATATGGTGTTTAAATCTTATTAAAATATTAAATCGTCCCCAAAGACTTCCACATTTGCGTCGTAATTTTGGGGGGAATTTGTCAGTTCTCACCACTCTTGGCAGACGGGTTGGTGAGCGCAGAATGGATGCTGTTCCACAGTAGGGATGCTGCTTATCCATCCCTGTGGTTTAGAGTCCCTTTAGTCTGCTTTAACGAGGAGTAGTGCCATGTTCTTAATCCAGACACCACGCGGAATACGAAATACGGTGACAAAGGTAAATATTTTATATTGTTGACGAAGACAAAAGTAAGCCTGACAAGCTTTGTGTGCTGTCTGTCCGTCTGTCACTCTTATTTGTAACAGATGAGTAACACGTTTAAGTATCCTTTTAGTAATATTTTCTGAGCGAATAGCGACGATGTCTTGAACTAGTGTGTGTTACCAGTGATGATATATGGAACAGAGACGTGGTCACTCACTGTGGGCCTCATAAGAAAGCTCAAGGTCACTCAGCGTGCTAGAGTGACAGCTATGCTTGGTATTTCTCTACGAGATCGAATCAGAAATGAAGAGATCCGTAGAAGAACCAAAGTTGTCGACATAGCTGAAAGGATTAGTAAACTGAAGTGGCAATGGGCAGGGCACATTGCTCGTAGAACTGATGGCCGTTGGGGCACAAAGGTGGCTCGAATGGAGACCGCGCACCGGAAAACGCAGCGTGGTACGACTGCCAACGAGGTGGACAGACGGCCTGGTGAAGGTCGCTGGGAGTCGTTGGATGAGAGCGGCATGTGACCACTCGTTGTGGAAATCTAAGGGGGAGGCCTTTGTTCAGCAGTGGACGTCCTGTGGCTGATATGATGATGATGACTGCAGGGCAAAGGCTTCTCTTGACCTTCCCTTCCATTTTTCCTGTCTATTGCTGTGTTGAGCCAATCCTTATATAGGAGAGACCAGCTCATAGCGTCGTCACTTTCTGGGTCTGCCACGTTGTCGTTTCCTGCTATTTGGGAGCCACTGTGTGATCGTCCATAGCTTCCATGTCGGAGTTGCCAATCATGTATTAGGAGTTGTTCAAGCCGCCCAAAAGCCTCCGACTTGGCTCAACGAGCGCCTTTACATGCCCTCCGAAGCACGGAGACGTTCAGTTAAAATACCACTATGCGGTCACCCATCCATGGACTGACCGCGCCTAGTGTAGCTTTACTTCGCCGATTGTCCACCGATAAATGAGTGCAGTTGGCTTTAAGCGCCTCAATAAATGCATTTCATAACGGTTCAAGTAATACGTAGGTTTATCGTAAAGATTAAAATTACGAAATCGTATCGTATATCTTGCAAATCCTTATCGAAGATTATGTAATTAGTACTGATTTAGATAAACGTATCATATAACATATAGGCTTCCTCATAGAGTAATGTCTTAGGTTATCGCGATCATTACGCATTATAATAAAACACTTTTAAACGGATTATATCGCTATATTATAGATTTTTGTTTTTCCTGACGTTTCGAACACTTGCCGGGGTTCGTGGTCGCAGGATGGCTAAGGTGACAGGCGTCAGCACAGAATAAAAAAAAAAAAAAAAATTATAATCGTACAATTTTACTCAGAAATTAGTTTCGATGCACGCAGTAATCACTCACAGTCTTGATGTTTCTTAGTTCGGTATGCTGTTTGGGTCCGTCAGGAAAAACAAAAATCTAAAATATACGCGATAGAATCCGTTTAAGTGTCTTCTTCATAGACTTCAACCAAAAACTGTCGGTGCTGTAATCGTCATAATTAAATTATTTATTTATTTTCTCCCACATGTTGCAGGATGTATGCATTTTTTGTTTAAAGATGGAAAACAGGAGCCCATACTAAGTAAAAACCTGTGTTACGGGTCTCCTGGTCTCCTTAGCTCGGATACATTATTAAGATCTCTACTAAGGATCAGGATTAGAGTAGCAGGGAGCGTTATAAGCTAGTTATAATCGTATTTCTAACAATCAGTTTTTTTTTTTAAAACGTTGTCCCACACTAGTATTTCTCCTGTGTCGTGGGTGCGTTTACAGACATGAATTCCACATACAATACACCAAGACCCGGAACAACTACCTGCAGATTATACAAATATTTGTTCCGATTATAACCTATCTCGTAACTGCATCCACGTGATCGTCGGATTTTCTTCCACCGTCACTTAAACTAGATTTTTTCCATATTTTTTATTACTTACATACTTACACACTCCACTGCGTATTAATAATAATGAAATTAAATATAAATATTTAATTATATTTAAATGAAATAATATAAAACTTTGACATCAAATGACACGTGACACATACATGACTTTAACGCAGAAAGTGCGCAAGGTAGGCGCGCAGAAAAACGTAACGCGTTTTAGTTAACGCTCGACAAAGTTTGATTCCTTATAAGTTTTTGTACCGTCATTATGCCTTTATATAAATCTATTCTTAAGGAGTAAACTCCAAAAAATAAAAATAAAATGATATTACGTCATCCACTCTCTTCGCTTGGTTATCGTTAACTTATGTGTTTAAAGTTAAAGTTAGAAGTTACGACAGCCAAGTGAAGAAAGTGGATGACAAACAAGCTTTTTTTAGCCGAGAACCAGATAGGTGTGTAATGTCACGATGAGAAAATGTTTGAAGCGATTCTGTTAATCTCCGGGCTACTCACGAATTGCAATTCTATTTTCAGATAAAAATTTCGTCGTCGGTATTCGCGATTATTACTCACTAGCTGGTCCAGTGCAGCTTCGCTTGCGTTGCGATTATTTTAGACCAAAAATTAAACCAAAAATGGTTACTGTGTGTTACCCTTAGAAGATCGACATAATTATGCAGGCGCGGACATAATTATTTAACTTTTCATGAGGTACACCTACAGGGTTGCACCTACGTTATTTTCGTGCAACTTAACTATTGACAGAGCACACGCCGTGGAAGCCCTCAAGAGGCACGACTTTTTCCGACTTAGTTGACGAATATCATCATAATTTGCACACAAGATACATTTATATATGTTTATAAAAAACAAAACATATATAATAATAATAATAATAATTGTTTATTTCAGAAAAAATATGTTACATTTTTCACAAAAACTTATTTTACAAACTAATAGAACACGACAGGAAAAGGGGTAACGTTGGTACCTGTACTAATGAAGAACATTGTATCACAGCCACCAGCGCCTTCCATTTAATAACAGTAAACAGACTTGAACGAGTATCAAGGGAAAAATGTTGGTTTATTTACATTTACTTTTCTTAATCTAATATAAGTTTTGTCTTAGGTTTTCGCGATTATTACACATTATAATAAAACAATTTTAAACGGATTAAATCGCGTGTATTATTGATTTTTGTTTTTCCTGACGTTTCGAACACTTTGCAGGGTGCCAGTCATCCTGCGACCACGAACCCTGCAAAGTGTTCGAAACGTCAGGAAAAACAAAAATCAATAATACACGCGATTTAATCCGTTTAAAATTGTTCTAATATAAGTTGTAATAGACTAGTCAAGAAATTCTTTTTTATCTTAAATTTCTTTTTATTCTTGTTCATTTATTTGTGGAGTGTGAGTGTGCAGGCGTATGTGTTATGGTATTTTGGGTATGTGTGTGTGCGTATGCATGTGTGAACGTCTGTTAACCAAGTGATGGTTTGAGTAGATTTTCTGTCTCCTGATAATTTAATTTTTGGATCCAGCTCTGTAACCTTTCTTTGCATTTTTTTTAGTTAGGTTATGAAAATATATTAATTTGTTGATATGATTGTATAGACGGGAGCTATTTATGTGAAAACTTCTACTAGCAAGAGCGGTTCTGTGTGTTTCAGTTTCACACACTCTGTCCTTTCTACGCTTGTCTTCGGCTATATAAGGAATAGTGGAATGCTTACGTAGGATCGTCTGGAGTACATAGAGTTGCCTAACTGTAAGTACAGTACATTCTTGATACAATGTAGTCGTCGGATATTTCATTGGTTTGTTTAAAGACACTTTCAGAATTGCCCTTTGTGCTCTTTCCACTCGCAGCATGCTGTTGGAAAAAGTACCGCCCCAGGCTGGTATACAGTATATTAAAATTGATTGGACTAAAGATAAATAAACTAGTTTTAATGTCTCCAGATCAGCTCTAAATCTTAGTTTTTTAAATATATAAAGTAGTTCCCGTGTACGAGAAACAAGGTTTCCAATATGCTTTTCCCAGTTAAGATATGAATCGATTTGTACTCCTAAATACCTAATTATATATATATATTTTGACGGCACGGTTGGTGCAGTGGCTGATACACTCGGCTGCTGCGCTTCGAGTCGTGGGTTTGATTCCCACACGGAACAAATATTTGTATGATCTACAGGTAGTTGTTCCGGGTCTGGGTGTATTGTATGTGGAATTCATGTCTGTAAACGCACCCACGACACAGGAGAAATCCTAGTGTCGGGCAACGTTTAAAAAAAAATAAATATATATATAGCCTATGTACACGTGGAATAAGGTTCATTTCAAATGATGAAAGATTTAAAAAAAATAGATGCTTTGGGTCCTGATATTAACCCTTACACACAAACTCACAAAGTTCTCTCTCTCTCTTTATAATATTGGTTTAGATTATAGCCTCATTTTGCCCCGTCATCGACACCGAACACTCATGGTGTTCACGGCATGCGGCGACACGCCACCAATATTCTATGATATCGCCACCTCTGGTCGCTCGATGGACTTCCAATCCATGATATAAAAGGACCAAGTCCTCAGACGGTACTACTGCCCTCGCCGCCAAAGATACGCCGCCGTCACTTACGTCATTACTTCTCGAGGTGTCGAGCACAATGTGAGGCCTCGCAGGACTAGTCCAGGGTAGCATGGTAGCATCCTAATTGTTATGTCGCTTGCCACTGGACGAACGATTGGCTCGTCTCATCATCAATAAGTTTTTGTTTTAAAGTTCCTATGCCTCACCTCTGATGCTTTTATAAGTGTTGATATGTTGCCCGCACTCTATGATGGTCACATGAAAGCAAGGTAGTTGCCCGGAGTTCAGTTAGTCGCGCACCGACCAGTGTCGAGGCCAGACGTTAATCTTTAACGTAATTCTTGCGACATATTGCGAAAAAATGACTTATTGTGTTCATAGAACGTTTATGCACGAATTATACTAAACCTGTGAGAAGAAAACATCATTTCATGCGTAAATCTAGAGGAATCACGTCACGTCACATGCGTCCAACGAGCATGCGCCATGCAGCTGCTAATGCCACGTAACTAACGGTGTATGTTCGTCTCTTTCTAACAACCGGTATGCCGCATGATGGCTATCACTGTCTCTCCCTTCCTTCGCGCACTGTTCGAGAGCTGTATAGTAATTGTACTGGTAGTAGCTATAGTAAAATTTACGCCGTTCTGTAGTGTCATAATGTTCGTGTATAGCGCATCTATTTGTAAAATATCATTGTGTCTCACCACGAAATTAATAACCCAATATGAAAGTATTCCATAATGACCTTAAAGACAAAGGCTAGTGAGTGACTAGTGAGCAAAGTTTATCAGAATCCGTAAAATCCGAGATAACAACATATAAACAAAAGACCTATTTTTTATATCAATATGTGGTCACGTTTGAAGCCATGCGGGATTCGTAAAACGTATGTTTCCTCAACTCTACAGACACGTGAGTTATATTCTGTAGGCGACTTTGCTGTGGTATTATTTACACACACTGGATAGTACCTATAACAGTTCAAAAACATTTTTATACACATAAACCATTTACAGGCGCTCATAAATAGTCAGAATGTAGTTGCACGGTTCCAAGAAGGTGGTCCTATGGAGAAGAACCAACAAGAAACTCCATGGGATCCATTTTTAAAATAATTTTAAAATGTTACATACGTTGCTGATAGTTATAATAGAATTAAGTTATGTGAGAATACTGCCAGTGTGAAATACATGAAGTAAAATAATAATGATGCGCCATTCAATAAGATTGTATGGCAGTAAGGACTGACCAAAACCGAGGCGCTATAGATACGCGTTGGTGACGCGCAAATCAGTGTGGGCCAGTACATGAAGTACCTGGGGCTCACCCTGGACAGTCGTTGGGGCTTCGAAGAGCACTCCGCGCGCCTCGTCCCCCGAGTCGAGAGGGTAGTGGGTGCATTACACCGGGTGCTGCCCAATCTCGGGGGACCGAGCGACAAAGTTCGCCGTCTCTACGGGGGCGTCGTGCGGTCCGGGGCCCCTCTACTGGACGCCTGTATGGTCATCCCGGCTGTCAGGCGTCCAGCGCTGTAGAAGCAAACTTCACAATCTGCAGCGCAGAGTGGCTATACGGATCGCACGGGAATACAGGACAGTGTCCTACGAGGCGGCAACTCTCCTGGCACGCTTTCCGCCTTTCGACATCCAAGCGCAGATGGATGCGTGGGTCTATGACCAGACACGCTCCCTCCGCCAAAGCAGCGAAAGCGTGCCTTCAGGGGCGTTCGACAGACTGAGGCGGCTGGCTCGACAGCGCGCACTCGAGATGTGGCGGCATACCTACTTACGGTTGCGGTTCGCGACCAAGCGCGTCGTCGAGGCCATCCTGCCGCTCTTCGGAGCCTAGCTCAGAAGGAGCGAGCGCGTCACTTATCGTCTGACACAGGTATTCACCGGTCACGGTTGTTTCGGTGCGTACCTGCACAGAATTGGACGCAAGGTTACGGCACAGTGCCACCATTGTGGAAGTGACCAGGATACCGCTCAGCACACGCTCGAAGAGTGCTCGTTTACAATCCTCCCCGAGAAGTGCCTGGGGGAGAGCGACCTTTTTACAGTCGTCTTCCCTCCGCTAGAGGGGGTGACCGCTTTCCAGTCATCCCCTCCGTGATGTGCCTATAGGCGTGGGCGGCTCTAGTGTGATCGTACGAGGACCTGGAGCCTTTCTTCGGTGCCGAAGATGACCGCTCCAGTGGTTTTAGCCGGTAGGAGTTCGGCATACCCCTTTGCCTTTCCCTGGGGCGAAGGAAGTTCCATGTAGAATTTCCACTGGATATCAATAAAAAAAAGGAAGGATTGACCAGTCCCTCATGGCCCCACCTGATCACGGGTATGACGCATGTACAGTCGTCAGTCATCTCAACCACATTGCAGGGAACCCGAAACACAACGCCACCATCAGCAAGACTTTAGTGAGCATGACAAACTTATACTGCCAAGCAACAGGCGGTTATATTTATAGATGTACTAGACTACATGATCACATTTTCCATATTTATTTATGTACCTATGTATATAAACTGTATAAGTATAATAGTTTGTAACTAACATGGAGCAGAAACTAAACTAAACCTATTTTTCTTGTTTTTGTGTCGTTAGTAACCTTGTGCAAGAATTATTAAAGCCGCCCAAAGGCCTCCGATCTCTCATCGTACGGAAAGTCTATACAATGCGAGATCAGCTTATACTGGAAATGAATATCTTGATGTGTGGCCGAGCGTACGATAGATCATCAGTTGAGGATTGGAATGTCGATCAGGAAGTTTAATATAAACCTAATTGCTTTCTATCAACATAGAGCTGGTAATAACCACTACCCTAAGGTGTTCTTTCGACCTATCTTCGGGAGTGCGGGATTCCGGCGCCTAGATAGTAAATCTATATAAACTTACTTACCAGCAGTGGGATGGGATTCTGGCTCCTGCCTTCAAGTCCTTCTGCTAGCTCCGATAGATCTGTCTCGTACAAACTTTGTCCGCGTGGCAGGTTTGATAATCTGGAAGATAAAGCACTGTTAGAAATATCAACTTCCTAAAATAACAGGAAATATCAAGTGAGAAAGAAAGAAATATATGTTCATTTGCACAAATAGTACACAACATAAATTAAATGTGTTCAGAAAATATTTACATCGTACACAGATACAAGATTATAATGCCAATGGGGCAACAGCTCAGCTTAATGTCGGGTGGCAGAAACACTGACTACCTAACGCTGATTTTCAGCTGTAAACACTAGTTATAGCTGAAAATCAGCGTAACATGACAATTCAAGCAACAAAACAAACAACAAATTGGAAGGTGTGCCCCATTTTAACAATGCATTTACAATTCCAAGTGCAACTATTGTTCGTGAGGTTAATGAGGTTAGTTCTTAATCGACGCGATGCCTTCAATCAAAGTTAATAAGTAATTTTCTTTACTATACAGTATGATGGCATGACAGTTTTTATAGCTTTGATCAGCATAAAAACCACAATAACCTGCATTCTCGTCTGCCTTTTACGTGATAATTAATTCATCGCTCGTAGATTTCAAATACTAGACATCGGTCTATCAATTACAGCGAAAACTACGGGACATGGGCGCATAGCCTTTGCATTCACTGATCGGTAACGATCGGTGAGGTTAAGCTGGGCGCCTTCGATCAATAATAGTTGTTAATCGAAGGCTCGGCGTGGTCATCTCAAGAATCACTATTCGGTCACCCATCCATAGTGGCAGTTCAGAATGTAGACCCTAATGATCTTATGACACTATAAGTTCGCGTTTGACGTTGTTTGCAGTTAAGGAGAATACCATTTGTGACATTTACGACATTGAGACTAGAGCGAACTTTATTAGGCGTGGGAGGGCCTAACTTTAGTCACCAGTTCACTAGAGCTCGTAAATGGGCTGGCTCGACCGGGGAAGTACGACGCCGTCACAGAATACGGGCGTGAAGTAGCCGTATTGCTGCGTTTCGTACGGCGACTGACGAATCATCATTTTTTTTTCATTTCGGTCCAAGTGTGGTGAAGTCCACTGCTGGATACAGGCCTCCCCCAAAGATCACCGCAACGACCGATATGGGTGTGTTGTGTGTTCATTGGGGAGTTCTGTTATAATCGCCACGCTTGTCAGGCGGGTTGGCGATCGCAGTTGAGTTGTTAATTTACTCGAAGGACGCTGTTGCCCATCCTCCAGCTAATACGACTGGACAGGACTGACGAATACCGGTAGCCAAACCCCCAAATACAGGGCACACATACGACAATGGGAAATGTCTAAGGGGGACGCTTTTGTCAAGGAAGAAGTGGACACTTGGCGCGCGTGCTGGTGAGCGTAGTATGGCTACTGTTCCACAGAAGAGACGCTACTGCCTATCACTCTCGTTTGGAGTCCCTTGCGCGCATGTAGTCATGCGCTGTCGTAGACGCTTTGGGGGATCCTTTACAACCCCCCTCTCCGAGATTTGGCTATAGGGGTGGCACCAGTAGGCGGCTCTAGTGTGGTCATACGAGGACCTGGGGCCTCCCTTACGTGCCGAAGATGACCGCTCCAGTGGTTAAGAGTCCGCCATACCCTTCGCCCATCCCCGGGGCGAAGGAAGTTCATGAAGAATTTCCACTGGGTACCAATAAAAATAAAAATGCCTTTTACGACATCCAGAGGGGATGGAGTGGCGCTATATTCTTAATCTGGACAGTGTTAATTGATGCTTAGATCTTGCCTGATTACAGCATTTCCCAAATGCGAACGGAAACAAAGTCCCCTCTACAACTCGGCTAGAAGTGAGCCTTATCTGCGCCGGGAAACACACTGTATTATAGTTGTACAAAGACAGCCTTGTATGGAAGAGTAATGAGACTGAATAAATTGTAGACATGGAGTATTTATTAGAAGTATGTAGGTCGCTAACAACCCATCTGTTCATACTAATAATGTTCTATAATGATGTGGGCAATGACCTGTGTGATGTTCAATGAAAACCGTCGTATACATATGTGGCGACATCTACATCGCCAGCATAGCCACAACTTACAACGACATCTACTTGACTATTAAATACAACTCTCCGATGACGTCAAAGAATCCTGAATCACGCTATTGAAGTATTCGCGCAACGCTGCATATATACAGTCACCCAACATCAATCGTTGGGCTTCGGCCCGCCAGGTAACACCCGCCTGGCTACCACGCTTGGGAGACTGGCTGGTAATCGTCTTCATCATCATATCAGCCAACGAACGTCCACTACTGAACAAAGGCCTCTCAGAGATTTCCACAACAATTGTGTCGTCATTTTGGGAGGAATTTTTCAGTACTCACCACGCTTCGCAGGCGGTATGGTGAGGACAGAATAGTTTTGTTCCCTTAGTCACTACTTACGACTGCCACGGGAGGAGATCGAGTGGTGCTATATTCTTAATCAGGACACCACACGGATCTATTGTAGTATGTTGTTATTAGTACTCCCGCTATGCATTTTTAAGTACGTCTTCTTGATTCCAACCCTTTGTTGCTTTTTACGATACTTATTGGTGAGGAAGAGTAGTCTGTTCTCTGCCGAGAACCACAGGGAGCTGCCGCATCACAAGGGAGGGTGCTGCTGCCCATCCTCGACATTTTTATTTATTTATTTTCGTGTGGCCAACATTGTGTCGTATTCCGTGTGGTGTCCGGATTAAGAATATAGCACCACTCCATCTCCTCCCGTGAAAGTCGTAAAAGGCGGCTAAGGGAATCTAAACCAGAGAGATGGGCGGCAGCGTCCCTTCTGTGAAACGGTAGCCATACTGTGCTCACCAACCCGCCTGCCAAGCGTGGTGAGTATTGGCAAATTCCCCCTAAAATGATGACACAGTTGTGAAAATATATGGGGGAGGCCTTTATTCAGCATGTTAATGAGCCTCATAGCGCGTCTCTTAATCGCCTCGAGCGCTTCAAGCTGGTACTTGGCGGTACAGTCACACCAATAACGGCAGTATTCCACACATAACTGAAGTTGCGCTCGGTATAAAGTATATTTACTTACCTGGCTCTAAGCATTTCATCGATCGGCAGGTCATCTGGTAAGTCTTTCAGGTACGGCACATTACCGGCCAGCATGAATGATGTCACCATACCGCTGGGACCATTACCTGGTAAAAAAAAATAAAAAATAAAAATAGAAGTAAAAAACAAACACACTTTTGTAGATGACCGAACTGAAAAGTGGAAGTAATTTTCAATAAGTTTAAAATAATAGCGTGGTTAACAAAAAGAAATCTTTTATTTTAAATAATTTTCAATTAGTTTAAAATAACAATAGGGAATTAAGAAAAAAAATCACACACGCATTGTTTTTCGTAATGTGTTGCAAGAATTCCGTTTAAAATTGACGTCTAGCCGCGACACCGGTCGGTGCGCGACTAAGTGAACTCCGGGCAGTTACCTTACTTTCATGTGACCACCATAGAGCGCGGGCAACGCATTTACACTTGTAAAAACATCTATGTAGTATGAGCCTTCGTTTAAAAAAAAGGGGACATCGTTATATGCTTAGGCTTTTCCCTGAGTTGAAGTCAGTTTCCAGCCTAACTAGATGCGAACGAATTTCATCACTAACCGACCGTTGTGGAGTCTATGAAGGAGGCCTCTGGCAGTGAACATTATTGGGCCGATTTGATGATGATGATGGCAAGAAGCAACCATCCATCAGCCCTGTGCAGCCTAATAACTGGGATATACGTAAAAGAACGTGCTCTCTGAGGCAAAGAGAAAGAGGCAAAGTTATACTCCAGGTACATTTCACATGTTTTTTATTTAGGCCATGGACTCACCATATGGCAGACATACTAAGGCCGGTATTCATCATCACCATCATCATATCAGTCAAAGGACGTCCACTGCTAAACAAATGCCTCCCCCATACAATGATATTATACCATAGATATGTTACGTCCATATAAAATGGCGCGCAAAACTCAGTCTAGCTAGGTCTTGCTGTATGTAGGTATAAAGCTATAAAATTACACACCTATGCTGTAAGAAAAAAGATACAAAAACTACGAGAGTAAAAGAGATAGCTATCTAAAATGACAACACGTGAACTTGATGTCTTTGTCGCACCTGTGATAGAATATATGTGTTGTCTCTTTTCTTTGCTTGGCCTGTGTTTTGTTCGAGAATAATACACTAAAGATAAATTGAATAGTATTTTATTAAAATATTTTATATCGTTTGTTATTCACGTGTGGTATGACATCCCTTGTTCTTTATTTATTTTTGCTTGATAGTTTGTACATTTTCTATACGCACGTAGGCATTGTTATTACTTAATTAATAAAACGATACAGATTGTGACAGTGTGTGCTCGTTGTCCTATCTTGGGCGAACTGATTGCGAGGTGCTACAATTGGGGGAATTTTTATTCTTTATTGGTTCTTACTTTTGGCGCGCATGTAACATATCTACTTATTTTAATATATAATATCATTGCCCCCATAGCTTTCAACAAATGTGTCATCACTTTGCGGCGAATATGCCAGTACTCAACTGCTCACCAAGCTTGGCAGGCGGGTTGGTGAGCGCAGTATGTCTACTGTTACACAGACGGTACGCTGCTGTCCGTCCCTCTGGTTTAGAGTCCCTAAGTCGCCTTTTACGACATCCATGGGAGATGGAGTGGTGCTATATTCTTAATCCGGACACCACACAGAATTATACAATGCTAAAGCAAGTCTGAATATAAAATTATCTAGAAATACATAATGGGTATATTATAGCGGGCTGATACGGGTCAATTGATTCGTCTCGTCTGAACTGACGACATATTGGGGCGACGGAAATGTACCACTCATTACTACACACATACGTTTAATAAAGCATGATTGATTGATGGGCAAATTGTTCTAACAAATTAGTTACACTTCAACGTCCATTTTGTCTGCAACAAAATGGACGTTGAAGTGTAACCGATATAGGCCAGTGTGTAAATGAGCTGTAGAAGTTGTATACCATGTCTATCAATATTTTTGGTAAAACAAGGAACACTGACCGTCTGTGTATCGTGTGACCAAGGGTCTAACAAAAAAAAAGTAAAAAGAAGTCCTCTACTTACCGATAACAACAACTTCTTTGTACACGACGTCTTCTGATAACGTGTGCTGACACGATTTCATATTGTCTTTCATTTTTCTTTCTGACTTTATCTTATAAAACCTTCTTTGATCCAGCCTTTTTATTTTTAAATATCGTATCTGATCTGTGCCTTTAATCTATGGCTAGTTCGATTTGAATGGCTGATTTTTAAATGGCGAATTCTAAATTCTAAATGCAGTCGGAATAAATACTTTTTAAAACTTAATATCACACGCAGTTTTCAGTCTTACGGACTTTTTAGTCTAACTTTTTTTCGTCGTAATATTTTAGGTCTGTAGTAGGTAGTTGTTGCAATCAGCGTTGCTTTTATCTTGCTTTATATCGTTGTTACTGCTATCTGAAACAATAGGCGAAAGGTCAAAACAATTAAACATAATTTCCACATAAAACACAATCATTTGTTTAGACGTTACAATAATTGATGACGCTTTAATAAAATAGCGTTTTGCACTGTCGTGGTATAAACGCTGATAAAAGCATACTGTATTATCCTTATATAAGTATGCAGTCGGCTTTTCTCCGTGAATTTACTAATTGGACATTGATACTACTTGTGACAGCGGCACCTGCGATTTTATTAATTTGTTACACACTACTTAATTATAGATAATTGTTTTAATTTTATGATTTTGGTTACACAAATAATTTGTAAAGATTTCGTTTTCTTTTTATTATTCAGTTGTGGCACCACTGTCTGAAAACGTCATTACGTCACGAAGGTTGTCTCTTAAAACCAGCGCTGTTGTCGATGGCTTTATTCAACGTCACAGCATTATGCTGAGTGACAACCTTCTTTTGCACGCACATGGCACACAGAGTGTAAAATTAATTATTCTCAATGTTTTGCTTTAAACTGGCAATGTACTTCAACAATCTGTTGCATTTTGTAAAAAAAAATGTTATTATTGTTGGCCTGGATTCTATGTCTTTTGTCCATACCTAAAAATATTTTTTTGTTGCTAGTTCATAGCACTTAGGTTGGTTTTGTGAATGTTAAAAATATTGTGTTAATTTAAGTAGTATGTGTCATTGTTGGTGCAAAATAAATGATTTTCTTTCTTTTTCTTTTCATTTATCTCAGATTATATAGGGTCTAAGAAAAATAGTACGTATATTATATAAAATAGCCATATTATTTTGCAATAATTTATTGCTGTTAATAAATACAAACACTGCTTTATTACGGAAACGTATTCAAATAGAGAACACGCGCCGTTTTATGGACGGTATATACATAAAATCATGTTGGACTGGCGCTAATCCTAATTCTGACGGTGACATCCCATATCCACCACCTACAACACTCGACATTTATTACATACTAGCTGGGATCCGCGGTCTCAACCGCGTTTAATTTAAAAAAAAATTAAAGTACTTCGACATAGACACTTGACATAGAACATATATATTGGATTTCAAGGGTGTTTTTTTTTTGGGCGGAACCCAAAATCTTTTTCTAAAATAAAAGTAGCCTAAGTTATTCCTTATAACATCAGCTATCTGCCAGTGAATATTCCGTCAAAATCGGTCCAGCCGTTTCGGAGATTACCCGGAACAAACAGACAGACAAAACATTTAAGAATTGTTTTTTTTTGTTATAGTTACCACATATACTTTCATATGCATTTAGTAAAAAGCTGTTATCTTAACATTACAAACAGACACTTCAATTTTATTTATTTGTATAGATTGTTCACAATGATATAGGGAGGTGGCATCAGGATCAGTAGATACATATAGAATTAGTCCCGCGACACTGTCTGCCTGTACGAATTCACAACCGACAAAAACTAATAATTTCGTAAAAGAAAAATGGCGTGGCTATTCAGTAAGAACTCGCTAGTTAACTTACTTCAGAATCCGCAGGGAAATCACTATTTCGTATTGTTATTACTACTTTTCACCAAAGTGGCTATTCTGTAAGAACTCATCGTCGAGCTCACTTCAGAATCCGCAGTGAAATCTCTATTTCGTATTGTTATTTTATTTTATTTTATTTTTATTTTTTATTTTTATTTTATTTTATTTGGGTGGCTTACAGCTAACAGTACAAAAAGTATAAAAATTAAACAAATAGCGAAAAGCCATTTACAAGCCTCCACAATTAGTACTAATACTGTAATACATTGATATATAGTGAATAGTAGAAATTAGGTAGGTAAATTACTTACATACAACGCTTTTATAGCTTAGTGGATTCAAGATAGTTTGTAGATATAATGGTATTAATAGATGTTAAGCCACTTGTAAACAGATCAAATGAGGGGTGAACAGATTTAATGAGTAGGTTGATTGCTTTGGATGATCGTAACATGAATGAGTTCTGGCGGTAAACTGTGCGTGCATATGGAGTGGCGAGGAGGTTTCTCAAACGTGAGTGTCTGGGTGGAACATTTAAAGATAACCTAGAGACAATTTCAGGACAGTCAATTTATTACTACTTTTCACCAAAGTGGCTATTCAGTAAGAACTCATCGTCGAGCTCACTTCTGAATCCGCAGTGAAATCTCTATTTCGTATTGTTATTACTACTTTTCACCAAAGTGGCTATTCTGTAAGAACTCATCGTCGAGCTCACTTCTAAATCCGCAGTGAAATCTCTAATTTAGTGTTGTTTTCACTACTTTTCACTGTGAATTCAGAGTGAGTTTGCTAGCGAGTACTTACAGAATACCACGTTAGTCATGTTCTATTTTTCAGCAGTCATCATTTCGGCCGAATAAAGTCCACTGCTGGACGTAGGTCTCCCCCAAAGATCACCACAACGACCGCTGTGGGTGTGTTGTGGGCTCAAAACCCCCCGTTTTGCCATAATAGCCACGCTTGGCAGGCGGGTTGGCGATCGCAGTTGAGTTGTTAATGTACTCCAAGGACGCTGCTGCCCTTCATCCGGCAGTAGTAATACTTATTCTTGGGGTAGGTTTTGTGTATAATTTACATGTTTCGTCGGCGACTTTAACTCCTAATGAAGTGACAGCGGGGCGGGGGTCACATGCAGATTGTGGTCCATTGTACCGATTATGTTTTATAGGACCATATCTTTAAAACTCTAAGTTAATAATGCGATAAGTATCAACTACGAGGCTATCCAAGGCTATCAGTTTTTTATGTAATAATGGCAATTATGGCTCTAATTAAGATTACACAATAATATGAAAATTCGCGCTCATAGCCAGTTGTACTCACTGATCGGTAAACGATCGGCGAGGTTAAGCAACACTTGGCACGCTCAGGCTCATGGATGACCGCACATGGTAGACCGTACAGAGGTAAAATCTTCGGTCCCGGTTATTGTCATCAGACGGCAGTTGTTAAGCCACGTCAGAGGCCTTTGGGAGGCTTGAACAACTCTGGACACAAGGTTGGCCAATAACCAAACAAACAAATACTGAAAGTGTTAGTGTGGTGTCCGGATTAAGAATATAGCACCACACCGGAGATGTGTCCCGCGGATATCGTAAAGGCGACTAGGGGACTCTAAACCAGAAGGACGAGCAGGAGCGTCCCTTCTGTGGAACCAGCATACTGCTACCACCAACCCAAGTCGGCTTCCAAGCGTGGTGAGTGACTGGCAAATTCTCCCCAAAATGACGACAGAAATGTTGTAGAAATCCATTGAAGAGGCCGTTGCTCAGCAGTGGCTCCTTTGGCTGATATGATGATGATGAGACACAACTATAATGACGGCTCGGTTGGTGCAGTGGCTGATACAGTCGACTGCTGAGCTCCGGGTCAATTCGGGTTCGAATTCCGCACGGAACAAATATTTGTACGATCTGCAGGTAGTTGTTCCGGGTCTGGGTGTATTGTATGTGGAATGTATGTCTTTAAACGCACAGGAGAAACCCTAGTGTGGGGCAACGTATTAAAAAAGAAAAAATATATCGGTAACATATTGTTAAGGACGGTACGGTTGACATATTTCGGCCATGCCACCGTCCTGGTGAATCCACCAGACATATTATTTCTGGTTGTTCCTGTCTTGCAAAAGGCGAATACGTGCACAGCCACAACCAAGTTACCAGGGCTATACCACTGGACCGGTCATCTTCGGCACTGAAGGGGCTCCAGGTCCTCGTAAGATTACACTCGAGCCGCCCATCGGTGTCACGCCTTTAGGCACTTCACGGAGGGAAGGCGACTGTAAAAAGGTCATCCTCTAGGCATTTCTCGGGGCATCCTGCCGCTCTTTGGAGCCTGGCTCAGAAGGAGCGAGCGCGTCACCTACCGTCTGACGCAGGTATTTACCGGTCACGGTTGTTTCGGTGCGTACCTGCACAGAATAGGACGCGAGGTTACGGCACAGTGCCACCATTGTGGAAGCGACCAGGATACCGCACAGCACACGCTCGAGGAGTGCCCTGCGTGGGCTGCCGAGCGGGTCCTGGTCGATCGGATCGGGCAAGATGCTATGTTGGCAGAGCATGCAAATTGGAGTGCAGTGGCCTAAAAAAAGCATTTCTCGGGGAGCATTGTAAAGGATCCCCCCAAGCCTCGCTGTGCGCTGTGTTGCGCACACGGCGGCATCTGCCACGTGCGAAAGGGACGAATCCGACCTACGTACACGACAGGCTTTAAGGACCACTACAGGGAGCAGGAGGGCTGATGAGCAGGGACGTTACGTCTCTTCTCCATAAAGCATAAATGTTTCATATCTCAGTATATACTTATTCGTTTATATAAAAAAAAACACTGTTATTGTACTAAGATATGTCAGTGCATGTGAGATTTATGTCTGTAAACCACACAGGAAAAATATCCGTGTGGGGCATGTTGAAAAAAAAACTACAAGAAAAATATAGGCAATCGTCAGATCATCCAAAAAACGTCCATTACTGAACGAAGGGCTTTTTTTTATTCATCCGGTTGAAATACATCGTGTACTTCCTCCGCCCCGGGAAAGGGCAGAGGGGTATGCCGGACTCCTACCGGCTAAAACCACCGGAGTGGTCATCTTCGGCACCGAAGGGAGGCTCCAGGAACTCGAATAATCTCCATCTAGAGCCACCCATTGGTGCCACACCTTTAGGCACATCTCGGAGGGGATGACTGTAAAGCGGTCACCCCCTCTAGCGGAGGGAAGGCGACTGTAAAGAGGCCACCTCCCCAGGCACTTCTCGGGGGGATTGTAAAGGAGTCCCCCGAAGCCCGGCTATGCACTTTGCTGCGCACAGCGGTACGTGACCACATGCGCACCGCTGTCTTCCCGTGAACAAAGGCCTACGCCATTAACGACCGGTTATATGCCGTGTGTCGTCATTTTGGGGGGAACTTACCAGCACTCACCACATTTGGCAGGCGCAGAATGTCTGCTGTTCCACAGTAGGGACGCTGCTGTCCTTCCCTCTGATGTAGAGTCCTTTAATCACCTTTTACGACATCCACGGAAGGAGATGGAGTGCTGTTATATTCTTAACCCGGACACCACAAGGAAATTTACATGACTAATTAGTGACTATATAAATGACAACGGTCAATCAATCAGAAAACAATAGCTGTATTGATGAAGTAAATTGTCTTCACTTTCAACTTCTGTACGGAAATAAATAATTGTTCACGATTAACTTGCGTCGTAAACAATGATAAGCGGGTATTGCCTGATAAACAGACGACGGGGGGGCACGAGAAAGTTATACCATACTTCATAAGTATTTTATGACACGGTTATGTATATAAGAATATCAACGCCCGAAGTTATTGTGGAAAGAAAACGATATTGTTTGAAGAGAACAAGCTGTACAAATTCAAAGTTTTTTATTTCAAATAAACCAAATATTGGCACTTATGAAACGTCAGAATTTAAGTTGCAGGGTTCCAAATAGTGGATCTCATGAAGAACTGCCGGCAAGAAACTCCATGGATACTCTTTTAAAATGGTTGGGGATTACAATGTTGATTGATTGGTACACATGATTGTAAAACATTTACAGAGAAAAATTTAGGTTAATGTGTAAAGATTAAACATACCACAATAATATTATAATAATGAATTTGCCGTGGCAGTTAACGGCTGACCAGTCCCAACAGACGGCACCCGTTCACGAGCATGACGCATGCATCAGCATCGCTTAGCTCAACCATATCGTAGGGAATCACCGTTAACAAGACATTTTAGTGAGCATGACAGACCAATACAGCCAGGCAAAAGACACAATCAAAATCAGTACTAAACATATAACATTAATGGCTACATGAGCATACAATAGATAATAACTAACCGATTTAAAAGACTGCAATAATATAACCATCTTATTCATATGCAGCAGAAGCAGTGAACAAATACTCATCGGCCTCATCTAGCATCAAGATATTTCAACTACTAACATTATAAAGAGAAAATATTACGTGTACATCTTTTGTATGTTTGTTTGTAATCGATAAACTCAAAAACTACTGAACCGATTTGAAAAATTCTTTCATTTATAGAAAGCTACATTATCAGCTAGTAACATGGGCTGTTATGTATATTCCAAAAAATTAGAGATTCCTACGAAAACTACAATAATGTTACCGAAGGTATCAAAAATTTGCCTATAAAAATCATTATCTGGCGTGCGCTTCGAAAACTATTGATGATACATAAAATAATGTAGGTACTACATGTTTATAATACTAATACTGTAAACATATTTCGTTTGGCTGTTTGTATGTAGAGGGTAATCTTTGCAATTACTGAACCAAATCTAAAACTTCTTACACTATTAGAAAGCTACGCTACCCCTGAGTGATATAGGCTATATCTGTATCTATAGTATCTATATTTGTATCTATAAATAAAAATAAACGCGCGGGTGAAACCGCGGGCAACAAGCTAGCCAAATAAGCCTTTATCATTAGAAATGAGACAGTATCTGGATCATCAAATATTACATGTCGTAATAAATGAAAATTATTTATGTCAAGTCAGCATGACGTCAGTTTCTTATAACCGCCCGCCGACTATCTAATCTATGCGTCGTTGTTATTATTTTTCCTCATATGCAGGCTGGCGATTAAATTAGTCGCAATTTATAAAATGGTCATAGTCATCACTCATATCGGCCATTTATACGTCCACTGCTGAACAAAAGCGTCCCCCATAGATTTTCACAACTGTGTCATAATTCTGGGGGGTATTTGCCAATACTCAGCACGCTTGGCAGGCGGGTTGGTGAGCACGGTATAGCTACCGTTTCACAGAAGGGACGCTGCTGCCCATCGCTCTGGTTTAGATACCCTTAGTCGCCTTTTACGACATCCACGGGAGGAGATGGAGTGGTGCTATATTCTTAATTCGGACACCACACGGAATATAATAATATGGTGCTACTTTCAAATAGGCTCTTAAGAAAAGTTAATAGTTAATGTGCACAGTTCAAAAAAGTTGATCCCGTGGTGTAGAGCGGACAAGAAACTGCATGGACATTGAATGGACAAGGAAGACAAGTATTACAATTTTGCAATGTTACAGTTTAACAAGTTAAGTACGTGAAAATAAAGTGATATGTACAATACCTAGATACACACAATAATAAAATTTGTAACAAATAATCATAAATTGAGAATGATTAATGTGAACGCAATGTCAACGATTCGAACGAGTCTTATATTTACAAAATGTAGAAGATACTAAAATAAAGGGCATGAAATTATTTATAAAATAAAGAGCATTATAGCCACTAAACCTAAATAAATGAATGGTTGGCGATCGCAGTTGAGTTGTTGATGTACTCGTAGGATGCTACTGACCATCCTCCGGCTAGTCCCATAGTCACCTTTTAAGACGCCCGCGGGATGAGATGGGTTGGTGTTATTCGTAGCCGGCACCACACGGCCAACGGTGTTATGTATAAATAAATAGTTAGTAAAATTTAAAATAACTACATATCCACTTTCATCGCTATTCAGATAAGTTATTATCTTATTATATAAACGCATATGATGTCAGTAAGGTTCCAGGGAAGCCACATACGCAGAAAGAATCAATGCCAAACAACTCTCTTCAACGTAGTTTTATAATAAGCTTTCCATTAAGGACGCATATAATATGGGCTTTAAACTTTCCCTCGGTAAGATCTTGTAAACAGATTTGGGCAGCTTATTATAAAAACGAACACAATTCCCTAGAAATTACTTATTTGTTTTAGCTAATCTTTGGGTGCTACAATTTTATTGTGAGGTGCGACCTGAATCAATACAAAACTAAAATGAAAATATTTGTAAACGAGTGATCAATCAAAATGATAAATGTCTGGCGGTGGCTTCAAACGCCGATTATAATGTTCGAGTGCAAAAGAGGCTCTCCTCTCTCCTATTCATTATTTCCGATACCTAAATGTAATTATCATTAGTGTATGTTTTTATTCGTATCACCTCAAAAGCATTATCATATATTAATACGAGAAGAAATTACTTTGTTCTCCTTTTTATGTGCATTGCGCGCTCGGAGGAATGTGAGATTTGGCATAGTTAAATATGGAGGAGTGCAGAAAGTTAGTGTAATAAATCAAATTTAATGAATTACGATCGAATTTGACCTCTGAACGACCACTTGTACATATTAATGAATCAAATAAAACGGAACCTGAATATATTTCATCATCATCATCATTTCGGCCGAATCAAGTCCACTGCTGGACACAGGCCTCCCTCAAAGATCACCACAACCACCGATATGGATGTGTTGTGGGCTCATTGGGGGGTTTTGCCATAATCGCCACGCTTGGCAGGCGGGTTGGCGATCGCAGCTAAGTTGTTAATGTACTCGAAGGACGCTGCTGCCCATCCTCCGGCTAATCCCTTAGTCGACTTTTACGACACCCATGGGAGGAGATGGGGTGGTGGCATTCTGAGCCGGCACCACACGGGAGAATATATTTGATAATATAATAGAGGTCACCCGGTGTCGCCAAGGGGTCGAAATTAGACCGTGATTCATTACATTTTAAAATTTGATTCAATGAATTTGTAACACATATTGTACATACATGTTAACTTTCTGCACTCCTACTCCATATAAACTTTAACTATGCCAAATCTCACACTCCTCCGTGCGCGCAATGTGCTTCTCTGTTGTTTTTTTTGTAGATTGGTTATTTTTTTGCCGATACTTCCAGTATTTCTTCGTCTGGGGAACAATTAGGGCTAGCTAGGCTGTAAGCTATTTAGCCGTTTTCGGTTCTAATAATAGCGTCAATGACCATGTAAGTTCAAAGGTTAAAAACAAAACAGCGTTTGAATAGTAATGATTAATCTCACAAAACAACTTGTTAGTAAAAAGAATACTTGTAATTTATTGTCTTACATGCGGAAAACATTGGTACTTCTATTTGGCAGCCATTCAGTCAGCTAAATATATAATGAGTTCCAGTTTTCCTTAATTCTGCCTTTAGTTATTCTGTCTGCTGCCAAGCAGTAGTGTCTGAACTTTCTCATATTACTGAACGGGATATCTGCTCTACGTACTCGTATATATAGATATATCGTACATATAAACATCCGTGCTTTTTATTTTTTAACCCGCACTGGTGCGTCGGAGCTGACACACGCACACTTTTTGCTGTTGGGCTTCTCGCTTACATCTCAAGGGAGATGTGGTTGCTTAACCGGGCAATAGGCTTGAAGGGGTCGCGGGCGCGCAGATTGGGGAATCTGCGTGCTCACACCGAGCGACCCCCGTGAAGACGGTGGCGCGCACGTGGTCACGTGCCGCCGTGTGCGCTGCACAGCGCAATGCGGGGCTTGGGGGGATCCTTTACAATCCTCCCCGAGAAGTGCCTGGGGGGGCGACCTTTTTACAGACGCCTTCCCTCCGCTAGAGGGGGTGACCGCTTTACAGTCATCCCTTCCGAGATGTGCCTAAAGGCGTGGCACCAATGGGCGGGTCTAGTGTGATCTTACGAGGACCTGGAGCCCCCCCTTCGGTGCCGAAGATGACCGCTCCAGTGGTTTTAGCCGGTAGGAGTCCGGCATACCCCTTCGCCCTTCCCCGGGGTGAAGGAAGTTCCATGTAGAATTTCCACTGGACATCAATAAAATAAAAAAAGGCGAAGCTTGAAGAGCCTGCGGTCAGGTGTTTTTAGTTACCTACCGCTAAGTATATCTTCTAACGCGCGTTATACACGCACACGTACCGTTTCTTTTTAACATTAAAGGTGTGTATAATATTTTCTGAATGTAATTTAAAAATGTTCAAAATATAGTTCCGATCTAGTCTCAGTGTCATAAATGTCACACATGGTATTCTCCTAAACTAACAAACAACGTCAAACGTGAACTTGCACTGTGATGAGATCGAAAATGGATCGAAAGTTGATCGAAGTCAAAACGGTATTCTGCTAACATTTCGAACTGTCACATGTACTAAATTGTCATTAGATAAACGTCACAATTAGATCGAAATGAGACTAGATCGAGATTATACCGAAATCAGACTGAACTTTAAGAGTAGCAGAATACCATGTTTGCGGTCAATTCATAATTTAATCTCAGTTCGGTCAAGTTTCAGTCATAGTGTCAATTAATTACGATAATTGGCCCTCTGAAGTTTACGCGAATAGCATCCATCGAATTGAAAATAGTTTACGGAAATATATCGCGTTTAATTAATTCATTCTATATACTTACGTACAGCATCTATACGTGCGACGTGCAGCCCTAGCACATACAATTATTATATTATTAATACACAAATATATGAAATACAAAATGAAACAATATTATATTGTTCTACCCTACACACCGTACACTTACTACAATAATACCTGAAATAATCATACATGCAATACACAATTAAGCAACACCTTTGTATAGTGGAACATAAATGCATGCACCATAAATATCTATACAAATAAATAAAATTGAAGTGTCTGTTTGTAATGTCAAAATAACAGCTTTTTACTTAAGGCATATGAAAGTATGTACGTTACATATAACAAAAACACTATTTTAATTTTTTTTGTCTGTCTGTCTGTCCGTCTGTCTGTCTGTTTGTTCCGGGTAATCTCCGAAACGGCTGGACCGATTTTGACGGGACATTCACTGGCAGATAGCTGATGTTATAAGGAATAACTTAGGCTAATTTTATTTTAGAAAAAGAATTAGGGATCCGCGTAAAAAAATAAAACCCTTGAAATCCAATATATATATTGTATGTCAAGTGTCTATGTCGAAGTACTCTAAATTTCTTTTAAATTAAACGCGGGTGAAACCGCGGGTCCCAGCTAGTATAAAATAAAATACTACTGTGGTCCCCATTGTTAACAATTTGGGTATAATAATAAGGAATACTACAAATAACCTTTTATTTACATTTCCGGTTTGTATTAAAGTAATATATTTGACTTCATGCTAACCGATATATTTAAGATATAAAAGACGTTGTATTGATTTAAGATTGAATTAACTGTAAACATATATCTTACTGGGCATTCGTTAGCTAGACGTAGACCTTAGAGGTTGTGTACTGGTAAATAAATATCGTTATTACTTGAAGAAGTGGTTTCAGATTATATTCCTAACCTGACCAAGTGCACGCTGTTAGACTGAAAGCGACAGTGGCTATACCATATATTAATATTTCATAGAACATACGTTTTTACGTATTTTTGCCAGATAGTATTAAACATTTGCTTCCTGGTTTTAGATATATTCATCATTTCGGCCGAATTAAGTCCACTGCTGGACACAGGCCGCCCGCAAAGATCACCACAACGACCGATATGGATGTGTTGTGGGCTCATTGGGGGGTTTTGCCATAATCGCCACGCTTGGCAGACGGGTTTGCCATCACAGTTGAGTTGTTAATGTACTCGAAGGACGCTGCTGCCCATCCTCTGGCTAATCCCTTAGTCGCCTTTTACGATACCCACGGGAAGAGATGGGGTGGTGGTATTCTAACGGGCACATAGTCATTCTTCCAAATAAAAATTAGGCCTTTGGGTGGCACAAAACTGACTCAATAATCAGTTTATCAGTGTACTATCATTTACGGAAAAGGATAGTATATGATACTTTTCAGTTTACTTTTCAATGAGTTCCAACTTTTTTCATCATCATATCAACCAAATGACGTCCACTGCTGAACAAAGGCCTCCCTCATAGATTTTCACAACGAGCGGTTACATGCCGTCCGCATACAACTACTCCCAGCGACGTTCACCAGGTCGTCTGTCCACCTGAGTAGGTTGAGTTGTTAATGTACTCGAAGGACGCTGCTGCCCATCCTCCGGCTAATCCCTTAGTCGACTTTTACGACACCCACGGGAGGAGATGGAGTGGGGGTATTCTGAGCCGGCACCACACGGCAATTTAGATATATTGGCTTACAGGAATAAATAACAAAAATACTAAAGCAAATTAAAAGTTCTTTTAGCTATTTTAAAACCAGGAAGCGCGATGTATACAACGCAATTGGCACAAAAAAATAATGAAATAGAAAAAATGGTCCTTGAATATGTATTTATCATAAAACATTTTAAGATTTAAATGTTAAAGCAGAGGGTTCTCGCCTTACAAAACATAGATAAAACGTTGTTTAAACACATTTTAGTTAAAATACTTATGTTTTGTCCTTATTTGTCTTCCAAAACCAAACATCGCATTGAACGAATTACTGACTTTCATCGCAATCAGCCCATTACAGTCCCACTGCTGAGCACGGGCCTGTCCTCGTGATGAGCAGGGTTAGGCCTCGGGTCCACCACACTGGCCTAATGCGGGTTGGCGGACAACACACACCATTGAGAACATTTTGGAGCCCCCTGAGGTGTGCAGGTTTCCTCACGATGTTTTCCTTCACCGTTAATGCATGTGATAATTTAATTCTATTCTGCACATGAATCCAAAATCTCACGAGGTGCGTGACGGGATCAAGTAACTTTTAATAAAATAAAAAAAACTGTGCAGAAGGACATGAGGCGGCAAATCTAGAACGTTTTGTTTATTCATCTATACAAATAAATAAAATTGAAGTGTCTGTTTGTAATGTCAAAATAACAGCTTTTTACTGAATGCATATGAAATTATATACGGTACATATAACAAAAAAAACAATTTTTACATTTTTTGTCTGTCTGTCTGTCTGTTTGTTCCGGGTAATCTCCGAAACGGCTGAACCGATTTTGACGGGACCTTCACTGGCAGATAGCTGATGTTATAAGGAATAACTTAGGCTACTTTTATTTCAGAAAAATAATTAGGGATCCGCGTAAAAAAATAAAACCCTTGAAATCCAATATATTTATTCTATGTCAAGTGTCTATGTCGAAGTACTCTAAATTTCTTTTAAATTAAACGCGGGTGAAACCGCGGGTCCCAGCTAGTACATAATAATTTTGCAGGAGTGGTTGGCGTAGTGCAAGAATAGTAATTGGGTTTATGAACGGTGTCGCGGGTTCGATCCCCGCACGGAACAAATATTTGTGTAATCTACAGATAGTTGTTCAGGTCTGGGTGTTTGCACATGTGAGGTTTATGTCTGTAATCTGTACTCACGACACAGAAACCCTCACGACTCCTGACCCTCCTTTATGGCAGGCAAGCGTCCAACCACTAGGCTATCACTCAGCAGGCCATGATTTATGTTGACATATTAATTTGTACACGTTGTGCCCCGCCCACTTCAGTTTACTAATCCTTTCAGCTATGTCGACAACTTTAGTTCTTCTACGGATCTCCTCATTTCTGATTCGATCTCGTAGAGAAATACCAAGCATAGTTCTCTACATAGCTCGCTAAGTGACCTCGAGCTTTCTTATGAAGCCCATTGTGAGTGACCACGTCTCTGTTCCATATGTCATCACTGGTAACACACACTGGTTAAAGACTTGCGTCTTGAGGCATTGCGGACCTTATATTGACAGTATATATATCATTCTGTATGTCAATATACGGTTTTAACAGAAAACAAGCATTTTATCATTTACGTTAATCATAGAATAGAACTTTGTACAACGTCTTTTAAGCCGATCGGACATCTCGAAATGGGAAAAAAAATAATTTCTAGATTCCATTACAATCAAACATAGGTAGATACAGTTAAAGGCTTCTGTATATATTCCGTCAATATACGGTTTTAACAGAAAACAAGCATTTTATCATTTCACGTTAATCATAGAACTTTCTACAACGTCTTTTAAGCCGATCGGACATCTAGAAATGGTATTTTTTATTTTTATTGCTAGATTACATTCAAACACACACACACAGTTAAAGCTTACATTAAGCGTGTAAACAAATCGCATACAGTTACCGCACTGGAAGCAATAAATATAAAAAGGTGGATTCGTCGAGTTTCTATATACAAGGTAATTCCTCATCTCGCAATGCATACACATTTTTTAGAGAGCACGAAATTTAAAACTTTACGTTTTATTTATCATTTTTTATTACATTTTTACCTCATACTATATTTTCCGTGTTGTATTACACATACAGGAAGGTATAGGTATTAAGAAAAAAACATTATCCTCAATGGAAAAAAAAATGTTAATAAAAAAAAAGGAAATAACCCACTTTTAATATTCACAACAGTAATGTATGGTACTTGAATAGTATTTTATACCTACTTATACTATTTTAGCTGTGCCCCACGGTTTCACCCGCTGTTTAACTAAAAAGAAATCGGATATTTGATTATTTAAGCGTGTAGGTAAGGTTTTTCTAATATAATAGTAGCCTAAGTTATTCCTTATAACATCAGGTATCTGCCAGAGAAAGTCCCGTCAAAATCGGTCCTGCCTTTTCGGAGATTAAAGTCAAAGTTAAAGTTTTTTATTTCAAATAAACCAAATATTGGCACTTGTGAAACGTCGAAACGAATTTAAGTTGCACGGTTCCAAGTAGTTGATCTCGTGGAGAAGAGCCGGCAAGAAACTCCATGGATACTCTTTTAAAATAATTGAGATTACAATGTTGATTGATACATCATTCATGATCATCATTTCGGCCGAATGAAGTCCACTGCTGGACACAGGCCTCCCCCAAAGATCATCACAACCACCGATATGGATGTATTGTGATCACATTGGGGGGTTTTGCCATAATCGCCACGCTTGGCAGGCGGGTTGGCGATCGCAGTTGAGTTGTTAATGTACTCGAAGGACGCTGCTGCCCATCCTCCAGCTAATCCCTTAGTCGACTTTTACGACACCCATGGGAGGAAATGGGGTGGTGGCATTCTGAGCCGGCACCACACGGCTTGATACAAATTATTGTAAAACATATACCGAGAAAAATGTAGGACAATGTGTAAAGATGGAACATACCACAATAATATAATAATAATAAATTATTTGCCGTGGCAGTTAACAAATAACAGTTAAAAAATAACATCAATGGCTACATAATTCTCACACATTTACAGTTTCGTATGAATATTATAATATAATGTTACAAGAACAATATTAACAATAACTAATAGTCAATGTCATAATATTAAATATAAGAAACTAACATTAAAAGAAATGAAATTTTAAATGAATTCTTTAAAGATAATGATTACCCGGAACAAACAGACAGACAGGTATACTATCATATGCATTTAGTAAAAAGCTGTTATTTTGACATTACAAACAGACAGTTCAATTTTATTTATTTGTATAGATGAATCAGCGTAATATAGGCTATGTACATATTTTTTCACTTATTCCTGTTCTGTGGTTTTCCCCATAGCATGACGCTTTGACCATGTTTTTCTCTTTTAGGTTTAACAAAAGAAATAGGTATTCGTTTGTCGTTTCCTCATTTAAAGTCCCTAAGGCTAGAGGGGATACGATCTATTTTCGGGTGAAATGAATTAATGGTTTTTAATATGGATCATCTTATGCACTTGTTATTTTACCTACAATTATTTATGGATGACGCAAAAGCAATGTAGATACGCCTTCTTGATAAAATTTACAGATTTTTATAAAAATAATGATTATCACTTGGGTGAAAGAAAACATCGCGAGGAAATACGCAAAGCTGAGCCGGCTCAAAAAAAAAGTTCTGAGTTGTACGCTTTTTTGCATTAGACCGCTCCCCCGGCAGGGTGGTAGACCAAGGCCTAACCTTTCTCGTGGTAACAAAAGGCCACTGCCCAGCAGAGAGACAGTAATGAGCGGATTATGTAGTAATGTATAATAATAAAGAAACGGAATTCCGGGATCATAAAAAGCGTTAAGTAGCTTCTTAATTTTATTAACCTAACTGTAGTATTTTTGTTATCATTGTATTATTTTTTGGTAGACTAATTCAAGAAGACATGTCAATATTATGCCAGCGCGGGAGCGCTGCATGCATAATGGCACCCGAATTCACGATCATTACTTAGGAGATGGAGTGGTGCTATATTCTTAATCCGGACACCACACACAACATTTTAAAGGGGTAACCTGTATGTTGAATATTTTTCGACAATACTCTGGCTCCCCATAGGTATCAGCAATTGTGTCGTCTTTCAGCAGTTGACATCCTTTGGCTGATATGATGATGATGGTGAGCTTTAATCGTGAGTTGTTGTCAACAGCCAAAATGCAACAATTGTTATACGGATTTAACACAGCCGGTGTGGCGATCGCCAACCATTGCCCAGTTCTTCGTATCTTTTTTACATTCTTGACATTTAAGTATCAATAAGATTGACTCTTGTTACTGAAGAGAATTCTATTGTAATGTGTTCGCATGTGACTGATGTGCAATTGTCCATTCTAGAAAGGTTTCTGTCAATAGTATAATTTTGGAATGATTTGTGAAAATGAAAGCGGCTACATAATAAGCTATACATTTCCAGTATAAGCTGACCTCTCATTGTACCGAAATTCCATAAATGCGAGATCAGCAGATACTGGAAACGTATAGCTTGATTTATGTAGGCGTACGTACATAGTTGGTGATCCTGTCATTAAATGAAACGATTTGACAAAATGGCTGCAAACTTACCATCTTTTGAAACCGTACATTATCTTTCACCGTTACAATATTTTAATAAATTTAAATGTCTGCTTGTTTTTAAATATTTGCATCTCATTGTAACGGTACACTTAGATTTTCATAGAAATATACCGTTGGAGTTGTTACATGGTTATCTAGATTTTGACCAGTCATTTCAGGACTGAAGCTATTCAAGGACATGTTGCAGAAGGTAAGCCACGAGGACCAGTGTTACCAAATTGGGTTATTACAGTTATTTCAATTCTATATTCAAGGATGTATGATAAAGATAAAGATAAAAAAAAAATATTCATGTAAACCATATACAGGCACTTATGAATCGTCGATACTTTAATTGCCGCGTTCCAAGATGTGGATTTCCTATGGAGAAGAACGGGCAAGAAGTTGTCATGGCAGCATTTGGCTGACCAGTCCCAACAGACGGCACTCGTTCACGAGCATGACGCATGCATCAGCGTCGCTTAGCTCAACCATATTGTAGGGAATCTGAGCGACCCAATACACGACGCCACCATCAGCAGAACACTTGAGTGAGCATGACATACCTAAACTGCTAGACAACTATCACGTCAACAAAACAAAATAATAAAACAACCCACATGGTTCCCGCACTGCCAATACAGTAACAAATCAAAATAAATTGAATATATAACAATAAACAAGTCATTAAAGTAATTTAAACAAATATATAATAATTGAATGTCATGTATGAAATAAGAGAATAGAATAATTAAATGTCATTAAATGAATTAATATAATCCATTTTAGGTAATAAAGACGTAATTTAAATGTCAACATAAAAAAATGGCAATTGTATTTGATAAATACATCAAAACCAAGAATGTCAGTATAAGCCTATGAAAATAAGAGCAGCTCAATCCCAAGCATTTTTGTCGTCCATATACTCTGTAACTTTATAGAAACCCTTTCTACACTTCTGCTTTATAATGGACTTGAATTAATTAAGACTTAATTTTTGAATATGACTTGGGATTTTATTGTAAAAACGCACAGATTGACATGTAAATGATTTGGTTATCTTCTGGAGCCTAGTGGCAGGAACAACCAGTTTATGTTTGAGCTTAGAGTATTGCACCCCTGGACTTCGTTATGTCCCAAGTTGCGCCACATTTTATCTTCCGCCTTTTATATACAGCTGGCTACATATTAGGTGCAGATTTACATCCGAAATTAATAATCTATCTAATCCAATACCTTTCGTTTTAAGATTTTGAACTTGATTTGTTTCAATGTTTCACACTTGCTATAAAAACAGAAAAATCCAAATCGTTAATGTTAATATAAATGTCGGTCGTTGGTCACCTTCAATATTTCAAAGTGCCACAGCACTGCGCACATGAAAAATTCATAAAAAAGATTACAATCTCATACCAACAAAATATACGCGATAATGTAATTACATAATATCCAACCAAAACACGTGCGGCCTATGAACCCGTCTCGTGAGCCGGAACCGAGCGCGAGACGGGTATTGCAACGTTTGGCACCTACCACCCTATCATATGATAAGCACATGAGGCCATTAACCACCAACTGTTTTAGATTGACTCTGTTAAAATAAATGGATATATTGATGAAAAATTACGGGCCTACTTTTTTACTGTTTCGGGTAGAGAATCGTAGACTGATTCAGCTCCTAAAAGGTAACAGGTGATTAAATCGCCACCAATATTCTGCCATTCCACTGATCAGGCACTTGGATACTTATTCGCTTCTTGCGACTCCCACGGCCAGAGTATAACAATAATGGTATATTTTACGTGGAATACCACACGGTCAAATTTCAGATCCATTTAATTGCGGCACGTTTGGCTCGGTGGCCGATTGCTTGGCTTTTTGCGCGAACTATTAAGTGTTTGTATGGCCTACATATAGTTGTTTCAGGTCTGGGTGTTTGTAAACTGTACTCAAGATACAAGAGATAAGGAGTACATCGTTTCAAAAATAGACCAATCATAACAAGAAACTTAACATTGTTTTTCGACTATAAATAAATTTAGTAAAAGACATATATCAAATAACTCCTCAAACAAACTTATCAGAGTATCCGTGGCGGTTCAAGAATGGCAACTTGGCTCCGTACCAGCAGACAGTGACACATTCTATCTCTCGTACTTTATCTGAAGTAATTCGTAGTTTTGCAACTCGGACATTATTGTTATGACTAATGAAATTTGTGATAATTCTGTTATTCAGGGTGTACAGAGATTTAGATGGTGATATGTTTTCTTAGAAGTGAAAAGCAGTTGTATTTCAATTTGATATAAATACGTTATGTAAATTCAAATAAACGATTTTTTAACAAGCAAAATGTAGTTTCCTCAATATTTGGCTACTAAAATTAATAATTAAAATTTATTTAAATTCTCGTCACTACAGTCTCATAATTATATACGCACGCATTCTTATCCAGTATAAGCTGATCTGGATTTGTATAGGCGTTCAATACAACTAGAGATCAGCTTACACTGTGTAAATATTTTCCATTATTAAAGTAAGACCCTATATAGCTTGATATATAACTGTATGTACTTATGACGGCACGGTTGATGCAGTGGCTGATACAGTCGGCTGCTGCGTCCCGGGTCGTGAGTTCGGTTCCCGCACGGAATAAATATTTGTACGATGTGCAGGTAGTTATTCCGGGTCTGGGTGTGGAAGTTGTGCCTGTAAACTCACCCACGACACAGGAGAAATACTAGTGTGGAGTAACGTTTTAAAATTCGTCCTTATTCTGACAATTGCATGAATACACCAGTATTATGGAAATGTATCCACAAAATTGGCAAAGGAATTCTGTAAGTACATAAAATTATGTAGGTTCTGCTAAAAATAAAACCGTAAATTCTGAAATTCATGCTGAAGATGAAGTAATGTAATTATCGTTTTTATTGACATCTGGAGATAACTTATGTTTGTATCTTTATTAATGAAACGTAAAGTTTAATGAAATTATGATTGGCAGCCAGGAAGTAGGTATATATTATTTGCTTGAAATGACGAAATTAAATGTTCTTTATTTGAGCATGTAGGTTTCACGAGGCGCGATGGACGCGTCAATAAATTTAATTGAAGCTAGCGTTTACTACCGACCGCCTCTGAGAAGAAACGCCGAAACAAACTTAAAGGTTTCTGTGTTAAAGTCCAGACATATTGGTACAACATTAGGTAAGAAAAAAATAGGGCAACGCCCCAGACGTTTGAAAAAGATTCATATCCATTTTGGGATAACCTGTCCTGACAGACAGCAAGCATGAATCAGTCATCGTACCCCGTCGCGCTTTGTTACATTCATCATCATCGTAAACATCATAACATCTCAGGCGCGGTCCCCTGCTGAACACAGGGGTGCAATTCCTTAAGGTCAAACATCCATAGATCCTTGAATACAGAATCGAAATAACGGTGTAAAACCAACTCGGTATTCGCTAAGACATGATTGAAGCTATTCAAGGACACGCTGCAGAAGGTGAGCCATGAGGACCACTCTTAGCGAATACCAAGTTGGGTTATCACCATTATTTCAATTCTGTATTCAAAGATGTACGGATGTTTGAGCTTAGAGAATTGCACCCCAGGCCTCTGCCAAAGATGTCCACAACGACCGGTCAGGGTGTGTTGTGCTCATAGGGAAGTTTTGCCATAGTTGGAAGTGGCCAGTCATGGGTCAGAGTTGTTCCAAGAGTGGCCTCCAGCTTAACGACTGCAGTCTAATGACGCACACCGTCTACCGACGGGTCAGCTTTTAGCTGCTACAGCAATCTTTATCATTTCGGCCGAATGAGGTCCACTGCTGGACACAGGCCTCCCCCAAAGATCACCACAGTGACCGATATGGGTGTGTTGTGGGCTCATTGGGGGGTGTTGCCATAGTCACCACGCTTGGCATACAGCGATCGCAGTTGACTTGTTAATGTACTCGAAGGACGCTGCTGCTTATCTTCCGGCTAATCCCATAGCCGCCTTTTACGACACCCACGGGATGACACGGGTTGGTGCTACATCACTCGTCTCGTTAAAAATATATTCATGTAAAACCATTTACAAGGGCAGTGTGCTATTTAGCAGGTTTGCAATTTTCTCGTTATGACATAATCGTTAATTAAGCTTTGCTTATTAATAATTTACTTTTAGCATATTCAGCTTATCTAATAGATCTAAAAATTTAATGATGTACACTAATAGCCTGAAAAATTAAGTAAGTGCTGATTAGATTAAATGCCGATTAGGGAAACGAGTGAATGATATGTGGTGCATAATAGTGCATTTGCATCATAAAAATAGAGACCGACCAGTCCAACTACAGGTGTTTTTTAAACATTACCCCACAGTAGGATTTCTCCTGTGTCGTGGGTGCGTGGTTACGCACACAAATTCCACACACAATACGCTCAGACCCGGAACAACTACTTGCACGCCATACTAATATTTGCTCCGTGCGGGAATCGAACCCACCACCCGGAACGCAGCAGCCGACTATATCAGCCACTGCACCAACCGTGCCGTCAAATGACGATGAAGATCGGTTCATATGTGTGCAAGATTTCAATTACTCGAAATCCGACTGAACTTTAAGAGTAGCAGAATACCATTTTTACGGTCAATTCATAATTTAATCTCAGTTCGATTAAGTTTCAGTCATAGTGTAAATTAATTACGAGAATTGGCTCTCAGGTCTACGAAGTACTGACATAATTATATAAAAGACTAGCTGGGATCCGCGGTTTCACCCGCGATTAATTTAAAAGAAATTTAGATTTGACATTGACATAGAATATATATTGGATTTCACGGGTTTTATTTTTTTACGGGGAACCCTAATTATTTTTCTAAAATAAAAGTAGCCTAAGTTATTCCTTATAACATCCGCTATCTGTCAGTGAAAATCCCGTCAAAATCGGTCCAGCCGTTTAGGAGATTACCCGGAACAAACAGACACACAGGCAGACAAAAAATTTAAAAAATGTGTTTTTGTTATATGTACCGTATATACTTTCATATGCATTTAGTAAAAAGCTGTTATTTTGACATTACAAACAGACACTTCAATTTTATTTATTTGTATAGATATGAATTATACAAAATAACGGGTATTATAGCGATCAAACCTATAAATAATGTATTGGAATATATTAATGTAATAAAATAGTATTTAAAAAATATAAGGAAAGCAATTCGATGATTTTTTTTATACGTATATATTATTAAATAAAATATCTACGTATAAAAAATATTATTAGTATTTTTATTTTTGCAAAATTTGCACTTCAATGCGGAAACGGTTATGATTAATTATCGGTCAGCGTGGAGGATACTTTATTGATTATTTTTTCTGTATAACGGCACCAGCCCGTTCTTTGATATGCCTGGCCGATTATTATATTCTGTGGCACAATCTATGGAAACCAAGCAGGTGTACATACCCTACATAATTTTCTATAATGTACATAAATCGCTTTAGAAGTTCTAGCACTTGTCTTTATTTTGGGAACGCACATTTTTTATGCACCGTACAATCACAAGGTTAATTGACCTTTCGGAAAAATCATGTTAAGTTAATAAAATTAATTATGATACTATCAGACAAATTCTGATTAATAGTCGAAGTACAGACATTCAATCAATATTTTTAATTAGAAACGCACACGTAATTTACTTTCGTATGAATAAAAGGTAATCCATAAAAGATTACCCAATAAAGATTAAGTAAAAAATTATTATCAATAAAGTACATACCCAAAAACTAATCAACTTCACATAAACTACACTCACAACAACAGTTGTAATAAATATTAATCGAAATTATATCGCGAATATACCACGAGATTGTTACGCTATACGTGCGCACTCAAACACGGTCAGACGCTGACTAAAAATAATGACAACTGAGACTGACAGCGATATCCGATTCTTAATTTAAATTGTATCGTACATTCGCACATGTTAATGTTCCCGCTGCGCGCGCTGCTGTCAGTCAACTGTCAGTACACTGCAATGCGAAGCGCAACCGGCTGAAAACATATGTTTTATACACTTTCAAGCAGGTGTCACCAGGTGCCAGACAATGATTATTTGTAAAATGTATGTTAATTGATTTCAATTTCATTTTCAATAAATTATAATATAATATTATACATATTCAATAAATAGTATTCGGCAACCGGAATGAATAAATTACTATTGATATCGCATTGGCCAAAAGTCTGCGTTCGATAACCTTGATACCAGAACCAGTTTCTTTTGCTTGTGTCAATTCCTGTGTAAAATAAATTATAATAAATGTAAATAAATTATTCTTATTCGTCTCTTCTGATGAGAAAGGTGTAGTCTAATAAATAAGGGATGCGTTTATCTAGATCAGGGATTCCCAAACTATTTTAGGCAAGAGACCACTTTTCCAAAATGAACTAATACCTCAGACCTCCATAGCCAAATTACTTTAAAATCTCCAATTTTTTTTCTATTGATACAAAATACTTACCAATTCCTAACCCTACTAAAATATTTGTCACTCTTATAACAAGTTGGTACACGTAACACAACTTATACAGTATCTTGAAAGTTTCAAATAAGAACTTGTTTTAATTAATAGGGGTCGATTTTTAGCCCTCGTCGAACCCCAAAATCAGTTTTCGTTTATGTCGACCCCTGGACAATCGATATCGACTCCTTTGGGAATCCCTGCTCTGGATTTTTTTTCAACCAAAGCTATTATGACATCGAAACGTAATTACTTACAAAGTTTAAGTGCGTATTTTTTTTGTAATGTAAGAGATTACATAAAACTGACTGACTATATCTTGGTAGTCTAGGGCTGTCCACTACAAACTTGGGCTTCACATATAAGAGAACTACCACGGTGGGACACCGGGTTGAGGAACTCGAGAGTTAAGTGTGCTATTGGATAATTTTTGCTAGCAGTTCTGCGTCAGCAGCTCGTCAGTCAGCGACTTGCTGCATTAACTTGAACAAGGGGAGGGCATGACTTGGGAAATTCAGATCGGGATGGGACACAGTAGGTTAGTAGAACATCTGAAGGGTGTCCACCCATATATGTAAGTAAGAAGAGGAATTATGGGTTCGTCTGTCGCGGAGTGCCTCCCTCCGCTTCCCGGTTAGCTCAACTAGGAGGCTATCTCCACGGCAGCAAGTAACGGAGTTCAGTTAAAGGTATTGAATGAAACGTATCATATATATTGTTAAATTGGTATATTGTTATTCACAACTTCAACACTTGAAGTGCTTAACTTCGTGCTGATGATTATATGTATTTTAAGCTTACTATCACAATTTAAGCTAATTAAAAATAAGTGATTGGAATATTGCAGGAGACTGTTTGTCAGAGCGACAGCTGTATGTCCAACCACTAGCGTTCATAATCTAATGTGTAATGATAATGATCATAATATGGAGAGCGACTCTACGTCACATAATAAATTCGAATTTTGATTTGATTCACACAACACATTCATGCATCATTTTCACAAGATTTGTGAAAATAATGCATGAATGTGTTGTGTGTTTATTTATTCCAATTTTTAATTAATACTTGTGTCTTATTTATAATTCCAGATTTTGTCTTTTTACCTTATACTTAGTTGTGATCATTTTATTTATAATTTATTGATAATTATCTTTAAGTAGTGTAATTGGCTTTGGCCGTTCTATTTTAAGTGAATAAATAAATAAATAAAAATAAAATGTTTACTTTCAAATGTGTCCACGAAATGATGAAGGATCAAGGTATTCGTTAACTGCGACTGGAGTAAAGTTCTCGAAAGTTCCAGTGGATGAAGATAGAGTCATGTAACGCAATAACCCGTGAGTATTATATCAAAAGGTTATTTGTATCTGTATGCCCTTTAACCAACTGCGACGGAGTCATGTACCAGTTCCAGTCAATACTTTCTGTATGTACTTATCTAAGTATGTTGCGACTCACTGAAAAAGGTTGGCAAATATAAAGCATTTATTAGAATGGGTAATATCAGCCGAAGTACATCCAGACATCCACTGCCGAACAAAGGCCTCCCCCATCAATTTCCACAATTGTCGTAATTTTGGGGGGATTTGCCAGTACCCACCACGCTTGGCAGACGGGTTGGTGACGGCAGAATTATCGCTTTTCAACAGAGGGACGCTGCTGCCCATCCATCTGGCTTAGAACCCCTTAGACATCCACGGGAAGAGGTGGAGTGGTGCTATATTGCTCATCAAGCAGAAAAAGAATTAAGACTACGCGTATTGGCGTTGAAAAATGAAGTCCGACTTCACGTTCATACTGGGGCTCACAGCGAACCTAATCACAGGCGGCGACTGACTGTGAAATCAGTTGAAGGTCACAGTGTTGGACAAGACCTGTCCCGAGCTAGGATTCAACCTGTGTCACAGGGATTGGTTTCGCGTCGCACATGCGTCCTGCACATCTGCCATTATAGTAGTATTCAAAACAAGATATTCCTAAGATTAATGACATTTTACAAATAGATGCGCCATAAACGAATATTATTGCACTACAAAACAGCGCGCCGGCCACCGTTAGAGCGCGTAATAATAAATGAAATACATTTTTTTATTTACAACTAGCTGGGACCCGCGGTTTCACCCGCGTTTAATTTAATAGAAATTTAGAGTACTTCGACATAGACACTTGACATAGAATATGTATATTGGATTTCATAGGTTTTATATGTTTTGCGCGGAACCCTAATTATTTTCCTAAAATAAAAGTAGCCTAAGTTATTCCTTATAACGTCAGCTATCTGCCAGTGAAAGTCATGTAGAAATCGGTCCAGCCGTTTCGGAGATTACCCGGAACAGACAGACAAAAAACATAAAAATAGTTTTTTTGTTACATGTAAGTATCGTATATACTTTCATATGCATTAAGTAAAAAGCTGTTATTTTGATATTACAAACAGACACTTCAATTTTATTTATTTGTATAGATATAGATTTACGTTACGTATTTATTTATGTATGAAATAAAACGTCTGTTTCTCTCACAGTTTCAGTATACTTCGTGCATCGTCTATAAAAACAGGATGGCATTGTGTTGCTGAATTACGCTTATGAACCACGTCGAGCCGCGACACTGGTCAGTGCATGAATAAGGGAATTCCGGGCAATTCCCTTGCTTTCATGTGACAATCGTGGGGCGCTGTTTTTTTTGTTGGGCTTCTCGCATACATTTCTTGGAAATGTGGTAGCTTAAACGGTCGTTTCTGAAAAAACGAGGCCTCCAGCCTGAGAGGGGGCAACGCATCTACACTTTTAGGCTAAGCTAGGGATGCCTGTTCATAGGGAATCAAAAAAAGTAATATAAATCAAAGGAAATGTGTCATTTGATAGCCTAGAGCAGTGATAGACTAGTGGTGGAACGCTTGCCTTCCACACAGGAGGGTCTGAGTTCGATCCTCGCCAACACCTCTTAATTTTCGGATTCATGTGCGGATCCGAATTTAACTATCAGTTGGATTAAAGGTGAAGGAAAACATAATGAGGAAACCTGCATACCTGAGAGGACTCCAAAAATGTTCTCAACAATATGTGTAGTCTGCCAGCCCGCACTAGGCTAGCTTGTGGACTAATGCCTAGTCTTTGTCATTCTGTGCGGGTTATATACGCAAATAAGCGCGTATTTTTGTGTGTGTTTGTGTCAAAGATATTGGAAGAAAGGAGATATGCCATGTAGATCAAAATGTATGCGAGCCTAGAAATGCATTTTCCCACTACCATTCTTCATAAAAGCACACTAATGCACACAGTCACAAGGTCTCATCCAATGAACTGAATAAACACAACATTATAATTGGCTTCTCATACTAAAACACACCCACGACTTTGTAAGTAGCCAATCATACCGAGCGTATAGACCGCAAACGACAGCCGTACCACGCAACGCGTAAGTTTATTGGGAGTACCATTCGCTATTCTATTCACTGCGTTTGTTATTCACCGATTGCTAGTTAAAAGTGGTAGATAAGAAGATAAGAAGCATTGTATTTTGTACAAAAATAATAATGTAGTGCTACTCCATCAATCCAAATGTAACATGTAAAGAAAACAATAATTTTTAGTTTATTCTTTTTATAGACAAATACAAGAAAATTCCTTCACTTGCATATTGTATATGATTCCTTCTTTGATAAAGTTATTATTTTCGTTTCGGTTTTTGCATGTTATTCCCGAACAACACGAAAATTTAACAAAGTTTCACTTACGCGATCGAATCTCAACTGATGTTATAAAACGGCCATTTTTTCCGGATGGCCCAAATCGATCCAGTCGCGGTGGCGCGGTTAGGCCCCTGTACCACTTCTCCTTATTTCCTATTTCTGTGGTTTGTGTCCTGTGCACATTGCGAGAGTATGAGTGTTGTGAATGTAAGATGGGGTATGAAAGGCCATGATGATATATTTGATGTGAACCGTCCCTTAAAGCCTTGACATTAAACTCTCAATTGAGTTTCTTTTGCAATTACGTAACTATTCTGTTGAATGAGTGATGTAGTATAATCGTGGTCTTATACATTGATTAAAACATCAACATAAAACAATACTAACATAAATTACGACTCTATTTCATAAACTGTTGATGACTATCGTTCCAGTTGACAGGACTCTCCTCGAGCATAACTAATTGGTAACGTCTGAATATTAGAGCGCCAGACGATAACTAAAATAGACGTGACGCATGTCGGCTCCGAATTGAACCTCACCTTACGGAGTAATGTCTGCGGCGTGAATTAGCTAAAGCCGACATATCAGGGCAATTTAGGGTGCTGGGCAGATGGGGTACACTAAATTGCTCTGCCATGTCAGCAAATCAATACAAATAAATAAAATTGAAGTGTCTGTTTGTAATGTTAACATAACAGCTTTTTACTAAATGCATATGAAAGTGTATACGGTACACATAACAAAACAACAATTTTAACCAATTTACTATATACTAGCTGGGACCCGCGGTTTCACTCGCGTTTAATTTAAAAGAAATTTAGAGTACTTCGACATACACTTGACAGAGAATATAAATATTGGATTTCAAGGGTTTTATTTTTTTGAGCGGAATCCTAATTATTTTTCTAAAACAAAAGTAGCATAAGTTATTCCTTATAACATCAGCTATCTGCCAGTGAAAGTCCCGTCAAAATCGGTCCAGCCGTTTCAGAGATTACCCGGAACAAACAAACAGACAGACAGACAAAAAAAAAAGTGTTTTTGTTGTATGCATTTAGTAAAAAGCTGTTATTTTGACATTACAAACAGCAAAATCTTACGGATTTACAGTAGTACAAAATTTTCCGAAATATCGAAAAATCTCTACCTTGACACAGATTTTTAAGCATCTCGTAATGAAAAATTCCTTTTCTATTTTTTTTTTACTTCCAATTATTTGTGAATAGTTACTTTACTCATTGATAAGTCTTTATTCTATTAAAAACTAGAATGTTTTCAAGAAATACAATTTTTATTAAAATTTTCACAGTACAATTTTCTTATCTTAAAATTTTGTGCTACTGTAAATCCGTAAGATTTTGCTGAACATATATTGTTTTTTTTGGTAGGTATTGACCCAAGCTCTCACCCCCTGCAGTATGTCGTGCTATTTACTGGACAGCCTGTGTATATTATCTCCCACATCACCCTAGATTGCCCCAGCCGCGGGCTTAAGGATACAGATTAGATAAGTGCATATTACAATGACGTGGCGTGCGACATGTGATAATTCTGTTCCCGGCTTAAGATTAATCTTGCGATTAGCGGCAAAAAACAAATTAATAGTAATTTACTAAACTGATCACTGATAACAGTAAGTCCTCCTCCACAACTTTTATTAACGCTAATCTTTTTTATTGCTGTGATCAGTATTATGGATTAGTTATTGCCGTGTGGTGTCTCAGAATACCACCACCCCATCTCCTCCCGTGGGTGTCGTAAAAGTCGACTAAGGGATTAGCCGGAAGATGGGCAGCAGCATCCTTCGAGTATATTAACAACTCAACTGCGATCGCCAACCTGTCTGCCAAGCGTGGTGATTATGGCAAAACCCCCCAATGAGCACACAACACACCCATAACGGTCGTGGTAGTGATCTTTGGGGAGGCCTGTGTCCAGCAGTGTACTTCATTCGGCCGAAATGAATGAACACAATATGCATATATATATGATAGTGCAAAAAATTGTTTTATCCATTGTTCCATAGAGTTTCTGTTTCATATATGAGAGTTCGAGCGCTAAAAAAAATGCTTTCAATATGACTACAGAATTCAACCAATTTAATATCACAGGTCTGCTAATAATGGCGGAGGTTAACATTCCACGACCTTCAGTTTCCGTCAGACCACTTTAGCAGTTTTTCCACCAATATACAATTTTCAAGGTTAGTCGGAAACACGGTAAGTCTACTAACTTATAAGTAACTTTAGTAATTACAATTATTGTCTGCGTAAATACAAAATAGATCCATTGAGCTGATTAGATATCTATTTTTCGAACTGCATATTGACATGAATTAAGGGTTTAAGTCAAAATCCCATGTGGACAGGATTAAGAATATTAACACCACTCCATCTCCTCTCGTGGATATCGTAAAAGGCAACTAAGGTAGCGGACCGGAGGGAAGGGCAGCAGCGTCCAGTGGAACAATATTCATACTACCATCCCGCCTGCAAAGCGTGGTGAGTAATGACAAATTCCGCGCAAAATGGTGGTACAATTGTGGATTGGTGAGTCAATGGGTGAGGCCTTTGTTCAGCAGTGGACTTTGGCTGATATGATGAATGGAAATGGCTAAAGCACACACGATACCTTTAAATCTCAATGCTGTGATTAAACTCTTACCTCCGCACATTTGATCGTTAGTTTCGGAAACTAGATGCAGCGATTGTACGTTTCAGTCTGCACGAGAACGGGACACGGGCGTGACAAATAAAGTTGCACGTTGAAATAAACACGTAACCGCCACGAAATTAATCAGAAAAGAAAAAAGGAGGAATAGGAATCAAGAAACGTCCAACTTTCATCAAGTAGCAAACAGAAAACAGAGAAAAAACTATAGCCCATAGGTACAATAAATTGAGGTTTACAACTGGGATAAGCCCAGTTGCCAAGCACCATAGGTACAAAAATTTTGTTATTTTATTTATTAGTTAGGCGTCCTATATTGCGAGGCTTGGGGGGATCCTTTATAATCCTCCCCGAGAAGTGCCTGGGGGGGCGACCTTTTTACAGTCGCCTTCCCTCCGCTAGAGGGGGTGACCGCTTTACAGTCATCCCTTCCGAGATGTGCCTAAAGGCGTGGCACCAATGGGCGGCTCTAGTGTGATCTTACGAGGACCTGGAGCCCCCCTTCGGTGCCGAAGATGACCGCTCCAGTGGTTTTAGCCGGTAGGAGTCCGGCATACCCCTTCGCCCTTCCCCGGGGTGAAGGAAGTTCCATGTAGAATTTCCACTGGACATCAATAAAAAAAAAAAGGCATCCTATATTGCGAGTAGTGCAACGGTAGTAGTAATGCAACGGAAGTGTCATAACGGCAGCAGAAACGGAAACAGATGTCAAAAGTAAATTTTAGCGGAAACGAAACTGTAAATACTATGAAAAATGTTCATTCTTTTACTAATTTAATATACAAAATTAAGTAGCGGTAAATTACATTTTATGAAAAGTAGTTTGGCCGTTTTTTTACCGTACAATCTGTTCCGGTGTCCTTCGTATATAAGACCAGCTCCGCTAAATAATTGCTCACTGGCGGCGCTGCTGGGAGCAGCTGATAAATATTGGCGCAATTGCAAAATATTGAACCCCTCATGTGGTGAAAATTAGTTATTTCCTTTTTTGTCCTCCTGAAGGTGTGACCGTATCTCGAAAAGTAAATTGCTTTCCGCGAAAATACCTAAACTTCCGATCAAATATCCGTTATATAAGTTACGGGAACAGAAACTGAAATGGATGTGAAAAAGCGCGCGGAACTTCCGCAACTGCGGAAGCAGAATCAGAGGGCTGCTGCATCGATAATTGTGAGCTATTGTGACTGACTTCAATAGTAGGTATGGCAAAAACGCTTGAACGCACGGGAGTTCCTCCAAGGTGCAAAGAGGGCTGCATAGTAAACAACTCCGTATATAACTTATCTGTCAAACATAATATAGCGTTCATATTGCTAAAGAATACACTCCCACCGGATATGATGTGCACATTGTTCATATCCAGTCTGGTGGTCAACATTAGCAGAATGGCGAGGCACCAAACTTGAAGCAAATTAATACTGGGCCAGCCGCTTAGGAACGGATAGCAAAAACTGGCAAAGGTAGCTGGCAAAACGTGGCAGCAGCATCCTTCGAGTACATTTATAACTCAACTGCGGTCGCCAACCCGTCTGCCAAGCGTGGCGATTATGGCAACGATCACTCAATGAGCACACAAGACGAGCCCATGCCGGTAATTGTGGCAATCTTTGGGGGACGCTTCTGTCCAGCAGTGGACGTTTTTCAGCTGAAGTGATGACGATGATTATCTCGAATAATTATTCCATAAGTTAGGTTAAATGTAAACTAAATGCAAGCCCTAACAGGAAGCATATACTCATTTAATTTTGAATCCTACTCAAGACCTACGGAAGTAATATGGTATGCAAAGTAAATAAATAATACCTTTAAAATGGACATAATATTTACATAAGCAGAAATCGACGCAAAAGAATTCGCGGAAAACAACTGGCAGATTTTATAATTAAATACGCATTTTAAAGTGCGTGTAATAGATTTAAATATTGGAAGGTGAGATTAGGATAATAGTATCTACAAATATTTATAATCCGTTGTAATGTTTTTCTTATGCTAATCTTAAAAGATAAAACATTATGTTGATAAACTTAGTGGTACTAATGAATGGAGAAGACTAATTTAAATATACGTATACAATAAACGAGTTTTGCATGCAGGCCAGTTACGAACATCTATGCAGTACCGAAGCAGGAAACTAGCATATATATATAAGTAGGTGGGCTACAGCTGAAAATCAGTCCACCCCCCCAATTGCTCGCGCCGAGAAATACGAGTAGTAACAAAAGATCCTTTTAAACCCCAATTAAACATTGATCCAGCAGTCCCTTGCGATTATTACTGTCCCAGTAACTCCCTGAGCCAGGCTGGAGGCTACTCATGATTCGCCAATTTAGTCCGGTTAAGCAACTACATCCCTCTCGGGATGTGGGCGAGAAGCCCTACATTAAAAAACGCTGAAAATCAGCGTTAGGTGGTTAGTATTAGGCACTGACTCCGCTCTGAAAGAATGTGCGGTCGGCCAGCGCGCACAAAGACGGGGCTCGTCAAACCAAGGGACGCGCCGATATATGACAGGGGTGTGGCCAAATGCTTAGAAGGCCAACATCTCCCCCAGCCATAGGTAAGTGGCCGGAACCACGTGGGAGTTTAGCCAGTAAGAGTACGGCATGCCCTTCCGCCCCTCCCAACACAGAGGAAGTCCAAGATTTCCCCACGACAAAAAAGTCTAAGGCAAAAGCCAAAACTACTTTTTGTTTCGGTCTTTGACTGGTGGTTTTAGTTAAACCTAGGATTGCCAACTATAATAAAAGACTTAAACGGATTCTATCGCGTATATTTTAGTTTTCCCTGACGTTTCGAACACTTTGCAGGGTTCGTGGTCGCAGGACATTTTTATTATAATGTGTAATAATCGCGAAAATCCTTTACAGTCCCCCCGGGGGGTGACTGCTTTACAGTTACCCTCTCCGAGATGTGCCTATAGGCGTGGCACCAGTGGGCGGCTCTAGTGTGATCATACGAGGACCTGGAGCCTCCCTTAGGTGCCGAAGATGACCGCTCCAGTGGTTTCAGCCGGTAGGAGTCCGGCATACCCCTTCGCCCTTCCCCGGGGTGAAGGAAGTTCATGAAGAATTTCCACTGGGCACCAATAAAAAAATAAAAAAGGGTTCGTGGTCGCAGGATGACTATTTATTTAGGATTGCCAAATTTAGTCAAAGGCCAAAGTGCAAATTAATGGAAAAGACGCTGTTCTGCACTTTTGGCAGCAAGCATAACATCGTGTGCCGTGTGGTGCCGGCTCAGAATGCCACCACCCCATTTCCTCCCGTGGGTGTCGTAAAAGTCGACTAAGGGATTAACCGGAGGATGGGCAGCAGCGTCCTTCCAGTACATTAACAACTCAACTGCGATCGCCAACCCGTCTACCAAGCGTGGCGATTTTGGCAAGACCCCCCAATGAGCACACAACAAACCATATCGTTATGGTGTCTTTGGAGGAGGCCTGTGTCCAGTAGTGGATTTCATTCGGCCGAAATGATGATAAAATCGTGTCAACAGCCAGACGAGCCATCTAGTATTTTATTAAACCGGAAACTTCCATTAGGTAGGTGCGTTTAAAAATATTATCATACTGCAACACCAACGGCCCATCTGCAGAATATAAACTCTCATTATATCCCACGAAAATTTACGTAAACTGATATGTTGATAGTTGTCAAGAACTCGGAAGATGTTCTTAGTATCTCGTGGTTATTATTCAATGCAAATGCTTATTTAATTTTAATAGCTACACAAATACTTTTCTTATATAATTTTTTATGTTTACAAATGTATAGTAGTAGTTTATTCGTCCATACGGATAGGCGAAGGTATTAACAACATACTGCCAATATAAATTTATAATTGTGGCACCACTGCTGGGGGACGTCACTACGTCACGAAGGTTGTCACTGAAAACCAGCGCTGGTGTCGATGGATCTTTTCAACGTCACAGCATTATGCTGAGTGACAACCTTTTTTTGCACGGGCATGACGCAATAATTTTTGGATTTTTAATGGTTAGCATTATAAAACTTACATATAAATGGTAATGTAGTTTATATTTTATGTTGGGCCTGGATTCCGAGTCTTTTGGCACATACCCTTATCATAACTTTGTGTTGCCATTTTATTGCATTTTGTATGTTAGTTTTTGTGTTTCTTATAAATATTATGCCTAATTTTAATTGTGCGTCGTTACTAGTGCAAAAATAAATAGTTTTCTTTCTTCTTCTTCTTCTTTACTTGTGGAAGAAAGACGACACTCGTTCCGTGTAGTTCTAAAATTCAGGCACAACGGAAAACGATACCAACACCACAACAACAATCCGACAAGGTTATCGTCACAGCACAACATTCTACATGTCTGTTACAGATCTCACCGAGGGAAGTTTAAAGCCCATATAAAACTCTTATTCGTGAAGCGTTCATAGTAAGTAAACGATTGATGGGGTTAAGCAACACTCGACGCGGTGAGCCTATGGGTTGGTGACCACACTCAGTTGGTGGTAGGTGTTCGAACTGAGGGAAGACTAATGAGGAGAGAAAAATGATGACCCAATTGTGGAAATGCTATTTCCACAATTGGATTTGTGTGTATTGGCAAATTCCCCCTAAAATGGTGATACAGTTGTGGAAGTCTATGTTCAAAACCGGACCTTCGGCTGATATGATGATGATGATGTTGCTTTCATCTGATAACATTGCGGGTGAACAAACTCGTTAAAAGCTTTATCCGATTTCTGCGACATCGAGAGGGGTTATGAGGTTATCTCCATTGTTTCGACGATAGTTTTAATTACCTATCCCATTATTCTTCACCTTAATGATTCTTTAAACGGCCACCACAAGCCAAGGACGGGGAGGGCCTGGGTGGTCGCGACTGATCAGTGAAGACAGTACATCGATCTGTTTGGACTAGACTTGTCTCTTTTTGTGAGCTTTCTGAAAGGAATATGGTTTTATAGTCTCGGTCGCTGCTTATAGCACATTGGCAGCTATCTCCATTAATATACTGGCAAAGTGACTTTATCTGTGTGTTGCTTCGTTGCGGCAAAGCTGTTGGAGTTGGGTACTTTGATACCGGAAAATGTAACATTATTCCATAGCGCAGTGCCAAGGGCTGTTCTCTCTGAAACTTTGAGCTTAAAATTTTACTCTCATAGCTCCCAAAAAATACTTTACTTAAAAATCCTGAAGAGGAAAAGACGTTCTAATAACCGCTAATATGGTTGTTAATATCCATAAACACCAAGCAAACAGACAGATATTTTTTATTTTGGACAAGCCCGCCACACATTCCCACCCACTGCAACTCCTGTAAGCCAGGATCTACAATGGCGACCACCGAAAAGAACACCGACCAATGAAGCTCGGTGTGTCCCAGAAAAATAAATAACTGTCTTGGAACCCGCACCGAAATTAATCAGAAAAGCAAAAGGAGGAGTAGGAAAAAATATACGTTCCACTTCCCTCCGTAGCAAGCAGGAGACAGAGAAAAACGATAGGCCATAGGCACAATAAATGGGAGTTTACAACAGGGTTAAGCCCAGTTGCCAAGCACCACGGGTGCAAGGGTCTTGGAACCCGCACCGAAATTAATCAGAAAAGCAAAAGGAGGAGTAGGAAAAAATATACGTTCCACTTCCCTCCGTAGCAAGCAGGAGACAGAAAAACGATAGGCCATAGGCACAATAAATGGGAGTTTACAACAGGGTTAAGCCCAGTTGCCAAGCACCACGGGTGCAAGGGTCTTGGAACCCGCACCGAAATTAATCAGAAAAGCAAAAGGAGGAGTAGGAAAAAATATACGTTCCACTTCCCTCCGTAGCAAGCAGGAGACAGAGAAAAACGATGGGCCATAGGTACAATAAATGGGAGTTTACAACAGAGTTAAGCCCAGTTGCTAAACTCCACGGGTACAATTTTTATTTATTTACGGGTTAGGACCCGTTGTTGTGAGCTATTGTGACTGATTCGAATAGTAAGTATGGCAAAAACACTTGAACGCACGGAAATTCGTCCTAGTCGCAATAAGGTCTGTATAGTAAACAACCCTGGATGTAACTTGCATGCTGTCAAACATAATATTGCGTTCATATTGCCAATAAATACGATCCCACAGGATATGATGTGCAGACTGTTCATATTCACAGTCCGGTGTTGAACATTTGCAGAATGGTGAGGTAACAAGCTTGAAGCTAAATAATTTACTCTTAAAGTTACCATGACCGGTGAGAAATTGAGCCACGCAATGATCAACTTCCAACCATGCACTTGCCAGCCGCTCACGAACGGATGGAAAGTATGGTACAAACAGACAGATTGGTGATTGCAAGTTTTAGCAAACAGAAATATGCTTTACTTCTGGATAAACCCTCAAAGTTGCCTTTTATGACACCCACAAGTGACCCGACAAATACAAATAACAGATACCACAAGTCTCTATAAAGTTAATAATAAATAATTGTATATCGCTTTTATTACTTTGTTGCTATCATGAAGTTAATTTCATTGAAGACAAAGACAATTTAATTATCCGTATTTTCTTAACCACGAATAGGGAGGGTCTGTATATAGTTTTAACTGACCCTAAGGTCAGTGTATATTTATCGCGGTTACTACGTTTCACAGCCCAGACGTGTTTATTAGCACACAGGCAAATCAAATGTTTTGTTACTGTAATAACGGATCTTAGTGTAATTAGGAAATGCGGTACATAATTATCAATTTACTTGACGATTTACTGCAAGAACCACAGAAATTGGAAATAAGGAAGAAGTGGTATGGGGGCGTAACCGCGCCACCGCGACATACACAATCCGGGCCATTCGGAAAAAATGGCCGATTTTTAACATCAGTTGAGATTCGATCGCGTATGTGAAACTTTGTTAAAGTGTCGTGTTATTTCGGGGATAACATGCAAAAACCGGAACAAAAATAGTAACTTTATAAAGTGAAAGAATTTTTTTGTATTTGTCTATAACAATAAAAAAAATGTTTTCTTTATTATGTTACATTTGGATTGAATGAGCAGTACGACATTATTATTTTTGTACAATATACAATGCTTCTTATCTACCACTTTTTAATCAATCGGTGAATAACAAACGCAGTGAATAGAACAGCGAATGGTACTCCCAATAAACTTACGCGTTGCGTGGTACGGCTGTCGTTTGCGGTCTGTACGCTCGGTATGATTGGCTACCCACAAGGTCGTGGGTGTGTTTTAGTATGAGAAGCCAATTATAGTGTTGTGTTTATTCATATCATTGGATGAGAACTTTTAACTGTGTGCATTAGTGTGTTTTTATGAAAAACGGTAGGAGAAAACTAGATTTCTAGGCTCGCATACATTTTGAACTACATGGCGTATCTCCTTTCTTCCAATATCTTTGGCAAGAACCCACAAAGTTATCTATACAAATAAATAAAATTGAAGTGTCTGTTTATAATGTCAAAAAGAGATAAAGCTCTTTTTGACATTATAAACAGACACTTCAATTTCAAAATACATATGAAAGTATATAAGGTACATATAAAAAAAAAATTAGATTTTTTGTCTGTCTGTCTATTTGTTCCGGGTAATCTCCGAAACGGCTGGACCGATTTTGACGGGAGATGTTATAAGGAATAACTTAGGCTATTTTTATTTTAGAAAAATAATTAGGGTTCCGCGCAAAAAAATAAAAACCCTTGTAATCCTAAATTATACAAATATATACTCTATGTTAAGTGTCTATGTCGAAGTACTCTAAATTTCCCTCCAATTAAACGCGGGTGAAACCGCTGGTCCCAGCTAGTTTTTTTATCTAACCTTTGACGGGACGAGCTAGTCATTCGCCGGGTGGTAAGGGCCTGCCCGTAACAATTGTAATGCTACCCGGGACTAGTCTTGCGTGCACCATATTGTGGTCGACACCTGGAGACAGTTATTTAGTCTCCTATGCCCAGTAATTCCACTAGCTTTAGTGCCCTTCAAACCCTATCACAGTAATATTTAAAGTTAAAACACTACTGCTTCGCACTAAATATCTGGCATTGCAGTTCATCTAACGAGCCACTTCATCAGTTCGGCTAAATATAGTCCACTGCTGGACACAAGCCTCCCCCGAAGATCACCACAACGACCGATATGGGTGTGTTGTAGGCTCATTGGGGGGGTTTGGTCATAATCGCCACGCTTGGCAGACGGGTTGGCGATCGCAGTTGAGTTGTTAATGTACTCGGAGGACGCTGCTGCCCATCCTCCGGTTAATCCCTTAGTCGACTTTTACGACACCCACGGAAGGAGATGGGGTGGCGGTATTCTGAGCCAGCACCACACGGCCACTTACACGTTTTGAATGTTTAAAAAAATATTTACTAACTAATCTTCTACCGACGTTAAAGATATTACCCGACTTAGTAAATTTCTTCCCCAGCTTAAAACTAAGAAGTGGTGAAGGGTGTGCGTTTTTTGCGGGCTGTCTTTTATGTGTTGACATTAAAAAGATTACTCGACTTAGTAAATTTCTTCCCGTAAGCATATTAAGTTTTGTTAACTCTAAAAGGGGAGGACTGCACCGCGGGATAGGGATATTAAGTTTTATTAAATCTAAGGGGGGAGGACTGTAGCGCGTAGGCATATTAAGTACTGTTAACTCTAAGGGGGAGGACTGTAGCGCGTAGGCATATTAAATACTGTTAACTCTACGGGTGAGGATCGTAGCGCGTAGGGATATTAAGTACTGTTAACTCTAAGGGGGAGGACCGTAGCGCGTACGCATATTAAATACTGTTAACTCTACGGGTGAGGACCGTAGCGCGTAGGCATGTTAAGTACTGTTAACTCTAAGGGGGAGGACCGTAGCGCGTAGGCATATTAAATACTGTAACTCTACGGGTGAGGACTGTAGTGCGTAGGCATGTTAAGTACTGTTAACTCTAAGGGGGAGGACTGTAGCGCGTAGGCATATTAAGTACTGTTAACTCTAAGAGGGAGGACCGTAGCGCGTACGCATATTAAATACTGTTAACTCTACGGGTGAGGACCGTAGCGCGTAGGCATGTTAAGTACTGTTAACTCTAAGGGGGAGGACCGTAGCGCGTAGGCATATTAAATACTGTAACTCTACGGGTGAGGACTGTAGTGCGTAGGCATGTTAAGTACTGTTAACTCTAAGGGGGAGGACTGTAGCGCGTAGGCATATTAAATACTGTTAACTCTACGGGTGAGGACCGTAGCGCGTAGGCATATTAAGTTCTGTTAACTCCAAGGGGGAGGACTGTAGTGCGTAGGCATGTTAAGTTCTGTAACTATAAGATAATAATAGTTTAAAAAAACTAAAAAACACGCTAGGTTGTGCTGAACTGAGTGCCCGAAAGAGCAAGTCTGGAACTGCACGCATGCGTAGTTCGCGCACTAGCTCTGTCTCTCTTACTCGCATGCAAAGGATGCGGAAAGAAATTAATTAATCCTGGCGAATCTAATTAGGATAATCGGATATTTTGATCGGATTATTGCATTTTCATCGACCTTTGACAGGTGTGCAAAGTTTGAATCAAATCTGATCGTTCAAAGTAGGGCAAAATCGAGCTCAAAGGAGTCGGTTACAAACAAACATACATACATACAGGTGAAGCTAATAAAAGCGTGTTAAAAAATGACGTAGTTCTTATGATTACTATTGTACCTAAGCTAGGAACCGCTGTTACTTGGTTTTAGTGATCAGACATCCAATAAATTTTTACTGAGAAAACCCATAACAGCCACACCAGCTTAAAAACTAGCTATCGGCGACGGGTGTGCGTTTTTAGGGTTGACTTATAATGTGTAGGCGTTAAATAATTGCTAGAGGGGGTTACCGCTTCACATTCATCCTCTTCGAGATGTGCCTAAAGCCGTGGCACCAGTGGGCAGCTCTAGTGTGATCTCACGAGGACCTGGAGCCCCCTCTTCAGTGCCAAAGATGACCGCTCCAGTGGTTTTAGCCGGTAGGAGTCAGGATAAACCTTCGCTCTTCCCCGGGGCGAAGGAAGCTCATGTAGAATTTCCACTGGACACCAATAAAAAAAAGGCATTAAATAAATGTCGAGGTACTTTTTTAAATTTAGTTAATTCGTTTTATAGCTAACTAAGAAGTATGAAATAATTTATCAAACCCCCATGAAGATTTAAACCCCCATATAAATTCCGAAGTTCTTACAGATTGTTCTGAAGACATTTCGAAAGAAACTCAGGGCTAGGACATTTTATTTTTCTTCTATTCTACTTACGGATATCAGCAGCCATTTAAAAAAAAATGGCTACGTATATCCGGTATAAAGGTTTTGTCTTACTGCTTCATTCCGCTGCTCTTATAGGCCTCTCCCAAACAGCATGATGCGCCGTCATCGTCAACACGTTTTAGAGGTCGACGACCGCACTCGATCATCTCCCACAATACACCTACTATTTTAGGTACCTAAGTTTTTAATTACTTTTTACACGCAGATAAAATTAATGGCTCTTTTATTTGATTACCGCTATGTCACATACAATAATACAAAGTGTATCTTTCACATATAGATCCAGTTGCTATGCAGGCAAATAAAAACCACCGTGTTTGTACTTACGTACGCGCCTTAGAAGTTATACTTCTTTGGGGTGAATCATTATTTTTTAATTCTGCATGCTCACAGTTTACTTTAGTAGGATAATTGATAAAATGTTCATGGAAAGATATTTCCTAAACACAATTAATTATAAAGGCACAGTATAAGGTTTGAATAAAGAACGTAATTTAATTAATATTAATTTTATTTTATTACATAAAAAAAATATAAAAGTATAATATTGTCACATAAACGAGTCAAATATATTTAAAATCGATCATTAGACGATAAAATAAATATGCACATTTAAGTAACTATAAAGGTCAAGGTGACATTTTTAAAACGAACAATTTGCTTGTTTAAATCCTCTGATCCTGCGTAACTCCAGGCAGCGCCCGACATCGTCTTGGGTAAAAGAGACTTTCAATTGATTTATATATCGATCTCGCTCTTTCGTACAAAACGTAAGTACATTTGTGAACGGCTACCATAGACTAATATGAACGTAGTACGCTCACCTACTGGAAGTGACACTGACAATCGCCGTTGTGAATCTCAACCTAACTTATTAAGCATGAATTTATTGTCTGGTGACGCAGAAGAGCCATATGTAACAGTGCGTCAAAAAAGAAAGCAGCCAGAAGAGGACCATGAAATAAAAGAGGAGTTGCTTGCGTTACGCAAAAAGATGGATGATATGATGAACTTTTTGTCGGAATTTGCAAATACCCAAAATGAAAACGCTATAAAGATATGTCAAGATATGTCAAATATAAAAGAACAAATCACTGGTGTCAAGATAATTACTGAAAACATAATTCAGGAGCAAGATTCAATCAAATTACAGCTGTCACAAATTGCCAGCGAAAATACAGAAGCCGAAAAAAGATTACTGCTTTGGAATTAGATGTCCTGCATCTAAAAATGCAATCACAAAACCTCGACCAGACGCTAACCACTGTTAATTCTGCTTACGAAGATGTTTTGGTGGAACTCCAAGATCGTACCGTCAGGGAAAAGAACTTGATTTTAGTAGGTTTGCCTGAATCAGAACTTAATAATGCTGAAGAAAGGATAACTTTTGACATGGAAAGCACCATCAAAGTAATTAAAATGGTACATGCAGATATTGATACTCCTGTAAAAACGATCAGATTAGGAAAATACGATCCTAGGAAATGTCGTCCCGTTAAAGCATGTTTTGTGTCACCAGATCCAGTAAAAATCATCCTTAGAAACAAGAACAAGGTAGATCTGGGTAATATTAAAATATTTTCAGATCAAACTCAAAACCAACAGAAGCATATGAAGAAGCTCAAAGATGAATTATCCCGCCGAACTGAAAGTGGTGAGGCAAAACTTGTAATAAAATATATAAAAGGCATTCCCAATATAGTACAATTGGAGCCAAAAAACCAGAATCAACTGATTTGAACGTAAGCAAGCATGCACAATACATAAAAACCAACAATATATCTTATCAAGTAAGTTCTAATTACTCAGACGTAACTGTTAGCAAGTTTCCGTTGAAAATGTTCTATGTCAATGCTCGCAGTATTGTTAAACCCGGTAAATTTGATGAATTAAAATGCGCACTTGAGGCCTTTCAAAACCTAATTCACATAATTATTATAACCGAAACATGGATAAAATCCGAAGATGAAGCAAACCGGTATACTTTACCAGGATACACTCACTACTACAACTATAGGAAAACAACAAGAGGTGGCGGAGTTTCTATTTTTGCTCACAACAGCTTTAAACACAATATGACTGAAGAACAATGCACCGATAGTATTCACTATCTGTGGATACACATAAATAAATACTGCCTAGATATCGGGGCAATATATAAACCAGATCGCACCAATCTCAAACATTTTCTCGATATATATTCAATGCAACTGCAAAAGAGAAAGAGAGTAATAATTTTTGGAGACTATAACCTTGATTTGCTTCGTTCAGATCACTCAACCTCTGAATACCGAGAAATGCTTGAAGAAAATGGATATACAATCCTGAATAAAATTGATCCGCAATACTGCACAAGAGAAACATACACAACAAGAACTATTTTGGACCATTCAACAACCAACTTACAACACCAAGTATTCCACCTTGCTATTATAGAATCGAGTCTATCGGACCACAAACAACTATACCTGGAAATAGATAAAATCAAACCTGAACCCCGAATGAAAACTAAATACGAAGCCATAAACTATGAAACTTTATACCGAACTGTAACAGGACAAATCAATAATGTACTCGATTATACCACATTGGAAAAAATTATAACTGGAAGTGTTGCAAATAGCAAAACTATAAAAACTAAAATTTTAAATCCCCCAAGAAGCGACTGGATTAATAGAAATATTATTACAGACATAAGCCGTAGGAATGTACTATGGCACAAATATAAAACAAGGCCGCAAGATGAAAGAGTTAAAGAAGATTTTATAAAAGCAAGAAATGCGGTATCTGTGATGATTCAAAAAACAAAAGAACTATATTACCAAAAAGCTTTTCATATGTGTTTAAACAAACCACGGAAAATGTGGGAACTTATTAACAGTATATCAAATAATAAAACTAAAAAAGCCTGTGCACCTACAAAACTCAAAATTCAAAATAAAGTCATAACAAACACACAAGAAATCTGTAACTGCTTTAACCAATATTTTTCAACTATAGGATCCATACTGGCAAACCAAATTCCGAAAAAATATCATAATAATGAGAATTATACCATTCAAAAAATTATAACACAAATTAGCCCCGGTTTATCAGAACTTACTCCTGTAACTATGGATGAGGTCTCCAGGATAATAGATAATTTAGATACTAACACTGCTGTAGGGATAGACGGTATCAGCACGAAAATGATAAAATGTCTAAAATATGTGATAGTACCAAATCTTACACAATGCATCAACCAATGTTTTAAGGAGGGCCACTTTCCTGACAGCCTAAAGTTAGCTAGAGTTAGTCCAATCTTCAAGGCAGGTACCAAATCTGATCCAAATAATTACCGCCCTATTTCGGTGCTACCTGTGCTGTCTAAGATCTTTGAGAGGACTATCTTTACCCGGATTGATAAATACCTAAACTCTATAAATTTTTTCTATAACAAGCAATATGGTTTCCGACCTAAATCTAGCACACTCTCCGCGACTATAGACATAATAACAAAACTTAAAATGGAAATTGATAATAAAAACATAGCTTTGGCTGTATTTATAGATTTAAAAAAGGCTTTTGATACCGTGAGCCATAAAATACTATTGAAAAAGCTAAATAGCATTGGTATAAATAGTAACGCTCTAAATATACTAAAATCATACCTTGAAAATCGGTACCAAATTGTAAAAATAAGCAACCACCAAAGTAGTCAGGCATTAATTACCTACGGCATTCCACAAGGCTCCATTTTAGGGCCTCTCATGTTTCTTATCTATATAAACAACATCAGTCAATTGGGTCTCAAAGGCGATATAAATTTATATGCAGATGACACATGTCTGCTTTACTATGGCCGATCTATAAACGTAATTATAAAAGATGCACAAGAAGATTTAGAGAAAGTCAATACTTGGTTTCAGTGCAATCTTCTTACAATTAATACAACTAAAACTAATTACATAATATTTACAGCAAAAAATAAAATAATTGATTCCTTTAATCCTCTTACTATTAATAATGAAGAAATTCACAGAACAAACACTGAAAAATATTTAGGGCTTATACTTGACAGTCATTTGACCTGGAAACCTTACCTTGAAAAGATACGAACTAAACTGACTTCTCTCATGGGAGCCTTACGAGGTATTGTGCGATGTTTCCCTTCAAATGTTCGCTATACTATCTATAATTCTCTGATTAAACCCCATATCGACTATCTTATTGAATTATGGGGCACAGCAGCTAAAACAAATCTCAATATGATCCAAATAGCTCAAAACAAATTAATTAAGACTCTGTTTTGTTATGACTTTTTAACACCGACTACTACTTTATATAAAGAAACCAAATTAATGACTATAAAACAAACCTACATTTACAAAACATGCATCTTAATAAGAAAAATACTACACAAAGACATACACACACATAATATAACTTTCACAAAAAAATCACAAATACACAAACGGATGCTCCGGAATGCCAACCACATACATTTACACCACCCTCGAACCAATTATGGAAAAAATAACTTTATGTATGAAGGTGCGCAGACATACAATAAATTACCAATAGACATTAAAGAAGCCAAATCAATGTACACGTTTAAAAAAATCTTAAAATGTTATATCAAAAAAGTTCCCACTTTATTACGTTAAGTCGCATCTAGTTAAACTTAAGTCTTTGTATTTACGTTTACCATCATAATGCAAATTTTCAAGTTACCCGCTAGTTACTTTATATAAAAATGAATATAATAAATTCCAACAGAAAGTGTTGTTAATTAAAACTTGGTAGGTATAAGCTATTTTTGTCTGTAAAGAGTATAAATACTTTGCTTAAAAGTTTGTTAGCAGTTATATAATACGTATAATACCGACCGTAAATGTGTAGTTTTGTTTATTGTTCAACTCAAAAGCGCTCGTCAGTACATTAATATATTCTCGTAAGTAAACCATAAGTTTCTCATATAAGCGAATATTGTAATTCTTTTGAGAAATAAAGATTCTTAAACCCCTCAATCACAAAATCACCTGGTCAAACATGCAACAAAGCGAAAACGTGGTAAAAAGGCAGATATGTGCAGTACGCGTATTAGCTGTGCCCCTCTGAAGTACGCAACAAGTGGCTGCGCAGTAGTCGCTTTTTAGGTCTAAGTGGTTTGCGGGGGAGGCGGGGGCCGAAAACTTACGAGAACAGTCACTAAGCGGTGACGTTCGCACAGGCGGCTAACTTCAGGGAGGAACATTTATGATGCACGTAGTGTAGCGAAATGCCCACAGAAATAGGAAATAAGGAGAAGAGGTACGGGGGCGTAACCGCGCCACCGCGACTGGATCAATTTGGGCCATCCGGAAAAATGGCCGTTTTATAACATCAGTTGAGATTCGATCATCATTTCGGCCGAATGAAGTCCACTGCTGGACACAGGCCTCCCCCAAAGATCGCCACAGCGACCGATATGGGTGTGTTGTGGGCTCATTGGGGGGTTTTGCCATAATCGCCATGCTTGGCAGACGGGTTGGCGATCGCAGTTCAGTTGTTAATGTACTCGAAGGACGCTGCTGCCCACCCTCCGGCTAATCCATTAGTCGACTTTTACGACACCCACGGGAGGAGATGGGGTGGTGTTATTCTAGGCCGGTACCACACGGTAACACACTGAAATTCGATCGCGTAAGTGAAACTTTGTTAAATAGTCTTGTTGTTCGGGGATAACATGCAAAAACCGAAGCAAAAATAATAACTTTATCAACGAAGGAATCATATACAATATGCAAGTGAAGGAATTTTCTTGTATTTGTCTATAAAAAGGATAAATTAAAAATGATCGTTTTCTTTATTATGTTGCATTTGGATTGATGGACCGGCACGACATTATTATTTTTGTACAAAATACAATGCTTCTTATCTACCACTTTTTAACTAGCAATCGATGAATAACAAACGCAGTGAATAGAACAGCGAATGGTACTCCCTATAAACTTGCGCGTTGCGTGGTACTGCTGTCGTTTGCGGTCTGTACGCTCGGTATGATTGGCTACCTACAAAGTCGTGGGTGTGTTTTAGTATGAGAAGCCAATTATAATGTTGGGTTTGTTCAGTTCATTGGATGAGACCTTGTGACTGTGTGCATTAGTTTGCTTTTATGGAGAATGGTAGTGGGAAAATGGATTTCTAGGCTCGCATACATTTTGATCTACATGGCATATCTCCTTTCTTCCAATATCTTTGGAAATGCCCTTTGTTGTTTTAATATGACCCGCAAATGTCTGTTCGGACCTAATGTAATTATAATCACTGAATAAAAGATCGAACGATTGATTGAAGTGAAATTAAAAAGAAAAGCAAAAGCTTTGGGTAACATTTCATATCTTTCACGGCCTAGCTCTTTCTTAGATATACTTCTCGTGTATGATTGTCGATGTATCTGATCACTGATCCAGGTGAACACGATTGTTGCAGTACAAGTGCTCAGGTAGTCAGGTCCAGGACCAGCTGTCCAGGACTGGTCCACTGCTAGCGCTGACACAACAGTTAGCGTAGTGGCTTAACGATTGGCTTCCTGCGCTCCGTGTTGCACGTTGATGTGTATTGATGAGTGGACGTTCTTTGGCTCATATGATGACACATCAATCGTGGATATTATTATATCTTAAATCTTTATATTTATCAGTTTCTAACGTAAAAGAAGTGTTGAAGGCAACAAAGACCTGACTATACCAGTGGTATACGGCCAACCCTCCAATGAGCACATGACACACCCAGAACGGTTGTTGAGGCGATCTTTGGGGGAAGCCTGTGCCCAGCAGTGGACTCTGTTCGGCTGAAATGATGATACCAGCGATACTTGTCCGTTATATACCGTCAAAATGATAGTAAAACTAATCGAATCAAAGGTTATTTTGTTTTCCCGATATCAAAAAAAAAAAAAATGCTTTCGCCCCGATGCTTGGCTTACTGTACCTGGCGACACTATTGGAACACCTCGTCCCGAATTTGATTCTTTAGAGAAACTTCAAGCAAAGCCGCCAGACAACTTCAAACATGTTTTTTTTTTTAACTTTGCCCCACACTAGGATTTCTCCTGTGTCGTGGGTGCGTTTACAGACATGAATTCCACATACAATACACCCAGACCCGGAACAACTACCTGCAGATCATACAAATATTTGTTCCGTGTGGGAATCGAGCCGACCCGGAGCGCAGCAGCCGACTGTATCAGTCACTGCACCAACCGTGCCGTCAATTAGCGGCTAGTATCCACGTTTCAGCTCAGTACATAACAGGCTGGATGTACTGATTGAAGACTTTCGTCTAGAGGCCCTGTGAAATAGGCGGCGAGAGCACTCGACGGTATTTCCCAATCATTATACGATACATACGACAAACATTCCCATTAAAATGTCATCATCATTCACGTATCAGTTAAAAGACGTTCACTGCTCAACAAAGACCTCGTCTAGATTTCAACAACTGTGACGTCATTGTGGGGGGAATTTGACACTACTCGCCATTCTTATCATGTGGGTTGGTGAGCGCAGTATAGCGGCTGTTCCACAGACGGGCCACTGCTGGTCTTTCTCCGATAGAGCAGCGGATTATGTCGCGTATATTATAGATTCCCCCGCGAGTAAGGGGCTCTAGAGTACCTTACTCGCCTTTTACGACATCCACGGGAGAATATCCTCCTGCATCTTTCATATCTGAGAATAGTGCTATATTCTTAATCCGGACACCACAAGGCATATTCGAGCCCCACACGGAATTATATTAGAATATCATCATCATCATCATATCAGCCACAGGACGTCCACTGCTGAACAAAGGCCTCCCCCTTAGATTTCCACAACGAGCGGTCACATGCCGCTCTCATCCAACGACTCCCAGCGACCTTCACCAGGTCGTCTGTCCACCTCGTTCGAGGTCGTCCCACTCCACTTCACTCAAGAACTTTTTGCCCCAACGGCCATCAGTTCTATGAGCAATGTGCCCCGCCCATTGCCACTTCAGTTTACTAATCCTTTCAGCTATGTCTGCAACTTTAGTTCTACAGATTTCATTTCTGATTCGATCTCGTAGAGAAATACCAAGCATAAAGAATATATTAGAATATCAATCATTTCGGCCGAATCAGGTCCACTGTTGGTCACAGGCCTCCCCCAAAGATCACCACAATGACCGATATGGGTGTGTTGTGTGCTCATTGGGGGGTTTTGCCATAATCGCCACGCTTGGCAGGCGGGTTGGCGATCGCAGTTGAGTTGTCAATGTACTCAAAAGACGCTGCCTGTCCCCCGGCCAATCCCATAGTCGCTTTTTACGACACCCACGGGATGAGATGGAGTGGTGCTAGTCGTAGCCGGCACCACACTGACATTATTTTACGGATATATTATTAGAATATACTACGAGTAGAATAATATTTATCGCCATAGATATGACAGTCGTTAGTGGCTTCAGTAGTCTGTCATTCATCATTTCAGCCAAATGAAGTCCACTACTGGACATAGGCCTCCCCCAAAGATCACCACAACCACCGATATGGATGTGTTGTGTGCTCATTGGGGGGTTTTGCCATAATCGCCACGCTTGGCAGGCGGGTTGGCGATCGCAGTTGAGTTGTCAATGTACTCGAAGGACGCTGCTGCCTGTCCCCCGGCCAATCCCATAGTCGCTTTTTACGACACCCACGGTATGAGATAGAGTGGTGCTATTCGTAGCCGGCACCACACGGATATTATTTTACGGATATATTATTAGAAAATACTGGAACAATATTTATCGCCATAGATATGACAGTCGTTAGTGGCTTCAGTAGTCTGTCATTAATAAAGATCAATAAATAGTACACAGAAACACGTATGTTGAGTCATACACTGAATTTTTTATCAGTGATAATGTGTTTTTATCGTGGTATTTTTTGTGGCAATTTTGTGTGATGACATGACAATGACTAGGCAGAAACCAAAGTTCAAGTTAATAGCGTGGCTTCATACATACCTACCACATGTTTGACATTAGAGTATTAAAAAAGGTTATTACTAAGGCTTCGACGTTTTTTTAATCACGCTGTATTAGTAATGTTCGTGAGGTGTCCGGATTAAGAATATAGCACCGCTTCATCTCCTCCCGTGGATGTCGTAAAAGGCGACTTAGGGAATATAACCAGAGGGATGGGCAGCAGCGTCCCTTCTGTGAAACGGTAACCATACTGCGCTGACCAACCCGCCTGCCAAGCGTGGTGAGTATTGGTAAATACCCCCCAAAATGATACACAGTTGTGTAAATCTATGGGGGAGGCCTTTGTTCAGTAGTGGACTTATAATTGGCCGATATGATTGATTGATTAGTAATGTCTTAGGTTTTCGCGATTATTACACATTGTAATAAAACACTTTTAAACGGATTACATCGTGTAACATCATCATCAGATCAGCCACAGGACGTTCACTGCTGAACAAAGGTCTCCACAACGAGCGGTCACATCCACCGACACATTTTTTTTATTTATTTTTTTATTGATCCGGTGGAAATACCTCATGTACTTCCTTCGCCCCGGGAAAGGGCGAAGGGGCATGCCGGACTCCTACCGGCTAAAACCACCGGAGTGATCATCGTCGGCACCGAAGGGAGGCTCCAGGAACTCGAATAATCTCCATCTAGATCTAGAGCCACCCGTTGGTGCTACGCCTTTAGGCTCATCTCGGAGGGGATGACTGTAAAGTGGTCATCTCCTCTAGTGGAGGGAAGGCGACTGTAAAGAGGCCACCCCCCCAGGCATCTCTCGAGGGGATTGTAAAAGATTCCCCCGAGGCCTCACTATGCGCTGTGCTGCGCACACAGCGGTACGTGGCCACATGCGCACCGCTGTCTTCCCGGGGTCATCCACCGACACCTAGCGACTTTCACCAGGTCGTCGGTCCACCCCGTTGGTCGTCCCACGCTGCATATTCCGGCGTGCGGTCTCCACTCGAGACCCTTTTTGCCCCACCGGCCATCATTTTTACGAGCTATGTGCTCACGTATATTATAGATTTTTGTTTTTCCTAACGTTTCGAACACTGCATATTTGGATAGACGCACCACATAGTCTGCAGTATGTGAACATACAACCTAAACCTTTTCTTCGTTCAATCAACCAACCTCAATCAACCTCAAGTCCTCGCGAAAGAGACCCGATATGTACCAAAACATTCGTGAGGCTGTTGAAATGAATAGACATCCTAATTTCAATACAGAAGATGGTTGGCAAGTAGGGCAAGCTGTTTGGAATCCGATTAATAAAATCATAAATTTCCAAACAACATACCACACTAAAAAACATCAAGAAACTGTGAGTAATTACTGCGAGTAGATAATTTTTAAATCTTAGTCTTAGTCATCCTGCGACCACGGACCCTGCAAAGTGTTCGAAATGTCAGGAATAACCAAACTCTATATATTCACGATCATTGATGTATACAGGCTGTTCAGTAAATAGCACGACACACTGCAGGGGGTGAGAGCTTGGGTCAATACCTACCAAAAACACAGTATATGTTCAGCAAAATCTTACGGATTTACAGTAGTACAAAATTTTCCGAAATATCGAAATACTGTGAAAATTTAAATTGTATTTCTTGAAAACATTTTAGTTTTTAATAGAATAAAGACTTATCAATGAGTAAAGTAACAATTTACAAATAATTTGAGGTAAAAAAAAAACTAGAAAAGGAATTTTTCATTACGAGATGCTTAAAAATCTGTGTTAAGGTAGAGATTTTTAGATATTTCGGAAAAATTTGTACTACTGTAAATCCGTAAGATTTTGCTGAACATATATTGTGTTTTTTTGGTAGGTATTGACCCAAGCTCTCACCCCCTGCAGTATGTCGTGCTATTTACTGGACACCCTGTATATGTTACTAGTTGTTTAACTCAATGTACGCGATGTAATCCATTTAAAAGTGTAACACTTATATTAGCTTCACTTGTAACTAACAAAGTCGATTTTAACCTATTTCTAATACTGTCGTATCGATTTGAAACATTGCAAGTATATGTTATCCGGATGACAACATAATACGGCCGAATCAGGTCCACAGCTGGACACAGGCCACCCCCAAAGATCGATACAATGACCGGTCTGGGTATACACCCAAACCGCTCAATGAGCTTACAATACTGTAAGCTCATTGAGGGGTTTTGCCATATTCGCCACGCTTGGCAGGCGGGTAGGTGATCGCGATTGAGGTGTTAATATACGCGAAGAACGCTGCTGCCCCTACTCCGGCTAATCCTATACGGTTTATGACACCCACGGGAAGAGACGGGGAAGTGCTATTCCTAGCCGGCACCACACGACCGATATTTTGCTTTATACATGGACGAAGTTTCATACGAACTTGTATTTAATGTAACAATGTTATATTTACGTAGTAAATGTTATGGGTAGCCGAAACAGTAACTTATCGACCGCAACAAAACGTGGGAAAACACACTCGACATACTATCGCACCCGGCGATAAAGAACAATACAAGTGATACTGTTATATTTATGACTAGCTGGGACCCGAGGTTTCACCCGCGTTTAATTTAAAAGAAATTTAGAGTACTTCGACATAGACACTTGACATAGAATAAATATATTGAATTTCAAGGCCTTTTTTTTTGGCTGACCCTAATTTTTTTTCTAAAATAAAAGTAGCCTAAGTTATTCCTTATAACATTAGCTATCTGCCAGTGAAGGTCCCGTCAAAATCGGTTCAGCCGTTTCGGAGATTACCCGGAACAAACAGACAGACAGACGGACAGACAGACAATTTTTTTTTTTGTTATATGTAACGTACATAATTTCATATGCATTTGGTAAAACGCTGTTATTTTGACATTACAAACAGACACTTCGATTTTATTTATTTGTATAGATACTGTTGCATGTAGGCATAGTAATGTCTCGCGGATTCGTCTATCAATTAAACAACTCTCTCAAAAAAGGTAGCCAATTTAATTTTATAAGCCCTTCTCCATGTTCTATCTGGGAGATGTGGCTGCTTAACCGGGCAATCTGGCGAAGCCAAAAGAGGCCACCAGCCAGGGGAAGCCAAGTTTGCAGTCAAGCGTAAGCATAGCGGTCAAGTTATTGGCAATAACGTCAATGAATGGTACTAAATTAAAAAAATATCGTGTTTGATAGAAGGCTTGGCGAAAAGGAACTAAGTGGGGTTGCCAGATCGGAAAATCAAAATATCAGGACAACATTTCAAAATGTCGGGCTTTAGGCGTTGGAAAAATTAATACTATAAATTAAAATGCTCTTAATATAATTAACATAGTTCAATGTATATTTTTTTAAACTTTTCCCCACGCTGGGATTTCTCCTGCGTCGTGGGTGCGTTTACAGACATGAATTCCATATACAATTAAACTCAGTACGTAATGACCGCTATTGCCACATGCATTTTTCATTAATTTTGTCATCCAGTCCACCAAACTGGACCCTTTAGGAGAATTAAGCAGACTTCACATAAGAGCATTTTACTTAACTTTTAACAGCATATTGTTAAGTTTTATACTGTTTCCTCTGCACTGCAGACCGTGAATCTTGGTTCTGAAGAGCTGGACGCTCGAGAGTCGAGATGACCAAACAGGCGCCCCATAGAAGGTCACTGACCGCGAGCTACTTTTCTCGGACCTCTGAGATTCGGCAGTAGCCGGTGCAAGACCATCTACCCGCTCGACCCGGGGCACAAGGCATTCTAAATGCTCCTCAAAGCCCCATCGACTGCACAGTGCGAGCTGATACATGAAGTACCCGGGTCCTTTCATGTACCGGCTAACTTTCGGATCACTACGACTATGATGATTCTTCCGAATTTTGTTTTTGTTAGTGTCCAATTTTTTTAGTCCAGAATGTACTACGCAACTAAGGGACTGGTCATCGATTTCGATGTTTTTTCTAGATCAATATCAAATAATTTATAAACAAACATACAGATACAACATATATATCGGCTGCATATAAATAACACTTCTGATAAGCGTGTTTATATTTGCAAGTGCGCCATACGCACCACACCTCCGCAACAGAGCGTGTGTGTGTGTCAGGTGCGTATGTAGCGCGGTATGGATATTATAAAATTTAATTCTGAGGATGCGGATGAGGATATGAAAGTTAGTATATTCCTTTTTGAGGATGCGGGCGAGGATATGGATGTTATAAGATTCCTTTTTGAAGATGCGAATGAGGATATTGATGTTAGAAAATTCATTTATGAGGATGCCAGAATGGGCTAAATAAGATACGAGTTACGTACACAACATATAACAGCTCACAACAGATTTTAATGAGATTTGGTATTATAATCATTGTATCAGCTGAACAAAGGCCTCCCGATAGATTTCCGCAATGACCGGTCACATGGGGTAATTTGTTTCGGGTCTGTGTGTTTGTGCGTGTGAGATGTATGTCTGTAAACTGAACCCACGACACAGGCGAACTCCTAAAGAAGGGGCATCGGTTAAAATAATAAAAATAATGCAACAATCGTTCCAAAACGTAATGCCGCGGCTACACGATGCTCCTCGCATTGCTCCTCGCTCTGCTCATCGCCATGCCGCGATGTTGCCCTAGGCAGCCACACACTGCTCTACTCGCCATACTACTCGCCACGCGCCGCATTTGGCGTTCGCCTCTCGGCAGTAGAGGTCAACATGCGTGATTTGCCTTTATAGCATAGCAAATTATATTAAATAATTTAAACGAAACAATATCATTAATCAACCTAAGGGGGTTAATTAGGAGATTCTCATATACAAGTACATAATAATAAATTAATAGTAAGAATATTTATAAAAAACATTACCAGTCTTATTACAAAAATCTTGTTAGACTCAGGTTTAAACCAGAACTATGAAGTCTGGACTTAGTACGGAACTAACGTTAGTACCGTGGTTTAAACCCGTCCGTATTACAAATATCAAAATAAGTCAGGACTAGATAGTACCTGACTTTAGTTCTGGCTTAAATTATTTCCACAGATTATACACGGAATTCCTTGGAAACATTCATTCAATCAGATAGCATTCGGATACATTACGTTCCGTTTACCCAAATGCTGAATATTTCTGTAATTTTTTTATATTAATGGTATTGTATTTTAACATATATAATAGGGTATTTAATGACGATAACTATTAGAAACGAATGATTGTTCTTGTTTCAATAAATGCCATTTATTTTCTTTCTGAGGAATACTTTTATGACATTTATTTCATGTCCGAAATATGTACTTTCAAACAACACTAATGCGTAACGGAATGTCTATATCGCGCGGAAATCTTTAAACATAGGTAAAACTATTCTGAGATTTGGACGTTTCTTCGTACTTATTATTGATAAGAAGTTAGGGAATAATATAAATAAAATAGAACAACAGAAAAAACGAAGAAGTGAAAACTGTAATTCTGAAGAAAAAGTTAGTACTTGCCTACAATTATTATAATTACGGCACATTACTATCTTTAGGACGACGCAAATTTAAACTATTTCAGGAAATATTACAATACAACATACAAAAATAAACCAAATCTAACCTCAAAACAATGAATTTGACGTATATTTGTGACTTAGACCAAAGGTTTTAGAGTTAAACTAGGTCCCCATCAGGTTTATCTTTAGTACCATAGATAGTCCAAGACTAAGAGTTAAACCACTTTTTGTAATAAGAAATTTTATTAAACCACACTTTTAGTCCGAGACTATCGATAAACCATGTTTTGTAATAAGACGGTACAAGTTTTTAATTTAGTTACAATGTATGTTAGTTTGTTTAGGTCAAATCTTCCAAGCCAAATTTGAACCTTTTCCTCTAAAACTTAGGACTTTGAAATGTTGCATGCTTCTTCAGTTACCACAATACACTAAAATGATTCAAATAACTTGATGTTGCAGACAGGATTGTCTCCTCATGAGGACACTCCTCAACGGTTAGTAGCATGGACATCAACTTTTGCATATACGTTTAAATTTGATAGCTTAACATGATCTCGTCTATAAACTGATGCTGCAGCGAGGATTGTCACCTTCATGGAGACACTCCTCAACGGTTAGTAGCATGGACATGAAACTTTGCAAGTTTGTTCAGTTCTGATGACAATACACTAAAATTACAGAAATAACTTGATGCTGTAGCCAGGATTGTCTCCTCATGAGGACACTCCTCAACGGTTAGTAGCATGGACATGAAACTTTGCAAGTTTGTTCAGTTCTGATGACAATACAGTAAAATGACAGTAATAACTTGATGCTGCAGCCAGGATTGTCTTCTCATGAGGATACTCCTCAACGGTTAGTAGCACGGATATTAAATTTTACAAGTTCGTTCGGTTCTGATGAAAATACTTGTCAAGCGGTAGGTATATAAAGACATTAAAATTTAACAAGTGTTTCTTTGCGTTAGAAGGACACTAGGATTTCTGCAGTGTCGTGGGTGCATTTAAAGATACGAATTCCACACACAATACACTTAGACTCGGAACAACTACCTGCAGATCATATAAATATTTTTTCCATGTGGGAATCAAACCTACGACTCGGAGCCTTCTTTTATAGACATTATGCGTGACAAGCTTTTTAAAATCAAATAATTCAACATAAACTATTAGTTTGATTTATTACAAAGTTTATTTTCTTCTTTTCAGAGCATATAAATAAAAGCTTGTTTTTTTTAAAACGTATTTTACTATTAATTTATTAGTTATTTCTATAATTTTTATTATTTAGTGTATTGTCATCAGAACTGCACAAACTTGCAAAGTTTCATATCCATGCCACTAAGCGTTGAGGAGTGTCCTCATGAAGAAACAATTTTGGCTGCAGCATCAGTTTATGGCAGAGAGCATGTTTAGTTATCTAAATTAAACGTATATGCGAAATTTGATGTCCATGCCACTAACCATTGAGGAGTGCCCTCGTGAGGAGACAATCCTGGCTGCAGCATCAGTTTATGGCGGAGAGCATGCTAAATTATCTCAATTAAACGTATATGCAAAAGTTGATGTCCATGCCACTACCATTGAGGAGTGCCCTCATGAGGAGACAATCCTGGCTGCAGCATCAGTTTATGGCGGAGAGCATGTTTAGTTATCTAAATTAAACGTATATGCGAAATTTGATGTCCATGCCACTAACCATTGAGGAGTGCCCTCGTGAGGAGACAATCCTGGCTGCAGCATCAGTTTATGGCGGAGAGCATGCTAAATTATCTCAATTAAACGTATATGCAAAAGTTGATGTCCATGCCACTACCATTGAGGAGTGCCCTCATGAGGAGACAATCCTGGCTGCAGCATCAGTTTATGGCGGAGAGCATGTTTAGATATCTAAATTAAACGTATATGCAAAAGTTGATGTCCATGCCACTAACCATTGAGGAGTGCCCTCGTGAGGAGACAATCCTGGCTGCAGCATCAGTTTATGGCGGAGAGCATGCAAAATTATCTCAATTAAACGTATATGCAAAAGTTGATGTCCATGCCACTAACCGTTGAGGAGTGCCCTCATGAGGAGACAATGCCGGCTGCAGCATCAATTCATGGTAAAGATAATGTTTAGCTAACAAAATGAAACGTATAATTATGCATTCGTCATATCCGTAAGCTTGTAAAATAAATAAATATAATAATCGCCAAGCTTGGCAGGCGGGTTGGCGATTGCAGTTGAGTTGTAAATGTACGTGTTGTACTGTACACTCACTTAGATTACTTACAATAAAAATAAAATCATAACAATAACCGTAGCAAATTATATAAATAATTTGGTATATCTATATAACAGTAATTTTTTTTACAATCATGAGTCGTACGTAGATTAATTATCCTCTGTTTTAATTGATGCTTAATTTTTGGTTCCCAAATTGCTGGCTCAGCAGCTAATACTCAATAAATTTTAATACTTTTTCATAAGAGCGTCCATCGATCGGTGTATGACCGCTAACCTACAAAAGATACGTCGTCCCAGCACGAGCGCTCGATGCAGACTGAGCTCTCGCGCGAGTGTGTAGCCGGTCACTCGTGTTCATGCTGCCGGCCCTTTGACTCGCGCACAGAAAACCGACAAAATAGGGAGCGGTGGGCATGGCGAGGAGCATGACGAGCGGCATGACGAGTAACGTAGCTACACTACTTCCCTGCCTCATTCCCTCGCTACTTCCCACACCATTCGTCGAGTGTGTAGCTGGGGTATAACATACTGGGAGGCGTAAGATCAAAGATGGCGTTTGTTAAATATATACATAGTTGAAGACATTTTATGTACATTCACGTGCGGGATCACTTTCTATGGCAATTGATGAAGCATGCGTCATGCTCGTGAACGGGTCCCGTCTGTCGGGACTGGTCAGCCGTTAACTGCCATGGCAAATAAATTATTATAATCCTACATACATACAACATAGTATGTTCCATATTTGTATCAATCAACATGGTAATCTCAATTATTTCAAAAGATTAAGTACCCATAGTTTTTGCCGGCTCTTCTCCAGAGGATCAATTATTTGGAACCGTGCAACCTAGATTCTGACGTTTCATAAATGCCAATATTTGTTTTTGAAGTGAAAACTTCTTTTAGCGCGGTACGCATATTTTTAGATGAGATAAAATCTCTTGACTCGCGACACCGTTACGAGACACAGCTAAAGTGTGTGCATATATGCATGTACATATAGCAGACCGCGAACGCGCCTAGATAAATAAAAAAAATAAGTTTTCACTTCTGTCGGCACTCCCGGAGTGCAACCCGTATTTTTTTTTAAATCATATTTTTTTACCAGCATGCGCTACGGTGACGCTTGTGGGATTATCCGAAAGTTCGTTGGTCCATTATAGGTTTACATATTTTCACACAAGCCTGGTTTGATCAATACAAGTCAGTCTGGCAATATCTACAATACTATTACATAAAAATGGAATCTGTGCCAAGTTCAACGGACATACATCCATACTTATGCCATATGTTATAAATATATGCACGACTCTTATGTACATCGGATTATGACTCTTAAACAGAATTCAGAACGGTGAAAATGGCTTATAGACTTTTGTAAGAATCTGTTATATAATGTTTGTTATGTGTACACAACTTACGTTCTTATACAGTTGCTATGGGGATGAAAATGGCGTGCATGATTTGTGTGAGCGAAACGCTACCGACTGTCCTATGTCAACTGTGCGGTATGTCGCAGTTATATTAATAATTTAAACTAATTGTCTATTGTTAGTTCGATGCTCTATCTATCTAAAATACTTGAGATTACAATATTGATTGATACAAACTATTGTAAAACATGCCGAGAAAAATGTAGGTTAATGTGTAACTACACACTAGTGTACTACTACACCTATTTGTAGCAGTACACTAATGTAGTTTACAACAACTTTTTTAATAAATGCTATCAGTATATCCTTCTAATTGTCCCCTCAAAATAAAGTTTTGATGTATCACCGGCCGAACTGGCGCTGGCATGAAAGTATGTTCAAACGTTCATATATCTGTACAAATAAATAAAATTGAAGTGTCTGTCTGTAATGTCAAAATAACAGCTTTAGACTAAATGCATATGAAAGTACATACGGTACATATAACAAAAAAATACAATTTTTATGTTTTTGTCTGTTTGTTCCGAGTAATCTCCGAAACGGCTGGACCGATTTCAACGGGACTTTCACTGGCAGATAGCTGACGTTATAAGACGTTATAATTAACTAAGGCTACTTTTATATTAGAAAAATAAAAAGAATGAAAGTCAATATAATCTTAAATAATCAAATATCCGATCACTATTAAATTAAACACCGGGCGAAACCGCGGGGCTTAGTTTAATAATAAAGAAAAAGAAAACCTATTACTACTCTATACACTGATGAATGATGTAATATGCGATATAAGTTCAGTCACCAGCTCCGACCAATGGCCGTGACCGACTGGCTCAAATGCCGAGTCGATGTCATTTATGTAACGTTTTCAGATAAACACGAAATCACTACGTATTTAGATACGCGAAACTAATAACACTGCATGTCATGAAAAGCGGTTGGTAACAAATTGAAATAAAAATATTTTGTTTGAAATAATTAATCATCATCATATCAGCCACAAGGTGTCCACTGCTGAACAAAGGCCTGTCCCTTAGATTTTCACAACGAGCGGTTACATGCCGCCCTCATCGAACGACTCGATGATCTGAACAGTTTCCCAATAAGGCCCACCCTTAAAATGAACATGGGCAAGACGAAAGTCATGTCGAATGCCTGTTATCGAAGTTGTTGACGAATATGTCCACCTGGAACAAACTGTCCAGGTCCAGGACCCACCAAGTCTAACTTCGAGAAAGAGGTCGTCGAATCCTACTCGGCTGGGCAGCGTTCGGGAAACTTCGCAACATCTTTTCGTCAACAATACCGCAATTGAGGCATTGGTGGTTACGGTCCGCAATGCCTCAAGACGAAAGTCTTCAACCAGTGTGTTACCAGTGATGATATATGGAACTGAGACGTGGTCACTCACTTTGGCCTCATAAGAAAGCTCAAGGTCACTTGGCGAGCTATGGAGAGAACCACGCTTGGTATTTCTCTACGAGATCGAATCAGAAATGAGGAGATCCGTAGAAGAACTAAAGTTGCCGACATAGCTGAAAGGATTCGTAAACTGAGTGGCATTTGGCCGTTGGGGCAAAAAGTTTCTCGAGTGGAGACCGCGCATCGGAAAGCGCAGCGTGGAACGACCTCCAACGAGGTGGACAGATGACCTGGTGAAGATCGCTGAGAGTCGTTGGACGAGGGCGGCATGTAAACGCTCGTTGTGGAAATCTAGAGGGGGGCTTTTGTTTCGCAGTGGACGTCCTGTGGCTGACCTGTCTACTGCACCAAGCGTTCTTTAACATTTACCAGTGAGTGCAGTGGCTATCAGCGCGTCAATCTTCAATGACGATTTAGGTAAAGAAAAACAGAATACCTATACTTACATAGCACCCAGCAGTGCATTTTGTTCTATATCTAAATGATTACTTGATCATCTTATCAGAGTAATGACATTCCAGAAAGTACTTAGCTACAATCTTGTCACGTCTCGTTAACTCTCACAACAATAACGAGGCCACCATCTAATGAGGACTAGGTAATAGCGACTTAGGTAAAATTTTCCATTGAAAAAATACGACCACGTAAACAAAGGGATAGGTTTAGCTGAAGCGAAGATTTTTTATTTATATTGTCATCTCTTCATTCCAGACGAATAAAGTCCACTGCTGGACACAGGCCGCTCTCCAAAGATCGCCACAACGACCGATCTTGGTGTTGTTGGCGCTTGGCTTGGCAGGCGGGTTGGCGATCGTAGTTGAGTTTTTAATGTACTCGAAGGACGCTGTTGCCCATCCTCCGGCTAATCCCATAGTCGCGTCGCCTTTTACGACAGCCACGGGATGAGATGCGTCGGTACTATTCACAGCCGGTTACACTTTATCATCTAGCTCTCTGAAATATTATAAATGACAGGAGTCAATGATTTAAGTTACTTAACAGATGCATTATCCGTGTGGTGTCCAGATTAAGAATATAGCACCACTCCATCTCCTCCCGTGGAGGTCGTAAAGGCGATTAAGGGACTCTAAACCAGAGGAATGGGCAGCAGCATCCTTTCTGTGGAACAGTTGCCATTCTGCGCTCACCCCCCCGCCTGCCAAGCGTGGTGAGTACTGGCTAATTCCCCGCAATATGATGAAACAGTTGTGGAAATATATGGGGGAGGCCTTTGTTCAGTAGTGGACGTTGTATGGCCGATATGATGATCAGATGCAGGAGCTGGATTCGATGGGATAGATCTTCGGTCCGCTATTAATAAACATGTTAATTTGTCTATATAGATTTATCCTATCCTATACTTACCAAGTGTCGCAATGAAAAATATGGACTAAATATTATTTTAACTAAGATAGATGTAGATAGGGATTGATTTAGATCGGATTGTGTAACCTATCTCATAACTCATTAACTGTAACAATGCCAGACATAATCAAAAATCTATTGTGTCTCACGGCTGCCGGTAATCAACAGGACAGTAATTTCTTATCATTTTGACTATGTTGGCAAAGCATGAAAATTAGAGTGCAGCTTTCTGTGAGAGCGTCATGCTCGAGGAGAGATGCTTAAAGCAAATTGAAGCAAGATTTGCATGAAGCAAATTGCTTCACGACAGAGAGGATCGGGAGAGAGTCGATCCCGCACGAAGAAGATAATGAAGAAATTAACCACAGAACAGAAAAAAACTGTAGAAACTAGAAAGTTATGAATAGTCAGACTTTAGTTGCCGCGCTTCAAGATGTAGGTTTCCTATGGAGAAGAACGGACAAGAAACTCCATGGTTACTCTTAAATCATACTATGTTTACAATATTTAAGTGCGCATATTAAAATGTCATAGCAGCATTAAGCTGACCAATCCCAACAGATGGCACTCGTTCACGAGCATGATGCACGAAGGAGAGGGCGCCGAGATAAAACCTCCGTGGCAGCGCTCATGTCCCACACGGTCTCAGGGGTTGCAGGCACGCAGATTCGGGAGTCTGCGTGCTCATACCTAGTGACCCCCGAGCAGTCGTGCTGCTGTGTGCGCAGCGCAGCGCACAGCGAGGCTTCGGAGGGAGGACCCCTTAATTCTCAATCCCCCCCGAAATATACCTACAGGCCTGGCACCAATGAGTAACTGTGTGATTGTATCGAGGACCTGGAGCTCCCCTTCGGTGCCGAAGATGACCGCTTCAGTGGTTTTGGAGCCCAGCATGCCCCTCCGTCCTTCCCCGGGACGGAGGAAGCATAATGAATGTCCACCAGGTTTATAAAAAAGATAGGCATATCTAATACAGAAAGTAAACAACATAGAAAACAGATTTTTTTTTTCTATATATATTTTTTTTTTCAAAAGTACCTTGCCCCACACTTGGATTTCTCCTGTGTCGTGGGTGCGTTTACAGACATGAATTCCACATACAATACACCCAGACCCGGAACAACTACCTGCAGATCATACAAATATTTGTACCGTGCGGGAATCGAACCCACGACCCGGAGCGCAGCAGTCGACTGTATCAGCCACTGCACCAACCGTGCCGTCGTATTGTATTATGCATGCGATAATTATCGACTAAAATAGTCTAGGCCGTTATCTACTAAACACACTAACAACAAGGCGGAGCCGCTTTAACAACGAGGAAGTCCTGGTGGAATTCCTCAGTCCTGGGGTGTGTGCTGAATTCTTGATGGCTAAAACCACCAAGGAGTTCTTCGATCTACTAGCGCCAGGGGTGCGAAATTCGCTCGCGCATCCACTACAGGCAAGGGCAGGTTGCGGCCCACCATATTTTGGTCTAACGGGCCCCAGATCAATCCTTAAATTTTCGCAATCGGGCTACAGCCTCAAGGCCTCCACAAGAGAGGGCCCCCCACAATATAAGTGTCTAAGAAAGGTTTTTTTTAAACAAATACGGAATAATGTGCAATGTTTTTTTTACTCAGTTCTGGCGACTAAAGAATGATTCTCAAACAAGTCACTTTTTATTTTAAACATTCAATAATTATTTAAATATAGTCCTCCACTCCTTTGTTGCCCCAGCGTCTTCACACCTCTAAACCTGGTCCTGCCAGAACTTAATGTTAGAATTAGGTTTAAGAAAAAACTCATTACATGCCCAAGTCGCACTCACAAAATTGCCATTTTATTTACCACAGGATATATAAATAGATATCCATGTGGTGCCAGTGTTGTGCAACTAGCACCCCATCTCATCCCGTGGGTGTTGTAAAAGGCGACTATGGGACTAGCCGGAGCAGCAGCATCGTTCGAGTACATTAACAACACAACTGCGATCGCCAATCCGCCTGCCAAGCGTGGCGATAATGACAAAACCCCCCAATGACCACACAACACAAACCCAGACTGCTCAATATGGTGATCTTTAGGAATGCCTATGTCCTGCAGTGGATGATACGGCTCTAATGATGATTTAAATATAGGCACATTCCACTATAGATAACTGTTTTTACGAACTAGTTTCTAACAATTAAGCTGTTATACAAGCAATCCATCTTATTTTGACAACATGTTAGCTACAATATCATTGTTCTAGTTCATAATATGTGTTGAAGCATGTACATTGTAAATACTCCCTATGTTTATATTAGTATTCAATAGATTTGTTTTAATAATAATTTGGTTTTGTAGTAAACTTGGCTATTTCACATAATTGTTTGAACATTAAAAAGTTTAAATCACAACTCTAATCCATTGTTGGCTATTTGTTGGGCTCAGGCTCAGCTGTCGCCGAACGCACCTCGACCCTTGTGGATCTTTACTGCTGACCCTAGCCTCCATTCAGTTGCTGCCACATCAAAGAGTTCTTGTAGATACCCTGCAATTGTGCCAGCATGGAGCTATCGTGGGGTACTTGGTATTCAGTATTCCCAGGTGATTCGCCTTACTACTTTCTATACTCTCTTCATTTGTTTTAGTTTATCTCATAGATACTTTGAATTGGAATTTACTGCCACGCTAACTACAAGTGAATTCTAATTTAACACTCATACAACCAGCATAAGTTGGAAAAATAAAAACTATAAAAGAATCAGGTCAGTATACTGCTAAATACAAAGGTGGACATGTTTTTTTTAAACATTATGTATTCTTAGTTGATGTTTTGATAAATAAATAAAATACTTATAGGAAAACACTTTAAAAGGATTACATCGCATTTATTATCAATTTTTGTTTCATCCTGCAACCAAGAATGCTACTGTGTTTGAAATGTAAAACTAAAATCTATAAAATGTGTTATGTAATTGAAAAGTATTTTATTATAGTAAAGTAATAATTGCAAAAACCTAAGACATTAAATAAAAGTGTATTTTGTTTTTGTTAATCTCAGTCTTGTCATAATATGTGACAAAATCTATCAATTATGCCTAAAAAGAAAGTAAGTCATGGGTGAACAAAGCCTCGAGAAAAGAAAGAAAAGACAGAAGTCAGTTGTAACACAAACCTAAATACAAAAGCAGCTGGAATTTATTCTATATTTTTTTCTTAAATAGTTTCCAGTTAGAATGTATACTTATTTTAATAATTTTAAATACACAGCCTACAGATCATTTATTTTACTATTGGATTCTGAGAAATAACTGCCATATTATATGTACTATCTGTATTAGACACTAAACACCAAAACATTTTTTCATAATCATCCTTAAATTTGTTTACCTTAATTTTATATTTATAATATGGATCAGAACACAATAAGATATTAATGGTATATTTTTGATGACAAGTATTTACCCCCCTGTGCAGCAATTGTAATATAGAATGAGGAACATAACTAGCAACTAAGAAAAGAGGGTTTTCATGAGAACTCTTCTGTATACTGCTGATACTGGCCAGAAACACGCGTCACGCTAATTAAAGGCATATTCAGTGTATAGTATTCAGGGAAACAGTGGCATTAACCGGCAGTTTGCCCGCAGACAAATCAAAACAAAACAGTCGATTAATGTTTTCCAAGTGGCTCACATCCTATCGTATTACATAAAACACCTCCGTTGTACACTCTGAAACTCGAATAAAACCTAACATACACCTGCAGATCGATACAGCACCACACTACAAACGTAAATATATCATTAGGACCTTACTAACACGTATCGATTAGACCCGCATGTACGCGTATATTATAATATTATCGAAGTCGATATCCAAGTGTAAAACGCACATATTAGTATTATTGAATAATTCGTTCATAGAATACTACCGACAATACAGAATTATAGATTTACTTACCAAAGTATGCGGGAGCTGCAACGGTGTCTAGCTTGCACTGAGTAATTTAAATTGCACTTTATGTTATTGACTTGCGTTATGATAGTCTAATACGGGTTAATAACTTCGAGATTAGGGTGTCTTAATTGTTAACAGTAATAACCACGGAAATTTCACGAAAACTATACAACGTTTACCTTCCGTAAAGTGTTTCACTGTTTCAGTTTCAGCGATGTTCATTAATCTTCTTCTCCTAAACCCAGAGGGCGCTATAGTATTTTGACATTTCAGTTATGGCTGCGTTCAGAAAAAAAACAATATGCTATGTTACACTTCGTACATAAATATTACATTTTACAATGTGCAATTAAATGGAATATTTCAAATTATATATTGTAAAATATATCAATTATCGGTTTATTACAAATATCGGCTCTGAAAACATTCACACTATACAATCCGGCAGACATACTGCAGGCAGGGCTTTGAGTAGACCCCTGCAAACAAGCACAGACCAAGCAAAGATAACTCGGCATTGGAATAATATGTACAACAAAAACAATTGAACCGTACGACGTTGCCGACATATTTTTTAGAGTAATTTTCATTTTTGAGAAATATTTTATGAATATGTAACGATTCATTATTCTAAACACCCTACGACGTTGCCTTATACTTGACATTGGCGAAATTGTGGAAGATACTCTACAGAAGCCATAATCTAAGAGAAGAAGAATATGTACAGCAATCAATTAACAGAGATTCTGGTAGGTAATATTTGCGTGTTGCTTGTTGCCATTAATCATATGCAGAGTAAGATTTAATATGAATGTCTTGAAAAAAATCATCATTTGAGTACATAACTGATGCCCAGAGTACGCCAGTACACAGATGACTTAAATAATAGACAAAATTTACTATTCGTACTCGACTCGACTCGACTCCCAGTGACCGTCACCAGGTCATTTATCCACCTCATTGGAGGTCGTCCCACGCTGTGTTTTCCGGTGCGCGGTCTCCATTCGAGAACCTTTTTGACCCAACGGCCATCAGTTCTACGAGCAATGTGCCCCGCCCATTGCCACTTCAGTTTACTAATCCTTTCAGCTATGTCGACAACTTTAGACCATACGTGTGAGTAACCATGTCTGGATGTATTACCTATATAGGAAAAAATGTATGAAACAACTAACTTTTTTCGAGACTTCAATGTCCCATAATCTAGCCCCATAAAGATGTTCATATTGATGGGTACTTTCACCCCCGGCTCATCCGCTTAGTATCTTCTTCACTACATTAATAGGAAGCGTTTATCATCATCATCATCATTACATCAGCCAAAGGATGTCTACTGTTGAGCAACGGCCTCTCCCATAGATTTCTATAACGACAATTTCTACAAAGCATACCGGTAAATTGCTAACATTAGTCGAAATCCTTATTCTTGGGAAAGAAGTACTTTGACTTTCTTGGGAAAGAAGTACTTTGACTTTTGTTGCGGGTTTCTCGGATTTCTGATGCTCAGTTTTCTGAAGATCTATTTATGTATGTAGTATGTGTTATTTATACCTTTTATAAATATAAATACTCTTGTGTACCCAGCTATAGCTTCGTGTACTATTTCGGAGACTCGTACGTACCATTGACGTAGTATCATCTGGCAACACTGATTGAATGTCTGACTGTGACAGATCAGGATCACAAATTCAAAAACTTGTGATAAACAAATTAAGCCGTTTATTCTAAGAGAAGAAGAAGATTCACATTTCACAAAATACTAATTCACGTAAGACCGTGCGTGCGGTACACCGGTATACTTTGTTTACCCTTTAGCATATTGATGTTTAGATTACTATCGTACTTTAGCTTTACTAAACATACAGTAATTGAATTATACAAAGTTAAAAAATAAATATGATTCCTAGCGCGCGCACGGCGCGTTTAGCCAGAGAAGTAAAGAACTTCAAAACAAAACCTCCTTGGGGTATCGTTTTTCATCCTCGAGAAGAAGATTTATACGATGTTTTGGACTTCACTTTGCAAGGTCCTAAAGGGTCCCCGTACGAGAATGGGTCGTTTAAATTGACTGTAACTATCCCACCGAAGTATCCTTTCGAGCCACCGCTCGTGAAATTCACTACGCCTGTTTACCATCCCAATATTGATAAAGGTTAGTGATTGTGGATAAAGTATGCATAGTTTCCGTTAACACTTGCCTTATACTGCTAAATATATTTTATTCGTCATCATATCGGCCGAAGGACGCCACTGCTCTGAACAACGGCGTCCGCCATTGATTCCCATAATGCGTATAATGGGAAACTAAACATCATACACATAAAATCTCTTGGTGATGTGGATCAATAAGAATTTAGTCTGGGGAACTATATTGTGCATTAATCTTGTCAAGTGTTATATGACAGCACAGTTGGGGGCACTGACTAAGCAGTAAAATCAGGTAAATGTCACCTTAGGGGTGGAGTCTGCACTAAAAGTTGCAGGTTCAAATCCTGCACAACAAATATTAGTGTGCCCTACATGTAATTGTTTTGGGTTAGGGTGTTTCTAAATGTGAGATTTGTCTTTAAACTGTACCCATGACAAGATAGAAATTATAGAGTAGCCCCATTAACTAAAATATCAAATTGATTACATCTTCAGCAAACCAATTGTTTCTTTTACAGGAGGCCGCATCTGCATGGACATGTTAAAAATGCCTCCCAAGGGTGCTTGGTTGCCAACAATTACGTTGGAAACCTTTCTCGTCTCCTTACAGACTTTGCTAGCCAACCCAAACCCTGATGATCCTCTCATGATGGATGTAGCTAATGAATATAAGTACAATATAGATAAATATATGGAAAATGCTAAGTCATACACTGAGAAATATGCTAAAGGATAAGAGAAAATGCAGCTGTGAATATAAGCATATATCTGTGGCAATATAGGTTGGACTGTAACAATAATTACTCTGGAAGAGATCTTTGTACATTTAAAATATGCATGATCTTAGCTTAAGGCAGCCCTTTACTATGGAAACAAGTATACATAATAAGGTACAGATAATCTTTATCTATTTTAAAGATTATGTAATAAGAATTTTATATGCATAGTATTTTTGTAAACAGACTGATTAGGTGAATGTCTAACAAGCCTTAGCCTTTTGGCACAAACAAATATCCTAGCATAACTGTAGGGCATTCTCAAGATTGGAATTGCATTGTGTGTGAGTGGCAGCATGGTTGCAGTGGCCAAGTGGCCTTCTGTGGTATGTCATTCTTTGTTTTCATTCGACATGTTGCAGGTTGTGTAACCATGCTCTTTGTCTCATGATAAAAATCCTTTCTTAACAACAAGACAGTACAATTTGTTTAATGCAATGAGCATAGCCTGTCTTTGTCAAAAATCAATGAAATTCCTCAATGTTGTTTTGTGTCACTAGATGAGCAAAGCTTTATAAAACCAGGGTCAGACTATAAATAATTTGCTACTCTGGTATGTAAACAGACTTGTACTTTGTATTTTTTCCCACTATGCAGACTACAACAATTATACTGTGATAAAATTGGTAGCTCTGGATTTGACCATCTTCATTTGGGTTAATCCAGCCTACAAAAAAATAGTGGGTACATCAGATGCCTCCACTCTAGGACTCATATGCTCCATCGGCCATCTTCGACAGACGTGACTGACCCACTGCTACTTGAGCTTGCTGATTCGGTGTGCTATGTGGATCACTTTGGTTCTATTCTGGAAATCCTCGTTTTGGATTCTACCCATTAGAGAGACTGCGAGCATAGCACATTCCATAGCCTGCTGAGGGACTTTAAACCCGTGGACTAGTCCGACTGTAAGTGTCCACTTTTCGGCGCTATAGGTCATAACAGGTAGAACACTGAAAACTTTCGTTTCATTTCACACATCGCGGAATACAAGACGAGACGAAACTCTTACAATATTAATTATTAGATAATAACAGCACTAATTGCTTAGTTTGTAAATCAAAAATAGAGTTGTGTTGAAACTTTAATAATTATTGTGGATTATTCACTATATTCATTATTATATATTATCAACATGTCTCTTTTCACGGGTTTATATCCCCTGTAAGGGGGAACCCGGTCTTTTGACAGGCTTACGCGGGGACATAGGTCCAACACGCAGAGGCCCTTTAGAGATTTTTAATCTAAAATGTAATGGGACACCAACCGGGGACTCCATAGCTGCACTATAAAATGAAGTCATGGATTGTCCCCGGTGGTGTAATGCTATTGTATGAGATGGAAACTATAACGATAAGGTCTATTGCAATGGGTGTTACATGGAATAAAAAGACTAATAAATATGGGAACAACGGCGTCTGCCTTTCAACTTTGATCGTGAAATTCTGTGGCAGACGGTGACTCGCCACTCACAAGATGGGCCCCCTAAATGGCCACCACTACAGGCGACAAGGAGCAACACAACAACATCAACATTATTATTACTTGGTATTATTGGATTGTAAAAAAAAATAGAGCTGTGTACAAGTGTTAATAAACTTTTATTCAATAACTACTGTGAATCATTTACCAATATTAATTATTAATATTGCTTGGTCAGGCAAAGCGCGTTCTCCATAAACATTCGTGTAATTAAAACTTGAAAGTGAATCACTTGCATACTTCCTTCATGACTACGTATCGCTGATATTGTATTGCATTAACGTCATATAAAAATATGCGGGCAATTTTGATCTTTCATAGCAAATATACCTGGATGACCGAGCTTTGCTCGGTATTTTCGTGTTACTTAACAACGCCATCTGCTGTTGTGTCGTTAAAGCAATTAGTTGCTCACAAAAAATAGTATTATTATTCGCCAATAGATGTCAGGAAGAGTCATATTTTTCAGTTGAGACTACTCAAACGCCTATAAAATGACATTTTCTAAAAATGATTCCTAGCTAGATCGATTTATCGCCCCCGAAACCCCCTATATACTAAATTTTATGAAAATCGTTGGAGCCGATTCCGAGATTCTAATTACAAGAATTGCTCATTTAAAGAGATAAGATACTTTAGTTTTCCCTGCACTCTTCGTAGTTGTATTCAAAAAGGTGCATAACTTTTCCTTGCCGCATGTCTTATGGGATTAGACCTTAATCTAATTACACAAATGATTTTTTTTTTGTAGATCTCTTTACCGACGCGTTGAAGTAACGAAGGCGAATTATCGCCCATGTACTGTATTGTACGTCAATGCTTGCATAATATCATAATTTAAATAAATTTATGCGCGTATATCAATTCAACGATGTGAAAAAATTTCAAAGCGACCGGTAAAGAACTTCAGCTTTGCAATTTTGAACAATCGAACATTACATTTTTATTAAATATATATAGCTAGCTGACCCGGCAAACGTTGTTTTGCCATATAAAATATTAATAGGAAATATTTTTGTAGTTAAATAAAAATTAACTAACTTACTACAAGTGTGGGGATGTAGTTATGATTGAAAGTGGAATGAAGCGTTGTAGACAATTAAAGTATACTTTATTTAAGTTGATAAATTATTCTTTATTGATATAACAAAACAAACATTTTGGGTTGTATGTATTTTTTAATGCTTATTCATAAAAAAAAGTTATAGCAAATCTTATAGTCCGAAAAACAAACAAAAAATTCGTTTGGACCACCCTTAACACTTTTCTTTGTACTTTTAACAAATCGCCATCTATTGGATACTTACTCAAAACAGGTAAATAATTCCCTTATACCGCCATCTGTTACAATCTAATCGAACTAACAGATAACTATGACTCTTTGTCAGATAATAAACAAATAATTCGAATTAAAATTATATTGCGATTATTCAATTGAGATATAAACTATCCTATCTTTTAAGTTGGATAAAACTGCACACAGTGTGCAATTTTTTTTAAAACGAGGTCAGTGGTTTAGGGAGTCCATAGCGGACAAACAACGTGACACGTAATTTATATATATTAAATTATATATAAGTGATAACATAACAACTTTTACTGGACATTATTAACAATTAATTGAAAAAAAGGGGCATATTGTTAAAAACCTAAGTATCAAAATTAAAAAACACGGGACAGACTTCGTCTAAGACAAATTTAGCTTAATATGTTCTAAATGGTCTTAGATATCATCCCCTTCAGGATTTGCACCCATCTCCCAAACAGCCTGTATAAAACATTATTCGAAGATCAACTTTGTCACATTATACTGCAATATCTTGTCTATTATACTGTACACGCTTGATTCTCTCTACTTGCGAAGCTTAAATGACCCCTCTTTTATATGTGGTGGCTCTGTGGTTTCCAACAAAGAATTTACCGAATCGCCACCTGTGGTCAGGGACTCTGGTATATCACATACAGATCCTTATGTCTATCATCAACATATTGAAATCACCAATCAGCTTGCCAAGCATGGTGATTACACCAATGTAAACCTCCCAACGACCTTCACCAGTTCGTCTGTCCATCTGGTTCGAGGCCATCCCAAGCTGCGTTTGCCAGTGTGTGGTCTCCACTCGAAAACCTTTCTGCCTCAACAGCCATCATTTCTACAAGCTATTTACCCCGCCCATTGCCACTTCAGCTTACTAATCCTTTTAGCTATGTCGGAAACTTTAGTTCTACGGATCTCCTGATTTCCGATTCGATCTCGTAGAGAAATGCCAAGCATAGCTCTCACCAAAGCCCGCTGAATGACCTTGAGCTATCAGGCTCGTAGTCAGCGACCACATTTCTGTATGGGAAGCAAGCATATTAAATACAACATATCTACACAATAAATAGTAGATCTTTCATACATACTAGGATTGCTCCTGTGTCGTGGGTGCGTTTACAGACATGAATTCCACATACAATACACCCAGACCCGGAACCTGCAGATCAGACAAATATTTATTCCGTGTGGGAATCGAACCTACGACCCCGAGCGCAGCAGCCGACTGTATCAGCCACTGCGCCAACCGTGCCGTTATTGACATACAAACAAAAATAATAATGTTCTGCTCCATCAATCCCCCCAATGTGACATATTAACGTATTTTTTTTATACAGTAATACAAGAATAGTCATTCACTTGCATATTGTATATGATCCCTTCGTTGATAAAGTTATTATTTTCGCTTCGGTTTTTGCATGTTATCCCCGAACAACACGACACTTTAACAAAGATTCGCTTACGCGATCGAATCTCAACTGATGCTATAAAACCGACATTTTTTCCGAATGGCCAAGATTTTCTGTGAACTACTAACTACCTATATTAGAATCTACCTTAGACCTAGTTCCGTGTGGTTCCACCCCATCCCCATATCATTCCCTGGATGCCGTAAAAGGATACTATCGGATTAGCTGGGGCATGGTCAGCAGCATCCTTCAAGTACATTTAAACTCAACTGCGATCGCCAATACACCTGCCAAACAAGGTCATTATAACAAAACAACCCAATGAGTACACAATACACCCTGAGCGGCCGTCGTGGCGACATTTGGGGAAGCCTATGTCCAACAACGGATATCTTTCAGCTGAAATAACGATGAACCTTAGACCTTTGGGTTATACAAAGGCATTTGTAGTTTTACAGACATGATAAGTATTAAGGCATTTATATGTGCAATGTGTGTGTACTTTAGGGGACTTTAATGCTAAAGGGGGAGTACAAAATTGCAACGAATTGGTAGTAGGACAGTGACAGTGGCCATGGACTGGCCATATTAGCCGTAGAACCGATGGCCCTTGGGGCAAATGTGTTCTTGAGTGGAGACCGCAGCTTGGCAAACGTAATGTAGGACGCCCTCAGGCTCGGTGGAGTCGTGGGATCTTCACAGGGTGGCTGGTATGAACTGGATGAAAAAAGCTGAGGATCATGCTCAGACGCATTACATCATAGAGGCCTATGTCTAGTGAACTGCTATGGGCTGTTAATCACACATCCTCTTTCTTTACTGTGGATTCAGTTACTGAAATCTAGTAGTTTAAACCAGGTAAACAATGACACTACTCATGACTAAACTAGCAACACAGTTCCATTCACAAAATTTAAGAAACCATAGATACTCATAGTATTTTAACCACTGGAGACATCATTAAAAAAAGTTGGACATAAGGCGGTCCGCATATAATGCAGTAAGCAGGAGTCAAAAACATTTAAATACTCTTATTTTCAGCCAGTGTCTGTGCTACTATCATCACCAGAACTTGCGCTTTCTGTCTCAGAGGAACTGCTATTTCGTTTAACTCTTCTACCAACATCTTTTGAATTTTCCACTTTGGCAACAGTAGGCTCTCTATTGTTGTTACTTTTGTCATTACTCAAGTCCTTTTTCCTTGATTTCTTGCCAGATTCACTTGTGGTAGGTTTCAATGTTTCCGTTGAGACAGTGGCAACCATTTTGGATTCTAATCTGGTGTCTGATGGTTTGAAGTCTTCATCATCATCGTCATCATCATCTGCAACTGGTTGTCTGTTTGCTATTGATACAGCTACTGCTGACTTGTATGCTTCAGGATACTGGGTGCTGAAAATTCCATCATAAGAATGGTGTCAGTGGCATGTTTGGCACAGTGGCTAATTGTTTGGCTTTATATGGTATTGATTGCAAGTGCTATTCCTGCATGAAAAAATTGTATGGCCTATAGATAGATTTATGTACTGTCTGTAAACTACAGGAGAAATGCTACGAGTAGTCTTGGGTAACACTCTTGTATAAAAAATATGGTAAATGTATAAACTGCAGCTTTAACATAGGTCATGGGGCTGCCTGTGGTTTTACAGTCTAATGTTTGGTCTGTATGCTGTAGTGGAGCCAACAGTAGACCACAATAGGCTGAGACAATTTATTGAATCAAGCTTTTTGTGTCTAGACTATGGAGACCCAAGAGATAACTATTGTCAATAGTAATGTTTAACAGATTTGCAGTATTAGGTTAGCTATATCTTGGCTCTAGTGTGATCTTAAGAGGACCTAGAGCCCCCATCCGGTGCCGAAGATGACCACTCCAGTGGTTTTAGCCGGTAGGATACCCCTTCGCCCATACTCTGGGGCGGGAGTTTATGTAGAATTTCCACTGGACACCAATAAAACTAAAATGTTAGCTATATCTAAATCTAATGAAGTACCTATAAATTTTATTTAATATAGCTAGCCTAATACTACAAACCTGTGAAAAGGCACACCTAATATTTGAGTGCTGACAGTACTATAAAGCATATCAATCACATACCTAAGCTTAGTCTTAATGGCTCTAATCTTCTTGAATATGAACTCCAGGTCCTTCCTCATCTCCAGCAGCAGCTGTGTGTGTTTCTTGAACTCCGTGGATGCTGCTCTGAGACGACTGGCTGACAGCTGGTTGCAGTTTGTCAGCATCTCTGTTGTCTTTTCAAAGCGCTGCAGCCTGAAATATTGTGTACTGTGTTTGTATAAAAAAGAATATGTATAGCATTCATTTGGAGGGTGATGTGGATGCTCAATCAGTCAATTGGAGAAATGAAATAGCCTCTAGCCTGACCATGTACTGTGATGAATGGAACCAATTATTTATATGTTTTGATACTGACGGCTGAATACTGAAACGCCACTTACTATTTAAATCTTGCTTAACTGGCATTTCAGTATTCATAAAATACTTGTAACAACCTCTCATCTCAGCTGAAGCAAATTGGCTCGAGACAAATAATTCCATTGTTCCTGGTATTCCAGCAATCAACAAGTTAAAATATCTGCTGATAGAATTGAAATATGCAATTTATCATTAATGGCTATAAGCATCATCATCATTTACCACAGACTTTATTAAAGCAGCCTTTACATGGTTCATACATCTTTATTGTTGCCGTAATGATTAAGTAATGACAGAAAAGGAATCGCAATACTTGATTTAAGCAGAAGCTAACTCCTTCCAGCTATATTTCCCCTGGAAGTGCAGTGAATTTTATACAAATTGGAAGAAAATAAAATTTACAGCTTAGACTTGGAATAAAATAAAATTTACAGCTCAGACTGAATAAAATAGGCTTTATTGCCCCCTTTTTTTTCAGGAGTACGTTTTATGATAAAAGATATGTACAAATAGTCATGGACTCCATTCTCTACCTACTCTAGACTGAAATTAGCATAAAGATTACCACAAACGAATGAAACTTACATATTCTTCTGAGCTCGTATAACAGTTTCTACATCATTTTGATTCACCATTCCTGCTAAACCTTGGACAAATACTTCTGGAGCAGAGTAATTCTGGAAGCATTCTATCGAAAAGTCACTCTCTGGTGTATCATTTGCCATTATAATTATTCCCGTTTAATTGATTTCCAATGTCAAAAGTCCTTAGCTTTTTAAACGAAATTTGTTCTCATAGATTAAGGGTTCTGTAGATTATGTTCCACAATGTCATGTATGAGGCAACGTAGTACGGTGTTCAGATTAATCGATCGTTACATATTCACTTATTCATAAAATATTGCTCAAAAATGAAAAAAATCTAAGTATGTCGGCAACGTCACAACACGGTTTTCAATTGTTTTCCTTTTTTTTTTTTTTTTTTTTTTTTCATTTATTACGGGCATTGGTCTTACCATCAACCCAACAAAAAATTAACAATTCGGATTATTTTTACATGTTAACTTTAAATCTTTTATGTCAAAGTTATACTTAACATTATTTATATAATATATATGACAAAACTAATATCTATATATAATATCGTATTTCAGCCGGGTAATTTAACTGGTTTGCATCCCTAGTACATAGTATAGTCTTATAACTAATTCATATAGATCTAACAGAACTTAGGATGAATATAAAATTGAAAATTTTAATAAATCGCAAATATTTTTCCTTACATATCAAAATAAAACAAAACACATTTTTAGGTATGTCACATTTCGCCAGTATGTGTTGGCATAGGTTGACAAATTGACAATTGATGAATTGACATTGCTAAATCAATCACAGTCACCGAGTAGGTTTATAAAATCAATAATCAGAGGTTTTATTTCCACTACGTTATCAACAATGTACATTATTTAAATATTAACAATTCCCTATTAGCTCAAAAGTAAAGTAATCTGTGTATTATGTTGCGCTGCACCGAAAACTACTTACAATCAAAGAATATCATAAAAATTGTTATTTTACACTTTGCAAAGAACAATTAGCAATAGCTTTCCTATTTACAATATATTTAACATTTATTATCCGGAGAGTTTTAATCTATACAAATGACAAGATGTTTTACAATGTCCAAATCTTAACCTATGACTACTGGAACTGAAAGATTGAGAAACAAAAACTAAATCTAACATTTACTCCTATTGTCTATAGGGGCTAAATTACAATATTAAGATCATTAAAACGAATGCAGTTTTTATCAATCATGAAATTGCCTCTAATGTTATTCATTTTAGCACCCCAATAACAGAAGAAGAGCATTAAATTAAAGTATGCGAAATTGTGTTTTTATTTTATTAAATGTTTCTTTCAGAATATTAATATAAAATTTACCATTAGGTGGAGAAGGACAATATACACACAAAATAATAGAGAAAATACAAGAAACTAATTCAATTTGACATAGAATATTTTGAAAATTGTAATCTTATATCAATAATAGTGTGAAATTTAGTTCCATTACATTAATATACTTTAATAACTTTATCCATATAATATTATATATTGCTTAAATTGTGTATTAACAATTCTTTTATTATCCTGGATGTAATTGGTGCTCCATCTTTCTTGGAAATCAAATCTACAACTGTTTTTATAATACCATTTAATGTTGAATCACAGTTCAATATGTCGCTTATAATGAATCTTTTCTGCGGTGATGTGGCTTTAGTATTTACATTAGAATTCAAAGATATATTTTTTGAGGTTTTGTCATTAGATGTATGTAAGACTGATTTGGAGCCTTTAATAGCTGAAGCATATGATGTACCACCCAAAATTCTGTTTTTAATTTCAGCAACTTTCGAAGCCTTAAGGGGGCACTCATAGGCGACTGCTACGTGAGGTCCTTGGCAGTTATTACATTTAATTTTATCTTTTTGTAAACATTCTTTATAGAAATGGTTACCTGCACAGATGGAACAAACTTGGGCATTTTTGCAAGAACCACTAGTGTGGTTGAATTTGAAACAGTTAAAGCATTGAACTAAAGGTTTAAAATATTCTCTTACTTCTAGCCATAAATGTTCATAAGTAACATGACTGGGTCTGTTAATATTCAAAAAAGTTACCAATACTGTTGGGAGACTAGTAAGTGAGCCATCGGGAAGCTTCTTCTTAAACCTCTTGATACCTAAAACTTCACACCCAGGTGACTTCAAAGACGATAGAAGTTCAGAATCATCAATTTCAGTAGGGACCTTTATTACTCCCTGGCTTTCAATTTGATCAAAAGGTATCTTGACTGACCAGTTATGTTTGCTATGAATGGGCTTATTCATAATGAAAGAGTTTGCTTCTTTTTTTGTTGGAAAAAAGATCTTGATAAAGTAATGACCAATGGGCTTAACATAAGTGTTAGGTGGCACCAAGTCCTTAAGAATTTTATTAATTTTAAAGGGATCAATTTTTTCCTTGTTTTCCTGAAAAAGTAAAACGGGATAATCCTTTCGGTTCTGTTCTTCATAAATTGGAAGGATATCTTTGAATAAACCCCTTTTAGTATTTATGAACTTGGGTAACATCTTGGGAACCGGTTCATCTTCGCGGATACAAGTTGTACTCTTCCGCTTTAAAGTGGCATCGAAAGCCGAGGGCTCCATGAGCCCACCACTAAATTCACTCATGGAATTGAAAAAGGGCTAAAAACGGATTATTTATAGGTCAGAACAAATTAAATTTATTTAGTTTAAAAAAGAGCGCCTTTGAATTCGACTTTCCCGCCCTTTTTTACTTTTCCTTTTCCAACATTCATAGTGATGTGCCGAGTTTCAGGTAGACTCGAGTACCTTGCAAGTATTCATGTACTCGAGTACCAGGTCCGGTACTCGAGTACTTCATTGAATTTGAGTAACATAACGTTTCTCACTTCCAAAACCACAAGAAACGATAAAATCTATATCTATACAATAAATAAAATTGAAGTGTCTGTTTGTAATCTATTTAAACAATAAATAAAATTGAAGTGTCTGTTTGTAATGTCAGAATAACAGCTTTTTACTAAATGGCTATGAAAGTATAAACGGTACCTATAACAAAAAAGCTATTTTTAAGTTTTTTGTCTTTCTGTTTGTTCCGGGCAATCTCCGAAACGGCTGGACCGATTTTGACAGGACTCTATATTTATTTTAAACTAGCTGGGACCCGCGGTTTCACCCGCGTTTAATTTAAAAGAAATTTAGAGTACTTCGACATACACACTTGACATGGAATAAATATATTGGATTTGAAGGGATTTTTTTTTTTTACGCGGAACCCTTATAATTTTTCTAAAATAAAAGTAGCCTTAGTTATTTCTTATAACATCATTTCAAACAGACACTTCAATTTTATTTATTTGTATAGAGTATAGATTAAACGCGGGTGAAACCGCGGGTCCCAGCTAGTTAAGTCATAAAATACAATGTCAGCGGTTAACAAAACCCTGCAAGCTGCAGCGCGGCAAAGAGCTTGGTTACAAGTACTACGTGTTGGTCCGCAACTAGGATCTTCATGAAGAAAAATGATCAATCTGATCGTATTACCGTCAGTAGTCAAGAAATTTTGAAATCTGTTGTATGACTCACAAGGTTAGTAAGTAATAGCATGTTCCTGCGTTTTTAATGATTACCATTCAATAAATCACATAGAATATATTACTAAAACGTTCGTGGTCTGAAAACAAAAACAAACTTATCACATTAAGTCCCTACAGGACTACGATATATTGCTGCTTACGGAGGACTTCGCTTAATGGTGGCGTTTATGACTCAGAATTGTTCGATGAAAGATACATAATACACAGACGACATCACGGGTCTAGCAGATACAGAATGCGTAAAGAGGGATGGCGTTTTGGTCGCGGTTGCTAGGTATTTAAAATCGTGTCGACTGCCACACCTAGTCACCCAGTCGCCACACGAACTCTTCGTGTGAAGATCTCTGGATCAGCATTGACACGGACTCTCAAGGAAATAAAAACCAGAAGTTATATATTTGTGGTGTCTACCTACCTCCACCGATGACATATGAGACCATTCAATATTTTTAAATATGCTCAAAATGCGCTGACCAATAGTTAGTGAAGTCTTATTATTGGTGACTTCAACCTGTTTTATCAATTACAAAACTAGTGAGGAACCTCAAGTAGGCCAGACTACCCCCCAAACCAGTAATAATAGTGACGTGAGCAGATGCTTCTTAGACTTTACTATTAACGACCTCTGCCAATACAACCATTTATTGATTATCAAATCAAGAACATTAGACCTAATTTTCTCTAACATTCCATTGCAAAATCTCAATCGCTGCCAGACACTTATGACACTGGAAGATCCCTTGCATCCAACAATTGCATTCTCTATTCCGATTATTGTTCTGCAGGTTAAACCTACTATCCAACCTGATTTCTGTATAGAAGACAAGACAATATGTTATTTTTACTTGAATCTATTGATTATGAGGGAGAACTCAGGGATTGCGCTACGGTTGACGATATGGTAAATTCCCTATATTAAATGTTGCTAATCAAATTATTGCATGTTTATTTTGTTTTGCTTGAATATTAAGTATTATAAATATTTTTTTTGCCCCACACTACGATTTCTCCTGTATCGTGGGTGCGTTTACAGACATGAATTCCACATACAATACACCCAGACCCGGAACAACTACCTGCGGATCATACAAATATTTGTTCCGTGCGGGAATCGAACCCGCGACCATAGTATATTTTATTGTTATGAAGCTACTGTTCCAATATAAATTAAATTTTTCTTTGTTGGTGCACCTAGATATATAAGAGCACGTTGTGGCTTCCTATAATTGGCGGTACACACCAAACACAAGCTTATGTACCAATTTATAATATTCCATGTGTGTGTAACCTCTTTTTTTTGGGACAAGCCCGCCACACCTTCCCAACCACTGCATCTCCTGTAAGCCAGGAACTACAATGGCGACCACCGAAAAGAACACCGACCAATGAAGCTCGGTGTGTCCCAGAGAACTGAATAACTGTCTTGGAACCCGCAACGAAATTAATCGGAAAAGAAAAAGGAGGAGTAGGAAAAAATATACGTTCCACTTCCCTCCGTAGCAAGCAGGAGACAGAAAAAATACTATAGGCCATAGGCACAATAATTGGGAGTGTACAACTAGGATACGCCTAGTTGCCAAGCACCACGGGTACAAAAATGTTTATAAATATTTAACTACGGGTCCTATGTTGTGAGCTATTGTGACTGATTCCAATAGTAGGTATGGCAAAAACGAATGCACGGAAATTCGTCTTAGTTGCAACAAGGTCTGTATAGTAAACAGCTCCGGATGAAACTTGCAAGGTGTCACACATAATATTGCGTTCATCTTGCTAAATAATACACTCCCACAGGATATGATGTGCATACTGCTCATATTCACAGTCCGGTGTTGAACATTTGCAGAATGGTGAGGCAACATAATAAATAAATAGATACTGGAACATTTTGTTGTTCATAACAGTTTGGATTGTTTAATTTATAATAAATAATACTAACCCGTAGTTATTAATTTTTGTACTAACAAATGGGTCTTTGTAGACACAATGTTTTTTTTTTGACATAAACGGCCCCGCACTAGTATTTCTCCTGTGTCGTGGGTGCGTTTACAGACATGAATTCCACATACAATACAGCCAAACCCAGAACAACTACCTGCAGATCATACAAATATTTGTTCCGTGCGGGAATCGAACCCACGACCCGGAGCGCAGCAGCCGACTGTTTCAGCCACTGCACCAACCGTGCCGTCAATTTATAATAATTAATAAATGAATTATTATTACATGTCTCTCTCTTCACGGGTTTATATCCCCTGTAACGAGAAACCCAGTCTTTTGATAGGCTTACGCGGGGACATAGATCCAACACGCAGAGTCCCTGAGAATTTTAATCTAAATTGTAATGGGACACTAACCGGGGACTCTCCATGGCTGCACTATAAAAATGCAGTTTTGGATAATCCCCGGAGGTGTAAAACTATTGTATGAGAAGGAAACTACAATTATGAGGTTTACTGCAATGGGTTCTAAATGGATTAAATACTTCTAAAAACAGAGAAAAACGTCCATTTGCCTTTCAATCTTTGTAGTGAAATTCTTTGGCAAACGGTGACTCAATGGGCCCCCTAAATGACCACCGACAGGGAGTAACACAGGTATGGGCAACGCGGGGTGTCGAGAGGTGCGGCACCGGTTTTACCATCACGCGTCTTGTAGACACGGAGCGGGTATCCCCGTTATTACGCCAGTAGAAACTTCCATCCGAGCAAATAGCTCTGGCGGCCCCCTTTGATCGGCCAACTAAGGCAAGCTTCCAAAATCTACACTCGTGGAGTTTTGACTCCAACCGACAAAAGTCGAGCCGGAGACGAGGCCCTGACCGACGCTCTGGAGCATTCGGCTACGCAGTGTCGCCACTCACATTCAGGTCGCCACAAGCTGCCCTGCGTTCTTAATAGATCTCCTTATGGTGTACTTTTTATTTTGTATCAAAAGGGAGGAATACCTGTAGAAGCTGCTTTAATCTGCCCTCCGGGATTGCGTTATCCTATGGTTAGGTAACGATTGCCCAGGGGGGTATTATTATTATTAACTACAATGTCAGCCTCATGAGCGTGGCTTACTTGCCGAAACTCGTCATCGTGTCGTTTTTTTAAATTGGAAATTTCACGTAGATGTATTACTAGAGGAGCGTGGGCTTATAGCCGTAGTAACAAAGTCATCGCAACATGATGATAAAACTTGTAATGTAAAGGCACGAACCGTTATAGTACCGTGTCCGATAAATACTTAGCAATTATAAAGTTCACTGGTTCGGCATCGGAGCGTATGGATTTTCTTGGTTTGTATTGATTCTCATGGAACTATCTTCATTGTTCGGCAAAACCGCACCGGACGTCGGCATTGATACAAAGTAAAACAGCCGATGCTCCGAATGCTCCGACGCAGAGCCAGAGCGCAGCTTAAAGTAACTACCACAGAGTATCTAACTGCGGGGAACCTTGAATATGTGACCCTCTCTTGACTAGAAGGCTGGAATCACCCTTGGTGATGACTGTAGTATATTGTTACTTTACTAGCAATACTATCACACAGGAAGAAGTTTTTGCCAAACCTCTGAATTTAATTCTTTGCCGGAAACAAAGCTCTAAGTTACAATTTACGCCATCCGATGGGTGAAGACCTGAACTTTTCCATTTACTATACTCGCTATAAAGGTAAAAAATAAAACAATATTATCTTAAAAGTTAATGTTCTAAAAACCTTCAAGGATTAACTTGGCCTAACCCCTGAACTTCAAGTTCAAAGGGAACACCTACATCTTGATCGAAGTTACGTCGAAATATCTTTCGAGGCATCACTGATTTACTTACTTTACTATCAAGAATTTTAACCAATCTCTCTTTTTGTTGTCGCGTTAATGGAAACAAAGATTTTAGTGTCTCTTGGTTTTGATCTTTTGAAGGTTTCGAAGCTATTACATTTAGCAGCCACTGAGGAACGTAAACGTTATTGTTGTCTTCATTATGTGGCAATATTTTTCGTTTTCCTTCTTGGTAGGCTCTTTTGTTAAGATAAATAGATTCACGCTTTAGATTAGCTTCAACAAAACTTCCATAATCTTCATAATCATTGTCTGATGCTTCATTCGTTTGTGAGAGTAGGCGTTTTATTTGTTTTGCCACTACATCTTCGTCTTCTATTTGTGTTAAATCGAAAACTACAGCTTCCACGTTTGATTTCTTATCATTACTTCTGCTGTCGAGGAGATTATCTAAATCGACATTTTCGAGCAATTTTGCACCTCCTTTAGTTGTACTTTGTGATTTTAAAACATTCAGTTTCGAAAGCAAACGGTCTACATCTGATAAGTCGAGGACAACTGCGTCTAAATCATCGCTGACTTTATAGTTTCTTATGTTTCTCGAATCGTATCTTAAGTCATTTTCACTATCGTCGTTTCTACTCCTGGCACATTTCTTTCCCTGGCAGCGCAGACTATCCCTATCATTATCATCATCTTTATCATTTCTGTTGCATTTATGCCCTACACACCGTAGACCATCCCTATTATAACTGTCGTCACCTCTGTTGTCTTTTTTATTACGTATATCATCCTTGTCGTACATAGGTACATCATCATTATTATTATTTCTATCATCGTCATTTTTATTATTTCTATTTCTATTACAACTGTAACCTACACAGCGTAACGGATTTTTATATTTTCCGTCATCTGCCAAATTCTTTTGTAGATTGCCGAGGAGAGCTAGAATGTCATTAGCACTGTTGTATTCAATCTCTTCACCGGCCTTATTTTGTCCATACTTATCACTTTTAAGTACCACTAACTTATCAAGAACTTTATTGTCGTTATCACTAAGCCTCTGCAAATTATAAGGCTTTTTTCTGTGGAATAGATTGAGGGTTTGTATATTGGCTAGGATTGGGTCATTGAGTTCTAAGGGTTTCTTTGATGCGTGATACCGTACGGAATGAGATTTGTCGTTATGGTAATATTTCCGTGGTTTCTCGTCATGCGATACACGACCTCTGTCCTGGTAACGGGTCTTCGGGCCCTCTGCATGTTGACTTAAACCTATATCGTATTTACCTTGGTTAGACAGCGCTTGTAATATTCTTTGAAGCTCATTTTCGTTCTTCACTAAATAAGAATCGTCATTATAAGTTGGTTTCCCACATGTAAACGTTATTATTCCAAATAGAATAAAGTATGAGATCTTAAACGCCATTCTTAAAAATTTAAGTTCGTATCATGCTAAATTTCTTATCCAAGCTAATAATAATAAAATATGTAGTATGGGTTTCGGTTATAGGAAAATATAATTGATTGCAAAACTAGTTAAAGGTGAAGCTATCCACGTCTAATCGACCGTGAGATTGGAAAACTAAGATAAGTTACTCAAATCGTGATATATTTATGAGTTCCATGCGATAATTACTTTTCTGCTTGCATTATCATGACGGAACGTGAAATACCTACACATTTTTTCTCTCACTCTTCCTTATCCGACGCACCGTGAATACTGTTAACCGGCCTAACTTTACATGTACATACACTCCAATCTAGAGCAACCATCTGTAGGCTATTCGATTGATCTGTGTGGGGATCAAACTCGCGACCCAGAGCACAGAATGTTCGGAATGTACATGTTTGACTCTTACTGACTAACACGTCACGACGTTCTCAATGCACACTGCGCCGAGATCACATGATTTGGTTTTGTCCATGACCCCGGTCCACCTAGTATTTTTTTCCACTCAATCCATGTATTTCTCTATGTCCCCCGCTATCGGGCTAATATTGTGCACGGCGTGGCTCCAATATGCTGTGTACTCTTTTACAGCGTGCTGCGCTATGTGATTAATGCATATGGCGCAGACATACACCTTTGTTTTGATAACATGCTTGATTTACTCATCAATGGTCCCGATAAAAAGCCACTTGTCATTTGAAAACAATTGTTGTTTCGTGGCGATAATTGTTATAATTCAGAACACTCACTGTCATTTACTTTTCACAAGGTATAAAATAAATAATGGTTCTCCTTTAATCATTTTAATGTCATTCCAGTAAAGAATAGACTCCTCCTCACCATTTTCTAGATTAAGGGGGGAGACGTAATATCGGGAGCACGGGGAGTAGCATCCTTCTGGGAGCCAATAATAACATAGGTACTGCGATTACCATTCCCTTTAGCAAGCTTGGTAATTATGGCAGTATTCTCCCAAAGCCGTGTTGTAGCGGTCAATATTCAGTAAAGGACGTTTACAACTTATAGAAAATGTAGGTTTTGTTCTCTACTAGAACGTCGTCATAATTATGGTACCAAAAAACTCTTCGCGAGATCTTTGTAAATAAGTTCATATTAAAATGAAATCTCGTTCAATTTCACAAAGAGAATTATTTTAATGTGACAAAAAAAAAACAAGATACGCGTAAATGTAATAGTCAGCGTCATTCATGCTTTAAAGTTTTGGGTGTGATGTAGTTAAACGCATTGCGGAGAAAACTGAATAAAATAAAATGATCATAGTAAATGTTACTCGAAATACCTCTAAATTAGGACTTATTATATCTAGTTTCTTACTTTTAACTTTGATAGGAAGCTGTTTATGTCGGTTCCGATTACCACTGCCTCCACATTATTGCCAAGTATGTATTTCTTGTGGTCGTTTGAATCGTTGTCGTTATCATAATTTCCACTTCTGCTGCATGTGTGTCCTCTGCAACGCAGATGGTCTCTGTTGGCCCTATTTGTCCTATCATCCATGCCATATGTGTTCTCCGTATAGCGCAGATAATCCCTGTCTTCATATTTATCAACTAAACTTCTGCCGCAGCTATCACCAAGACATCGCATACTATCTCGGTTGTTTCTATCATCATCGTCTCTAATCCTTCCACATCTCTTCCCGTTACAACGTAAGTCATCCTCCTTTTTCCTGATCTCAGTTTTATCGCGCCTAGCATCTCTATTCCTGGCACATGTATTTCCTCTACAACGCAAGTTGTCTTTGTTATTATCATGATCTGTTAGGTCTTTATTATCATTGCCGGATATGTCTTTAGCATCCTGTTCAACAGCGTCGCTAAAACTCATTTCACTGATCATGTCATTACCTAAACTGTGCAACTTAACGTTATAGTTTTCATTACCTTTTATTATTTTATCGATATCATTGAGGAATTGTTGAACTTCATTAACATTCTTGTTTTCGTTCTCGTCGCCAGCCCTGATGTACCAAGGTGCTTTTGCTTGGTATCCACCCAATTTTGGTTTCCGGCAATTATAACAATCTTCCTTTTTAAATTTCTTTTTACACATTCTGTCGCTTTCCATTTCCATTATGTGATTTATTTCATCGTTATCGTTGTTGCCAGATCTTGCTATATTTTTTAACATCTTTCTAGCGAAGATATTGACCGTCTGTATGTTGGTTAGGTTTGGATGATCGTCAACGTGTCTGTGTAATGCCTCATTATGAAGATGGTGCGATTGGTGGTTGTTATGAAAATTATATTGTTTATCATCGTAATGCGATATACGAACTCTGTCACTGTGGTGAGTCTTCGGACCATCTTCATGATGAGTTAATACTATATCATATTTCCCACGTTGATTTGACAACTTTTGCAACCAATTATGAAGTCTGCTATTAACTTTAACGATGTGAGAATCTCCATTATTACTTGGATACCCATCTGAAGTATATGATAATACTCCAAATAGAAGGAAAAATATGATTTTTACTGTCATTGTCCAAAATTGCTTAGAACCATAGTGAATTTATTGTGGTTCTTATAATAACAGTAACTTTACAGAAACTTGATATTGGAAATATTATTGATTGTGAATCTAGTTAAAAGTAACGTTATCAACGTCTAATTGAGTGTGAGATTGAAAAACAAAAATATATTATGTATAGCATCACAGCATTCCTGTGAGCATTATTATGTCAGAACAGATCGTATGTGATATAGGAAATTATATACTATTTTTCATGTTACTTTTATTTATTTTTACTTTGATATCCTTCATATTCATATAAATAAAATATAAAGTAAATGCCATTATTTTTCAAATCTATACTAGACTAAAGCTTAATCACTAAAAATGAAAAAAATGGTGAAGGATGGCTTTATATGAGCACTATCTTATATTGACGTTCAAAAAGAGCTATTTTTCATACCAAGACATGTTGTCGTTTCGATTGCTTTTTTCTTAAATGTTACGTCATATGAAAGAGAAAGAAAGAAAAGAAAGAAACATTTATTTCTACGCACCAGACAACACACTACACCCATCATAAAACAATCAATACAGACGAGACATATTTAGAACTAAATAAAAGCAAAATGTTACTACTCCACAAACAAAAGAATAATGTAGAAATAAAACAGTAATAGGTAGGTAACCCTTTTTAGAATGATTGTGCTTTATGTACTTTATATGAGATGAGCATAATTTATATTATCTATGACCGATATTATCATTTTCATCACGACAACACTTTATCGAGTTACCCACGTCATTTTAAAAGTACAATAGTAGACAAGTTACACAATAAATAAAATCCTAATATGCATGTCTGTGCTGTGCGTCGTATGTGCGCAGAAATAGGTGATTGTTCAGCTTATTACTGTGACATTGGACGGACCTAATGCCACCAGCGCTGGTTTTCAACAATAATATCTCTTACAATTATGAAACATATACATTTAGTTAAGGTCTGATCATCTGCTAAGAGACGGGCAGTAGAGTTCGTCAACGATAGGGAGTATAAGGGAGTAAAACAGGTATAGTTATCTTGGGTGTGGACTGTGGAACGACGAGAAAATGTTACGACTGAAGCTGAGAGCTGGTGAATAGAACCTTTGACGTTGAATGAGGACTGTGATTAAAAATATAGTTTTATTAATTAATTTAAACCTTTAAACACATACACATTATGCCGGCTACGAATAGCAAAAAAATTAAAAGTTGGTTTTTTGATTTTTGAAAAAAATGGAATAGACAACGATACGGACAACCACAATTCTCCAATTTCTATTACAATAGATAACCGCTTTCTTTTTCTTAATTTATATTATTTAATAAAAATGAATGCCGAAAAATAACCTTGCCAGTGTTAAAAGATATATTGGTTGGCTGATGGCTGTTAGTCATTGGAGCAATCTTTAACAGAGATAATTGCGGTTTTTGGCTCTTTCACGAACTCTGCTACAGATCGATGCAATTTACACATGCTAAATATGTAAATTAGTAGTTTTTATTTGTTTCGATAGCGCGTTCCTGCCGTTTTGATTTTCTTAGTTGAAAATGACACCATCTGGTTTAGAATTCTTGTTATTCATTTTGCTGTAGCTCAGGAGACTGGCCAAATCAATATTTTCAAGTAATTTCGCTCCACTTAGTTCATTATGATTGGCGTTTATATCTGATAGTAAGCGGTCTAAATCAGCCATGTCGAGGACTACTGCATCTATTTCATCGCTAACTTTGTATTGTCTAGGCCACCTAAGTAGTTCCTTTTGTTGTTTTTGTAAATCCTCGTCACTGTCATCATCTCTACTTCTAGCACAACTGTTTCCCAAGCAGCGCAGATCATCTTTATTATACACGTCTTCATCATCTCTACTTCTTCCACATTTGTTTCCAACACATCGCAAATTATTTCTGTCATCCCAGCCATTGTCATTCCTATCATATCTACTTTCACCGCATCTATCACCAACACAACGTAGATTGTCTCCATCGTTTCTGTCATCATCATCATCATCATCCCTACTACTGCCACATCTGTCACCAACGCAATGTAAATTCTCTTTATCGTTTCCTTCATTGTCATCCCTATCATTTCTACTTCCGCCGCATCTGTTACCAACACAACGCAAATTTTCTCTTTCATTACCTTCATGGTCATCCCTATAATTTATACTTCTGCTGCATCTATTACCAACACAACGCAAATTTTCTCTTTCATTACCTTCATTGTCATCTCTATCACTTCTACTTCCACCGCATCTGTCACCAACACAACGCAGATTGTTTTTATCATTCCTGTCATTGTCATCTCTATCATCTCTACTTATTCCGCATCTATCTCCTGCACAACGTAGATTATCTCTATCATTTCTGTCATAGTCATCTCTATCGTCTCTGCTAGTGCCACATCTATCTCCAATACAACGTAGATTGTCACTTTCATTTCTGTCATTTTCGTCTCCAGTTTCTCTGTCGTCTCTGTTTCTGCCACATCTATTTCCTCTGCAGCGCAAGTTCTGGCCATCATAATAGTTCTTGTTTCTGTCATAATTATCGTCTCTATCTCTGTCATAATAGTCTCTATTTCTATTTCTGCTTTTTTCGGCTCTATTACTTCTAGCTCGGCTACATCTGTTACCAGCACAGCGTAATTCAATGTCATAGTTGGCTTTACCTTCTAGATTATTATCGAGTTCTCTCAAATGATGTAGAACTTCATCAAGATGGTCGTTTTCATTCTTATCGGCCAATCTACCAATAGTCCTCAAATTATAGTTTTGGCATGATGAACATTCTCTGTCATTTTGTAAAGCCAGTAACCGTTCAATTAAATTATTATTATCGCCAGCAGGTTTTGCCACAGTTGAAGGCTTTTTTCTATGTAACATATTGAGGCTTTGTAGATTAGCTAAGCTCGGACGGTTGCCAGTATCCATGTGTTTTTCATGTGAACCGTGGTGAGATCCTCCATGATGATAGTCGTGATGAAAAGGGTGTGGTCTTTCATCGTGAAGGTATATACGAGCTTTGTCCTCATGATGTGTCTTGGGGCCATCCTCGTGGTGACTTAACGCTATATCATATTTACCTTCTTGTTTAGAAAGTTCTTCGAACAACTTTTGTAGGTCATTTTGGCCAGAGTAGGAATCTCCGTTGTGAGCTGGCTTCCCATTAGAAAAGGTTATTATTCCAAATAGAATAAAACATGAGATATCTGATGTCATTGTTCAAAATTTACTTGTTACCATTCTGTTTCCAAACTAATAATGACAGTAACTCCAATATAACTTTTGATTATAAGGAAGTATAATCAATTGCGAAACTAGTTATAGATGAAAATCGACGTCTAATTAAGCGTGAGATTAGAAATTTAAGATATGACGACGAGCTTAACTAGTTTTGCGCTGATAATTACTTATCTGTAAGCAATATAGCTCGTATTATTGAAGCCAGATGCACGTGCAGTTTTTATGTAATATTATGATATACGATTGATATATGATTTGAAAACTCTTCTATCGCGAGAAGTTCAATGGAACTACTTGCCTTTTTTGTTTTATTTTTATTTTTTATTTATTAGACCCAGTGGAAGTTTGTCATAAACGTCCACCCCGGGGAAGGAAGAAGGGGCATGCCGGACTCCTACCGGGTCAAACCACTGGGGCAGTCATCTTTGGCAACTTATATTTTTTTATTGATATCCAGTTGAAATTCTACATGAACTTCCTTCGCCCCGGGGAAGGGTGAAGGGGTATGCCGGACTCCTACCGGCTAAACCCATTGGAGCGGTCATCTTCGGCACATCACGGGGGCTCCAGGTCCTCATATGATCACACTAGAGCCGCCCACTGGTGCCACGCCTATAGGCACATCTCGGAGAGGGTGACTGTAAAGCCGTCACCCACCACGGGGATTGTAAAGGATCCACCGAAGCGTCCCTGTGCGCTGTGCTATACGCACACGGTAGCGCGTCACCACATGCGCGCCACCGTATTTTCGTGGGCACGCAAATTCCCCAATCTACGCATCCGCGAACCCAGATGTCTTATAGCGATGGCAGGGGGTTTCAGGCGTATGGGAATTAGGTGCCAGGGCGGTTCTTACCCCGGCGCCATGTCCTCCTTCATCGAGCAGGATCGGCCTTCTCCGGCTCCGGCTCTCCCGCTCTGCAGTCTCCCTTTGGAGCGTGACGCTCTCGCAGAAGGAGACCGACTGCACTCCAATTTTCATGCTCTGCCAACATAGCCGCCAGGCAGAAAAAGATCTTGCCCGATCCGATCGACCAGGATCCGCCGATCAGCAGCCCACGCAGGGCATGCCTCGAGCATACGCTGAATTCCTGACAGCCGGGATGACCATACAGAGGCGCCCCGTAGAGGGCCACAGACCGCACGACGCCCATAGTGATGGCGAATTTCCTCACTCGGTCCCCTAAGATTGCGCAGCATCCGGTGTAATGCACCCACTATCGACTGATCATCCCCCAATGAGGTGCTCGAAGTGCTACTCGAAGTCCCAGCGACTGCCCAGGGTGAGCCCCAGATACTTCATGTACTGGCTCACCCTGATTTGCGCGTCACCAACACGTTTCCACGAACTGGTGGTTCTCTGCTCTGTGGCAGTTTGGTTGTGGTCGTGGAAGGCGGTGGTACGCACGTGGTCACGTGCCGCCGTATGCACAGCACAGCGCACAGCCAGGCTCCGGGGAATCCTTTACATTCCTCCCCGAGAAGTGCCTGGGGGCGGCCTTTTTACAGTCGCTTGACCACTTTACAGTCATCCCCTCCGAGATGCGTCTATAGGCGTGGCCAATGGGCTGCTCTAGTGTGATCTTATGAGGACCTGAAGCACTCTTCGGTGCCGAAGATGAGCGCTCCAGTGGTTTTAGCCGGTAGGAGTCCCTACATATACAGGCTTACCCAGGCATACCCCTTCGCCCTTCCCCGGGGCGGAGGAAGTTAATGATGAATTTTCACAGGGACTAATAAAAAAATGGGATTAGCGAATCAAGTAAACGTCAAAGTAGGTGAAAGAAGCAACCGAATTCTACGCAGAGAGAGTTGAGAGGCGTACCTAACTAGTACATAATATTATAAATCTTGGAAAATATAAGCTATCCAAGAATCGTAAATATATTCTTGGCAATCGGATTAGTTGTTTTGCGTGCATCTTATAAAACACACGAACCTTTCACCATCTTTATAACGTAATGATAATAAGATACATGATGGATTGAGAACCCGAAGAAGGTAACTGGTTTATGCTAGATATAGCAGGCAGATAGATGCACTTTCTTGGCCGTAGATCAGGGGTAGCTGACACCAGGCACAGTAAATTGAAACACAAAGTTATCCAACGTTTACATGGTATAACTATATTTACATTTAGAAACCAGAACAACTTTAAAATTTATTAATTCAATGGGGGCTTCAAATAGCCGTGGATTTTCATCACTATTGGAACAGCGTGGTGCATCAGCATTTCATTAGCAGGATCAGCATCATTGATTCTTCTATTATTCATGAAACCACGTGAGTAATCCATGTAGTCCAATTTCCTCCTAGAGTTCTTCTTTTCATTGTTCTCGAAATGCTTTAAGTTGTGCTCGAAGTCCTTGAGAGTGCCGCCTTCAGCACTATCCATTCTATCGTGATATGCAAAACCGTCGTAAGATTTTCTTGCCAGGAAGGTTTTTGCAGGATTTATACTCTTTAGTATATACTGACCAAGTTGAGTTCCATCTTTATCGTCACTCTGGAAATACCGCCTGTATTCGGCTTCTTCCGATTCTCCGCTACCGTAATCCATTGCGGGTGTTTCTTGGAGCATTTTTTTGTCGTTCATCAGGTTTGTCATGTCAAACCTGTCATTAGTATCGGTAAAACTCACGTCTGGCCGAATGGCATTTATTTCAAATTGAGTGAGCACAGAAGGAGACAACAGGATGATGCCGAAAAGACAAAGTACTGCGTTCTGTAAAAAAAAACTGTTGGCTTTTGTAATACGATCTGTCATACTTAAAACTTTTCTTTAGTGATTTTTTATTATTCCGTGGGTATCTTACTATGACAACAGTATTTTTATGAATTAATATATTTATTTCCAACAATCCTCCAACCTCGTGTTTGTCTTCTGTATCGTGGGTATAAAGACCCGGGAATTTTCCCGAATAGAACATATATTTGCATGCCATACATATTGATGTAGGCCATGCAAATATATGTTCCATGCGAGAATCGAACCCGCGCCTTGTAGCGCAGTAATCCAGTCGCTTACCCACAAATCTAACCATGTCGTCTATTCCGTGCAGTCCTCAAAATATTTCTTTAAATTTTCTACGTTCAAGTAACTACCATCTGACTTTTGATCAGACTTTTTTGAACTTGACTTGGCAATTTTGTTACATTTACCACGGGAATGTGTGGCTCTGTATAGATATGAATTGGTTGTAAAAAGTAAATCCGGAAGCCACTGTACTCCGGATATTAAATAGTTGTCATTTACGACATCCTTAGAAACTTGTGTTCGTAACTTTGGAAGGTTTACTCGCGTCGTATAGACCGTAGTATAATAAAAGATATCATTTTATTTTAGATTGGCTTGGCTGAATCTAACAATTTCACGTACTAACAGAAAAATATCTTACCATTTTATATTTCTCGGTTTTAATATTTTTTTCTGAGGTTATTTCAACATTAAATGTATTTTAACTCCAAGGCATTATGATTCCAATTTTACGGTTATACTTTCAATTAACTTTACGATAACCTGTAATATTATAAGGAAGTTAGTTCTTTTAATCCTCAGGGCTTTTTCCTACAATCTTGTCTATCACCTCACTATGTGTGTATGTGAGAAGGGTTACCCGGGGCACTACCAAGCTACACTGTTAGTATTGGCGTAGGGAATATTTTTTCCCTTCTGCCATATTAACCAGTAGTGTAGTCTTGGGCAAAGTCGGTCGCCACTGGGAACTCTCAATTTAGTTCGCAGTTCTATGGCGAGCTAGATCGCTCTTTTAGTTGAAGTGAGAAAGATAAATCAGGTTTTAGATATTAATAAATATTAAATGCTAACGTGTGGAATGCTCGGAATGCCACCACTCCATTTCATCCCGTGGGTATCGTAAAAGTCGACTAAGGGATTAACCGGAGGATGGGCAGCAGCGTCCTTCGAGTACTTTAACAACTCAACTGCGATCGCCAATCCGTCTGTCAAGCGTGGCGATTATGGCAAGACCGGGGGGCATGATGGCAATGAGCACACAACACACCCATATCGGTCGTTGTAGTGATTTTTGGGGGAGGCCTAGACACAGCAGTGGACTTCATTCGGCCGAAATGATGATGATGATGATGGACAGTTTTTTTTAAATTTGTTGTGTTGTTCTTATCTTAAGTCCGTCTCGGAAAAGGAACGAACGAACTAAAGACCCGGCGGAGCTGGGACCTAGTCGGCGTAGTTCGTCTAAAACAGTCTTTCCCAACGTGGGCGATAACGCCCCCTTGTGGGCGCTGCAGGCCTAAAGGGGGGCGGTAAGAGACCCAGAAAAAAAAGGGGGCATTGTGTAGGGCTTTGGGGTCGATTTATAATTTCATCTACCTAGCTAGGAAGACTCTTAGACACCGACTGAGCTCTCGACTCTCGACTACATCTTGTGAACATAAACTAATATTAATTAAGATATAGCTCAAACTCGGTGCGATATAAAAGACCGCGGGCAATCATGTTTTAACAAGTTTTTGTTAAATAATCCGAATTGTACATTCCTATACCAATCGGCTGGTTCTATAATACTTGTTCTTGCTTGTAGAGTACGATTGGGCGTCGAATGAGATAAACGAGTTTATGCACGTTTGTCGTATTCCTGTTGGTGCGTGCTGCTTATGCAATCCTATATAAACGACGTAAATTTATTTTATTTTCATTTGCGGTTTCGCGCATAATAGATAAGCAGTACTTGATTTCAACACTTACGTATTTCTTAAAACAAAGCAATGTCGGAAGTAAAAAAGAAGAGACGGCAATACTCTGCGGAATATATTAAGTTCGGATTTATTGAAAATCCCACAAACCCGTCGTCGCCTTTGTGTCTTCTATGTCTAAAAACATTTTCGAACGAAGCAATGAAGCCTTCAAGACTGCAAGATCATTTGAATAAAATGCATCCAGATAAGACAGAAAAGAATGTAGCATATTTTCAAGACCTAGAGAAGAAGCATAATACTCAGCCAAGTGTATCAAAACTATTTTCGGCGGCTGCTAAGCAAGATGACGACGGACTTCGAGCTTCGTACAATATCTCTTTGTTAATTGCTCAAAAAGGCAAACCACACAACATCGGAGAAGAGTTAATTTTGCCAGCAATAAAGGAAGTAATAACTACTGTGCTTCATAAACCGGCCGCAGATATTATCCGAAAAATTCCTTTGAGTAATAATTCTGTGCAAAGACGAATTGACGAAATGGCTGAAAACATTGAAGAGTCATTGTGCAATCATCTGAGGACTAGTCAATTCTCAATTCAGCTCGATGAGTCCACTTTACCAACTAATGAAGCGTTGTTGCTATCTTACGTGAGGTTTATTAAAGATGAGAAAATACGTGAAGAACTATTGTTTGCCAGAAATTTGGAGACAAATACAAAAGGCGAAACCATATTCAATACATTGGAAAAGTTTTGTGAAGAGAAAGAGATTCCTTTGAAAAATATTATATCAGTTGCTACGGATGGCGCTCCGGCTATGACAGGGCGCCATAAAGGCTTCATAGCATACTTAAAGAATAAAATTCCAGATGTCCTTGCTATACATTGCGTTATTCATAGACAACATTTGGTTGCTAGAAACTTAAGTGAACGACTATTTCAATCACTGCAATATGTCATCAAAGCAGTCAATAAAATCCGTAGCAGCTCTTTGAACGATAGATTATTTCATCAGCTTTGTGTTACTAATGACGAAGATTTCAACCGTTTGTTGCTTCATACTGAAGTTCTTGACTGTCAAGAGGCAATTGTCTGATTCGATTTTACAACCTGTTTGACTCTATGATAGAGTTCTTGGAAACTAAAGATACAGAACTGCGCAACAAGCTCATAACATCAAAGAATGATATAGCTTCCATGACAGACCTCTATAAAATGTTCAACGACATGAACCTCCAACTGCAAGGCGATGAACTAAATTGAATTAAAACAAAAAATGTCGTTGCTGCTTTCGCAGCCAAACTGCTTCTGCACAAAAAGAATATGGGCAGACGTGAGTTTCACAATTTTCCGAATTTATCAGTATACTGCAGTAACGACGACTTGTTGCCTACTGCCACCATTTGGAAAACCTCCACATTGACTTCACCGAACGATACCAGGACATTTTAAACTTGGAAATACCAGACTGGGTGTTGGATCCGTTTTCAAATGTCAACACAGCAATGTCATCTCAGCTGGAAGAAGAACTTATAGAATTGACAACAAACGAAGAAATAAAAATCAAGTTCAAAAATGGATATCAAGAATGTTGGCTACAAAAACCGATCCCGCGTTTGTACCCTGGATTGTGGTCAATTGTTCAACGATTTTTGATAGCATTCCCATCGTCATATTTGTGTGAACGTGGATTTAGTGCTGTGGCAACGCTGCTTACTAAAAAGAGAAATCGTTTGCGTGTTACCGAACGTGGCGACTTGCGGCTGTTTTTGAGTAAATTGGAACCTGATATCAACAAACTTATTGAACAGCATCAGATTCAACCTTCACATTAGTTTTTATATAAGAATTGATTATGTTTGTTTTATTTTCAATAAAAGATACTTTGTCCGAATACTATAAATTTGCGTTTCAATAATCAGTTATAAGTACTTAGCGGTTTTTAAGTATGTTTAAAAAGGGGGGCGTTAAAAAATAATTTATTCTTAAAGTGGGCAGTAGACAAAAAAAGGTTGGGAACCCCTGGTCTAAAAGAACGCTCTTACGAACTTACGTTCGCGAACTTGTGAAACTGACACAACTGTAGACCTATCTACAGTTGTGTCGTTGGTATTATAAACAGAGCTCATATGTTCATTGCCCACTGGAATGACAATCAAACTACGAGACGGATGGCTGACTGGTTTATTAACAAAATGCATACCCACAAAAACATAAACAAAGTTATTATCAAATACCCTACATTAACCCCCTTTTAAAATAAAGAATAACAAAGTAATACAAAAATATAAAAATATCAACATACAATAAGAATCATATAAAATAAAGCTAGATTTAAAATCTATCCTTATTCTGTGCCCGTACATGCGCACGTATTGCGCGGGCAGATGCGCCCGCCACCGGGGGCGGCGACGGCGCGAGCGGGCCCGGCGCCGGCACACTCGCTCGGACTGCGGCCTCCGCCTCCGCATCCAGCTCACCAGATGTATCACACGCATCCTCAAACGCCTCATCCATATCACTTTTACCTTTTTCCCTCTTATGCGCACCGATGCTCGTTCGTGATAAAGAAAACCGCGACTTGTTCCCTAAGGTAACATTTGATCCCGGTGTCTGCGCCACTCGACACCGTTTCCCATATTAATACGGTAAGAGACCGGGCCGGTTCTTTTAGTAACCGTTCCCGTGGACCACTTATCCGAATGCAAGGAGTAGTCACGTGCGAGTATCGGCTCCCCTACGCGTGTCAAGGTTTGGGATGTGCCTCCCGCATCAGCTACCTGGCGCTGCTGCGCTGCTCGGGCTACTTGCGCTACGTCCGGCCGTAATGCATCAAGGCGCATTCGCATCCGACGTCCAGTTAGCAGTATTGCCGGAGGCACACCCGTTGTAGCATGTTCACAATTACGATAATAGAATAAGAAAGTATTTATAGCCTGTAACACGTTTTCGCCCGAATGGACTGCTCTTTTAATTGCCTTTTTAACTGTCTTTACAGCATTTTCAGCGGCCCCATTCGCTTGTTGTCTATAAGGTGCACTCGTTACATGTTTAATACAATGATTGATACAATAATTCTTAAAATCGTAAGATAGAAATGGTGGCCCGTTATCCGTAACCAGTTGCGAAGGTAATCCGAACCTACTAAAAACCGACATTAAGGCCGTAATAGTTGACTGTGCATCCGTGTGAGCCATAGGCAATACTTCAATCCATTTTGAATGAGCGTCCACCAATATAAGATATCTTTTACCTAAATACTCCGCAAAGTCTGCGTGCAAACGTTGCCAAGGAAACAAAGGAAATTCCCACGGATGCAGCACCGCGTGTGGCGGCGCGTCGCGCACCACGCGGCATGGCTCACATAAACGACACAAATTTTCTAGGTCAATATCCAAATTTGGCCAATAAACATAATAAATTACGGGATAAATTCTTCATTTTTTTTTATACCTAAATGACCTTGATGAATTTCCTGTAAAATTTTATTTTGTAATATTTGAGGTATAACAATGCGATATTTGTAAATTAAACAACCAAAATCTACAGTTAAATCATTCTTCCTTGAAAAATATGGTTTTTCGTCTTCGCAGTTTGGTACGGATGGCCATCCAAATTTTACATATCCTAATATTCGAGATAACACAACGTCTTTATTGGTTTCCTTACCTACGTCAAGAAAATTAACAGGCATGCATTCTTGAACTAAATTAATATAACTTATGGATTCGGTGGGACAGCGCTCTTGTGCCAACGGTAAACGTGACAGCGCGTCTGCTGGCCCGTTTTGTTTTGAACTAATATATTTAATCTTAAAATCATAAGCGGCCAATCGTGCAGCCCAGCGCTGTAACCGACTGGCAGCGGTTTGTGGAATGCCCACCTTAGGCCCAAAAATAGCTTAAAAATAGCTTAAATAGCTTAAAGGCTGATGATCGGTACGCAATTCAAATTGTCTGCCGTAAAGGTATTGATGGTGTCGAATGACGCCATAAAATATAGCCAAAGCTTCCTTATCAATTTGACTATAATTTCGCTCCGTGTCATTAAGTGTGCGTGACACACAGCTGACCGGCCGCTCACTGCCGTCAGGAAAACGGTGTGCAAGTACTGCGCCCAGCCCGTACGCGCTGCTATCCACCGATAGCACTAACGGTCGCCCTTCCTCATAATGCGCCAAAACCTTATCACCCAATAGAGTTCGTTTTGCTTCATTAAAAGCCATATTGCATTCATTACTCCAATTCCAACAGACACCCTTTTTTAAAAGATTGTGTAACGGATGCAACAATAAATTTAAATTGGGAATAAATTTGCCATAGTAGTTTAATAAGCCTAGGAAGCTTCTCAATTGAGTTACATCGGCAGGTGTTGATGCATCCACAATAGCCTCCACCTTCTGTTGATCAGGGTGCAAACCATTTCGATCAATAATAAACCCAAGATATTTAACGCTTGCCTGTAGAAAACAACATTTACTAAGTTTTACAGTCAATCCCATGTCTTTTAATCTAATAAGAACGTGTCTTAAATTACTTAAATGTTCAGATCTTGATGCACCAGTTACACAAATATCGTCTAGAAATACCACCGTGCCTGGCACTCCTCGCAACGTCTCCTCCATCTCTTCCCCCCCACTTAAGGTGGCAAACAACCCTTCAATGCGAGGGAGTGGGTAAAACTCCCGCTTAAGCTTACGATTGATAGTAACTTTATAATCGCCACAAATGCGTATATCGCCATTCATCTTGATTACAGGTACGATTGGCGTCCCGTACTCAGAATGCTCGACGCGGTATATAGTCCCTTCGTTCTCAAGCCGTTGAAGTTCGCGCTCGACACGCTCGCGGAGCGCCAGCGGCACGGGGCGCGCCCGTATGTACACTGGCTCATCATCAGTCAGTTGCAATTGGAGCAACTTTTTACATTTACCTAATTTATCGGTAAAGACTTCCGGAAACTCAGTACTTAGGCGACAAATGATTGGATCGGCAACTATATCGTTTAAATTTATTTGTTTAATATTAAGAGCTCTTAACCAATCCCTACCCATGAGAGGCTGCCCACCATTTTTAATTATATACAATGTTAAATTGTTCGCAGTAACATTACCAAGTCTGACATTAACAACTATATATGCTAATGATTCAATCTGTGTACCCGAATAACAACGTAACATCAAATTATCGAAGTCAATCGTTTTATGAGAAAACATTTTTCTATAAAAATCTTCACTAATCGCTGAAATGCGACTTCCTGTATCCACTTCACACTTGATTACATAACTGTCAATGTTTATATTAATAAAGAAAGGTTTATTACCTTTAGACGCCAGTTCAATGCTAAAAAAATCCTCGTCCTCCGCATAATCCTCACTTACATAATTTTGCCTGCCGGATCGAACATTACGGCGCACTTCTTTGCACATCACTTTCAAATGACCGCGTTGGTTACACTCATCACAATTATAATTGACATAACGACACTTGTCCGGCCGGTGTGCCTTACCACACCGCCAGCACTGTTGAGGTGACCCAACTGAGTTGGATCCTTTATGCGCCGCACCGTCTGCCCCAAAGTTGGGGTTGCGTGCAGCCCATTGCCCGCGGCCGCTCCCGGGCCCCCGGCCCGCGTTGCTTTTGTGCAGGCCTTCACTCGCATCGCCGCATACACCCGAGGTCTTGGCTGCGGCCGTAACCGCGCTCACCTCCGCATGCCTCTCTGCGGCTTCTAGCGCCAGAGCCAGCTCCACCGCCTCATTGTATTTGATATTTTTCTCGGCGAAAATTCGCGATCGCATCGCGCTGTTTGCGAGTCCCGACACGAACTGATCACGAAGATTCTCCTCCAGCATACTACCAAAATTACAAGTGGTCGCGAGATGTTTAAGATCCTGAAGATAATCCGTCATGGATTCACCGACACGCTGTCTACGTAAGCGAAACATGTGACGCTCGGCTATTTCTGACCTCTGTGGTTCTAAATGGTCCGACACTAAACGGACCAATTCTTCTAAAGTCTTGGTTTCCGGATCCGCGGGGGCACAAAGATCGCACATTAACGAATATGTAGTTTCAGCTACTACCGTAATTAATAGCGGCACACACAGCTCAGTTTTTATCTCATTGAGTAAAATATACTGTTTGACGCGACGAATATACGACGGCCACTGTTTAGAATTAATGTCAAACGGTTCTAGCCTGCCGATCGGCATCATTAATCAAGATTTGCACGCTAATTGGATACTAAATCGATAAAAAGAAACCTCGTCGCCAAATGGAATGACAATCAAACTACGAGACGGATGGCTGACTGGTTTATTAACAAAATGCATACCCACAAAAACATAAACAAAGTTATTATCAAATACCCTACACCCACAATATTACCAAACTTATTTCATACTCACTCAACTTGTATATTGCTTCTTAGTGTTCTAAAGTCTCAGAAAAAGTTGTTATTTCTGTTTTTTTTTATGAACTAATTTGCATTTTGAAAAAACAGCATCAACATTTTATCATCATCATTATCATATCAGACAAAGGATGTTCACTGCTGAAGGCCTCCACGGATTTTTACAATTGTGTCGAATTGTGTCTTAATTTTGGGGGAAATTTGCCAGTACTCACCACGCTTGGCAGCAGAATAGCTGCTGGAGTGGCGCAAATGCTTACCCCTCTGGTTTGGAGTCCGTTGGTTGCCTTTCACAACATCCATGGAAACAGAAGGAGTAGAGCCATATTCTTATGGACACTACACATAGATATTTTATGCAATGAACCAACAAGTTTATTTTTATTTTTCAATTGGTGTTCTCTTAATGAAAAACATTCACCAAACAACACTTTTAAGACAAAATTTTTAGTCGGTTATTTTTAGTCGGATATTAACGCAAATAACGGTGGAGATACTCCGTTCATACCTGTAGAACTGTTCACATACCCATGCACGGTGAATAATTACACAAAAGGCGACGGGCAACTCTCAAACGATCTTTAAGAAAATCAATTAAGTCATTTGTTGCAGAAAATGCACACGAGAATAAAATAATACTATTTATGAATAATACCTACAATTGTACTCCTGACGGCATAGACTACGTTAGAATATAACGTCGCCGATTAATTAAACTATAATTTTATCAACCAAAGTGCGTGGCAGTGAAATGGCGTATTGTTTTATTTTAATAGTTTTTTTTAATATGGCAATTGTTATAACATTTTGCCAGTGTCAAGTTAAGATTTTAATAGTTTATGAAAGATAATGTTGGTACTTTTAATAAGGAAATTCAACAAAGAGGTTGCATACAGAAAAAACCCTCGGTTACTTCAAGTAACTTGGCCAACGACCGATTAGATGCTGCCTGTATCCATTGACTTCTAGCTGCCTTCACCGGGTCGTCTGTCCACGTTGTCGGAGGCCTTAATCATCATCATCATATCTGCCAAAGGGCGTCCACTGCTGAACAAATCTGGCGTACCCCATAGATTTCCACGATGCCCGGTTATACGCATCCAACTACTCCCAGCGCCTTTACCAGGTCGTCTGATCATTTTGTTAAAGGCCGTCCCACGCTGCGTTTTCCGGTGCGTGGAATCCACTCGAGAACCTTTTTACTCCAATGGCCACCAGTTCTACGAGTAATGTGCCCCACCCATTGCCACTTCAGCTTATTAATCCTTTAGCTATATCGGCAACTTTAGTTCTTGTACGGATCTGCCCATTTCTGATTCGATCTATCTCTTTCGGGCGCAGAAAAATTTCAAGCATATCTCTTGCTATAGCTCGCTGAGTGACCCTAAACTTTCTTATGAGGCCCATAGTGAGTGACCACGTTTCTGTACCATATGTCATTGGTGGTAACACACATCGGTTAAAGACTTTCATCTTTAGGCACTACAGTATTGTTGACGAAAAGAGCAGTTGCAGTTGCCAAGTATCCAGTTTTCCGTTTGTCTGATTGACCTCTATCTCGAAGTTCGACCTACCTCCCAGATAAACATACTCGTTAAAAACTTCGAGAACAGAGTTCCCAACGTATACTGGAACTGATGGCCGTTGGGGCAAAAAGGTTCTCGAGTGGAGACCGCGCACCAGAAAACGCAGCGTGGACGACCTCCAACGCGGTGGTTAGGCGACCGGTGAAGACAGCTGGGAGTCATTGGATGCGGGCGGCATGTAACCGCTAGTTAGGGAAATCTATGGGGGAGGCCTTTGTTCAGCCGTGGACGTCCTTCAGCTGATATGATCAAAGTCGGAGGGTAGATTTTGCTTCCTGTGTGTATTCTGGAGAATTGTCTGATGCGATGCCAACCACTTTTTACCTTCGCACGTCTCACTATCCACAGGGAGTTTCTCTCCACACTTAACAGCGAAAATAAAAGCCTCCAAGAGTATTGGATACCAAAGTACGTCCGGTTCACCCGGGGCAGTCATCCCGCTATAATTTTTTCTGACTGGTAAGTCTTTTTATCACGACACTGGTTATTTCCGTGTGAAATAAAGCTCGTGCTACAAAAACAGTAGAAGAGCTGACATTTTCTCGTATTGTGTCGTGGCCGTATGGTTTCAGGAAAAGAATAAACCACCCTGTACCGTAAACTTGCCGAATTTAGTTTGTGGACTGTATATTACCTATAGGGCCAGTAGGCCGAACCTAAACACCAAAATGCACGTAACGCAACCCAACCAAATCCAACCTTTGCCGTGGTCCTTGAAGATGTGCAGGCACGTGGATGTCGGCTGCCAAAGTTCAGGATCCGTGTGGAAAAGTTCACTAACACAAATAGCACACCGTAGTCACTCTAATTAATAGTTTATGCATAAATCACAGCGTTAAAACAAGCCGTTATTAATATTCGAAAATTACACCGCGAGAGGGTCCGTTCCGTTTTTGGTTGCATCCGCCATGAAAGTGAAACTGACTCGAGCGTTTGTTATTGGTCAACGCTGGACACAGAGCTCCCCCAAAGATCACCACAACTACCGATATGGATGTGTTGTGGGCTCATTGCGGGGTTTTGCCATAATCGCCATACTTGGCAGGCGGGTTGGCGATCGCAGTTGAGTTGTTAATGTACTTGAAGGACGCTGCTGCCCATCCTCCAGCCAATCCCTTAGTCGACACCCATGGGAGGAGATGGGTTGGTGGCATTCTGAGCCGGCACCACACGGCAAATTCCCCCTAAAATGACGACACACTGCATGCAACCGGTCGTCTTATGGGGGAGGCTCTTGTTCAGCAGTGGACTGTTTTTGGCTAACATGATGATGTTACTGTATACGATTTCTCGCTTGATGGTAAACTATCAAGTGAGCTGTATGCGTACTTGAGTTGACCTTAGGGGTAAGACATTAATCGCCAGACGATGGCAACGAAAAGTTGCATAGAAACTAGAGCCATCTTCTGCCGACGGTCGGCATATTTCATATTAGTTTTATACATTGTATGACTAGATGGCAGTAGTATCTAGTACATTTAATCAACAGTTGCTAAAATACAATAATTTATGATAATAATTAATGTGAATACTTTGTTAATTACAATCTCTTTTTTATGTCTAAATGAATAAAACGCTATAGTTTATTTTATGTCGACAAACTATAACATTTATATTATTAAAACTGCAACACTTCACAAATTATCAAATACAAAAGTTTTTAATCACTACCTATCTATTTTTTACAAGTTTTTTATTGTTACGTTTGTTATTGCGTGTTTACGTATTTTAATATCGGATTGAATTATTATAAGACTGCGCTCATTTTACGAATTCAGAGTTTCCAGCACTTTAGACAACAAGCTGGTTAAACGATAAGCATAAGATTATTATATGAAAAGGAAAATAAAAAAATATTTAACTGTTTCCCTTGTTTATTTTTTGTAGAACTATTCTAGTTAAGAGAAATTATTAGGTCGGTTTAAATTGCAAAACTTTTTCCAATACATTATATATAGTCGACGGCGCAATTTAATCGATCTAGTGATTTCATACAATGAACAAATTTTATTAAAAATACGTTTGGGAAGGCGAGCCACCTGCAGGATTGTTTCGGTACTAAATGCAAACGTAGCGCCATCTGGTAGAGAAGGTCGCATATTTGATTATTGTGGCCTTTGAGTTGCGTATCTATGTCAGTATTACTGGATAGTCTATGGTTACGATCTAGCTTGAGATGTCCTATTTACGAGCTTCTAAGCACAGAGTACATTTATGTATACTGAAACTTCTAAGTCTTAACAGTTACGTTCCGTATCCAAAAAATTGTGATATGATGCTAATAATTTCTCTTACAGTTAAAGTACTACCTGAAACGTTTCTATACATCTTTATAAAATTATAACTAGACAGAAACATGTCTATACGCAAAAAGAAACAATAATCGAATTGAAAAAATCATCCTTTCTTGAAGTCGGTCAAAAACTTAGGCAGGTATATTAAACAATCTACTTTCTTAAATTTATTCATTTAGATCAACAAGAAATTCGAAAATTAATTGGAAAATTGATTTTTATGCAGATTCGGTGTTTTTATTTTTCAATTATAATTTTAAATCAGTTTCGCTATGCTTACAAAGAAGATTTGACATTCGTGAAATTAGATTTTCTGGTAATAGTGCACGAACTAAAAATATAATTTAAACATACGTTTGGTAGTTCTGTCAATATCTAGAGAGGATGACAACCTGTTTTGACATAACATCTATTTATTACTATAATAAAATCGTAGAGACACAAAAACTGTACAATGATTACTTTTTGAAAAAAGTCACGGCCGCGTGCTCCAGGAACGAGACTGATGCCAAAACTGCAATTTTTAGAATTTCTGTCTGTGTGTCTGTTTATCTGTTTGTCTGTTTCTATTTTGGATGTTACCGCTAAAACTACAATATAGAATTCGTTGAAATTTGGCAGATATGTCTGTTACTGTCCAAAGATTGCTCTAGAATACAAATCATCACGCTTTTGTACATGGGAGGTGAGTTGTATGTCTACAAAGTGTTGTTTTACAGTGAATATTATGAAACTATCACACAAGTGAACACATTTGTTATCAGTACGTAATAAGAATTGTAACAATTAAAAGCATTACCATCACGCTATACCTAAAGGGAGCTAAGCGACAGATTTTAGGAATCAGAAAGCTTATTTCGTAACTGGTTACGTAGCCTGCTTAACTGACACGCGGGTTGTCATTGCTTTATTCTCGGGATAAACCTACCTCTTAAAGCTCACTTTTTGGATTTTGTATTACATTAATTTTATTCTCTTAAAAAGCAATTTCTATATTAAATATTCTTTTTGGTGTGTAGTTGATATTTTATTATATCAATTCTTTTTCTTTTTTCTCTGTACTGTTCTGTGTTTTTTTCACTGTTTCTATTTCTCTGTACTGTGAACCGAGGACAGGAACGCCGGTAGACTTACACTGGAAATTTTGCGAACGCCGAGACCACCTAAACGAATAGGGAGAGTTGCTTCTGACCACGCGCGGTCGTCCAGGGCCACATTTAAAACTGATGTCAAGGTGTTCTGTATTATGTTGTCTAATTTCTCTAAAAGTTGTGAGGTTTTCCATAAGTGTGAAGAGTGTAAATGAATTTTGGGCCAAAACAACAGTATCTTAATATGGTAAAAGCCGAATTTAAGTTAATTTTAAAAAGTCTTTCCGAAACACCACTGAATTCTTGGGATTTTTGGTCAATGAAAGAAGGAAAAGATTTTTCTAAGATTGGGGACCCTAGGAGGTGCAGAGAACTTTTTTCAACAATTTTTATATCTGGGGCTATTGTATTGAATTTTTGAAACGTCGATTGTCTGTCAATGTTTTCAGATACATATATTTCGCATTTAGCAGGGTTAAGTTCTGGCCGATTGAATTCAATTTCTGTTTTATTAATTCGAAATCTTTAATAACGGTGTCCACGTCGCCTCCTAGAGTACTATCGTCTAAATACCAAACGTTGAATTTTGAATTTAGCTGCCGAATGATAGGGTTGATAGCTAAACTAAACATGACTGGCCCGAGAGGGTCACCCTGTTGGCATCCAACCGCAGATTCCAAAAGTTCTTCTCTATATAATAATTTGGAGGGATGTCTATAGCATTGCCAGAGAAAACTGTAAATTTCAGGTGTTTCCTTTTTTATTTTTGCCTAAAGGTTGTCCCTGTTTACGGAATTGAAGGCATTTTTTATGTCAACCTTAAGAACATTTGAACCAAATCCTAATTGGTGAGGCTGAAATTTGCTGGCAAGTGTTTCACTGTACACTTTGCAGCAAATTTTTGCTGCCACACGCCGGTAAGTTTGTACACCCTACAGCAATGGGACGAATACCGCCATCTTTTTTGCGTAGGGCATATAAATTTGCTCCGTACAACCCATCGATGACGGCATCGTTCACATTGCCGGAGAGCATTAAATTGGTGAGAGCTGTAAGCTCCTTTAAAGGCGTCTCACCAGCTTCCCCGGTGCTAGAACTCGTCAGGTCTTTTAAATGCTGCGGTGACAAGCCGTCGAGTCCACCGGCAGATCCGCTACGAAACGTGTAAATTTGGATCAGGCGGATCAGGAAAGGTGAGGTTATCCGCTGGAGCAGGATGCTTGCTCTCCAGAGCCGTAAAAGTTTCTGGAGAGCATGGCGCAACCACATCGTTACTAAAAAGTATCCTGGCAGCCCCCTTAGTATCACCCTCGCTTAGCTTAGATTCTACGTAATTAAAAATACCTTTCTGTGCAAGGTGGTGCTTGTGTGCCGGATATTTTGAATCTAAAGTTATCGTCGAAACGTTACAGTTGTCTTTAATTTGTGCCGTTAAATATTTTTTGGTAGCCAAATTCTTTTGAACATGTAGAATCCGGTAAGGGAAGGAGAGTAATTGCTCCCAAGCAGCTTGTGAGTTCTCTCGCGTGGCAAGACGGACACAACGTGCTAAATATTGTGCGACGGATGATCGTGCACCACGGGGAACTCTCTTTAAAACAGGAGTCGAAATTTTTAGACTTGATAATATTTGCCTAAAGGGTTTAAGATTAGATGTGAATACGCCTGCTGGTGTTGGCGTATTCGTAGACTGTGTAATGGTTGAGTTAAAAGGTACATTATGGGGTTTATGGACCTTTCCAAAATGTACCTTTAAACCCCGTTCACCTTTAAAGAAGCGTGGTTGGGAGCAATGGGGACATCTCGCCAGGATATTCAGCAATGAAGCAGGTTGACTGGCACTTTTTTCGATCTCGCTAACACTATCAATATTTATCATGGAAAATATTATTTACAAAACAACAACTTAACTATACACAATATATAACATCATCATATCAGCCACAGGACGTCCACTGCTGAACAAAGACCTCCCCCTTAGATTTCCACAACGAACGGTCACATGCCCCTCTCATCCAACGACTCCCAGCGACCTTCACCAGGTCGTCTGTCCACCTCGTTGGAGGTCGTCCCACGCTGCGTTTTCCGGTGCGCGGTCTCCATTTGAGAACCTTTGTGCCCCAACGGCCATCAGTTCTACGAGCACTGTGCCCTGCCCATTGCCATTTCAGTTTGCTAATCCTTTCAGCTATGTCGACAACTTTAGTTCTTCTACGGATCTCCTCATTTCTGATTCGATCTCGCAGAGAAATACCAAGCATAGCTTTCTCCATAGCTCGCTGAGTGACCTTGAGCTTTCTTATGAGGCCCATTGTGAGTGACCACGTCTCTGTTCCATATGTCATCACTGGTAACACACACTGGTTAAAGACTTGCGTCTTGAGGCATTGCGGTATTGTTGACGAAAAGACGTTGCGAAGTTTCCCGAACGCTGCCCAGCCGAGTCGGATTCGACGATTGACCTCTTTCTCGAAGTTGGACCTACCTAACTGGACAGTTTGTCTCAGGTAGACATACTCGTCAACAACTTCGAGAACAGAGCTCCCAACGGATATTGGGATGGGAGATATATAACATACACAAAATATAATCACAAAAATTATTATCAGAAACAGAAAGTATGTACATTTGCGCGATCGTAAGCATTCTGCCACTTCCGTCAACCATCGAGAAACTTCGCCTGACGCGCACGAACCGTTAGCGTCATGCATTAAGTTACGAGGGACGGTTGTGTGTTTTTCTCTCCACGCTTATAAAAAACTGCCGATTGCTAGCGCCAAGGTAAGTATGAAGTTTTATTCTTATTTTATTATGTTTAAGCTTATTGCATCCCTAGATTCATTTACTAACAAGTCCAATTGGTTAAATTGTGATTGAAAGTAGAACTATATATTTATGTTATTACTTTTCAAAATGGTGGTCAGCGAGTAATGGTAGCCTAGCATGGCTCTCACTACCCGATATAGCTCGCATTACCTCATTAACTTTCACAATATATTTTTATGCCATTATAGATACATATATCTTCTTTTTATTCACGTAAAGAAATCGGACAACCAATATAGCTTCTTGGATGGTTGATACTTTAGAAATTGCAGTCATTGTTTTCAGAAGAGGAGGCGTTTCGGTGTATAAAGCTAAGGTATGCCACCTTACAGCACTTTGTAGAAGAGATACAATTTAGCGAAAGCTAACGATGGTAGCCACAAAAACTCTCCTAACCTGAGAAGACATACTTACTGTATTGAATTTTGCGCAAGACGGAATACTGGCTAGCCATGTTCGGACTATGTCAAATAAATTTTATGGCCTGACGAGAGCACAACTTCGCGAAGAAAGGTTTAACCATGTCAATCAAACCGCGGGAAAATATTGGCTGGCTGGATTTTTACAGCGTCATTCTGATATGAGTATGAGAAAACCCGAAGCTATCAGTATCAATAGAATCCTTGGATCCAATATTGTGTCCATTGTAAGCCCACTGCCACAACAACTCATCTCTAATAAAGACAGAAAGGATCTCATTTAAAGTATGTTTACTTACATTTTCGGGAAAGAGTAAATATTATGGCTCTCATTTCCCATATGAGCGTTAATGGGCTCTCATTACCCGAATGTGTCGGGTAACGGGAGCGTCTGACTTTTTTTGTAAAATCGTTATTGTATCTTAATACATGACTGTGATTAATTAAAACTATGAATAAAATATAGTTTAATAACCAAGGTAAGAGTTCCTAATAAAAAAATCTTAAGAATGTTAACAAATGTGGCCTTTATCAAAATTTTGCCTTAGTAGGCTCCCAATACCCTGGTCTCCTTTTCTTGTCTTTGTGAATACTCTCACGGTTTGCAATTTTACATTAGGAATGGTCTGATAAAGTCTTAATAAATTTGGATCATCGCACACTAAGTGCTTACCTGCTTAGCAACTTGAACTTAAGAAGATATCTTATGTTGAGTTGCGCTGTAATGCTGGTGTTTTGGTTTTTCAGAGTACCGGAATTCAGACACGCTGTTATGGGTACCTAAAATCCCCACATCGATATGTTCTTGCTTCTGGCTTGTGTTTATGACGATGCATATGTGGGTACCATAGCCACAAAACATTAATGTGCTTTTTGACCACGACACAATTTATTACCTGCACATAATTCTTGGAATGACTAATTATCATAAGCATTTAACATATTTGAATAATAAAAATCGTATGTAGCACATGACGCTTAACACTAACGCACCCCGCAAACACGCGGTTAGCGGGAAAAAAATGCAAATGGCCGCGCTTCGTGACGTCACGTAGGCACCGGCTGGCGCGCGCGTGTGCCCGCTTGATGGCGTTTTAATTACACGACATTGGTGTTTTATTGGCGAGCTTCGCCGATTTCAATCCTGATTCTCTCTCGCAGAGACAATAATAAGAGTAGTAATAATACATTTAAGAGAGAGGTAGGCAGAGACTGGCGCTTGTTCATGTAGAATACAATTAAATTGGTCTTGTAATTATTATCACTCACGAAAGTTATTTAAATAACTCTGTGGCCTGGTGCTAAAAGGGCCAAAGTACGTTTTTCTATGAAATTATATTGCAATGGAGGCTGGCACTGAAAATCAGTGCTGTTGGCGTTGTCTCAACGCCGCGGCAATATGCTGAGTGTCAACCTGTTTCTGCACATTTCGGCGCACTTGTTTTCTGGTTTTTTAAATTTAAATTTTAGCCTATAACTATATTTAGTTTTGTACATTATATCGCCACTTTAAAAAAATAAAATTAATTAGGTGTCTATTGATAAGTTTTTATTTATATATAGGTGTTATTTGTGACTTAGTTATAGTTTTTAAATTGTATTTTTTATTAAGCGCTCGTAATGCAGAAATAAACATATTTTCTTTCTTCTTTCCTTTTTTTCAATGCTATTTTATTGAAAAAGTATGTTATTTTTGTGTGCTAAAAGGGCGTTATTTTATCAGTCTTTCAAAAGTTACTATGTAAAAAGGCCAATGACAAGAGCGCGTTCATTCAGTTTAGTAAAAAAAATTAAATGATAAAAGGGCTGCAGTGTAACCACATAAGTCAATAAGGAATATTATTTTTAACTTTGCTATTAATAGAGTAAGAACTAAAATGATCAAAGTTAACGTTATCCCTTTTTGCGATATAATCTTAGCTTGCTGCTTTATTTTTAATATAGTAAGTATATGCCGGCTCAGAATACCACCACCCCATCTCCTCCCATGGGTGTCGTAAAAGTCGACTAAGGGATTAGCTGGAGGATGGGCAGCAGCGTCCTTCAAGTACATTAACAACTCAACTGCGATCGCCAACCCGTCTGCCAAGCGAGGCGATTATGGCAAAACCCCCCAATGAGCCCACAACACACCCATATCGGTCGTTGTTATGATCTTTGGGGGAGGCCTGTGTCCAGCAGTGGACTTCATTCGGCCGAAATGATGAAGTACTCAAGTATCATTACATATTTTAACCTAACCAATTCACCCCGTGTGTATATAAGTTATAAATAAATACAATAAATAAATAGACCAATGTATACATTGGTCCATTTTACACTAAGGCAGTAATATTTTTACTAGCATTTACTACTATTAAAAAAACCAAAAAAAACTTTGGTCATATTTGCAACCAAGAGATGAACAAAAAGTTAAAATGTCATCTGCTAAATATAAATAATAAATAATGAATAATAAATCTTTATTTCTCCTCACAAAACGAGACCTCGTGATACAACATAAGATAAGAACTTACGGAAAAACAAATGACAGTCAAGTGTATGTGCGGAGCTGGTGTCTGTTATAGGTATTACCCTGTATTACAGATCACCAGGTCCTCACCCCTATGAGTAGGGTATAACATAAAAGAACTTAAATAGGATCACGTATGCAAGTATTTTCAGCTTATCTAGTTGCTAAGGCGACAAGATAGTAATTTTAACATATTATGTAAAACGCAATTCACCCCTTAGCATAAGAGTATGTAGAGTAAATATTGTAGAGGCGTACAGAGTATGTGTGAGTGTGTGTGAAATGTGTGCGTGCTTTGTGTGCTTGTGTGAGATTGTGTGTGGCGGAGTGTGTGTCGGTTACTGTGTGTGCGTGATTGTGTTTGAGTATATACCTAATTTTTATTTTTATTTTTGTCAGGTGTCTATTAGTGCATTAGGTTCTCTGTAGGACCATACTCCAGGATTTGCAGCCAGTCCCCGACTACAGCCTTACATTTGGTTTTTGGGAGAGAGTAAATTGACAATATCCTGTTTATTTTATTGTATATGTTCGCGCCTGCTGTTAACCTAATGGCAAAGACTCGCAATCCATTGTTGTGTGTCCATTATTAAAATTCAGTTTTTATCATTCTTACGAAATTATTGTCGGGTAAACAGTTGTTCCAAAAAGTTATCTCCAAAAAATCTAATTAAACCATGTCTACATAATTATCAAGGCCTTTCATTGTGTCCATACGAGACATAAAGTGGCGACCGTGACAGGACTTGCAAGGTTTGCAAGAAAAACGAAGAAAAAGGGAATCGGGATTAATAACCTCATCGTCGACGCCGCCGGTCAGATATTTTCGCCGCAAATTCGACGATTTCGAGATTCAAACTCCTATACCCAATGGAATATTGAGTGCCAGCCATTGCAGCCAATCTGGACAGTGACGAATTACCATATTTTTCAAGAAAACCACTCCACAGCCAGGCCAATGCAGCTAAGTGCCCTTCCTTTCAACTCCATCTAATAATCCCCAAATTTCATACAAAATATCACTTTACTTGAGAAAATAAGGTCTAATATACTATATTAATTGTTTATTTTCGAAATAACCACGTAATAATAGCCTAATAAGAGTTTTAAAATCAATTTAATTGTCTTAACTAGGATCCAATTATCTATGTAACTCAGTTGTGCATAGTAAACATCTCCGACTAATTACCGTTATTTCATTGAATCTTATAGATAATTTACGTACGGTCTATATATTTTTGCTTAAATAATTAAGAAAAGGCCTGTTCAACAATTAAACAATTTAGTAGTACCCATCTACCTACCTTAATAAAAATCTTACAAGTAATTTACAAGTAACTTTTATCATCATTCAGTAATAGTAATTTGCACGATATAAACACATCGTTTGCCGAACAATTCCAGGAACACCGGTGCCCAGCGCATTGATAACAAAGAACCGTTATCTTTGACTACGCGAGGTGCGCGCAACTAGTGGTTCAACCCGTCGCTGCCTGCCTATTTCTGCCTATTTGAGGAGCGTGAGAATTTATAATTTTACTATTTAAATTAATTAAATTCAATCGGTATTTCGTTTCCATCTCTCATATAACAATTTCTTTAAAACCAAAATCCATTTCAATTTATTTAAATTTCATTATTCAATACAACAATGACTAAAGATACGAGTGATGGAAGCGACGTTCTTAGAGGTGTAAATCCATCGACTTTGCAAGGACTCATGATAAGACGGAGTTCTATGAAAGGTCAAATTACTAAATTTAAAAACTATCTTTCGAATTTATCTTCAAAACAAACGTTAAATCAAATTGAGTCAGTAGAATTAAACTTAAAATTAAGTAAATTCGAAGCCTTATCGAACAAATTCGATGACTTGCAAGGTCAAATAGAGGTTTTAAACTCTGATAATTTGTCAGTTGAGATTGATGAGAGGGATGACATCGAGCAGTTGTTTATTGGTAACATAGCCTTCGCACAGAGTGTAATACAGAAAAATAATTTAATTTTAAAGGCCGAAGATGTAAACAAAGACCTAAATTCCTCTAATATCTCATCTCAATGTTGTCCCAATCATAAAGAAGTGAGTTTTAAATTACCTCAAATCCAGATTGCCAGATTCGATGGCACCTACTTTCGATGGCTTGAGTTCCGCGACACGTTCCTGTCATTGATCCACAATAATGAACGCATTTTGCCAATACACAAATTTCACTACCTTAGTACCTATTTAGAGGGTGATGCCGCTAGAATTATATCCAACCTAGAGGTGTCTAGTGCGAATTATGAGACCGCCTGGTCATTACTTTGCGAGCGATATGATAACAAACGCCAATTAATAAATTATCACTTAAATTCTTTACTTAGTGTGAATGCTTTTACTCGTGAATCTGAACGATCTTTAAGGTTCTTAGTTGATCATGTTACGAAAAACTTACGCGCGTTATCGAGTCTAGATCAACCTACTGACCAATGGGATGTACTAGTCATTCACATTATGTGCACTAAGCTTGATAGTCGAACGCTGGCAAAGTGGGAAGAATATCGCAACAGTTTGGAAAGTATTCCTAATTTAAAACAATTTTATAAATTTTTAATTAATCGTGCTGACGTGTTAGAAACTTTAAATCGAAATAAATCTGAAAGTTACATTAAACCTACACATTCAAATCAAACAATAAAATCTAACCGGCCACAAACTAAATCATTTGCATGTTCTTCTCATGAGGCTTCAGTTCATAATTCAGTTAAGTGTATCATCTGTAGCGGAGAACATAGAATTTATGATTGCCCAATTTTTAAGGCTAAAGGTGTGGAAGATAGAAAATCTGAAGTTTCAAGATTAAAATTATGCGTCAATTGCCTACGCCAAGGACATTCTGTCCGCGATTGTCGCCTGGGCCCGTGCCGTACATGTAAGCGAAGACACAATAGTTTGCTTCATGTTCCTACGCCTCTCTCCGCTACGAATGATACCCCTCTCCAACAGTCCATATCTAATTTTTCAAATGATCATTTCAATTCAGTAATTTTGTCCACCGCTGTTATTGAAATCTGTAATCCAGAAACAAACAAGACTGAGAGAGTACGTGCTCTACTAGACTGTGGGAGTCAGTCTTCTTTCCTCACAAAGTCTCTTCAAGAAAGACTAGGGCTCACTACAAATACGATAAATAAAATAAATATAATAGGTATTGGAAATACTTCTAATAACCAGGTGACTGAAAGCTGCTTAGCTAAATTAATTTCATTACAAAATACTTTCAGCATCACAGCTAACTGTCTTGTACTCCATGAGCTGACAGGTGAGCTGCCAAAATCTTACCTTGATATTAATCAATATACTTCATTATTAAAAGACTTTAAGCTAGCCGATCCTAATTTTAACAAGCCGGCAGCAATTGAGATTCTGCTCGGTGCAGATATATTCTGGGAAGTCCTTGGCTGTGAACAGTATACTCTTGGCCCTAAGCTTCCTCATTTAAGAAGCTCCCAGTTTGGTTGGCTGATAGCTGGTCCCATGTATTCAATACCAAAAAAATCGACTAATATTCAATGTCATCATGCTGTTACTTCTGACCTTGATTCTCATGAAAACTTAAATAAACAAATTGCTAAGTTCTGGGAGTTAGAAGAGCTGCCACAAAAGGTTTCTTTTAGCGAAAGCGAGCAAGAGTGTGAAAACCATTTTATAACTCACACTACTCGACTACCATCAGGCAGGTTTTGTGTTAGACTACCCCTGAAAGATTCACCTGATTGCTTGGGTGAATCCTATAATCTCGCTAAGAAACGACTGCTCAATTTAGAAAGACGATTTCATAAGCAGCCCCATGTTAAGTCACAATACGTAGAGTTCATTCGAGAATATACCAATTTAAATCATCTTTCTGAATCACCTATACTCAAACCTGTACCATCTTACTTTTTGTGTCATCATGCTGTGTTCAAAGATAGCAGTGAGACTACCAAAATTCGCGTCGTATTTGACGGGTCCGCTCCTACCACATCTGGCTTTTCCGTCAATGATATTCTCATGATAGGCCCAAACATGCAGGATTCTCTTCTCTCCATACTGATCAGGGCTCGTCAGTATAAATATGTGCTCACTGGTGATGTAGAAAAAATGTACCGCCAGGTGCAAGCCCAAGACCAAGACCAAAATCTTCAGCTAATTTTATGGAGAGAAGATGAGACCATGCCTATCGAGACGTTAAAGCTAAGTACTGTAACTTACGTACTTGCAAGTTCCAGTTACTTGAGCACAAGATGTCTTTGGCAGTTAGGCGCGGAGTGCGAAGACCCACTGATTAAAAATGTTATACAGCATGACTTCTACGTCGATGACCTTTATACAGGGTGTGACTCAGAACAAGAACTATTTTACATATATAAATCAGTAACAGAAGCATTAAAAAAGGGGTGTTTTAACCTACGTAAGTTCAAAACTAACTTACCTTCTCTATTTAATCCTTCTGAGTCCGTTAATACGGAAAAACTAATCACTAGCGAATCTTCCAGCACCCTAGGCATGGGTTGGAATCCAAATTTAGACCATATGCATTTTACATTCAAAATCCCTCAAGAAAATTCCGTCTTGACTAAAAGATATATATTATCCACTTCATTTAAGATTTTCGATCCCATAGGATTGCTAAGTCCGTGTATTATTTTACCTAAGATTCTAATTCAGCAATTATGGCTACAAAAACTTGGTTGGGATGAACCAGTTCCCCAAAACATTTCGGCTTCATGGAACAAGTTCGTAATCTCACTGCCATCTATTGTCACTTTACAAATACCCAGACTAGTCTTATGCAATGATCCTGTCCTAATTGAATTACATTCTTTTAGCGATGCTTCGCAGTCTGCATATGGTGCCTGTGTGTACGCGAGAAGCGTAGACGCCGATAACAATGTCACTGTCAGACTGCTTTGTGCGAAGTCAAGGGTCGCACCGATAAAGGTTACCACCATCCCTCGGCTTGAACTCTGCGCGGCATTGCTTTCCGCCAAACTATGTAATACTGTTTTAGAATCTTTGCGTAATAAATCAATTTGTTTTTATCACTGGTGCGACTCAAGTGTCGTTTTAGGATGGTTAAAATCAAACTGCCGTAATTTAAAAACATTTGTTGCCAACAGAGTCGCCGAGATATGCGATTTAACTAATTCAAACTCATGGAGGTATGTGCCTACTTCATTAAATCCAGCCGATCTTATATCGAGGGGTGTGTACCCAGATCAAATTGAGAATACAGACTTATGGTGGTCTGGCCCTAATTTTTTATTACAGCCTGAAAGCGAATGGCCCATTTTAAAATCTGATGTTGCTCTTAATCTTCCAGAGCTTAAATCTCACATAGCTACAACTAATTTAGAGCCATTAGTTAATTTTTTAAACTACTCAAATTTTATTAAATTGAAGAGATCATTTGCCTATGTTTTAAGATTTATTAACAATTCTAAACTGACCAACATAAGACAATTATCAATTTTAACAATCGATGAATTAAATAATGCTTTTTTACATCTTTGTAGGTTATCACAAAAGGAGTCGTTTCCCATTGAATACGACTTACTATCAAAGGGTAAATCCTTAAATTCAAAATCTAATATATTGTCATTAACACCGTTTTTTGATACAAAGAGTAAGGTGATTCGTGTCGGAGGTCGAATCGATGCGTCCAATTTTAATTATGACAAGAAACACCCTGTTCTTTTAAATTCATCTAATCATTTTACTCGCTTGTTTTTCGAATATGAGCATAAAAGAAACTTGCACGCCGGTCCACAACTGCTACTATCATTAGTCCGTGAAATCATATGGCCCATAAATGGCAGACACCTTGCCCGCCGTACAGTATACAACTGTGTAGTATGCAGGCGTCATCAGGGAAGAACTATACATCCCATGATGGGAAATCTACCCAATCAACGAGTTACTGTAGATTTTCCATTTAATACCGTGGGAATAGACTTTGCCGGCCCATTTTATATAACAAACCGCAAGGGACGTGGATCTAAGATAGTAAAATGTTATCTCTGCTTATTCGTGTGCTTAAGATACAAATGCATACATTTGGAAGCTACCAGCGATCTTACAAAAGATGCCTTCATTATGACTTTTCGTCGTTTTGTAGCTCGCCGCGGCAAGCCATCGGAAGTATTTTGCGACAACGGTCGTAACTTCGTTGCTGCGGCCAAAGAATTCGGTGATTTCATTAAGGCAAATCAAAGCCCTCTATCTGACTTTGCAAGCGCGGAAGGAGTAAAATTCGTTTTTTCTCCATCTTACGCTCCTCATTTCGGTGGAATATGGGAGGCTGGTGTAAAATCTGCGAAGCACCATATTAAGCGCGTTATGGGCAATAGTCATTTAACCTTCGAAGAGTTGACTACCTTATTCGCTCAAGTAGAAGCCATCCTTAATAGCCGTCCTATGTGTCCTCTGTCTCCTTCTCCTAACGATTTCTCAGCACTTACCCCTGGGCATTTTTTAATCGGCCGATCATTGACTGCACTGCCGGCTCCACCAGTTGCTGAGTGCAATCCAGAAAAGCTACAACGTTACGCGCGTATTGAACAAATGCGGCAACATTTCTGGCTCCGCTGGCAGAGAGAGTATGTGGCAGAACTACAACTGCGAACAAAATGGAAGACCAACACGTCTAATCTCAAACTTGGTGATCTTGTTCTGCTTTCGGAAGACAATACATCTCCATTATGTTGGCGCCTTGGTCGAGTTGAGAAATTATACAATGGGCCAGACAATATAGCTCGAGTCGCCGAAGTTAAGACTGCCAAAGGATGTCTGCGACGTCCTCTGACTCGTCTCTGCCCTTTGCCTTCGTCTGAAGAACCAGATGTTTGAAGATCTCCTGCTGCAGACCTTCAACAGGGGGAGGATGTTCGCGCCTGCTGTTAACCTAATGGCAAAGACTCGCAATCCATTGTTGTGTGTCCATTATTAAAATTCAGTTTTTATCATTCTTACGAAATTATTGTCGGGTAAACAGTTGTTCCAAAAAGTTATCTCCAAAAAATCTAATTAAACCATGTCTACATAATTATCAAGGCCTTTCATTGTGTCCATACGAGACAGTATAGATAGGCTTAAATTCCATGAGCTTTTCTTGCGCGAAACGAAACGGTATTTTTGGTTATATATCCTGTGGTCACGCTAAACGCCATGTTTATGATAGTGACGAGTGCTAAGTTTAAAATGAAACCGTACGACGTAGCCACATTTTTTTTTATAATTATTATCAGTGCTAAAGGGGTTTAAGTCTTTAACTCCTTAGACACTTTTACACATCATATTGTAACAACGGAGGGCATTTTGCTACATGACAATATTTCTTTATACATTGAAAAACATTTTGTAGTTATACAATACAAACAATACCGGTAAAATTCGTTTCCTGTGAAGAGCACCAAATTTTACAACAAATCTTTCGCAGTTCTGGCCACATGGTTATGGAATGCGTTGCCCATATCAGAAAGACGTGCGCAATCGTTATCAAACTTTTAAAACGATTTAAAGAATATTTGCCGATTCATTATTTCACAAACAATATTTTATTTTATTATCACTATTTCGTCTTGTCATATATTTATATATATATATATATAGGTATTATTGTTGTAGTATGAAAACTTTATTCCTTCCTTGTTGATTGGCAACACTACTCTAACTCTCTATGGTAGCATCTCTAAATAAAAAGCCACGTTCATTATTTGCAAGTGTTCTTTATTTCTGTATTTCATATTAAAATTCAACAATTATCAATCAGTACGGAGTACTTTGCTGTGTTGCCGGCTACGAATAGCACCAACCCATCTCATCCCTTGGGTGTTGTAAAATGCGACTATGGGATTAGCCGAATGATGGGCAGCAGCGTCCTTCGAGTACATTAACAACTCAACTGCGATCGCCAACCCGCCTGCCAAGCGTGGCGATTATGGCAAAACTCCCCAATGAGCACACATCACATCCATATCAGTCGTTGTGGTGATATTTGGGGGAGGCCTGTGTCCAGTAGTGGACTTTATTTGGCTGAAATGATGATGACGGAGTACTCCATAATTTCTTTTCACTGAACTTCTTGTCTGTTATAAGGTTGTCTAGATAAGACCGCCCCGATGGCTGGATGACTGGGCCGAAGAGTTGGGGGTTTCGGAAGGGGAGCTGGGCCAAGCCATTGGTCGCCTGATGTGTCGCAACACCCCACCGGGTCCGGACGGCATTCCGTGCCACGCATGGATGTATGCACTGCAGTCCCTTGGAGACCACTTAAGGCGCTGTTCACCAGTTGCCTCCGTTGTAGCGTGTTCCCGTCCAGCTGGAAGGAGGCTGGACTGTTTCTCTTGAAGAAAGAAGGAAGGGCCGCAGAGGCTCCCTCTGCATACATACATTTGCCTGCTCGGCGAGGCTTCGAAGCTATTCGAAAGAATACTACTACCCGAAGATTCGTTGAGCACCTGTTGCGAGTTGGCGAGGTCGCCAGGTCGAGCCTGGCCGAAAGTCAGTATGGCTTCCGGCAGCGGCGGTCCACCACCGATGCGATTCTCCGCGTCCGCTCGCTGTCAGAGGCGGCAACTCTCCTGGCGTGTTTTTCGCCTTTCAACATCCTGGCGGAGATGGATGCGTAGAACTACGATCAGAAACGCTCCCTCCGCCAGAGCGGCGAAGGTGCGCCTTCCGGGGCGTTAGAAAGGCTGACTCCGTCCCGCCTGCGGATGCAGTTTGCGACCAAGAATACATTACTTATTTTATTTTAAAGATAAACAGTTAACATGATTTGACGATATTCATGTTATACAATAATATATTAATACACAAATTTATAGAATAAAATAAACAAAAATACACAATTTATTTATATATGTATAATTATACGGAATAACAGATAAACGGAAAAATGAAAAACATCTATAAATATATGTCGGCAACGTCGTACGGTTTTCAATTCATTTTTAAATCTTTGACATGGACGATATATTTGTAACGATAGTAGATACGAGTACATACATCATTGTTTGAACTTCTCAACTTTGATGGTTTGCCTTGTGTCAACTAGACTAGAGTCCAGCAAGCTCTGTGAAATTATAAGCTATACTTAAAAAATGAGGTTATCTAATAAATTATTTGATGGCGACATAAAAAAGGTGGAATCTCGAAACTACAGACAATCGTAAACACTGTTTAAAAATTTATAATGTGAGTGATTTTTATCAAGTAGGGTGGGTACACACCCCTTAGAATGGATGTTTGAAAAAATGAAGCTTATATTATCGAAATTACATTGCTTTTGACCTTTTTTTTGGTGTCCAGTGAAATTTCTACATGTGCTTCGTCCTCCCCGGGGAAGGGTGAAGGGGTATGCCGGTGTCCTACCGGCTAAAACCACTGGAGCGGTCATCTTCAGCACTGAAGGCCCTCCTTCCAACATCCATACGAGCGGAACTTTACCTCATCTTAATAAACAATAGGCACAGACATCAGCGTAGTTACTGACCACCTGTTCTGTCGCAAATCGAACGTTATTTCAAATTATATTTGAACAGTTGTGTGGCAGACGCCGGTCGGGACGCACGTGCCGGAACGCTGTACTGCGCTGTTTTCACAGTTGGCAACAAGCATTGTTATATAATATTGTTTTTCATACATACATACTTACTTTTATGTGGGTCTGTTTTCGGAATTTTAGTATCCCTCTTTTTCTTGTTTGCATAAATGTAGAAGTTAAATTAAAATAAAGATCTCGTAAGAGGTTACACTTGTCATATCTCAAGTCAAGAACCAATAGGGTTGGAAACATTACAGAAAACAATGCTTAAAGAAGACTTAACTTGAGGCTAGACCAAATTAATAAATGGGGTTGAAATGAATTCAAAACGTGGCAAAGCTTGCAGGAAGTTTGATATATCAGCAACAAGCTCTTGAACTAGAATATTCAAATAAAGCTAAAACATATCTAGCTGCGTCATTTAATTATCCTCAACCATCATGAATGTTGGCTAGTTGTGGACTTAGATGCGTTTATTCAGGATCGACTAGGAATGGAAAAAAACGATTAATTTGAATTCAGACTTAACAGCTTTCCACACTCAAGAGAACAGTCCAAACTAGACGGTCAAATAATAAACATATTTAAAACAATGTTTAATGTTCTATAAGTAAACTTACAACTGTTCATAATAAATACTTGAAACACAATAATTATGTGCAATATGGTTTGTTTTACAATTTACATATTTGTTCAAGAGTAATATAAGTACGAGTAATATATTGCCGTGTGGTGCCGGCTCAGAATGCCACCACCCCATCTCCTCCCATGGGTATCGTAAACTTCGACTAAGGGATTAGCCGGAGGATGGGCAGCAGCGTCCTTCGAGTACATTAACAACTCAACTGCGATCGCCAACCCGCCTGCCAAGCGTGGCGATTATGGCAAAACCCCCCAATGAGCCCGCAACACATCCATATCGGTGGTTGTGGTGATCTTTGGGGGAGGCCTTTGTCCAGCAGTGGACTTCATTTGGCCGAAATGATGATGGTGAAAATGGACCGCTGATGGGCGCCATATCAAACGCGAATAAAAAAATACGCCTCTGGCCGTCCGTGTCTGGTCCGTGAAAGTGTTAAGAGCCATTTACACGACTCTAGTGTTTGGTTAAGAACCAGAAAATCGACGAGTGATCCACCGCATAAGGGACGACAGTCATCATATCAGCCAACGGACGTCTATTGCTGAACAAAGACAGTCTGAACCCTCTAGTGGCTTCAGGGGTGAGGAGGAGACCGTGCTTTAATCGGTCTTGCCGGAGAGCTAGGCTTAACAAGCAAGCTCCGTATCTGGCTTGCGAGCTATCCGGGAGTCGCGTTTTCAGGTCGCTCGCCAAAGCTGCCGAGGGAAACTTTTGTCAGTCATCCTTGCCAATTGTGTCGTCATTTTGGGGGGAATTCACCAGCACTCACCACGCTTGGCATGCAGGTTGGTGAACGCAGTATGGCTACTGTTCCATAGAAGGGACGATGCTGCCCATCCCTCTGGTTAGAGTCCCTCAGTCACCTTTTACGACATCTACGGGAAGAGTTGAAGTGGTGCTATATTCTAAAACACCACACGGAAAAGAGAGACGAGAATATCACCGTGCTTTTCTAAGTAAGAAAATTTCCAAATGACGATTTCTGCGTCACCATAGGCCGTGTATTATGAATAAATCGAACTCAAACTCAAATTTTTTATTTCATATAAGCCCTAATAGGCACTTACGAAAAGTCAAGTTAAGTGCACGGTTCGGAAAAGTCGGTCCTATGGAGAAGAGCCGGCAAGAAACTCCATAGATATACTCTTTTCAAAAATAGTTATATTACAATTTTGTTATTACATGGTAATAAGCTAGGTATGTGCGAACAAAGTAGACTAATTAAATGTAAAATACACACAATAACAAAACAGACAATTGCCTCTAACACAATAGGAAACTGATAACAATTAATGTATAGCACTAATAAAGTCGACGAAGTTCACACATTTACAAAATGTAGAAAAAACTAAATTATAATGAAAGGCATTTTAAACGCCAGAGTTTTAAATGTCATATTGAATATGTGAGTGAAATTAATATGTCAAAGTATATATTATATAGACAATATATATCAAAAGCTAATGTATTCTAAAAATAGTTACTATCACTATCAAATTTTGATTTGTTATTAGATAAATCCATATTTCATCAATAAGGTTCGAGGGAAGCCACATGTGCAGAAAGAATCAATACCAGACATCTCTGTCGTCAACATAGTCATTAGCCCTATAATAAGCTTTTTTAATAAGGATCTGTTTAATATGGTTTTTAAACGTTCCCTCAGTAAGGTCTGTAACAGATTTGGGCAGCTTATTATAAAAGCGAACACAATTTCCAAGGAATGACTTATTTGTTTTAGCTAATCTAAATTTGGGCACTACAATTTTATGTTTATGTCGTGTATTTATATTGTGAAAATCGCTTTTTATATAAAACTTATGCAGATTTTTACGGACGTATAAAATATTTTCAAAGATATAGAGTGACGGCAATGTAAGTATATTGATATCTTTAAACAAAGTTCTAAGAGACTCGCGAGGACCCATATTATATATAGCGCGGATCGCCCTTTTTTGTAGAATAAAAATTGAATCTACGTCGGCTGCCGATCCCCACAACAGAATACCATAAGACATAATGCTGTGAAAATATGCAAAGTAAACTAACCTGGCCGTAGCTTCATCAGTCAGCTGTCTAATTTTACGAACTGCATATGTTGCAGAGCTGAGCCTACCCGATATAGCTTTAATGTGGGCACTCCACTGTAATTTCGAGTCGATAGGTATACCTAGAAATACGGTTTCATCAACAGTTACAAGTTGATTGCCATCAAGAACTAGTTTTAATCCCAATTGGGGTGCATTAGGTAAAGAGAACTTTAAACATTTAGTTTTATTAGCATTAAGTAACAGGTTTTTAGCTGCAAACCAACTGGAGAGGACAGTTAGGCTCTCGTTTACATGAATAACATTACTATCTTTTCTACTGATTTTAAAAATTAGGGACGTGTCGTCAGCGAATAAAATCACATCCGATAACTTGGTCATCATATATGGGAGATCATTTATATAAGCTAGAAACAAGCATGGGCCGAGTATTGAGCCCTAGGGCACGCCCATTTTAACCGTAGAACCCAAAGAGGTAGCCCCACCTATATCTACTTTTTGCAGTCTTAAAGATAAATAAGAATAAACAAGATCAGCAGCTCTTCCACGAATTCAGTAGTGGCGTAATTTACAGAGCAGCGTATTGTGGTCAACGCAGTCAAACGCCTTGGAGAGGTCACAAAAAATACCAATAGCATCTTGAGAACCCTCCCAGGATTCGAGAATTTGCGTCACTAGTTTTACTCCTGCATCCGTAGTTGACCTACCTTTCGTGAATCCAAACTGTCGGCTATGTAAAATCCCGTTAAAATTAAAATGTAACATCATTTGATCAAGAATAATTTTTTCAAACATTTTACTCAATGATGGGAGAACAGAAATAGGTCTATCATTTGATGGATTATTCTTGCATCCCGATTTGAAGATTGGTATTATTTTGCTATGTTTCATCAAATCTGGAAAAGTTCCACTATTTAAATATTGGTTAAAAATACCTGCAAGTGCAGGGGCGATGGTATCAATTATAGTTCCAAGTAGTTTAACAGACAGACCCCATAGGTCTTCAGTGTTTTTAATGTTAAGACTTTTAAATGCTTTTATAATTGAACTAGTTGAAATGTACTTAAATTCAAAATCACTGTTAGCTTTTACAGATAATACACTGACACCAGTCTATGTGGCGAGGCGTCGCGGACGCGCAGTGGGACGTTGCGAGCTGGTAGTGATTTATCAATGCTCCATACATTGTTATAGCGTTCATAGCCAGCTGCACTGACTGATTGGTGAGTTTAAGTAATGCTTGGCGCGGTCAGTGGATGGGTGGCCGCATAGTAGTATTTGAACTGAGCGTCTCCATGCTTAGGAGAGTACATGAAATCGTCGATGCTGGTTGTTGTCAATAGAAGGTAGTCGTTAAGCCAAGGCTCGAACTACTCTGACTCTAACTCTGCAATACAGATAACAAGAACCAGATCTAGACTCGAACATATTAAAAATTAAAGTCAATTTTATATTAGACGTATAGTATGAATAATGCCTTGCCTGCTGTGTGGTGGCGGCTAAGAATGCCACGACATATGGCAAGACCCCCAATCGCCACCCTTGGCAGACGGGTTGGCGATCGCAGTTGAGTTGTTAATGTACTCGTAGGACGCTGCTGACCATCCTCCGGCTAATCCCATAGTCGCCTTTTACGACACCCACGGGGTGAAATGGGGTGGTGGCATTCTGAGCCGACATCACACGGCTAATTTATATTTTCCTTAAATTATATATTTCGGATACAAATTTGAAATACCACCGTATTAGGACTTCTCGAATTGAATAAAAAACGTTGCCACGTCGCACGTTCCCTAAGAGCGCTTTCACAGATTTTCAGCTCTATTCACACAATTTCAGAACGTAATGGTTTTTCCTTTTTCGAAAGGTTGATGGACTCATATTGGTTATGTATCGCATTTTAATGTACAGTAAGTTTCAGTTATTATATTACAGTATCGCGTCATCAACATTTTTGTCACTCGATTTCTTCGTAGTCGTTTCAAACTATGAGCGATGGTTTTTTCGTTAAATTAATATTTAACTTTATCTGCTTACGTTTACGATTATTATATAATATCTTATCATACATATCAGCCAAAGGGCGCCCACTGCTGAACAAAGGCCTGGACACCGATTTACACAATTGTGTCGTCATTTTGGCGGAAATACAAATAAATGCGGAAACTGTTTCAACTATATCTAATGCATTCCACAAACTATACATTAACAATAAAGTAATAAGTACCCACTACTTAAATAATCTAAAATTCCAATATAAAATATCCAGTTTTCAAATTACCAAACACCCATTGAATTAGGAAACCCTCTTTGAACGTGGAAAACAGACGCAGAATGTTTGCCGCCCAAGAACTGAACAGTTTTCGTTGAAAAAAAAAAAGGATTTCCGAGCGAATGGCGCTTAGACGCAGGCGTTCCCGCCCTCAGTGGCCAGTGCCCAACCGAGCGCGGAGTGAAATACACGCTTCATTTTCCTGCGCTCCAGACCACGGTGTCAGATCGCGGCGGAAATATAAAAAGAAAATACATTCCCTAAGTTTACGTTCATCGGTTATTTGATCCATATATAATATTTTATTAGTTTCAATTTTGTTTATTTCGTTAACATTTGGTTTTAATGTAAAGTGATTTATTACAATAGTGCGTGTTACTGTGAAATACTGCAATAAAAAGCGGGGGAAAGCTGTTTGCTGTCAGCTGTCAAGAACGTGGAGGTGAGCGATGCAATTTGATTTATTATGGAGTTATAAATTATGCTAATAAAGAATAATATTTCAACATTTTAAACTCGTATGTTCTATTTAGAAAATCTACACTAATATTTTAAAGAGGAAAGATTTGTATTTTTGTATGTTTGTAACGAATAAACCCAAAAACTACAGGTTCAATTTAAAAACTATCTTTCACCATTAGAATGCTGCATTATTCTTGAGTAATATAGGTGTATTTATTACTAGAAAAAATTAGGGATCCCTGCTAAAACTTCAATACTGTAACCCAAGGTGTATTTTTTTTTGCCATAAAATGATTTTCATCGCATGCCCTGCGGAAATTGTTGATGATAGAACAAAAACAAATCTACAAAAAACTTTTGCATACCATATGTCCAACTATTGTAGTTATGTAACTGTAACTTTTTACATTTTAAAAGTTGATAGAAATGCCGACCAAAATCAGACCATGTTTATATTTACTCTACGTTTATCCCAAAAAAAAAAATGTCCACCCGTGCGAAGCCGGGACGGGCCGCTAGTATACAATATAATGAAAAGTTATATGTATGATATTTTCGCTTTAGAATACTTTTTATTTAAGGATCAATGAAATATAAAAACAGTGCCGAATAGAAAATTGTAAGAGCTCGTACGGTACGTAGAGACTACGTTGCGTTTATTTGTTGGTTATTTTTTCTAGTTTAGAGATATTTCAGTAGCTGAAATAATAAACCACTGTGATGGTGATTTAGTTTTATACCCAGTAAAGCTATTTATACTAAGTATTAATTAAGAGGATGCAGGACCGCAAAACATTTATCAGCAATGATTTTACTTCGCCACGAAATCATTTCAAATACACCTAAACACGATACTTAGGTAGCCTAATGATCTGGCAATATTGGTGTAGGGTCGGCTTACATTGCCACTTTACTAACTACTTCTATAACTGCATGGGTATACAAATGAAGCAAGCTACATTGAAGGGAGACTAATTAGACTCACTAAATGCACATAATCAGCTCATTATAGTCCCACTGCTGGACATGGGCCTTTTCACAGGTTGAGGAGAAATGTTAGGCATTAGTCCACCACGCTGGCCTAGTGCGAGTTGGCGGACTATACACAGCATTGAGAACATTTTGGAACCCTCTCAGGTTCTCACAGTTTCCATGATAAACAAATACTGATCCACCCAAGAGTCCGAAATGTCTGAGGTGTTGGGGCCGAACTCATATCCTCCTGTATGGACGGCGACAGCGTTTGACCACTAGGCTATCACTGCCTAAATGCATCATCATATCATCATAATATCGCCCATTTATACGTCCACTGTTGAACAAAGGCCTCCCCTATAGATTCACACAACTGTGTCACCATTTTGGGAGGTATTTGCCAATACTCACCACACTTGGCAGGCGGGTTGGTGAGCGCAGTATGGCTACCGTTTCACAGAAGGGACGCTGCTAAGGGAATCTAAACCAGAGGGATGGGCATCCCTCTGGTTTAGATTCCCTTAGTCGCCTTTTAAGACATCCACGGGAGGAGATGGAGTGGTGCTATATTCTTAAACCGGACACCACACGGAAATGCATACGACTTGATAAATAACTATATAAATTAAAAATTACATTAAGATGGAATGGCGCCTTTCTTTTGTTTTTTCAGCTTCAAACGTATTGCACTATCCCTCTATAGCTGTTGTATGAATATGACTACAGCCATAGAGAGACTAATGTTTTTGTACCATACCATTTTAAAGTAAAAGTGCTTCAAACTCATGACTATGTAGGTGGTACACCCAGAACCCTTCTTTCGGAGAAGCTGAACACTTCATCATATCAGCCACAGGACGTCCACTGTTGAACAAAGGCCTCCCCCTTAGATTTCCACAACGAGCGGTCACATGCCGCTCTTATGCAACGACTCCCAGCCACCTTCACCAGGTCCTCTGTCCACCTCGTTGGAGGTCGTCCCACGCTGCGTTTTACGGTGCGCGGTCGCCATTCCAGAACCTTTGTGCCCCAACGGCCATCAGTTCTACGAGCAATGTGCCCCGCGCATTGCCACTTCAGTTTAGTAATCCTTTCAGCTATGTCGACAACTTTAGTTCCTCTACGGATCTTCTCATTTCTGATTCGATCTCGTAGATACATACCAAGCATAGCTCTCCCCATAGCTCGCTGAGTGACTTTGAGCTTTCTTATGAAGCCCATTGTGAGTGACCTGAGTGGCTGAACACTTGAACTCATTTAATTCAATAAACTAAACTTCAGCTATGCTATGCAGCAGCGTCCTTCGAGTACATTTATAACTGAACTGCGATCGCCCAGCCATGGTCAAGCATTATGACAAAGCCGCTCAATGAGACAACACAAACACTTACCGGTCGTTGTGGCGATGTGTGTGGTGTGACTATGTCCAGCAGTCTTTCGACAGTATTTTTTTTTGTTTAAACGTTGCCCCTCTGTAGGATTTCTCCTGTGTCGTGGGTGCGTTTACAGACATGAATTCCACATACAATACACCCAGACCCGGAACAACTACCTGCAGATCATACAAATATTTGTTCCGTGCGGGAATCGAACCCACGACCCGGAGCGTAGCAGCCGACTGTATCAGCCACTGCACCAACCGTGCCGTGATATGTGATATTTATGGAGTTTCCTTACACCTTTGATTGCAACTTTTCCAATTCGAAAACAACAATCGTTCACAGAAAACCGTTACCTTTACACAATGCGCATGTCGCGCGGGAATAAATAAAACGTTATTAGTTTTCATAACGAGAGGGCGTGCACCTGTGTACCGTATCTGAGCTGTTACTCCCAATATAGCGATCATTAAAGCCTTGCCCGGTCTCGTACCACACGTGTTACAATACGCCACGCATTTGTGCTGTGTTTATGGATACAGCACCATTTTTATAATGAGAAATTTAAGTACTATTTGATCACTGTAGACCTCGGCTTGTCGCAGAGTGCCTCCCTCCGTGTTTCCTTCCCGCTTTAGCTCAACTAGGAGGCTCTCTCCACGGCAGCAAGTAACGGAGTTCAGTTATTGTGATTCAATGAAACGTAACATATATTGTTATAATGATATTCACAACTTCAACACTTCATGGTGATGTCTATATTTTTTTTGTATATATCTTACCATCACAATAATTAAAAATGAGTAATTGTAATATTTCAGGCAGACTATTGATCAGAGCGATAGCTGTGTGTCCAACCACTAGTGTTCAGAATCCAATGTGTAATGATCAAAATATGAAGAGCGACTCTACGTCACATAAATTCCAATTTTGATTTGAATAAAGAATGATTCGTGAGGTGGACAGTGATGGAGATAAAAGGTATGAAGTCATGAAAGAGGTTGATTGAAATGAAGATGAAGGATGACTTCGTCACAAGCTTAGTTCGCTTTATACTTGTTTTCTTGCAGTGAGCGAGAGTTGACTTTCATCGCTTCCGAAAGACTAGTCCTCAAAGATGAAGGAACAAGAGTATAACGGTCTGGAAGAATGGGAACATGGTTACTGAATCAACCCAATATATCGTACTTAGTGCTTCTCCTCAACCTTCATTATGCGCACAGCTGCAGTGTGGAACTCTCTGCCAGCGTCTCTGTTCACGTCTGCCTATAAAAGCAATAATAGTCTTCTGTGGAACTCGTTCCATCGTAGACCTTATCGGTCGCTTTCCATCAGGCGAAATCGAGGTCAAGAGTGGATTCATTCTTTAGTAAAAAAATTAACAAAAAAATAAACAATTTATTTCGCTCTAATCAGGGGGCCTACCACAACCTTTCACAAAACAGTCCTAATTCATGACAGTGTTGTTTCAAGCATAAAATAACATTACTCATATTCGTACCACAACCTAAATAGTTCGGCTTTGTTTCATTCTTGCTTAGTGCTGGGAAAGAATGAATAATTTCTAAGAATTGTCTATAGCCTGCTGGAAAAAGAAAAGAAACAACGCAATATACCGTATATAGCGCTAATTCTTTCACACGTTGTTCCTAATCATACCTGCGACTAATATTCGGTTAACATTGTAAAAAATTATATGATTAACTTTAAAAAAAATTAACTTGTATAAATAATAATTATACGAGTAATTTCTATAAAGTACATGCAAACATTTATAGATTTAATGCTGAAAAGTAAGCAGAAAACTTTAACAAATAATAGTTGGCCTAGAGTGTGGAAAGTGACCATGGTATGAATCGGAACGAAATGTATATTATATGGAGATATTATATAGTATGTAGCGGCGCGAGCTAAAATTTGAAACTCAAGGGGCCATGGGGCTATACAAGGAATTTATTACACTAAGTGTTGGGCTTCAAGTGGCTAACAAAGTGGTTGAAATTATTTTTAATTTCACTTATGATTCCCAGCGCATTCAGCATGGAAACAAAGTATGTAAACATTAACATTCGTTATTTAATTACAAAAAGATTTAACAGAGAAATATTGGGCTGTTATTGTTTTAGTTGATGCGGTTATAAACAGTTGTATGTGGTTGTAAGTGTGTATTCATTCGCCATCTAGACAAACAAGAAATTAATTATCCAGGTACTAAATTCACTAGATACACAACTAATTTTCCGATTTTAGATAAATAAATATGTTGCCAATGCCAATACTCACCACGCTTGGCAGGCGGGTTGGTGAGCGCAGTATGGCTACCGTTTCACAGAAGGGACGCTGCTGCCCATCCCTCTGGTTTAGAGTCCCTTAGTCGCCTTTTACGACCTCCACGGGAGGAGATAGAGTGGTGCTATATTCTTAATCCGGACACCACACGGAAAAATATACAATAATTCAATTAAATTTATAAAATATCCAATAACAACGAATAATGAATAGAGCAATAAATTAAACGCAATCAATGAAAACATAATAACAATGAATAAATACCTACTTAACAATAAATAAGTAATAAAAGTAATCGTGCAGTAATTTAAGACTTATAAACAAAACATTAAATAAAAGGGATACAATGTGCAATAAACTCAAAAAATATTAATATAATATATGAAATGAAATGAAATAATTTATTTGCATGAATTGTAGTACATTATAGATGTTACATTTTAAATAGAATCTTACAATTCGTTTTAGAATAGCGTGCAAAATTATAATTGTGTTTGAAGTCACAATAAAACTTTCATATTTATGAGTTTAATATTTTGTAGGTTTCAGCAAAAATAACCATTTAACAATAATAAATTACAAGGCATGTCCATTTTAAATTAATGCCAATTCGTTTTTAAATATTCGTCTACAGAATAAAAGCATTTATCAATTAGCCATATTATTATTTATAATTTCAATAAACGAAATATCTATCAAACACAAATAAATAACAATCAAATTTAATTAATCGCTCTTCTCCCTCCTACGAAACTGTGCTGTGCCTGACAGGGTCCATAATTGATCCCATAGACTTAAACCTACCGTCTGTTTTAACATTACATTATGGAATGCTATTAAGAATTGAGAATAGAAAATAGTACTTAAATGGCACTGTAGCTAGTGAAATGACTGGGCATTAAATAACTTTACGTCTCGAGGTCACGTGCAGTGTGATGCCTCGCAGGACTACTCCCGGGTAGCATTACAATTGTTATGGGCAGGCCATGTCGCTTACCACCAGGCGAATGACTTGCTCGTCTCGTCACTGAGGCGTATAAAACATAAAAAAAAGAATGTACTGTGGTCTAAAGTTTTCGTGGAAGACGTTAGTCACCAACGATGACTGCCCACAATATCCTTATAGCGACACACATATCAGCTCGAAAACATCCAATACAAAACATGGGCTTCCCAATGAGCGGTCACACCCGATATCGCTATAATCACCACGCTTGGCAGGCTGATTGGTGATCGCAGTACGCGGTTCATCCTCTTCATATCGACCCTTAGTCATCTTTTCCGCCACAGATGGTGGAAGAGGGGTGGTCCGGTATCTAGTCAGCTTTAGTCAATCAATCAATCTTGGAGAATCAACCATTTTCCAGTGGGTCGCCTCTACATCGGTATAATCAAATTGCCTATAAAATTATTTGGTCTTGAGCTGCATCCAATTCTCCGTCGATCTATAAATAAAAAGAACACCAGTAATTTATTTTTAAACTAAGTAGTTTCCTTTTAAGTATGAGCACGTTCCCTAGCTTCCGGTTTTAGAAAAGTGTATCAAAAGCTAAGTATTACACTACAACTTTTTTAAGTACCTACTAAGCATACGCGTAATAAAAAAAATATTAAAATTATTTACTTTATTATTGCCGTGTGGTGCCGGCTCAGAATACCATCACCACCTCATCTCCTCCCGTGGGTGCTGTAACAGTCGACTAAGGGATTAGCTGGAGGATGAGCAGCAGCGTTCTTCGAGTACATTAACAACTCAACTGCGATCGCCAATCCGCCTGCCAAGCGTGGTGATTATGGCAAAACCGCCCAATGAGCTCACAACACACCCATATCGGTCGTTGTGGTGATCTTTGGGGGAGGCCTGTGTCCAGCAGTGGACTCCATTCGGCCGAAATGATGATGACTTAATTTTTAAACGTTGCCACACACTAGGATGTCTACTATGTCGTCGGTGCTTTTACAAACACAAATTCCACACACAATACACCCAGACCCGGAACAACTACCTGCAGATCAAACAAATATTTGTTCCGTGCGGGAATCGAAACCGCGACACGAAGCGCAACAGCCGACTGTATCAGCCACAGCATCAACGGTGCCGCTATTGCTATTGCGTAGCATTTTACCTCTAAAACTGACTTACCGACCAAATTTCGTTTATCCAAAAGCCTTAAGATATAAGAAAGTCTGTTTACTCAACAGGCGTTTGTAGATACTAATTAATATTTCTTTGAAGCTCTAAAATTAATGAAGTTAACATGGAGGTGAATTTTCTACCATATTAAGGGTATTTTTTTGACAATATTATCCATTCTCTCTCTGTAATAAATAGATACGTTTAAAAGCACTAATTAAGCCACCTAATTTTGTAACCTGCTTTTGAACTAATGTCTAATCATTATCATAAAACATAATCAGCCAATTACTGTACCACTGCTGGGCACGGACCATTTTTTTTTAAAATGAAAAAGGTTAGGCCTTAGTCCACCAAGCCATCCTAGTGCGGGTTGGCGGACTACACACATCATTAAGAACATTATTGGATCCCTCTCAGGTGTGCAGGTTTCCTCACGATGTTTTCCTTCACCGTTAACGCAAGTGGCAATCAAATTGTGATCCACACATGGAAGGTCAGAGGTGCGGGCCGGGATGGAACTCTGACCCTCCTGTATGAAAGGCAAGCATTCAACCACTATCACTAGCACTGCTATGTAATTATCATCATCATCATCATTTCGGCCAAATCAGCTCATTTCCACTGCTGGACACAGGCCACCCCAAAGATCACCACAACGACCGATATGAGTGTGTTGTGGGCTCATTGGGGGGTTTTGCCATAATCGCCACGCTTGGCAGACGGATTGGCGATCGCAGTTGAGTTGTTAATGTACTCGAAGGACGCTGCTGCCCATTCTCCGGCTAATCCCTTAGTCGACTTTTACGACACCCACGGGAGGAGATGGGGTGGTGGTATTCTGAGCCGGCACCACACGGCTGTAATATAATATTCTCACCTAAATAATTACGTGACACACAACTCAATGAAACCGTAGAAAGAGTGCACAGATGTGTTCAAATTTTTAAAAATCTATTTCTTGAAAGTCATCTAACTAGTTTGATTTATATGAATCTTTATTTACTCACATTGTCATAATGTAGTTTACACCTTTATTTGAATAACTGTATATACTTTGAATATCCTACATCAATCTGGTCTGTATTGAGGTGCCTATAATTATGTTGTGTTCATTAATCGGTACATGCGATAATGAAAATAAAATAGAACTTCTCGTTGGTTGAAGTCGGTATTTTTTTTGTTAAAAAGTTTTATTTGTTTCTTTTTAGTGTAAATAAATGTAAGAACTTTTTCCAATTTGGTATCAGTTACTAAAACTAAAAATAAGAATGACTCAAATCGGTTCTATAGTCTCGGAGGAATCGAAACTATTAAGACATCATCTAGATAAGCGCAGTCTTATTAATTAAACCTGTTTATTGAAGCTGGTTCACAAACGACTAAATCAAATATAATGAAATTGATATGGGACCAACTCAAAAGCATTCTGCACCTACTAAAAAATAATTGCTCAAATCGGCTAACAATTTCGGAGTAATTGGTGTACATACATAAAAAAACGCATCGGATTAAGAACCTCCTCCTTTCTGAAGTCGGTTAAAACGGTATTCTACTCCTCCCACAGTTCAGTCTCGTTTCAATGTGATCTCAATCTAGTCTCATTTCATACACAGTTTAGACTTTTCTTCACGGACGAGAATACTAATTTTGTTATTCCGTGGTCAGTTCAAAACGTTAGCAGAATACCGTTTTGACTTCGATCAACTTTCGATCCATTTTCGATCTCATCACAGTGTTAGTTCACGTTTGACGTTGTTTGATAGTTTAGGAGAATACCATTTGTAACATTTACGACACTAAGACTAAATCGGAACTTAATTTTGAACTTTCAATACGGGAATTGGCCTTCATACCATTATTACAAACCTTTTCTCTTCATAATTAGTACCATATCGCCGTTAAAGACCACAACCCACTTTCTAATGGCCACCATACAGACAGATGCGTATCATAACGATTCACTGTGACCCGTATGCTACACACTCAATGTAGTGCCCTTATTGAGGTCACCTTAGACCCGCATCGCTGCCTACCCCTTGTTTACTCAAACTGCTGATTGAATTAACTATACTGTTATAAATCAAGCAGTGTACTAACTATATCTGGGCTGAGCTGCCTAACGAAAGATTGATTTTTGATTTTTTGAAAACCGTTGCCCCACACTAGGATTTCTCCTGTGTCGTGGGTGCGTTTACAGACACAAATTTCACACACACTATACCCAGACCCGGAAGAACTACCTGCAGATCATACAAATATTTGTTCCGTGCGGGAACCCGCGACCCGGAGCGCAGCAGTCGACTGTATCAGCCACTGCACCAACCGTGTCGTCAATGATGATTGGGGCTTGCGATGTGCGACGATGCTGATGCATGCATCTTCTTCTTGTACGGATGCCGGGACTGTTCAGCTGATTAACTGCCAAGCAAGAGCGGATCCACCCCCTAAACTGTGGGATGCAGTGGACTATAGACTTAGTAGCAACATCGATAACTGAAAATCTTGACCGGTCGTTTCTGGCGACGCCAAAAGAGGCCTCAAGCCAGGCTTAAAATTAATATTTAAAATCTAAGCAACTTGGGCTAAGGGCTGTAATAACTGAAATCTGGGTAAGCGGTAGGAACTTATGTATGATCTTGGAATTATGAAACTCTAGTTATCTCTGTATAAATTTATTTATATAGAAGATAATACAATTCGCTTTTTCTACAATCGACAACCGTGCTGACGGCAGCCCGAATTCATTCTCTTCTTTTATTTTCTCTGTCAAAATGTTCTCAATTCAAATAATGTTTTTTTATTCTATGTGGCTAGGATTTTTCTCCCAAAGAGTTTGAACTCTATTATAGGGCGTCCCCTGGGGGACACAAACCTCGGCTTAGGGCGTTGCTGGGGATGTGTGTGTGTCAAGTCTATAATAAAGTACCTCAGACTCTAAGAGATACCCTTAAGATTATTTCGTGTACAATTAAATAAATGGCTAACATGAATTAATTTTTTGAATGTAAAATTAATTAATCACTTTAAATAAATTATAATAAAATATTTTACTATAAAGTATTTATAATTCAAATAATTTTTATTTCAAATAAACCAATTACTGGCACTTATGAAACGTCAGAATTTAAGTTTATAATGTGTGTAATACTCGCGAAAGGCTAAGACATTAAATCATCATCATCATCATTTCGGCCGAGTGAAGTCCACTGCTGGACACAGGCCTCCCCCAAAGATCACCACAACCACCGATATGGATGTGTTCTCGCTCATTGGGGGGTTTTGCCATAATCGCCACGCTTGGCAGGCGGGTTGGCGATCGCAGTTGAGTTGTTAATGTACTCGAAGGACGCTGCTGCCCAACCTCCGGCTAATCCCTTAGTCGACTTTTACGACACCCATGGGAGGAGATGGGGTGGTGGCATTCTGAGCCGGCACCACACGGCACAATTAGACATTAAATAAATTAACCATTTTTTTCTTCAGTATATGTTTTAACAATAATTGTATTAATCAACATTAACTGTAGCATCCACTAATGTCCACCTATTCTCTGAATGATAAGGATTCGGCCTTAATCCACCTCGCTGGCCTACTACGGGTTGGAGGACTACACTTACTATCAGGAACTTTATAGAATACCCTCAGTGTGCAGCTCTCCTCAATTATAATCTCTATTTTAAAAGAGTATCCATGGAGTCTCTTCTCCATTAGATCAACTAATTGGAACCGTACAACCTAAATTTTGACGTTTCTCAAGGGCCACTTGGTTTATTTGAAATAAGAAACGTCGGCTATTGAGTGTGTGTTTCATTTTCGTATACTCTTGAACGAAATTCTGATATTTACTAACGTCTACCTATATAGTTGCCGTGTGGTGCCGGCTAAGAATACCACCAACCCATATCATCCCGTGGGTGTCGTAAAAGACGACTATGGGATCAGCCGGAGGATGGGCAGCAGCGTCCTTCGAGTACATTTGTAACTCAACTGTGATCTCCCGTCTGCGAAGCGTGGCGATTATGGCAAAACCCCGCAATGGGCACACAACACAACACCATACCAGTCTTTGTGGCAGTCGTTGGGGGAGGCTTATGTCCAGCAGTGGACGTTTTTCGGCTGAAATGATGAAAAAAATTACCTATATAATTCGGCACATAGGTCAACGCTGTAGTTTTTGGAAAGCAATCGCGAGCCTGCATTTGGAAATGGCTGGAGCTTACCCCGAGCTGCCATACTGTGGTTTGGGACATGATCTGCTGGCAGTAGCGTCGGCTATGGAACGTCAGGAACAAACAGACAGACAATCCGACAGACAGACAAAAAAATATAATCATTATTTTGGTTGTAGGTACCGTATATACTTTCATATGAATTTAGTAAAAAGCTGTTATTTAGACATTACAAACAGACACTTCCATTTTATTTATTTGTATAGATAAAACCGCACCCACAGTTAGTTCCATCACGCATTCCTTAGCAGTCCTTCAGTCACTAGCATATTATAAAACACCTACTCAATCGTGTAGTTCTATAAGTTCGATCAGTCCAGAAATCTACAAAGTGGATTTTGGTGCACACATAACCACCACTCACGACTTTCGAAGGTTTTGCCATTAATTCTTGTGCGAATCCACCAGCCGCTAGCGCGCTAGCTCAAGATAAACATCACATCAGCTGTGCAGGTTCCCGCGCTAAAACTGGGGGCAATTCATTGCCGACTCGCAATAAAACACAATACAGAAGGCCTACTACCAACAACAACGAAACTTTTCACTATAGGCTACGGAAGAATTCGCTTAGATAAGAGACGATCGTTGTATAGGTAGCCCATGACAATTATGATATTGTAATTTTTGTATAACGGTCTTTTTAGGTGGATATATAGGAAAGTTTTCTTTTGGGCTTCTCGCATACACTGGGAACTGTGGTTGCTTAACCAGTCGTCTTATAGGAAAGACTTAGGTTTTCGCATGTAGTATATGCGAAAACCTAAGACTCATAATAAAACACACCACACCAGGTTACGGCAGGAGTCGAGGAGAGGGAGGCTGATCGAGGTCCCAGTGGTCCGTACTAACTTGGCCAAGTTTGCTCCAGTCGCAAGAGCCGCGCGAACACTCAACAGCGTAGCACAAAGGCTTGACATTTTTAATTGTTCATTGGCGGAATTCGTGAAGGTGATTCTTGACTTACTAACTGGACTGGGGAACGAATTTGTGAACGTTAGTTATAGTTTATCGTATTGGGTGCTAACCTGTCACGATAATGTAAGTTTAAATAAAAATACATACATACATAAAATCGTTACAGATTACTAAAGTTATTTTCTCTATCGCATAGTTCTAATAAAATATATTTTGTCGTACGCAATTATCACTCACAGTGTCTTGATGTTTTTAACCAACTTCATCAGTATGTTATGTAGTTTGGGACTCTATTATTTAATAACAGAATTCCAAACTGGTAGTACCTGCCAACCATATTCTCTATTGAATTTAGAATGTTTTCTAAGGTTCCGGACGTCCGAAGGAAAAAACGGCAGAGCCCATAAAGGAATACTCGTGTGTCTATCTGGCGTGTGTAATAATTGCTTTTTTAAAACTAAAAATAAAAAATCATGTTGCGCTAACGTACATTTAGCCACAGCAACGCATAGCAGGGTAAAGGGTACTAGTTATTTATAATAATACAATTTATTTTATATTAAAGTAGTTAGTAGTCCCAGCTAGTATCTATACAAATAAATAAAATTAAAGTGTCTTTTTGTAATTGGAACGATTGAGTAAAACGTCGGTTGGAGACTAACTGATTTATTAAAACATTTTCATGTACCGACATAATATAAAACCAAACTTCTTATATCTACCCCATTTTCCCCCCTTTAAATTACAAAACATTTTTCTTAGTTCTATTGTATGCACGTAAAGCTCGAGCTGACGTACCGGTACGGGGCGGGGACTGAGATTCCTCAGCCTGTACCTGAGATGCAGGACCCGAAGGTTCCACCATGGACTCCTTCACAATCTCCTCCGTCCCGGCACCGTCCGATGCGTCAACATATTGATCGCCTTCCACACATTCACCTTTTGTATGGCTTGAGTATGTACTTTCATCGGATGATGGTCTTTTACTTGTGCGCATCAGTGAGTAACGATTCTTAACTGAAATTAATTGATCTTGATGTCTGCGCCATTCACAGCCGTCCCCCAAATTTACTTTAAAGGAAACCGGTCCCGTTTTATCGACCACTTTACCCTCTGCCCACTTACTTCCCTTCACTGAATAGTCGCGTGCAAGTACAGGATCACCAACTTTAATATCTCTGTGTGTGCCACCTGCGTTGGCGATCTGCCGGTCCTGGGCTGTGCGCACTACCGCGGCCACATTAGGCCTAATCGCGTCCAGTCGTCCACGCAAACGACGACCCAGCATAGCCACTGCCGGCGACACTCCAGTGGTAGCGTGCTCACAATTCCGATATTAAAATAAAAATTTACTCAGTGCCTGAGATACATTTTCGCCTTCATGCAAAGCCCTTTTAATTGCTTCTTTGACAGTTTTAACTGCATTTTCTGCGGCCCCGTTCCCTTGGGGATGGTACGGCGCCGAAGTTACATGCCTGATAGAATTATTATTACAGTATGTCTTAAAATCAACTGAAGAAAATGGTGGACCATTGTCTGTCACAAGTTGTGAGACTAGACCAAAACGAGCAAATATAGACCTTAGAGCCAAAATAGTGCTTTCCGCATCCGTGCGCTTCATGGTCACGACTTCTAACCACTTAGAATGGGCGTCTACTAAAATAAAATATTTGGTACCGGCCAACTCCGCGAAGTCCGCGTGGACGCGTTGCCAGGGATGGAGTGGAAACTCCCACGGGTGAAGCGGGGCGCGCACCGCCCGACACGCCTCACAGTTCCGGCACAAATTTTCAATATCGTGATCTAGACTAGGCCAATAGATATAGTTCCGCGATAAATTTTTCATTTTAGTGATACCCAAATGACCTTCATGAACTTCTTCTAGGAGTCTTTGGCGCAAGGATGACGGAATTATGATTCTGTATTTATAAATCAAGCAGCCTAAATCAGTGACTATTTCCTCTTTACGGGCAAAATACGGGTTTTCCGCCTCAGAACTTGCAGTCGATGGCCAACCAAACATAACATAACCGAGTATCTTACTTAACAATGCATCTCCTTTTGTTTCTTTACAAATATCTTTAAAATTTATAGGTAAACAATCTTCTACTAAGTTAATATAACTAAAAACTTGGGATGGGCGAGGCTCAAGCTCTAGCGGTAAACGAGATAACGCGTCGGCCGGGCCATTGCTCGTCGAACGAACAAACTCCACTGAAAAATCATAACCCGCCAGTCGCGCGGCCCACCGTTGCAGACGGCTAGCAGCCGTCTGCGGTATGCCGCCTTTTACGCCGAATATAAAACTTAACGGTTGGTGATCAGTGCGTAACACAAACTTCCTACCAAACAGGTATTGATGGTGTCTCGTAATACCAAAATATATTGCTAAAGCTTCTTTATCGAGTTGACTATAGTTTTGTTCCGCTTGATTGAGTGTTCGTGAAACACAGCTGACCGGTCGTTCAGATCCATCAGCATAAAAATGCGAAAGGATAGCCCCCAGACCATAACTGCTACTATCTACTGAGAGCACGAGCGGCCGCCCCTCCTCATAATGCGCCAACACGCGCTTACTTAATAACGCTCGCTTAGCATCTGCAAATGCCCTAGCACACTTAAAATCCCACTTCCAAAGAGCCTCCTTTTTCAAGAGCAAGTGCAGAGGATGTAATAAAGAACTTAGATTAGGAATGAATTTACCATAATAGTTTAACAATCCCAGGAAGCTCTTTAGTTGTGTTACATCACTTGGCTGAGGCGCGTTTTTAATCGCCTCAATTTTATTCGGGTCCGGATGCAACCCCTCTTTATCAATAATAAAACCTACGTAAGTTACACTTTTTTGTAAAAATTGACATTTATTTAATTTTACCGTAAGGCCCATTTGTTGTAATCGTTGGAGTACAGCCCTCAGATTGCGCAAATGTGTATGTCTATCTCTACCCGTTATACAAATATCATCCAAAAATACGACGGTTCCCGATACGCCGTGTAAAGTCTCCTCCATCAACTTTTGGAACATTTCCGGCACGCACGACAATCCATAAGGAACGCGGCGGTATACAAACGTCCCGACATGAGTCGTAATAGCCGTAAATAGTTGTGAGGTCTCATCCAATAATACCTGTTCATATGCATGTCTAAGGTCAATTTTTGTATATTCTTCTCCATTACTTAAATTAGCAAACAACTCTTCGATCCGCGGAAGTGGATAAAATTCACGTTTTAATTTAGGATTTATGGTGATTTTATAATCACCGCAGATTCTTATCTCACCATTGGATTTTACAACAGGTACTATTGGTGTGCCAAAATCGGAATGTTCCACTCGATATATCGAGCCGTCCCGCTCGAGCCGCTCGAGCTCGCGCTCAATCTTTCCCCGTAGCGCCAGTGGCACGGGCCGCGCGCGCACATACACGCCATTACTATCTGTGAGCTGTAGACGCAGCGTTTTCTTACACATACCTAATTTATCACTAAATACTTCAGGAAACTCTACCCGAAGTCGGTTCACAAATTGATCATCTATAATTTCGTTGATACTAATTTGATTAATTTTTAACGCTCTTAACCAATCTCGACCGAGTAAGGGCCGACCCCCTCCTCTGATAATGTACAACATTAAGTCATTAGCTGTAATATTATTTAACGTAACGTGTACAAATATATATCCAAGAGGCTCAATTCGTGAACCGGAATAACTACGTAAAATTAGATTATCGGGATTAATATTTTTAGATTGAAATAATTGTTTATAACAATCTTCATTAATTGCCGAAATACGGCTGCCTGTATCCATCTCACAATCCAAGAAAACGCCGTCGATCTTAAGCTTAATAAAATAAGGTTTGTTACCTTGCGAAGAAATATGAAGATTGTAAAGATCGTCCTCCGAACTTTCGTCCATAAAGTTTTGCCGCTTAGCGTAATAATTACCACTATCACGATTACGCACCTCACTTCTTTTGCACATCACCTTCAAGTGACCGCGCTGATTACAATTATCACAATTGTAATTGATAAACCGACACTTATCCGCACGGTGCGCCTTGCCGCACCGCCAGCAGGCCGAATCCGCCCGGCGCGCGATGCTTGCTCCTGCAGCCGGCTGCGCTGCCCGCGAGCCCGCCCCCGCGCCCCCCCGCACTGCATGCAGGCCCTCGCCCGCCTCGCCGCTCGCACCCGAGGCGCCCGCCGGCGCCGCGCTCGCGCCGCTTACCTCCGCGTGCCTGTCTGCGGCCTCTAATGCCAGAGCTAGCTCCACCGCTTTACTGTAGTCAATATCTTTTTCAGCAAATATTCTAGACCTCATCACGTCACTTGCCAGCCCCGAGACGAACTGGTCACGAAGATTTTCCTCTAATTTACTACCAAAATTACACGTCGCTGCTAAATGTTTCAACTGTTGTAGGTATTCTGTTAGTGATTCACCTGGTCGCTGTTTACGTAAACGGAAAACATGTCTTTCCGCTATTTCTGACCGCTGCGGCTCCAAATGGTTGGTTACCAAATTCACCAACGTGTCAAATCCTTTGGTCTCCGGGTGATCCGGTGCACAAAGGTCACACATAAGGGCGTAGGTAGCCTCACCAACTACTGTGATCAACATCGGTACTTTCAATTCTTCCTTTACTTCATTTAATAATATGAATTGCTTTACTCGTCTGATACACGCCGGCCATTGTTTTGAGTTGAGGTCAAACGTTTCAATTTTCCCGATCGGCATGTTGTACGTTGACAATATTTTATATATCACTATTACCGATATTAACACGATATTATTCCTACCAATTACACCGATGAACACGCGTATTATAAATTTTTATCAAGCTCGTCGCCAGTGGAACGATTGAGTAAAACGTCGGTTGGAGACTAACTGATTTATTAAAACATTTTCATGTACCGACATAATATAAAACCAAACTTCTTATATCTACCCCAGTAATATCAAAATTACAGCTTTTTACTAAATGAATATGAAAATATATACGGTACATATAATAAATGTTTATCGTCATCATGTAACCATGGTCTGTCTATCTATCTGTCTGTCTGTTTGTTTTTTCCCGATAATCTCCGAAACAGCTAGACTGATTTCTACGGGACTTTCACTGACAGATAGCTGATGTTAGAAGGAACAACTAAGGCTTTTAGTTTAGAAAAATAATTAGGGTTCTGCGCAAATAAAACCCTTGAAATCCAATATATTTATTTTATGTCAAGTGTCTATGTCGAAGTACTCTAAATTTCTTTTATATTAAACGCGGATGAAACCGCGAGTTCCAGCTAATTTAATATAAAAACAACCAATCCTCTCTCGGCCACATTATAACTGTACCGACGATACTGGTTTCTGGAAAAAAGAAGTTGTGGGAGGAGAAACCTACAGGGCCATTATCTTGACACAGAAAGTCATCTTTCATGACACCATGGGAAAAAAGATCTGTCTCATCGTTGGCCGGGGACTTGCGGCTACAATTACATGAAAATTTGCAAATATCTTGCTTCATCATCATCATCAGACGTCCGTGGCGCCATCATCCAATGACTCTCAGCGACCATCACCAGGTCGTCTGTCCACCTCGTAGGGCGTATCACGTTGCGTTATTCGGTGCGCAGTTTCCATTCTAGAACTTTTGTGCCCCAACGGCTATCAGTTCTACGAGCAATGTGCCCTGCCCATTGCCACTTCAGTTTATTAATCCTTTCAGCTATGTCGACAACTTTAGTTCTTCTTCGGCTCTCCTCAATTCTGATTCGATCTCGTAGAGAAATACCAAGCAAAGCACTCTCCATAGCTGGCTGAGTGACCTTGAGCTTTCTTATGAGGCCCATTGTGAGGGACCACGTCTCTGTTCCATATGTCGTCACTGGTAACACTCACTGCTTAAAGATCCTATGTATTTCAAGTTTGTAATTTGACATAAAAGGGAGAACATAAGGAGAAAAGATCTCCATACAATGAATGTGCCTCGGCTTAATGTTGTAAAGCATAGTGCCTTCTATAAATCAGTAAAAATATTTAATAAACTGCCAACAGAAATTCAGAGTCTAGTGTATACAAGAGCTTTTCAGAATAATCTTAGGCTGTTCTTGTTAAATCAGTGTTACTATTCAAGTGACGAACTAATGATTGTTTAATAATGTTGACATTTTAATGTTGACCAGTTTAAGCCAGCCATTTAATAAGAATTGCAAATTGTTTAAAAATGTTGACATTATACTATACTGACATTTAGAATTCTTATTATATTTAGGTTTTATTTTGATAAAATTATGACATTTTAATATGTTGATTCGGATTATTATATTTCATCATTTCGGCCGAATGAAGTCCACTGCTGGACACAGGCCTCCCCCAAAGATCACCACAACCACCGATATGGATGTGTTGTGGGCTCATTGGGGGGTTTTGCCATAATCGCCACGCTTGGCAGGCGGGTTGGCGATCGCAGTTGAGTTGTTAATGTACTCGAAGGGCGCTGCTGCCCATCCTCCGGCTAATCCCTTAGTCGACTTTTACGACACCCATGGGAGGAGATGGGGTGGTGGCATTCTGAGCCGGCACCACACGGTTTATTATATTTGCTCATATGTAATTAATATTATAGGGGTAAATTTAAAGTGCATATAAATAATAATTAATTTGGAATTGTGTAAGTAGTGGGTATAATGCATGTAGTTGAAGATGTATAGAGTTATAAGAAATTCAGACACAATGTATAAATTGTTATTGAATAAATAGAATTGAATTGAATAGAGCATTTGTAAATAGAGTGGAACTTCTTTAGCTGTTCATTTTGTGGTATCGAATCGTTGTTTTAGCCGGTCCCAATGGGATAGAAACACGTGACTACGGAATATTGTCGAGTGAAATATCGTTCAAATGCGTGACAAACAAAAATTGAGTCGTTTAGTTTTACGAAAATGCAAAGGAATTTTAAAATGTCTTTACAACACGTTTGGCGTTTAACTGAATGCTCTTTGTTGGAAAAATTGCTGCAAGTTTTGGATTAGTGATATCATTTTTAAGACGCACATTAGGATTTCTTGTTTGTCGTTGGGTCAGACTCGTACAAATGTTTTTTTCGTGTGGGGATCGAACCCGCAACACGTAGCACAGGAATCCAATCGCTAAGCCACTGCACCAACCGTTCCGTCATTTTTATTAAACGTTGCCCTACTCTTGCCTTCTCCGTGTCGTGGGTGCGTTTAAAGACACAAATCCCACACACAGTACACCCAAACCCGGATCGACTACCTCCAGATCATACACATGTTTGTTCTATGCGGGAATCGAACCCGCGACCCGGAGCGCAGCAGGAGCAAGAGTTTAGCCGCCAACTGTAGCAGCCACTGCACCAACCGTGCCGTCAAATTGACGTGATAACGTTGCCATTTTACGACGTGAACGAAAATTCTGGGCATTTTTTTATAAACTTAATGACGTAACGAGCAAGTCATTCGCATGGTGGTAATCGTCATGCCTGCACATGACAATTGTAATGCTACTCAGGACAGGTCCTTTCTTTTTTATTGGTCGCACAGTGGACGTCCGTCATGGATTTCTTCCGTCTCTGCCTAAAACCACTGGAACGGTCATCTTCGGCACCGAAGGCTCCAGGTCCTCGCAAGAGCACACTAGAGTCGCTTACTGGTGCCACGACTGTAGGCACATGTCGTAGGGGTGACTATAAATGGCTCTAGTGTGATCATACGAGGACCTGGAGCCTCCCTTAGGTGCCGAAGATGACCGCTCCAGTGGTTTTAGCCGGTAGGAGTCCGGCATACCCCTTCGTCCTTCCCCGGGGCGAAGGAAGTTCATGAAGAATTTCCACTGGGTACCAATAAAAAAACAAAAAAGGGGTGACTATAAACCGGTCACCCATCCAATATATTTTATTACATATCCATTAGATTTTATTACAGTTGCATCCATTTCGTATTGATACTTTATTGCAGAAATCTGATGTTACGGAGATCGGAATTCATTCGGTATGCATAGGATTTAATCTAGGCATTAGCTACACCTATTATATGAAGGATGCGCTGTTTCATTGAAACAATTGTTCTTTCGGCACGACAGCACTTGGACAAAGAAAAAGAAGTAAATGACTATTTTTTTTTTTTTTAATTTATTTAAGGTTCACCAACAGTTGTTACAGCAATGCTTAGTTAAGTATAACACATACATTTTTTTTAAATAACTGCACAACCAATTACGTTTAAACACAACATGCTATGTATTAACTAGTTACAAAAAGACAGTCATGTCTCCTACGCTGATCGTCAAATCAGCTCACCATCCTTTAAAGGCTTAAGGCAAATATGCTGTGGTAAAAAATATTATTTTCGAGATTAAAATACAAAGAGACTTTCACAACAGAAACGACAAACATTATTAAAATAAACAATCAAAACCAAATTAAAATTAAGCATGCAAAGGAGAGACATCAAGCATGGGCACGCATAATTCACAGCTTAGTACTACGGATAAATGATACTAGACTATCTCCGTGGACTATTGATACCTGGAGCCCCCCTGAGGTGCAGAAGATGTCCGCCCCAGTGGTTTTAGCCGGTAGGAGTTCGGCATGCCCCTTCGTCCTTCCCCGGGGCGGAGGAAGTTCATGAAGAATATCCATTGAGTCCAATAAAAAAAAACTTAACCATTAATACACATTAGGGTCATTGAGTTCCATTTGGTTGAGTTATTATTGAACTCTAAACTACGTTCATTATCTAGGACAAATTTAATCCATTTTCCCTATTTTCATGGCTTGGCTGCGGAAAGATAGAGACTAAACTAGACTAGACTAAGAGGTTAGACTGGACTAGACTAAGAGATTAGACTGGACTAGACTAAGAAGCTAGACTAGACTCGATTAAGCGACTAGACTAGACTAAGAGACTGGGCTAGACAAATAGACTAGACTAAACTAGACTAAGAGACTAGATTAGACTAAGAGACTAGACTGAACTAGACTAAGAGCATTACGCATGCATGCGCAATGCTTGTGAACGGATGTCGTCAAGACCGGTCTGTTATATGCCATGGTAAATAAATAATTATGGTAAATAAATAATTATTATGTTGATTGTAATTATATTGTAGTACGAGTACCGTTTTTGCACATTAAGCTACTTTTTCTCATCATATCTTATACCACAGTTTGTATCAATCAACACTGTAATCTCAGTTATTTTAAAGGAGTTTCTATGGAGTTTCTTGTAGGCTCTTCTCCATACCCATAGGACCAATCAATTGGTATCGTGCAACTTAAATTCTGACATTTCGTAAGAGCCAGCCGTTGGGTTATTTAGTCTGAATACAGACTATTGCCTTTCACTGAAAAGTAAAATATTGACGACTAAAATATGATAACTCATATTCATCATCATCGTATCAGCCGAAGGCCGTCCACTGCTGAACAAAGGCCTCCCCCATAAGACGACCGGTTACATGACCTTTTTTTGGTGCCCAGTGGAAATTCATCATGAACTTCCTTCGCCCCGGGGCAGGACGAAGGGGTGTGCCGGACTCCTACCGGCTAAAACCACTGGAGCGGTCATCTTCGGCACGTAAGGGAGGCTCCAGGTCCTCGTATGATCACACTAGAGCCGGTTACATGACCTGTGTCGTCATTTTGGGGGGAATTAGCCAGTACTCACCACGCTTGGTGGGCGGGTTGGTGAGCGCAACATGGCTACTGTTCCGTATAAAGGACGTTTCTGCCCATCCATCTGGTTTAGAGTCTCTTATTCGCCTTTTACGACATCCATGGGAAGAGATGGAGTGATGCTGTATTCTTAATCCGGCCACCACACGGATTTTACTGTCTATCTCGTAGCTTTATGTTACAAAGTTAGAATTATATCAATTATCCTCACGAATTTTATACAATCGTGTATTCTTCGCTAATCGATAATCCTCAACTCCTTTTGTTTTTAATTTAGCGATATACCAATTAGTGATGATCAATCGTCACCAATATCTTGAATTTATTAGATTTTTAGGGTTCCAAAAGTCCGAAGGAAAAAACGGCGGAACCCTTATAGGATCACTCGTGTGTACACAGCAGATTTGCTCAGAATCTACTGGACCGATCGAGTTGAAATTTGGTACACATATGGATTTCTGCGATCCAAACACGCACGTGTAACGTAAATAAATTAATTTTGAATATGGAGGTCACTTTTGGGGGGCAACATAGAAAATTCAGATATAACCCTGTTATTAGATATAGCCAACAGCAATATAGATTCACCCGACCTTCTATGCAACATTAAATTATGTGTTCCTAACAGATTACTCAGAAACCATTCTTGCTTAGCCACTTCCACAGTTGATACAAACTATCGTTCTAATTATTATTTTCCTCGAACAATAAAAAATGTTAACAAATATGTCATAGACCATCATATAGATATATTTCAAACCAGGGCGCACCATTTCCGACGACTCATATCGAATAACTTTTACTACTACTACTCTCAATCTCAATCCGTGACACTTAATAATGTATAACTCTTAAACTACATTTAATTTATAACATTAACATTTGAAATAGTTAAAATTACATATTCTTATGTTTATCTGCGGAGACTATATAGGCTTAAGATTTGTTTATTGTAAACTATTATTGGTAAATGTAAAAAGCTGTTTGTTTCCGTAACAGAAATAAATAAATAAATTAAAGAATAAAGTTTTACAAACTGTACCGTGTAACATATGAAATGGAAGGACTTTTTGTGATAGTCTCAAATATATTTATTTTATCATTTTAAAATATATAATTTTAAAGTTATTTGAGAAAATAGACGAAAACTGAGTATTCCCCCCATTTTATCTCTGAAACTATTGAGCCTAAAATTTTGAATAAAAAAAAAAAATTGTCTCTTTACCTATAGATTACAAAAATACCTATAACAAGTCTATGGTCTAAAAGTAACATGGTACCTAAATCTTTCAATATTATGCGTACAAACTTCGTTTGCAATTGGAATGTATGGGGGAACGTTTTTCAATTACGATGTTAAGTTTGTTCTTGGGATAAGTTATTGATACAAGACCGAATTCAACAATAGACAATATATTTTAGTTACGACAAACAAATTAGGGACAGATTAAAAAAAAAACATGGTGGATAACATTTACGTCGTACGAAAATCTCCACACAATTTCAACTCGCACTTGTCCGGTTTATTTTTGTTCATCATTCATCTAAATCGACTCAGGTTTCCAAACCCGCGCGCTAAATCGTCCGACCCAAATTAAAAGTCCAATTTCCAATAAATTACAGCACATCTAGTTTTCCACATCTGTGTCAACAATAAGGCGACATCTGGGCAGCGCAGGTGTACTCGCTTTACGCATAAATTGTAACAGGGAAATTCCAATAACGGAGGGAGACTTTCCTTTAAGATTTAGTGGCCACGACACGGTGGCGGTGCGTGATGGATTGGACATCTTGTGTCGAAGCTATAGGGCTTGTTCATATGTCATTAGACGTACTGCCCGTATTTCTAAACGCTTTAAAAAACTAGAGAGAGAAAATATAAATTATACAAAAATATCCGTGTGGTGCCGGCTACGAATAGCACCAACCCATGTCATCCCGTGGGTGTCGTAAAAGGCTAAGGGATTAGCCGAAAGATGGGCAGCAGCGTCCTTCGAATACATTAACAACTCAACTGCGAACGCCAACCCGCCAAGTGTGGCGATTATGGCAAAACCCCCAAATGAGCACACAGCACACCGATGTCGATCGTTGTGGTGATCTTTGAGGGAGGCCTGTGTCCAGCAGTGGACTTTGTTAGGATGAAATGATGGTGATCCGGATTAAGAATATAGCACCAGTCTTATCTCCTCCCGATGAATTGACGAGATGTCGAAAAAGGCGACTAAGGGATTCTAAACCAGAAGGATGGGCAGCAGTGTCACTTCTATGCAACAGCAACCATTACTTTTTTTAGGCTCATTGGTTTTACTCACTACGCATGGAAGGCGAACAAAGACCTTCCCATAAACGACCGGTTACATGCCGTGTATCGTCATTTTAGGAGGGAAATTGCCAGTACTTACTCACTACGCATGGAAGGCGGGTTGCGAAGCGTATGCGCGGCATGTAACCGGTCGTTTATGGGGAGGTCTTTGTTCAGCAGTGGACGTCTTTATGCTGATATGATGATGGTGATGCAAAAATAGTATCTATAACAAAAACCGAGTAATTCTCGACTTCACATTTTATTAAAGTTTATTTTAACTTCACCTTAAAGTAATTTCATTTCAATATCAATCGTAATTCATCGCGGGGCGTCTCTCTGTCGTCCCGCTGTCGTCCCGGATAGTAAAAGAGATCTTAATAACATAAAGGGTTAGATTTAGCGAATAGACTGCCGAGTTATTAGATTTTTTCTTACCAAAGTTATGGCGATCGTATTTTCTTTACTTCAATTATATATTTCAATGTTCCTACATCAGTCCATTGAAATGTCACGAAAACGATGTATATATCATATGTACCTACGTAAATCGTAGTATTAAGTTAGTTATTTCCATAAAATGATTTGTTAAAAAAAAAACCAAATACTTTGGCAACCAATATAATCTCAACTTTGTCGAAATACCAAAACCACAATCCTAGATTTAAAAGACCAACTATTCATAGTACACAAAGGACCCGGCAACAATAGGAACCCAAGCTAGCCGCGTGACGTCATCAGGCGTTCGGTTACATTGTTTTTGGCGGCGACACCTGTGTCAACGCGCGGCGCGTGCGACGCCGGCGCCCGCGCATGGGCCCGGGTTTCTTATCCAACGTTTTTTTGGTGTTATTTTAGTACGGGCTTAGATTGACACACAGAGTGACTCCCGGGAAGACGGTGGCGCGCACGTGGACACGTGCCGCCGTGTGCGCAGCACAGCGCAAAGCGAGGCTTGGGGGGATCCTTTACAATCCTCCCCGAGCAGTGCCTGGGGGCGACCTTTTTACAGTCGCCTTCCCTCCACTAGAGGGGGTGACCGCTTTACAGTCATCTCCTCCGTGAAGTGCCCAAAGTCGTGGCACCAATGGGCGGCTCTAGTGTGATCTTACGAGGACCTGGAGCCCCTTTCGGTGCCAAAGATGACCGCTCCAGTGGTTTTAGCCGGTAGGAGGCCATACCCCTTCGCCCTTTCCCGGGGCTAAGGATGTAGAATTTCTACTGGACATCAATATAAAAAAGGGGCTTAGCTGATGAAGCCGATCAGGTTAGAGGGATGCAGATTCAATTTCACCTGACGCCAACTCCATCTACGTATATGGTACATTGTTGCTGACCGGAAACGGTTTGACAATCAACAATAGATTGCCTTATAAGTCTGCTGAGGCACTCGCTTACATTGTTTTTCGTGTCACCTGTGTAAACGCGCGGCGTGTGCGATGCAGGCGCCGGCGCAGACGCGCGGGTTGCTTACCCAAAGTTTTTGTTTCCTTCTTTGTTAATGTTAGTGGCATCAATGTAGGTATGTACATAATTAAGGACTTAGTTGTTTCCAGCTTCTTTTAGGTACTTTATTAAATTGCGTGAGTGTTGCAAGGGGAAAAACAAAAATATATTTTATACTTTCGTGTTAATGTTATGCGCGTCTCTATGGTGTTCAGAAATAAATACTTTTCTTTCTATTCGGTATAACTGTGTTCAAAAAATGTAGACCGCGCACCGGAAAGCGCAGCGTGGGACAACGAGGTGGACAGACGACCTGGTGAAGGTCATTGGGAGACCTTCGATGAGAGCGGCATGTGACGGCTCGTTGTGGAAATCTAAGGGGGAGGCCTTTGTTCAGCAGTGGACGTCTTGTGGCTGATATGATATATTGATTACTAGCTGGCCGCGCTTTGCTGTGGCTTAATGCAAGGAATTACAACATGAAGTTGATTCTGAATAAAATAAAACAATTATGAGTCTCCTGATTTAATAAAAACATGCGCGTATATGAATACAATAAATTGTTGCTGCGTTGCGTTTGCGTTCAAGACACATTCCACTAAACAATTTTGCTTATCTCATGCGAAAATCGGACTCGCCTAATTGTGACGTGTGTGGTAAAATAGAGGATGCACATCATGTGTTAGTGGAATGTATCCGATATGCCAATTAAAGGCAAACACTACTTAGATCTTTAAATTTGTCAATGATAGATGTTGGTATGTTTCATGGAATCTTAGCTAAGCCTAATTCTGAAGCAGCAAAAATATTATATACATTTTTATTAGATAAGCAAGTTTAAGTTATTTTAGTTTTATTGGTTATGTGTGATTAATATTAGTTAAATTATTTTATGAGTTAGTTACTTTTAGTAAAAGCACGATGGGATTGACACTGTCGCAAATGTGTACATAAATCCCTTAAATAAAAGAGAATAAAAAAAAATTTAGATGAATACATTGAAGAGTAAAAAATTCAAAACGATCGGTAAAGAACTTAAAGAGATTTGCGATTTTGAACGGACATTTAATTTTATATATATAGATTTACATGTATTACGTATATGTAATGAGAATAATATCATGATACACTGTCTGACTGTAAATAAGCCAGCACCCATGTTAGTCTCAAATAAACAGTATTCAAAGTAAAAAAAAGCGATGATTTGAAAATATGAATCACTTAATGATAAAAAAAATCTTGCTTATTTAGCATTAATTTATTGAGTATTAAGTATATTAAGTTTAAAGATCTGTCTGTATTTGCTTATTATAATTTATTCATTTCATTATAATGAAACACTTTTAAACGGATTCTATCGCGTAGACTCTTGTTTTTACTTTTCTTTTTTGTTTGTTAATAATGATAGCCTGGATACCAAGTCCTTTGGCGAGGTACTTTATTAAATTGCGTGAGTGTTGCAACGGGTTGTTTATTATAATTTATTCATTTCATTATAATAAAACACTTTTAAACGGATTCTATCGCGTAGAATTTAGCTTTTCCTGACGTTTCTTCATTTCAGGTTTAAAAGTAAACTGGTATGCCGTGTAAAAGTGTCTGCTATCAGCCTATGACCTTATTACTGAAAAAAGTGTGAGTTGAAGTCACGTGGAAAGGGTCTAATGTTGAATTCTGTCTTGTAGCAATAACTTATCCCAAGAACAAACTTAACATCGTAGTTGAAAAACATGTTTTTCCATACATTCCAACCGCAAACTCAAGTTTGTACGCACAATATTGAAAGATTTTCTATTATTATTTTATATTAAGACCATAGACTTCTTATAGGTTTTCCTGTAATCGGTACGCTACCGGCTAAAACCACTGGGGCGGTCATCTTCGGCACCCAAGGGAGGCCAGGTCCTCGTATGATCACACTGGAGCCGCCCACTGGTGCCACGCCTATAGGCACATCTCGGAGAGGGTGACTGTAAAGTGGTCACCCCCCGGGGGGATTGTAAAGGATCCGCAAACCGTCCCACGGCAGCGCGTGACCACATGGAGAAATCCTAGTGGCTTTATTGGTGTCATGGGCATCATCAACATAATACTTTAGCCTCTTATTCTCATCAGGCTCGCCATACTTCACAGTGGCAACAACTCACATCGCGCGTTTGTATAAATAAAGGTTAAGAGCACAGCTGTGCGCAGCCCGCGCTGTCCGCGTCGAATGCTAAATGCATCTCTTTCGCGGAGATAACGCGTAACTGACGTCTTTAAATAAAGAGGCAGGTGAACTAACGACTTCTTGATGTGTTGCCACCTGTGTAAATGTTACTGTTGATTAGATGACGAAATGGGATGGGACATGGAGGCCCCGAGGCAGGTGTTTTGTTTCATAGGCACCCTCTGTTAAAATCCAGTGTGAGATCTATATTAATGCGTGAACATCGCAGTTTGAAGTGCCGTTTTTGGTATTAGTTATAAATGGAAGGAAGGGGAAGGGGAGGGAATGAAACTTATTTAATTCTAAAGTCGTTAACGCAGTTAAAATAATGTTTTATTTTTCTATACAAAAATATTTAAACAATTGAATGATATAATTTTGATCGATGGCTCTGTGAGCTAAGATCTCTTTGCTGTCACTTCCCGTTATATGTAAAAAAATATTTAAAAAAGGGCCTCGGTCCAGCATTGGACGTTTTTTCAGCTGAAATTATGATGATTATTCTACCGTTTTATAGTTTATACACAGTTTTTATACATACTACCGTATTTAATAAAAAGAGACGGAGAAAAAGAGGGAAAGATCGCCTACCGTATATAATAAGAAGAGATAGAGAGAAAGGGCGCCTACCGTATATAATAGAAAGAAACAGAAATATCGCCTGGAGGTTGCATTACTCTTTATCATTACGTGACGATTTCTGCCTGTTTACTGTACTGTGAGCCGCGTAAAAGCAATTCTTTCCAAGTATAATCAATATCAAAATTCTCTACCATCGAAAATTTTGCAACTGAAAGACAAAAAAAAACCTTTGTCTCAATAGCCTAAAATCACCAAAGGCGTGTACCAGAGCATACCAAGCAATTAAATATAGATAATTTGTAAACACAGCGGCGAGGGCCGCCTGGGGGCCAGGCGAGATAAACTGTCCCCCATGATCGAGAGTCGTGCGCCTATCACTGCCATGCGGGCCTCAAGTACAGACAGCACACAAAATTATTTAAAATGTGACAATTTATTTCTGAAGCTTTCTTTTACATCGAGTAAAAAGTAGACATACCTAAATTTAAAATTGGATAAATGAAGCTGGTATCTCTCTAAGAGATCGAATTAGAAATGAGGAGATCCGTGCTAGAACTAAAGTTGCCGACATAGCTGAAATGATTAGTAAACTGAAGTGGCAATGGGCAGGGCAAATAGCTCGTAGAACTGATGGCCGTTAGGGCAAAACCTCCAACGAGGTGGACCCGGTGAAGGTCGCTGGGAGTGGATGGATGCGGAAGTCATGTGACCGCTCGTTGTGGAAATATACGGGCGAGGCTTTTGTTCAGCAGTGGACGTCCTTTGGCTGATATGTAATGCTGTAAAATGTGAAAATTACTTTTATTCTGTGGGGTTTATTTGTATTGGAGAATAACGTGGAAGAGCCTATATGTAGACATCATAGACTAGCGCTCGTAAATGGGCTGGCTCGACTGGAGAAGTACCCCACCGTCACAGAATTCGTGAATGCGTGAAAAAAATTGTATGTCTGCTGTCGCGCTGTGACGACCCGCATTCTTGTTTCATTATGATCATCATCATGTCAGCCAAACGATATCCACTGCTGAATAAAGGCCTACCCTATAGATTTCCACAACTGTTACGTCATTTTGGGGGGAATCTGCCAGTACTCACCACGCTTGGCTTGGTTTGGTGAGCGTAGTATGGCTGCTATTCGACAGAAGGGACGCTGCTGCCCACCCTTCTGGTTTAGAGTCCCTTAGTCGCCTTTTGCGACATCCACGGGAGGAGACGGAGTGGTGCTATATTCTTAATCCGGACACCACGCGGATGCTTGTTGCCCTTGCCCTATTATCTATACAAATAAATAAAATTGAAGTGTCTGTTTGTAATGTAAAAATAACAACTTTTTACTAAATGCATATGAGAGTATATACGTTACATATAACAAAAAAACTATTTTAGTTTTTTTTTGTCTGTCTGTCCGTCTGTCTGTCTGTCTGTTTGTTCCGGGTAATCTCCGAAACGGCTGAACCGATTTTGACGGGACCTTCACTGGCAGATATCTGATGTTATAAAGAATAACTTAGGCTACTTTTATTTTAGAAATCTATATCTTTACAAATAAATAAAATTGAAGTGTCTGTTTGTAATGTAAAAATAACAACCTTTTACTAAATGCATATGAAAGTATGTACGTTACATATAACAAAAAAAACTATTTTTTTTTTTTTTGTCTGTCTGTCTGTCTGGCGTATGTCTGTCTGTCTGTTTGTTCCGGGTAATCCCGAAACAGCTAGACCGATTTTGACGGGACCTTCACTGGCAGATAGCTGATGTTATAAAGAATAACTTTGGCTACTTTTATTTTAAAAAATTATTAGGGTTCCGCGTAAAAAAATAAAACCCATGACATCCACTATATATCAACATACTCAATGTCAAGTGTCTATGCCGAAGTACTCTAAATTATTTATAAATAATCCACTTTCAATTAAATTAAACGGCGGGTGAAACCGCGGGTCCCAGCTAGTGACAAAGAAAAATAAGCATGTGGTGCTCTTTACTTCATCGTTTCAAACAAATAAAGTCCACTGGTGGACACGAGCCTGCCCAAAGATCGCCACAATGCCGGTCTGGGCGTGGTATGTGCTCATTGGGGGGTTTTTGCCATAATCACCACGCTTGGCGTTGGGTTGGCGATCGCAGTTGAGTGGTTAATGTACTCGAAGGACGCTGCTGCCCATCCTCCGGCTAATCCCATAGTCGCCTTTTACGACACCCACGGGATGAGATGGGTTGGTGCTATTCGTAGCCGGCACCACAAGGCCCTGTCTCTCTCTACTTAAATTCTCATAATTAATCTACCTTTGATATTGAGCACACCACGGTTTTTAAAGTGTTCATCATTTCGGCCGAATGAAGTCCACTGCTGGACACAGGCCTCCCCAAAGATGTCCACAACGACCGATATGGATGTGTTGTGGGCTCATTGGGGAGTTTTGCCATAATCGCCACGCTTGGCAGACGGGTTGGCGATCGCAGTTGAGTTGTTAATGTACTCGAAGGACGCTGCTGCCCATCCTCCGGCTAATCCCTTAGTCGACTTTTACGACACCCATGGGAGGAGATGGGGTGGTGGCATTCTGAGCCGGCACCACACGGTGCTAAAGTGTTATATCCAACTTAACTCTAAAGATCTATAAAGTGATTACTTATAGATTCAACTTAATAATAATGTACATGTTTAGTGTATAATAACAACCTCTTAAGATGTTTTTTAAATCAAGGGCTGATGATCCCGGTGACAGCACCTGTCATAAGTCATGTCAAATCATTGCAGTGTCATCGATTTTTGATACGTCTGTTAAATTTCAAGTCAATCGGACATTTGGAAATGGGTGAAAATTGTATTACTAGATTCCATTACATTCATACATACAGATTAAGCCTAACAATGTATAAAAAAACTGTAAAATGTGTGTGTATACACACGTAAGAAGTGAAACTTCTTGACATAATTTTTCGAAAAACGATCTTTTATTTACAACTTTACAGAAATTTGTTAAATAAAGCTAAATTAGATAAAGTTTAACCAAAAGGCTTTTATTGTCATAGACATGGATACAAATAATACAATTATTTCACCTTACTGCTACTAAGATTATAATAGCATTTCATTAATTATAATAGAATGCCGTGTGGAGCCGGCTGAGAATACCACCACCCCATTTCCTCCCGTGGGTGTCGTAAAAGTCGACTGAGGGATTAGTCGGAGGATGGGCAGTAGCATCCTTCGAGTACATTAACAACTCAACTGCGATCGCCAACCCGTCTGCCAAGCGTGGCGATTATGGCAAAACCCCTACATAGTACACAATGACACAACACCCATACATACATATCCACACATATCGGTCGTTGTGGTGTTCTTTGGAGGAGGCCTGTGTCCAGCAGTGGACTTCATTCGGCCGAAATGATGATGATGATGAATAGAACTGTTACTATTATTATTATCGTTATTATATGTTTTTGTAATGGCTTATGGTAATTGAAATATGAAATATATGGTTTACATTCCACGGAATTTAGTGACCGAGTAAAAACTTCATCAATTGTAGTGCCGGATCTTGTTGTTGATGTTTGAGGACTGTTTTTCATAAATAAATTCAATTTATCTTTCAAATCAATATGGCGCACAACGGAAAAATGTGACTTAGGAATAAAGATGGCGCGTAACAGAAAAACGTTACATTGCTATAAAATTTCTCCCATACGTCGATAAAGAAGTTTCACTTCAATAAATGAACAAAATTAATTCTATTTAATTTGCTACCCGTACAGTATGGTCCCGTATGCGGGTTCGATTTGAGTACGTTTGCACTGGCGAGTACTTGCTTCAAACGTGATAAAGTGTCACCACCAACCGTATGGACCTGGGGATAAGTAATACTGAATTATGCCACCATAATACATGGACAACACAGATGTAGGTTGCCTTGTGGTCCGTGGCAAAGAATGCTGAGTCGCTAACTCCCAATGGATGTTCTAAAAGGTGGTGCATGGAAGATGGGAGCCAGGATTCTTACTGTACGTTTATGGAATAACATAAGTACTTGTTAGTTTCTATTTATATTTTTTCTCTTTTTTAAAATAATCGTTGCCCCACACTAGGATTTCTCCTGTGTCATGCGTTGCGTTGCGTTTATAGACATGAATTCCACATAAAATACACCCAAACCCGGAACAACTACCTGCAGATCATACAAATATTTGTACCGTGTGGGAATCGAACCCACGACCCGGAGCGCAATAGCCGACTGTTCAGCTACTGCACCAACCGTGCCTTGTTATTTAGATACATTACTTTTAAGATAAAAATATATACCAGTGTATATTTAATAGGTCTCGTATTGCAATATCTGGCTAGGCCTAGGTAACACCGCAGTTTCTAGTGTCATCTAAATGGTGACAAACATTTGAGCAGCTCATAAAATAAATACGTTTGTGGGTATTGCCATAAATTAATATTGTGGTTTTTCTAATGACCATTGTAACTTAGGTAAAGGTAGCTGTGCCATACCAAGCGACCCCCGGGAAGACGGCGGTATGCATGTGGTCACGCACTGCCGTGGGACGCTTTAGGAAGATCCCTTACAATCTCCCCTGGGGGGTGACTGCTCTACAGTCACCCTCTCCGAGATATGCCTAAACACGTGGCACCAATGGGCGGCTCTAGTGTGATCTTACGAGGACCTGAAGGGGGGCTCCCCTTCGGTGCCGTAGATGACCGCTCCAGTGGTTTTAGCCGGTAGGAGTCGGCATACCCCTTCGCCCTTCCCCGGGGTGTCGTTTACCACTAAGTAAGACTTGCTGATCTCGTCTTCGGGCATTAAAAACAAAAAAAAACATCGCTGCAATAGTACACAATGCTACATTTACTTTTCTTTTTATTGATCCGGTGGAAACACTTCATGTACTTCCTCCGAGGGCGGCTCCAGGAACTCGAACCTTAACCTAACCTCCATCTAGAGCCACCCATTGGTGCTACGGCTTTAGGCACATCTCGGAGGGGATGACTGTAAAGCGGTCACCACTTCTAGGAGCGGGTAGGCGACTATAAAGAGACCACCTCCTTGGGCACCTCTCAGGGGTATTGTATAGGATTCTCCCGAAGCCTCGCTATGCGCTGTGCTGCGCACACGGCGGCACGTGACCACATGTACACCGCCGTCTTCCCGGGGGTCGCTTGGTATGGCACAGCTACCTTTACCTAAGTTACAATGGTCATTAGAAAGACCACAATATTAATTTATGGCAATACTCACAAACGTATTTATTTCTATGAACTGCTCAAATGTTTATGTAGACTATTGTTTAGCACTATGAAAACGGTTCTATCCTAATAAAGGGCGTTCTTTTTAAGATAACAATTCTATGAAGACCTTTTTCGTGTCGTCGCGCTATCCACGAGCGGACTCAGATTGTTTGTGTACGTAATTTTATGTCCTTTTGCTTTTTAATAATTAAAATGAGTAATATTGAAACACTGGCCGCGGCAAAAGCCTATAACGTAGTGATTACTTCGATTGCAACTATGATAACCGAATCCCATCGCATCATAGTGGTGTAATACTCACATAGTATTCAGCGCTGTGTATATATTAGATTTAATTACTTGTTATTTCTTTATTAAAAATAAACAGGGTACAGAATAACTTAAATACTACAACGAGTGACAGAAAAGAGATATATAAATCTATATCATAAATGTTACAGTGGCGAACAAAGCAAAAACCAGTCCCGTGCTAGGATTCAACCTGTGTTACGGATACTAGGCTATTGCTCCGTCGCCGTACTGGCAACACAGTTACTTCTACAGGGTGGGCCATAAGGGTGTTGGCGGTTTCAATATTCAATTAAAAAAGAGCTACGAAACATAACAAAAATATATTTGTATTTTTTAAAAAAAAAATGTTGTCCAAATGACTTCCCTCGGCTACTTGGCACACTCTAGAACAACTTTTCAACGAGTTTTCCAAAATTTGCGACTTCGGTTCCAAGTGTGCCAAGCAGCCGAGGGAAGTCATTTGGACAACATTATTTTTAGGTCTTAAAATTCCTGTTTCTACTTTTGAAAAATACAAATTATTTTTGTTATGTTCGTAGTTCTTTTTTAATTGAATATTGAAACCGCCAACACCCTTGTGGCCCATCCTGTATCATCCTAGAGTGCCAAAAAGTAACTTTGTATAACTTGATTCCCAACGTAGGCATGCCTGTATTTAGGGAATCAGTAAAAACATTTTTTTTTAACGTTGCCCCACATTCTCCTGTGTCGTGGGTGCGTTTACAAACACAAATTCCACACACAATACACCCAGACCCGGAACAACCACCTACAGATCATACAAAATATTTGTTGCGTGCGGGAATCGAACCCACGACCCAGTGCCCAGCAGCCGACTGTATCAGCCACTGCACCAACCGTACCGTCTAAATTAAAATTAATAAAATTAAAGTATTGATGTGCCACATTCACATCATGTAATAATATGTGTGTATGTGTGTATATATTTGTATAGGGCTGTGAATGCTTGTGCAGGTGTATAGCTTATAGAGTGTGTGAGTGTTTAATTAAGAATGAGTGTATGAGATAAATCATATATATGGGAACATATTTCTGATATGAGATAACATACTATAACTATCAAAGTCAAAGTCAAATTGTTTTAATTCATGTAAACCATTTGCTGGCACTTACGAATTGTCAGAATTTAAATAGTTGCACGGTTCCAAATCGTTGGTCCTATAGAGAAGAACCGACAAGAAACTCCATGGATATACTCTTCTTTTAAAATATATGATGTATTGTCTTAATTCATGCCAAAGTGTGGGATAAATACCACATATTTATGCACAATGATATTAATTGCCTTACAATAAGATTGCTATAGCAGTTAATAGCTGACCAGTCCCAACAGTGGGCACCCGTTCACGGGCATAACGCATGCATCAGCATAGTTCAGCTCAACCATAATGCAGGGAAATTAACCACCTAATACACAACGTTACCCTCAACAAGACATTTTAGTGAGCATGACAGACTCATACTGCCAGACAACAGGCTGGTGTATATGTTATTACATTAGTGGCTACATAATGCTCATATTCACAATAATATAAGTATGATTTACGTCATTAATAATAATAAATAAAAGAATAAATAATTATATTATATTTAAATTAATATCACTATGATAGTGTAAATGGCCCTAAGAGGTGAAAGTATCCCCCAGACCAGTCGTCGTTCGTCGTTACAGCCTTATAAATTCCACTGCTGGACACAAGCCTCCCCCAAAGATCGCCACAACGGTCGTTGTGGCGATCTTCGGGGATCTTTGGGGGAGGCAATAAGCAACCAACACACCCAGACTGGTCAGTCTGGGTGTGTTGGGTGCTTATTGGGGGGTTTCGCCATAATCGCCACGCTTGACAGGCGAGTTGGCGATCGCAGTTGCGTTGTTAATGTATTCGGAGGACGCTGCTGCCCACCCTCTGGCTAATCCCTTAGTCGCCTTTTACGACACCCATGGGAGGAGATGGGGTGGTGGCATTCTGAGCCGGTCAAATTTAGATACTCTATTTCAAAAACCGAAGTACTTAAAATTATTTATAAATAGTCGCATTTCTGTTAAATGGGATGTCGGGATGAGATGAGTTGGTGCTATTCGTAACCGGCACCACACGACTTACCACACCACAGACAATCGTAGTTTTTTACTTTAGCAGTAGCACTCATAAAGTAAACGTTACAAATACAAGCAGTACCTATAATATAGTTTAAAATTCACCTCGACAACGCGTTTGATAACCAGCGTGCGGGCACGGGCACAATTACCATTACCGTAATAAGGACAATGGCACGTGAACAAATAGTAGTTACAAAACGACCTTCTCCATTGTATCGACCAATCAGGAAAGCGGTCGTGCCCCCGCATGCGTGTCGCCTCGCCCCGGACCGCGCGCCAGTGAGCGCGCTTTGTTCGCCACGAGTTGACGCAAACATGAAGAGAAACAAAATGGTGGACCGTTTCTCGGAAACGCAAATGTTGAAATTAGTAGAGATTTATAAAGAACATAACTGCCTGTGGGATGTTACTCATGACTTGTACAAAAACAAGGATGCAAGAGACAGCGCTTATAAGCAAATATGCGAGAAGCTAAACATTCCTGGTTTAAGAGCTAGGGATGTGCCACAGAAAATTAAGAATCTAAGGTCATCGTACTATCAGGAAATGAAGAAGGTTGAATATACCTTAAAAGAGGGTGCCACAAAAGAGTCTGCTTACAAACCTAAAGTGTCATGGTTTACAATTGCCGATGGATTTTTAAGGACATATTACAGAAGCCAGCATGACCGTTTTGTCACCGTAAGTAAAAATTCAGAATAATTGTTTTGTATTGCACACCGCGAAAGCGAGGCGCAAAGGAAGCGATCAATCAGCAAAAATATGTCCCTATTCACTCAGCTAAATGATTTGAACCAACTTTATATCGCACTCAGATAGTAAATTAAAGACACCAATGCCAAGAAGACATTCCAATGAACAATTCTGACATAGTCATACGTTATTTTATATAGATAATATTAAACAAAAGTTGATAGAAAAAATACTTGGACTTTAATTGGTTTGTTTGTGTGCGAACACAATAACTCGAAGATCTCAATGATGACTTTTTTTTAGCTTTGGATATTAGGTTTTTGGACGCCTTTTGAATTTGACTATTTTAAACCGACACGTTCATTAATAATTAAATAAAACTCAAAACTAATGGCATCAACTTAAGTCAAATCAGCCATTTTTTTTTACCAATGAAAGAGCTTTTTATTAATTGTATAATTAACAATGGCCAAACGGTTCTTGCGATCGATATAAAGAGACAAATACTCCTACATGCCTTTCCTATCGGGCTGTTGTATGTAACACATAGCACTGCGGTCTGCTTTGTTTGTGTGCGGTTCGAGTAAGATTAACGAGTCAATACGCTTTACTTAGGTTTGCATTTTGTTTATATCTCTTGTATATTAGCAATTAACACCAGTTTATTAAGTATATTGGTATTATTGAGTGTATAAGTTAAGGTAAAATTCTTTTATCTATTCTTTATACAAAATATGACGGTACGTATCTCAAAACTCAGATATTACATTTGAATGAAAGCTATTTATAGAATTGTCTTTGCTTATTTACATTATAGGCAAAAAAAAAATACGTTCGTAATTGATAACGCAGGAACTTAGTCAACATTGGGTGGTAATTAAATAGTTATGATAAGAGCAAACGTCGCAATGAGATATAAAGAAAAAACCTATTTTAAATAATATTTTAACAATATAGGTTTGAACAGTTTTTTTATGAGTAAGACTTAGTACTCCTGTCAAAATGAAAAAAAAATTTAAATTAAAAACAAACTAGCATGCACCTGATCACTGCTCTTAAATTGCTGCAAATCCCAAAGAGCCACTGATGATTTGCCAACCTTTTTTAGTAGGGGGGAGGGGGAGGGGATACGACTGGAAAATGAGAGGAGTAGAGATTACTCGTCACTCATTCTATAAAGACAACCGGCCATAATTAGCCTGTAGCAGTATGCAACGATGATAATTCATATCTAATAAAATGGAATACTTAACTGACCTACAAAGCGTGTTCTGTTTGTGTACAGGCACAGATGCTAGAGTGCCAAGGTACCAATTTCGTGCTGGACACATTGAGTACACAGTTATAAACTGTCATGGAATTCAATTCTAAGATTAGTTTCATGATCATTATTATTTTACAATCAATTTTTCTATTACAGATATCAGAATCACTAAAAAAGGAAGCGGCCGTCAAAATACATCGAACACAAACCCAAGAAGCAATTGCCAGTTTAGATGCCATGACAGCTGTCAAAGTTGCTCCACGAACTAAAAAAAAACCGCGTCTATCGCAACACAATGAAAATACACGACAAAATGTAAAACCACAGAGTGAAAATGAAGATGAATGTGACAGTTTCGGAAAATATATAGCAACAACTCTACGATCTATGCCTAGAGAAATGTCCATTGTTGCGAAAACGGAATTACAAAATACTTTATCAGAGATACAGTTGAGGTCTGTGAGGCAGAGGAATAATTCAATTCTGCCACCACAAAGTGACGCTTCGACCTCTAGTTCATGTAACCAACAACTAGAATTTACGATACAGCCGTTAAATGTTCCTGTGTCTCAAATTAAAACTGAATTCGAAGATTGGTAAATGAAAAAAAGAAATTTAAGAATAAATGGCAACTGTGACACCAGTAGACTGTTCTCTCTTCTATAGTTTGATCTTTTTTGATTCAAGTAACCCTTATTTAATTAATTCTTAAAATACGTATTAATATTGTTAATGTGTGCATTCAAATACAATATAATGGTAGCTACGATGAATAAATTACTTAGTTTGTGTTATTTCAATTGAAAAGAACATGTTTTTAGTACTTACCTATTTAGCGTAACTATTTTTCGATGCTTATGGTTTTATTGCTAACGGCACGGTTGGCGCAGTGACTAAGCTATGGCTTTCTAGCGCGTGTCAATTGCCGGCAGCCGTGTAGACACAATAGATTTTTAATTGTGTCCCGTTTTACGACACGCAATGAGTTAAGTGACGCGGTTCGATCCCCGCATGGAGCAAATATTTGTATGATCTACAAATCGTTTTTTCGGGTCTGGTTGATTGTCCATTTGAGATTTATGTCAGTCAAGTATACCCACTATACAGAAGAAATAATAGATAAGATTTTAAAAAAAATTGTCTCCTTTATTATCTTCTGTCTCGTACTGTGTTGATAGTAAGAAGATGAGCAGCAACACAAACATAAAAACAGTGCACATTTTCTATATTTTTAAATATAAGCTGGTAAACGCCTTGTACATGCGGCTACACTTCAAGCTATACGTATATAGTTTAAGCTGATCTCTCATCGTAAGAAAAGCCTATACAATGCGAGATCAGCTTATACTGGAAATGTATATCTTGTATGTAGCCGTGCATACTAATAGTAATGCTACCCAAGTCCACTCCTGCACTCATACTCATCATCATCATCATCATTTCGGCCGAATGAAGTCCACTGCTGGACACAGGCCTCCCCCAAAGATCACCACAACGACCGATATGGGTGTGTTGTGGGCTCATTGGGGGGTTTTGCCATAATCGCCACGCTTGGCAGACGGGTTGGCGATCGCAGTTGATTTGTTAATGTAATCGAAGGAAGCCGCTGCCCATCCTCCGGCTAATCCCATAGTCGACTTTTACGACACCCACGGGAGGAAATGGGGTGGTGGTATTCTGAACCGGCACCACACGGCATACTCGTCACTCATTAATTATTTACTCTCAAGGCACTAACAGTTTAGAAATTCATAAATGAAATGATATAGGAACCTGTTAATACTTTTATTGTTTTTCAAAGTAGTCTCCATTCCTTTCTAAGCATCGTCATATGCTATGGAGCCATTGACTGAAACAGTGAGCCCACTCTCCTTTAGGAATCTCTTCCACGTTTTTTTCGAATCCAGCCACGGCCTCTTCGGGGTTTATAAAGCGAATTCGCTCGAGATCATCTTTCATTTTACGGAATAAATGCAAGTAGCCAGGTGCCAGGTTGGGACTGTATTGGGGGTCGCGAGCGCGCCTATGGGAAATCTGCGTGCTCATACCGAGCGACCCCCGGGAAGAAAGCGGTGTGCATGCAGTCACGTACCGCTGTGCGCACACAGCGCATAGTGAGGCTTCCGGGCAATCCTTTACAATCCCCTCGAGAGATGCCTAGAGGGGGTGGCCTACAGTCGCCTTCCCTCCGCTAGAGGGGATGACCGCCTTACAGTCATCCCCTCCGAGATGTGCCTAAAGGCGTGGTACCAATGAGTAGCTCTAGATGGAGATCTTTCGAGTTCCTGGATTCTCCCTTCGGTGCCGACGATGATCACTCCGGTGGTTTTAGCCGGTAGGAGTCCGGCATGCCCCTTCGCCCTTTCCCGGGGCGAAGGAAGTACATGAGGTATGACCACCGGATCAATAAAAATAAAGAGGTCGGGACTGTATGGAGGACGACTCACCAACTCCACACCTTCCATTGACAAATATTCGATTGTCCGTCTGGCGGAGGGAGCTGGAGCTGGAGGGAGTTGTGATGGAGGAGGATCCTGCTTCTCGGGCGCTACTCTCGAACATTTACCAACACAAACGATAAACAATGACTAACATACCAATCTGCAGTAACTGTCCTTTGATCGGCAAAATGATCCGTCCGTCCAAAGAATAAGGCAATAATCTTTTCCCCTTGACTTCTGCCCTTCTTTACTTTTGTTGGCAAATTTTCGAATGGAAACATCCATTGGGCAGATCCATTGGGTTGATCCAGCTTTCATCACCTGTGACGATGTCAAATACAGCACTCGAGTCACCTCCGTTATACTTTTGAAGCATTTCGCGGCACCAATCCATACTACGGTGTTTTTGATCTTCACTCAAACTATGAGGTATCCATCTGGTGCAATGCTTTCTGACGCCTAAATGTTCGTGTTATTTGCACTTGACTCACGCCTAAACTTGTTCTCGTAATTCAAACATTTTCAAAATATAGTTCCGATCTAGTCTCAGTGTCATAAATGTCACAATGTGTGGTATTCTTCTAAACTAACAAACAAACAACGTCAAACGTGAACTAACACTGTGATGAGATCGAAAATGGATCGAAAGTTGATCGAAGTCAAAACGGTATTCTGCTAACATTTCGAACTGACACATGTACTAAATTGTCATTAAATAAACGTCAAAACTGAGATAGAAATGAGACTAGTTCGAGATTATACTGAAATCCGACTGAACTTTAAAAGTAGCAGAATACAATTTTTTCGGTCCATTCATAATTTAATCTCAGTTCGGTCAATTTTCAGTCATAGTATAAATTAATTATGAGAATTGGCCCTTTGTTGATATGTCTATCATTAGCCGCACAGCACTAACGTTATCTTCAGTGGTCGCCGTAGAAGGACGTCCTTCGCGCAAATCATCAGTGAGGTTGCTTCGACAACATTTAAACCAGTTATACACAGTGGCACGAGATGGGGCTTCATCTTGAAATACCAGTCGAAGTGTATCATAACATAGTTGTTGATTAAGAACGCAACGAAAGTCGTAATAAATCTTGGCGCGAAAGTTTTCTCTATTGAAATTCATTTTAACGCACGACACGCACTTTTTAAATTGCCGCCAATTTGTAAAATCAAATGGCATATGAATTCAATGTACATATACAGCTTTCCAAAGAGTTCTTTAGTAGAAATATTAAAAGAAAATCGTCAGCTTCATTCTTAGTGCCCAATTTAAAAAAAACATTCAGTGTGACCCTCTAAGGAATAAATTGTATATACATAAAATAATGATAAACGGACATGGAATGTCTGGATTCTAGAACATACAAAAAATAAAACTAATAAGAAACCATTTTCATGTCTTTGCGAACGTGCGGGACGGCTCGCGATGATGCCACAATCCTTTCTTTACATAGGCCAACTTTAGCACGGCGCGGCGTAAAGATTATACAAGAGAAACATTATAGGTAAAGATTATCATTTTATCATCATCATCATATCAGCCATACAACGGTTGAACAAAGGCCGCTCCTATAGATTTACACAATTGTGTCATCATATTGGGAGGAATTGGCACAGTACTCACCACGCTTGGCAGGCGGTTGGTGAGCGCAGAATGGCTACTGTTCCACAGAAAGGACGCTGCTGCCCATCCCTCTGGTTTAGAGTCCCTTAGTCGCCTTTTACGACATCCACGGAAGGAGATGGAGTGGTGCTATATTCTTAATCCGGACACCACACGGATAAATGACTACGAATACTTTATTACACGGTAGTTTGCAAAACTTTATTCTTTAATTTTCTATATTGCCCTCCAAATGTGACCCCCCATATTAAAAAATCATTTATTTACGTTGTTGTACATGCCGTGTTTTGGATGCAGAAATCCATATGTGTACCAAACTTCAACTTAATCGGTCCAGTAGATTTGGAGCAAATTGGCTGTGACAGACGGACAGACAGACACACGATTGAAAATATATGGGTTCCGCCGTTTCCCGTTCTGACGTTCGGAACCCTAAAAACAATATTCGTCCAACCACCATATCGAGTGACGGTTGAGCGTTCTGCGTACCCTTAGAGATACATGAGCGTAAAGATACTTTGGTTATATCGTCATTGTTACTAGTCACAGATACGGGGCGCCCGCATCTCTTGTTGCCACTCTGTCGCAGATAAACTTATGCAAGGCTATGTGGGTGTTGACCGGGTTAATATCACGCTTGTTTGAAGTTATGAGATGAGCAGAGATCTATCGCCACACACACACATCAGCCCGTAAACGTCCACTGCTGAACATGGGGCTCCCAATGATCACTGCGATAGGGGATATTGGCATAATCAACACTGGTGGTAGGGCTCTTATTGCAAGAGGCCGGCTAGGTAGGGACCACCGTGCAGTAAGGGAGTCTGCGTGCTCACACCAAGCGATCCCGGGAAGATGCCGGCGCGCACGTGGCCACGTGCCGCCGTGTGCGCAGCACAGCGCACAGCAAGCTTGGAGGAATTCTTTACAATCCTCCCAGACATGTGCTCGGGCTTCGGTGCCGAAGATGAGCGCTCCAGTAGTTTTAGGCAGTATGGGGTCCGGGATACCCTTTCGCCCTGCCCCGGGGCGAAGGAAGTTCATGTAATATTTTCACTGAACTCCTATATAAAAAAGAAGTTGGTACACACGGCTACACATCAAGCTAAAAAAAACCAGTATAAGCTGATCTCGCATTGTCAAGGCTTTCGGTATGATGAGAGATCAGCGTAAACTGGTTTTGTATAGAAAGAACAGGAAAGAAAAAAAAAGTATTTATTTCTGAACACCATAGAGACGCGCATAACATTGACACCAAAGTATAAAACATATTTTTGTTTTTTTTTCCTTGTAACACTCACGCAATTAATTGAAGTACCTCGCCAAAGGACTTGGAATCCAGGCTGTCATTATTCACAAACAAAAAAGAAAAGTAGCTTGATGTGTAGCCGTGTGTACCACCACAGTGCCAGATATTCGCCTCTAAGCAGTAGTGATATTTAGACATTACTGTGCTCCGGTTAGAAGGGCACTGTAGCTAGTGACATTACTGGGCATAAGAGGCTAAATACCTTTACGTCTCGAGGTGACGAGTGCAGTGAGATGCCTGCAGGACTAGTTAGCATTACAATTGTTATGGGAAGGCATGCTGGCATTGCTTGCAAAAGACATGCGATTCGTGCAGCCTAAGACAGGAGTTACTTTTTGTAGTTTAAAAAAAGATTTTTTAATATTTGCATATTGCAATCTGATCACCTTTTTTTAACACGGGTTTCTCCTGTGTCGTGGATGCGTTTACAGACATGATTTCTACACACAATACACCCAGACCCGGAACAACTTCAAATATTTGTTCCGTGCGGGAATTGTACCAACGTGTACCGTATCAGCCACTGCACCAACCGTTTTACAAAAACCAACCCGGCCAGGAGGAAAAACTAATCCGTGTGGTGTCCAGAACAAGAATATAGCACCACTCCTTATATGACGAACCCGGCCAGGTTTTTTTTTTTTTTCATTTGGGCTTCTCGCATACATTTCAGGGAAATGTGGTTGCTTAACCGGTCATTTTCTGGCGAAGCCAAAAGAGGCCTCCAGCCAGGCTTAAATTTAATAATAAAAACTAAGCAACTTTCGCTAAGGGCGCCCCCTGCGGGACACGGACTAGGGCGTTAATCGGCTTAGGGCGTTGCTGGGGATAACAAGCTATTGTTTTGGGGACAGCTGGATCGGTATTATTTAATTTGTATTAGGGGATATTTAAAGCTACAGGCTCGGCACGGGCCGGCGCGAGCAAGAGACGGGAGGGACCGGCCAGGAAGTCAAATACGAATGATTTATTACAAATCAATTATTCAAGACCATTGATAAGCTCATTAGACGACAATCGATTTAAATACTAAAATCATCATCATCATCATATCAGCCACAGGTCGTCTACTGCTGAACAAAGGCCTCGCCCTTAAATTTCCACAACGAGCGGTCACATGCCGCTCTCATCCAACTACTCCCCACCACTGTCCACCTCGTTGGAGGTCGCCCCACGCTGCGTTTTCCGGTGCGCGGTCTCTATTCGAGAACCTTTTTGCCCCAACGGCCATCAGTTCTACGAGCAATGTGCCCCGACCATTGCTACTTCAGTTTACTAATCCTTTCAGCTATATCGACTTCTAAAATAATATCTAGTTATACTTTTGCCCTAGTTAAACACACTTCAGAATAATTTAATTACTCATATGATATTCTCAACATTATTTAGGACTATTGTAAGTTTCTGTTCTTTTCAGGCATTTAATGGACATCATCATCATTTCGGCCGAATGAAGTCCACTGCTGGACACAGGCCTCCTCCAAAGATCACCACAATGACCGATATCGGTGTGTTGTGAGCTCATTGGGGGGTTTTGCCATAATCGCCACGCTTAGCAGACGGGTTGGCGATCGCAGTTGAGTTCTTCATTTACTCGAAGGACGCTGCTGCCCATCCTCTAGCTAATCCCTTAGTCGACTTTTACGACACCCACGGGAGGAGATGGGGTGGTGTTATTCTGAGCCGGCACCACACGGCAATTTAATGGACATTTCCCTCTAACCTTGACATTTTACTGGCACATCAGAAGTTTTGTTTTACTGAGTACTCGTTACGTCTTATTACCGGCTTCGAATAGAGGAGGTTCTCATTTCGTTGCGTATTTTTTTTAATGTATATACACCGATTACTCCGAGATTAGTAGACCGATTCGAGCAATTAATATTTTATCTGATGCAGAATGCTTTCAAATTGGTCCCATATAAATTTATTTACACTAAAAAGAAACAAATAAAACTGCCAACCATCTTCTCTATTAAAATTAGGATGTTTTAAATTTCAATAGCCTCACGAAACATCCTTGGTACATAACGTTCTCTTTCGCGAAGACTTGAGTATGATCAAATCGAAGAAAATGGTTGGGTTTGTCGAAGGCATGTTCACACACTGCAGACTTTGTGGTGCCGTCTATGCTTGACGTCAGCTATGTGTTCTTTCATTCTGGTGGATAAACTACGCTTTGTTTGCCCTATATATGACAAACCACAATCACAGTCAATCTTGTAGACCTCTGTTTAAATGTTGCCAACAACCATACACATACATACATATTTTTTGTACAGAGTGCTACATATCTATATCTTTTTCTATTTCTAAGAATATATACTAAATAATACAGTAGAACTACCGACTCCTAAAATACGAGCACGTCTCAGTTTAGGAGTCAGTGTGTTACTATTATATTAAGCTACTGTACAACCATCTTGTCGTGGTAACTATAAATGATATTGTTGTATATTCCAACGTTGTACTTTAAAGAAATAAATTATTATCTTATCTTATTATCTAGTTTCTTAGGTAATAGATTTTATGCGGAATCTAGTTTCAAAATGTTAAGCTTAAGTTAAACTTTTACAATAATTACCAATAGCAGTTAATTGAAGTTTCTATATTTTACTCCTATTACATTACAAAATTACTTATAAGAACTCTGACACCAATTCACTAACGTATGTAAGTCATACTAGAACATAGACCTAGAAAGATCTAAGCAGTAAACATGTTTGCCAATATTGACGGTAATCCGCGCTGAGTGGGTGCGTAAGTGGTGGGGATACATACAATTAATCGTCAGCAAACATTAATCATGCAGCGCACCTGACGAACGGACGTCTCCGCACAGCTGCGAAATATTGCATTCGACTGTTATATTAAGTAATTATTCATTAAATGCGTATTAAGAAGCCTTCGATTGTTGATATTGTAACTTATAAGTATTATTATTATAGCCGTCTAAGTAACTGTAACTTTTCTTTAGAAAAGTATTGTGAATTTATTGAACTGCAGATCTACCATAGTTACTAACAAAGCAATGATAACTGATTGTCAATTTCTCAAGTGACTTTGATTAAACCCGTAATGCAAATATGCATGAAAGAATAAACATGAAATCGGAAAGTCAATCGGTGCCCGAGAATCTTTATTGTTTCGCTTTGTGTATCGCGGTTGGGTTTCGACTACGAGAAATCTTGTGTTGTGCTTTTCCGTAGTCGGGTTTAAGTTTTTAAACCTTTAATTTTTATATTACTTTGGGATTACGGATCGTTGTTGGAAAGGCGATTAACGGCCGAAATTAATAATCAATCTAATCCAAAATCTTTACATTTAAGATTTTGAATTTGATCTGTTAAAAAACAGACAAATCTTCAATCCCAAATCCAAAGAGTCTGGATTAGATTGATTATTAATTACGGCCATTAGCTGTATTAATTGTACTGTACATGTAAATGGATAGGTAATTTATATATTTTTGGAATGTACGCGGTAAGATTTTTCATTCAATACCCAACACCATATTTTAAACTCTTTTTTCGTAGTAGTGGTTTTCGCCCGCTATGAATCGCCATGTTGGATTTTTTATCACGTCAAATAGCCCGTAACTTGCGGAATAGTACAATGCTTCCAACGATATCTTATTTGTTAATACGACGAGTAGTTCAGGCGATACGAAAGAACATATCAAACTATCAATCAAGTTACTGTATAACAGTTGTTTTAAATAATTTGTAAAACAAAGTATAAAAAAAAATCATAGAAGACCTAGCCCTGAGTTTATTCTGGCATTTCTTCTCAGAGGTTGTCATGTAGTGAAATGGCCCTCCGTTGTTTCCATATGACGTGTAAAAGTGTCTGTTAGGACCTAATTACTGAATAAATTATTGAATTTGAATTTATCTAAAGGATTCGAAAAGTGCTCGATATCGACCCCTTGGAGTCGATATCGGTTTCCCAGGGGTCGACATAAACGATAACTGATTTTGGGGGTCGACGAGGTCGAGATTAATTAACACAATTTTTACGTGAATCTTCAAGATACTGTATATGTTGTGTTACGTGCACCAACTTGTAATAATAATGACTAATATTTTAGTAGGAAGTATCGTTGTTGTACTTTTAGTCAGAAAAAGTCTTCAGAGTGGTTACAAACATTTTAACAAAACATAGAAACAGTTTGAAAATCTCCGAACGCGGAGATCAATAGCAATCAATAGGAAAAAAACTAAGGCAGGATGTTGAAAGTAATTTGGCTATGGGGGTATGAGGTTCCAGTTCATTTTGGAAAAGGGGTCTCTTGCCCAAAATAGTTTGGGTATCCCTGATCTAAACTTTCCATATCCAAACCTATGTCCCATATATTTAATCTAGAATTAAGCACTGGAAGATATCCGGCACAATGGAAACTCTCTAGAGTAACACCGATACCAAAGACAGGAGTAAAGTCATATGTTGGGAACTACAAGCCTATTGCTATATTATCGGCCTCTGCTATAGTATTTGAGTATCTTTTACACAAAGAAGTTCTAAGACAAGTCGATACATATATTTGTAATGAGCAACACGGTTTTCGGAATAAAAGGTCAGTAAACACCAAATTGCTGACCATAGTTGATTACAGGACAGCAAGTAGACGTGCTTTATTTCGATTCCCGCAAGGCTTTTGATAGAATTAATAACGACATCTTCATTCAAGTTAAGCGTCATAGGGTTCGAACCTAGTCTTCTTCTCCTGATCTTTAATTATCTTCGTGACCATAAGCAATTTGTACGTTTCGGCTTAAATATGTATAAACAACTCTTATGCCTATCATACACGTTCAGGTGTGAGTCAAGGTTCGATTTTACGACCCCTGCTCTTCTTGATTATGGTTAACGATCTGCCACAGGTTGTAAAGCATGCGAAATGTTTACTCTATGCTGAAGATTTAAAGATTTACGCTAATGTGAACTCTGAGTTCAGGGCTTTGCTCTCCAGCGTGATAAAGATGCCTTGAGTGAGTGGGCTGTTACCGATAATATTGAATTTATCACGTCTAAATGTCAAGCAATGAGATTTGGCCGCATGAGGATTTCTATACAGTACGACCATACTGTAAACAATAACTAAAGTTGCGACAGTAAAAGATCTTGGTGTAGTGTTCTATAGCAAATTGACCTTCCATGAGCACATTGTTGGACTAGCCAAGGAATCATTTGGACGTTTAGGTTTTGTTTTGCGTAACTGTCAAGTTAATAATCACGTAGTTATAAGACCTTTATTTTACGCGTTAGTTAGTAGAGACCACTTATACACTCGTGCTAGAAAAAGTGCAAAAAGGCTTTCTCAGGTATTTATACAAGCGTGTGTTCGGATATTACCTATATATGTACCCTACTAAGTTTCTTTTAGGATGTTTGAATTTTTAATTTGCTTTAAGTTAGGCGAGCAGTAGACCAAATGACAACTGCCTATAAAATTATCCACGGATATACCGATGCGTTAGATTTGCATGAGGATCTGTGTCAATAATTGACACAGATCCGTGCAACTTAGATTCTGACATTTCATAAGTGCCAATATTTGGTTTATTTGAAATAAAAACGTTGACTTTGACTATTTGTACCTAGTCATTTTGACGACACGGTTGGTGCAGTGGCTGATACAGTCGACTGCTGCGCTCCGGGTTGCGGGTTCGATTCCCGCACGGAACAAATATTTGTATGATCTGCAGGTAGTTGTTCCGGGTCTGGGTGTTGTGTGTGTGAAATTATTATTAATGTCCCATTTTTTCGTACTCTATCCGGATCATCTCCCCCATATTGCATATGGTGACTATGCTCAACGCGCTCGTGGAGACCGGCCAGGTTTGGACTTGTTTGCTGGTGAACGGAAAATGATAATCTTTGCTGCTTTGTGAGCGGATAGATTGAATGATTAATTTAATTAATGCCTAATCGATGTACTAAATCATCATTTCGGCCGAATGAAATCCACTGCTGGACACAGGCCTCCCCGAAAGATTATCACAATGACCGATATGGGTGTGTTGTGGCAGACGGGCTGGCGATCGCAGTTGAGTTGTTAATGTACTCGAAGGACATTGCTGCCCATCCTCCGGTTAATCCCTTAGTCGACTTTTACGACACCCACGGGAGATGGGGTGGTGGCATTCTGAGCCGGCATCACACAGCATAGCCGGCACCACACGACATATATAATAAATCAATAATATGAACATATTAACATACATATATAGATAGATACAAGGAACAAATATTTGTATGATCTGCAGGTAGTTGTTCCGGGTCTGGGTGTATTGTGTGTGGAATTTCTGTCTGTAAACGCACCCACGACACAGGAGAAATCCTAGTCTGGGGAAAAGTTCAAAAATAAAAAAGACAAAAAAAAAGATGCTAACGTCATAGACACATACGTACATACGACTACGGACTAAACTAAAGGACCCTCCTTTTGGCTTCGCCGTAGTCGGGTACACAGACGCTATAAATTGAAAAAAGCTCTTGGTCAACAGCGAAATTAAAAAACAAAGACCACAACAATATGTCCATGACAGTTCGCTAACTAACAACAAATATTTCCCCATTTGAAAGCAAAACACCTGAGTTTACGATATCTAGCTACGCTGTTATTTGATTGGTTCAGTTTTAATCAAAGTTTTGCCCGCGCGCCCCTGGCGGTGACAGGTCGATTATGGCGGCCTGATTGTACTTAACATACTCGATTATGAGTAAAAACTGTGTCGGCGGCGTCATGGGCATGTGTCCTTTGTATGGGTTTTTTCGTGTTCACCGAGTTTTGGAAATGGTGTTTTTGTGTATGGATGTTTCTTTGGAGTTTTTCTTCTTGTATCCAGTGTTGACTTTTGGATTTTATGGAATACTAGCTGGGACACGCAGTTTCACCCGCCGTTTGATTTAACAGAAATTTGACTATTTATAAATAATTTCGAGTACTTCGGCATTTCTATATTGAATTTCATGGGTTTTCTTTTTTTTGCCCGGAAACTTAATTTATTTTTCTAAAATGAAAGTAGCCTAAGTTATTCCTTATAATATCACCTATATGTTAGTGAAAGTCCCGTAGAAATCTGTCCAGCCGTTTCGGATTAGCGGGCACAAACAGACAGACAGACCGACAGACAGACAGATAAAAAAAATGAAAATAGTTTTTTTGTTGTAGTTACCGTATATACTTCCATAAAAACTATTATTTTGTCATTACAAATAGACACTTCAATTTTATTTATTTGTAAAGATTTATGTTGCTTTTAGGCGCAAAAAAATTAAGATGTCATAAAAGTTATAATATGTATATTCTGAAGTTTACGTGAATAGCGTCCAATGAACCGAAATAGCTCACGGAAATATATCGCGTTTATTTCATTTATTCTATGTACTTACTCAGCTGATCGTGACCACCGAAGTTGTTGTCGAAGCGACCAGGATACCGCACAGCACACGCTCGAGGAGTGCCCTGCGTGGGCGGCTGAGCGGCGGATCCTGGTCGATCGGATAGGGCAAGATCTCTCTCTGCCGACAGTAGTGGCTATGTTGGCAGAGCATGAAAATTGGAGTGCAGTGGTCTCCTTCTGCGAGAGCGTCATGCTCCAGAAGGAGACTGCAGAGCGGGATCGGGAGAGGGCTGATCCCGCAAGGAGAAGGACGAGACGGCACCGGGGCAACAACCATCCCGGCTCCCAAGTCCAACACGCCTGAGCCCCCTGCCGTCACTACATGGTGGGGGGCCTCGGGGGTCGCGGGCGCGCAGATTGGGGAGTCTGCGTGCTCACACCGAGCGACCCCCGGAAAGACGGTGGCGCGCTCATGGTCACGTGCCCCCGTGTGCGCAACACAGCACAAAGCGAGGCTTGAGGGGATCCTTTACAATCCTCCCCGAGAAGTGCCTGGGGAGGCGACCTTTTTACAGTCGCCTTCCCTCCGCTGTCCTGGAGCCCCCCTTCGGTGCCGAAGATGACCGCTCCAGTGGTATTAACCGGTAGGAGTCCGGCATACCCCTTCGCCCTTCCCCGGGGTGAAGGAAGTTCCATGTAGAATTTCCACTGGACATCAAAAAAACAAAAAAAAAGGGTTACACGTTAAACGTTTGTATACGGCATTTATAGATGCTGCACGTAAGTTTATACAATTAATGAAAGAAACGCGATATATTTCCGTAAGCTATTACGATTCAATGATCACAAAAGGCCTCAAAACCAGAGGGATGGGCAGCAGCGTCCCTTCTGTGGACCAGTAGCCATACTGTGCTTACCAATCAGCCTGCCAAGCATGGTGAGTACTGGAAAATTCCCCTCAAAATGACGAGCAGTGTCGTGGAAATCTATGGGAGAGGCATTTCTTCAGCAGTGGATGTCCTTTGGCTGATGACTCTGAGTGAACAGCGCTAGGTTCTACGAGTAAAATGCAGTCTACTAAAGAAATTTGGTTTAGACGTGCGGTGCCGGCTAAGAATACCACCACCCTATCTCATCTCGTGGGTGTCGTAAAAGGCGACTATGGGATACCTAAGCCGGAGGATGGGCAACAGCGTCCTTCGAGTATATTTATAATATTACTGCGATCGCCAACCCGTCTGCCAAGTGGGGCGATTATGGCAAAACCCCCCAATGAGTACACACCAGAAACCCATTCCATTCGTTGTGGCAATGTTTGGGGGAGGCTTCTGTGCAGTAGTGGACGAGATTCGGCTGAAATTATGATGATGAAAGACATTTAAAAACTGCCTGCGTCAATTTAGGACACGTCACGTCGCATATAATTTTAAAGTAGTGTTTATAAAATGTAATATACCTACAATAGTACCTTTAAAATAAATAAATGTTAATATTAATCTTAAAGAACAAATACCTACTGTCACAGTAGGTTATGGTTCAGCTCTCGGGGGCGTGGGCACGCAGATTAGGGAGACTGCGTGCTCACACCGAGCGACCCCCAGGAAGACGGTGGCGTGCACGTGGTCACGTGCCGCCGTGTGCGCAGCACAGCGCACAGCGAGGCTTGGGGGGATAATTTACAATCCTCCCCGAAAAGTGCCTGCGGCGCACCCAGTTTACAGTCGCCCTCCCTCCGCTAGAGGTGGTGCCCTGTTTACAGTCATCCCCTCCGTGATGTGCCTCAAGGCGTGGCACCAATGGGTGGCTCTAGTGTGATCTTAAGAGGACCTGGAGCCCCCCTTCGGGCGAACATGACCGCCCTAGTGGTTTTAGCCGGTAGGAGTCCGGCATACCCCTTCGCCCGTCCCCGGGGCGAAGGAAGTTCATGAAGAACTTCCACTGGATACCAATAAAAAAGGTTATGTTTCAGCAAGGGCCACCCCAATGCCGCAAACGAATGTACACATGAAATAACTTAATATCTAATAACAAGGCCAATATCTATATTTTTGTATTCGTTTACAGTTAGTCGTTCACTTAGTTTTTTTTTTACAGTTTTCAGTATTATTGACACAGTGAATTTACAGTCACTCGTTTAAATTCTACCTATAAATAGATATAATTCGATGATTCATATAAGATAGAATGGAAAATTATCGGTAACAAGACAGCTAAAAATCAATAACTAAATATTGAACATGGGAGCCCGTGTGGTGCCCGGATTAACAATATCCTCTCGTGGATTTCGTAATAGGCGACTAAGGGACTCTAAACCAGGGGGATGGGCAGATGTGACCCTTATCTGGAATAGTAGCCACACTGCACTCATCAACCCGCCTGCAAAGTGTGGTGAGTATTGGCAAATTACCCCCAATATTACTACACAATTGTGGATATCTATGGGGGAGGCCTTTGTTCAGCAGTGGACGTATAAATGGCTGATATGATGAAACACTGAAAAGCAATTTTAAATCACTGCTTCGTGATTTTATATCATTTGCTATTTCCGTTTTTGTTTGAGATGTAATTGACATATTAATTTGGGACTATTTCGCGTTAGCCAGATTTCGTAATTAATTTAATTAATACTGATGCGAGGCAGTTGGCATATCATATTACAATACATGAAGTGTATGCTGTAGGTATCTATACAAATAAATAAAATTGAAGTGTCTGTTTGTAATGTCATCTAAACAAATAAATAAAATTAAAGTGTCTGTTTGTAATTTCAAAATATTATAATAAAGTATATACGGTACCTAAAAAAATTAATTTAGTTTAGTAATTTTTTTGTCTGTCTGTCTGTCAGTTTGTTCTCGCTAATCTCCGAAACGGCTGGACCGATTCCTACGGGACTTTCACTGGAAGATAGCTGATGTTATAAGGAATAGCTTAGGCTAGCCATCAATAAGTTATGTCACCGATATTATAATACACTAGGTGCAGTGAAAGGTAACCAGTCAGCTTGGACCGATCTGTTTATCGGTGAAAACCGGAGCGATCATCTTATCATAGGCCTATTTCCAAGTTTTTCCACTTGGCTTCTGTGTTACGTGTCGCGGGTTCAATTCCCGCACGGGAGCCGCCCGCACCGTTTGATGGGTCTCGACAAAACACCGCGATGAGAAAATCGCAGCGGTTATGAAGCGATTCGATTATGTCGAATGTGATTTGAATGCGTCGCTTAAGTTCGAATGTATGTATCGAGCTGATTCGAGCCACCGAGTTGGGTATGGTTACATCATGGAGAGTTACATTGGGAGCTCTGTTCTCGAAGTTGTTGACGAGTATGTCTACCTGGGACAAACTGTCCAGTTAGGTAGGTCTAACTTCGAGAAAGAGGTCAATCGTCGAATCCGACTCGGCTGGGCAGCGTTTGGGAAACTTCGCAACGTCTTTTCGTCAACAATACCGCAATGCCTCAAGACGAAAGTCTTTATCCAGTGTGGTTTACTAGTGATGACACACGGAACAGAGACGTGGTCACAATGGGCCTCATAAGAAAGCTCAAGGTCACTCAGCGAGCTATGGAGACAGCTATGCTTGGTATTTCCCTACGAGATCGAATCAGAAATAAGGAGATCCGTAGAAGAACTAAAGTTGTCGACATAGCTGAAAGGATTAGTAAACTGAAGTGGCAATGGGCGGGGCACATTGCTCGTAGAACTGATGGCCGTTGGGGCACAAAGGTTCTAGAATGGAGGCCGCGCGCCGAAAAACGCAGCGTGGGACGACCTCCAACGAGGTGGACAGACGACCTGGTGGAGGTCGCTGTGAGTCGTTTGATGAAGGATGATGTAACCGCTCGTTGTGTAGTTGTAGTCGTAGTTTTGAATAAGTTGAACACCGAACAATGTCAATAACACAGAATTGATTACCTTGAACATCGTACATCGTTACATTATTACATGACATTGGCGAAATTGTGGAAGATACTCTACAGAAGCCATAATATAAGAGAAGAAGAAGTAGACAAATATCGAAAGTAACGCGGAATTATGCATTTTTTTCTACTTACCAAATAAAAAACCATAGAAGTTGTTAGTACATTCTCAGTGCTTACATTAAATTAACATTTTTATTTCGCAGCAGATAATTATGATAACACATTCGTTCGTTCGACGTCGATCTGAAAATGTAAGAAAAACAGTCAGCTGGTGACGTTCCCGCGCTTTCCCGCGCTTCGGGTACGGTTGCTATGGAGATTTTACACTTGCTATCATTGGGGACTTACTCTTGTGGTTAACCAGTTTTTGTTATTGTCGAGATCCGAATTCGATGCCGGAGATGATCACCCAGTTAGTTTTAGCCGGTATGAGTACCCTTCACCCTCTCCCCAGGGGCGTGTGTGAGTGAGATAGATACCGCACGAGCAATTCTATGGTATTGACAAAAATCTGATATAAGTAAGGCGGTCAATGGTTATATCATTTTGTCGACAAGCAGCCAAGAGCGATCTTTATTATTAAATAATTTATTCCAGATAATTAGTTTTTTTTTTTTTTGTTGGGCTTCTCGCATACATTTCTGGGAAATGTGGTTGCTTAACCGGTCATTTGCTGGCGAAGCCAAAAGAGGCCTCCAGCCAGGCTTAAATTAAATATTACAAACTAAGCAACTTTCGCTAAGGGCGCCCCCTGCGGGACACGGACCTCGGCTTAGGGCGTTGCTGGGGATATCAAGCTATTGTTTTGGGGACAGCTGATCGGTATTATTTAAATTGTATTAGGGGACATTTAAAGCTACAGGCTCGGCACGGGCCGGCGCGAGCAAGAGACGGGAGGGAGAAGTGCTAACTTGAACGGGAAGGTGACGCGGCGATAGGCCTCCGCGACGTCGGTGAGGCGGGCATCCTCGGCGGCGAGGGCGGTACAACGGTCGGGTAGTTAATTAGATCCGTAGTCAATACAATTTGACGGCACGGTTAGTGCAGTGGCAGTACATACATACATATAGATACATTCGGCTGCTGCGCCCCGGGTCGTGGGTTAGATTTCCGCACACAACAAATATTTGTTTGATCTGCAGGTAGTTGTTCCGGGTCGGGGTGTTTTGTATGTGGAATTCATGTCTGTAAACGCACTCACGACACAGGAGAAATCTTAGTGTAATGCAACGGTTAAAAAAAAATAGAAATTGAATAAAATACATTAAATAAAGATATAATACTATATTATACACGACGAAGTTAGCATGAGAGGGCTCCAAAATGTTCTCATTGGTGTGTGTAGTCCGCCAACCCGCACAAGACCAGCATGGTGGACCAAGGCCTAACTTTTACCATCGGCTGATTATGTTACTAAAATAAACATAATCCAGTAAAAAGAAAACTATTCATATAATTATAGTATCTATCTTTTAGAAATTACTTTTCCATTTTATCACAGTCATGTTTTTATTTTTTTTTATTTATATGGAATTTGTTTTTTTAACATTTTGCCAGTGTCAACTTAAGATTCTTTTTTTTTATGGCAATTGTATAACATTTTGCCATTGTAAAGATTCTTTATTTTTATTCAATTCGATAAACGTTTATATACTTTTTTAAATAAAGCAAAGACATGGTTTCATACAGCCTTCAAACATTGCTAATTCCTATCACTTTTAACAAGGCGTCATAGTACCAAACAGGTACGATGTATAAGCTATAATCCTTCGCTTAGGCCGCTCCAAGTGTTGAGCCGATGGTCTGCCGGTGACAGCTCGATTACGCCCCCCTCTCTCACCCCCCAGCCCACCCCGCACCGCTTCGCAAGTTCTGGCTGAATGTTTGCATTCTGTTTTGGGTTAAAAAACTAAAATGTGGGGATGGATTCGGTCAGTGAGCGGTTGTCGGTTTTTATATTTTGTTCGCTAGTGAAATAAGCTTCGTGGATAGTTTCTAATTTATTAGCTTTGAGCGAAATGGAAGACAAATCTAAATAACGCAACGATTAGTGTTGTACCACACTAAAATTAACTCAGGTTTCTGATAGTCAAATATCACTGTTTCAGTTGTAACCTGTTGTTATAATTACATGTAATGTAGGTAACATTAGTGTTGTTTTGAGGAGCTATTCTAAACGCATGAAAACTTTCCAGGTCGAGAACGTATCTACAGAGATCGGTATTAAAAATCTACCAATTATGACTGATGCTTACGAAAACATCTATACAAATAAATAAAATTGAAGTGTCTGTTTGTAATGTCAAAATAACAGCTTTTTACTAAATGCATATGAAAGTATATACGGGACACATAACATAAAAACCATTTTTAATTTTTTTGTCTGTCTGTCTGTCTGTTTGTTCCGGGTAATCTCCGAAACGGCTGGACCGATTTTGACGGGACTTTCACTGGCAGATAGCTGATGTTATAAGGAATAACTTAGGCTACTTTAATTTAAGAAAAATAATTAGGGTTCCGCGCAAAAAAATAAAAGCCCTTGAAATCCAATATATATTTTCTATGTCAAGTGTCTATATTGAAGTACTCTAAATTCCTTTTAAATTAAACGCGGGTAAAACCGCGGGTCCCAGCTAGTATTTTATATAATCAACGTGTAAAACTATTAATTTTTATCTATTAATATTTTCTACCCTTTTTTTATTAGTGGGTTTTAATACCGTATCTCTGAAGGCAGGCTCTCGACACGAAAAATGTTCATGAGTTTAGAATAAGCTCCTAAAGAGTGGGTACAGAATATTTAGCCTTTTCGAGAAGAATGTCGTTATCACTATATACTTAAAAAGTCTGCATCTACTCACCTCAGCATCCATCTATGATTTATGGCCTTAGATAGGTTAGTTGTTAGAAAAATATTGAATGACCTACATTACAATTTATTTTATTTTTAAACTAGACGTAAAGTTCTTGTTGTCAACATCATGAAATACCAGAAGTAAATTATATTAAATGTAATGTTATAATATGCAGTGTATGTGTAAACAATGTAATGAAATGTTAGCCTTAAGGAAAGAAAGAAAGAAACATTGATTTGCCTCAAACAGAGACACATAAAAGTAATACCGAAAAACAAAAATAAGTTTAAAACAAATAACACTGAAACATACACAGAGCTAAAGATTGTATCTCGAGGCAGGAATATTTGGTAGATCTTTTTGTAGACTAATATACAAACCCGCGATATAAAAGTTTACAATAATAATTATAGGATTCAGATAAAACTATCATGAATTACCTTAGCGTAAGTAAATTGCCGCGTGGTGCCGGCTACGAATAACACCAACCCATCTCATCCCGTGGCTCTCGCAAAAGGCGATTGTAGGATTATCCGGAGGATGGGCGGCAGCGTCCTTTGAGTACATTAACAACTCAACTGCGACCGCCAACCCGCCAGCCAAGCGTGGCGATTATGGCAAAACCCCTACATAGTACACAATGACACAACACCCATACCGTCGCTGTGGTGATCTTTGGAGAGGACTTCGTCCAGCAGAGGACTGTATTCGGCCGAAATGATGGTGAAAGTAAATTTACTTATTCAGCTTGACTTAGTTATTAATTTGAGCGTTATTATGTTTTTCTTATTTTTTAAATGTCGCTTAAGATGTTCTTCCCACAAAGACCTGAGAAATCACGTAGATAAAAAAAAACCATTATGATATGAAATTACAATGATCTAAAACCTTATCTATCCTTTGTTATGAATAATATATTGTAGTATACTCTTATTGAGGCAGTGCACGGTTGGTGCAGTGGCTGATACAGTCGGCTGCTGCGCTCCGGGTCGTGGGTTCGATTCCCGCACGGAACAAATATTTTTATGATCTGCAGGTAGTTGTTCCGGGTCTGTTTGTATTGTGTGTGGAATTCATGTCTGTAAACGCACTCACAGGACTCACTCTGCAGGAGAAATCCTAGTGTGGGGCAAAGTTTAAAAAGAAAAAAAAAACTGTCATAATTTTTCTCTGCAAAACGATTTTATCTTTGTTCCGCGCAAGAATCGAACCGTAGCTCAGAAAACCAAGTGTCACGTTATCAATCGAATGGCCTAACCGTCATTTTCTATAATTCTTAATTAAAAACACCACAGATATCCCCCAAAACAATGCTACACCTGAATCAGATGAAGCTCGTGTTAATGAATTGTATCGTGGGGTGGTGGTAAATTGAGGGGGTGGTGGAGGGCGAGACATCAGCTGTCGCCGTCAGCCGCAGCCGGCACTCTTACAAACTTTTACATACACCCGGCGTTTAACTTCATATCTTTGAGATGGGGGGTTCGAAGATGCAGGATCGGGTAGTTGGGAGTCTAAACATGAAGTCATATATCTCTTGGTAAAGAACCAACCTCATCAGGAATTTCTCAATAGCGAGACTGTCTTAAAAAACCTGCTCGTAAATCTCTAGATTTTCATGACGGGATATGATTTTCCATGCCATTTTAAAGATTGCGAGATTATAAAAATAATATATAAATCGCTTGTTTATTTTGTAACCCACGACCCAGTGCCCAGCAGCCGACTGTATCAGGCACTGCACCAACCGTGCCGTCTAAATTAAAATTAATAAAATTAAAGTATTGATGTGCCACATTCACATCATGTGATAATATGTGTGTGTGTGTATATATTTGTATAGGGCTGTGAATACTTGTGCAGGTGTATAGCTTATAGAGTGTGTGAGTGTTTAATTAAGAATGAGTGTATGAGATAAATCATATATATGGGAACATATTTCTGATATGACTACTACCTGCAGATCATACAAATATTTGTTCCGTGCGGGAATCGAACCCACGACCCGGAGCGCAGCAGCCGACTGTATCAGCCACTGCACCAACCGTGCCATCAATTTGGATTTGGATGAAAATCGGCACACAGATTAACCATAACCTGGATTAAAATATAGTCATAAGTAGAATTATACGCGGGTGAAGCCGCGGGAAAATACTAGTAAAATATCATTTTATTTGTTTGGCAACATGGTCGTGATGGCATGTGACATTCGAATGGCGGGGAGCTGGTGGTGGGTGGTGCTTGCACCACGGGCACAAACGATATATTTTTAATTAATTAATTTATTTACGAGTCCCATGTGTGCCATTGTGACATGATTCCTATAGTAGTTATGGCAAGATAGAAATTCGTGCTAGTATGTATAATAAACGACTCCGGATGCATTGTTATTGTTGAACTAGTTAATTATTTAAATAAAGTCTGTTTAATTGAGTTTATGTTGGGGATCATAGCCAGTTGCACTCACAGATCCGTAAATTATTGGTGAGGGTAAGCAACGCTCGGCGCGGTCAGTCTTAGGTGCATTTTCTTTTTTCTTTTGTTGAGCTTCTCGCATGCATTTCTGGGAAAAGTGGTTGATTAACCGGTCATTTCTGGCAAAGCCAAAAGAGGCCTCCAGCCAGGCTTAAAATTAATATTAAAAACTAAGCAACTTTCTCTAAGGGCGCCCCCTGCGGGACACGGACCTCGGCTTAGGGCGTTGCTGGGGATAACAAGCTATTGTTTTGGGGACAGCTGGATCGGTATTATTTATAATGTATCAGAGGACATTGGGATGGGCACGACATGGGCATTTGACATGACTTTTGTCTTGCCCATGTTCATCTTAAGGCCCACCTGTTGGGAAACTCTGTTGAGATCATCGAGCATTGTGCTGAGCTCTTGCAGCGATTCTGCCATGACTACGATGTCATCGGCAAATCCAATATCCGTTGGGAGCTCTGTTCTCGAAGTTGTTGACGAGTATGTCTACCTAGGACAAACTGTCCAGTTAGGTAGGTCCAACTTCGAGAAAGAGGTCAATCGTCGAATCCGACTCGGCTGGGCAGCGTTCGGGAAACTTCGCAACGTCTTTTCGTCAACAATACCGCAATGCCTCAAGACGCAAGTCTTTAACCAGTGTGTGTTACCAGTGATGACATATGGAACAGAGACGTGGTCACTCACAATGGGCCTCATAAGAAAGCTCAAGGTCACTCAGCGAGGTATGGAGAGAGCTATGCTTGGTATTTCTCTACGAGATCGAATCAGAAATGAGGAGATCCGTAGAAGAACTAAAGTTGTCGACATAGCTGAAAGGATTAGTAAACTGAAGTGGCAATGGGCAGGGCACATTGCTCGTAGAACTGATGGCCGTTGGGGCACAAAGGTTCTCGAATGGAGACCGCGCACCGGAAAACGCAGCGTGGGACGACCTCCAACGAGGTGGACAGACGACCTGGTGAAGGTCGCTGGGAGTCGTTGGATGAGAGCGGCATGTGACCGCTCGTTGTGGAAATCTAAGGGGGAGGCCTTTGTTCAGCAGTGGACGTCCTGTGGCTGATATGATGATGATGATGAGAGGACATTTAAAACTACAGGCTCGGCACGGGCCGGCGCGAGCAAGAGACGGGAGAGAAAAGTGCTAACTTGAACGGGAAGGTGACGCGGCGATAGGCCTCCGCGACGTCGGTGTGGCGGGCATCCTCGGCGGCGAGGGCGGTAAAACGGTCCAGTGTTAAGTGAATGAGACAACGCGAGTCTCTTTATGTGATCTAACGTGATTTTGTCGTCTGGATCGACCAGAACGTGCCTCGGGCGGCGTACTCTACTGATACGGGAGGGTTGGTAATCGGCGGCTGATACCACAAGGGGATTCGGGTGGGACAGTATGGGTGACCGCATAGAGGTATTTAAACTGTGTCTCCATGATTCGGAGGGCACGTAAAATCGTGGATCCCGGTTGTTGTCATCACTCGGCAGTCGTGCCACGTCCGAGGCCTCTGGGCGACTTGAACAGCTCTACTCTATTGTTATTTTCTACCTGTGTGACACTGTAATAAACGTGTCTTTCTTTCTTTCTTACACAAGGTTGACAACACACCAAACAACAAAACCAAAGTTATGCTGTCGTCAATCCTTCTGACTTAAGATATTTTTATTTATTTATTTATTTCTCACCACAATAATGAAAAGTTATAGTATTATACAAATTTATTGTGGGAGACTGGTGCCTGAACTAGGCTGAAGCCTGTATCTCAGGTCACCAAGCCTTCCACCCCAGAAGTTCAATATTGCTCTTTCATAACCTGTGCCAAGCGAATTTTTTTCATTTTATTGTTCTTCGTGTAGTTATCTGACTGTATCAAGTTGTCTCCTCTTGTTAAAATTCTTTTGATCAAAACTCTCCAATACGTTGATTGGAGAGCTATCATGCACCGAGAACCACATATTATCAAGACACCATATTTAAATATCAATTTAAAACATATTCAAAATCTCCACACATTTCGGCTAATCGGCGAAACACAAACGATATTAAAATAATATCAAAAAACTCACCCCCATTTTTCCGTAACATCGATAATTGTAATCCTTTCCCCCGGGGCTGGGTGGGGTGTGGGTGGTAACATCTGCGCCAGCAATCCCTTACAGGCGGCTGTCAACCGCAGCGGGGCCGAACCGTTTATTTATTTGAAGACCCCCAAATTGATTCGTTTGATATGTTCTGCCCAAAATACTCCATAGTTTGAATTATTGGGGTTGGTTTGGGGTGATCTTCGTGTTTTTGTAAAATAATTGATACTAATTAAGGATGTCACAATTTTTTATTCCACCATGCTACTTATATCATTGATGTTATAGTAAACAAAATCTTACTATCATCATATCAGCCATTTATACGTCCACTGCTGAACAAAGGCCTCCCCCATAGATTTCCACAACTGTGTCATCATTTTGGAGGGTATTTGTCAATAGTCACCACGCTTGGCAGGCGGGTTGGTGAGCGCAGTATGGCTACCGTTTCACAGAAGGGACGCTGCTGCCCATCCCTCTGGTTTTGAGTCCCTCAGTCACCTACGACATCCACGTGAAGAGATGGAGTGGTGCTATATTCTGAATCCGGACACCACACGGACGAGGGTTGTGAAACGGGAGTCAATACAATTTTATTAACATGAAGTGAACACTATCAGTTCAACATTTAATTATTTTATAATCGAATTGAAATAATTATATCGCACAAACAATTTAGAAATACAAGGTATAGCCACTGTAAACATCGAGCTCGCCCGAATGCCTTCCAAATAAAAGTTTTAAACAAAAAATATACCGATTTCAAAAACCCTACACAATATAAAAATATTAAAACCACTTAAAAGAAAAAATATATATTTTTGAAGTCGGGCGGGTATAAAATATAACTTCTCGTTGTCGTTGGTCTGCATGTACCATGGTTGACGCAAACCTGGCCCCACCCGACTTCATAAATATTTTTTTTTTCCTTTTCAGTGGTTTTAATATTTTTATATCGTGTAGGGTTTTTGAAGTCGGTATATTTTTTGTTAAAAAGTTTTATTTGTTTCTTTTTAGTGAAAATAAATGTAAGAACTTTTCCAATTTGGTATCAGTATTTAACACTAAAAATAAGAATGACTGAAATCGGTTCTCTGATCTCTGAGGAATCGAAAATATTAAGACATCGTCTAGGTAAGCGCAAAATTTACCTGTTTATTGAATCTGGCTGAAAAACTACTCAATCAAATGTAATGAAATTTATATGAAACCAACTCGAAATCTTTTTGCACCTGTTAAAAATAGAATTGCTGAAATCGGTCTACTAATCTCGGAGTAATCAGTGTACACACAAAAATTACGCTTCGAATTGGGAACCTCCTTCTTTTTGAAGTCTGTTAAAAAGTGTCAGAGCACCGCTGCTCAGTCCCCACTACAAGCACCGGCTTCCCACTATACAGCTTCACCTTTCTCGTGGCAAGCTACTTTATCTCGACGCTTCCTTCGGCCTTCCCACTGGCTAGCTATTTCTAATAATATCTATACAAATAAATAAAATTGAAGTGTCTGTTTGTAATGTCAAAATAACAGCTTTTTACTAAATGCATATGAAAGTATATACGATACCTTTTTTATTGGTATCGTATATACTTTCATATGCATTTAGTAAAAAGCTGTTATTTTGACATTACAAAATAACAGCTTTTCAAAAAACAATTTTTAAATTTTTTGTCTGTCTGTCTGTTTGTTCCGGGTAATCTCCGAAACGGCTAGACCGATTTTGACAGGAGTTTCACTGGCAGATAGCTGATGTTATAAGGAATAACTTAGGCTACTTTTATTTTAGAAAAATAGTTAGGGTTCCGCGCAAAAAAAATAAAACCCTTGAAATCCAATATATATATTCTATGTCAAGTGTATATGTCGAAGTACTCTAAATTTCTTTTAAATTAAACGCGGGTAAAACCGCGGGTACCAGCTAGTATAGTATAAAAAGGATTAAGAATAAAGCACCACTCCATCTCCCGTGGATGTCGTAAAAGGCAACTAAGGGATTCCAAACCAAAGAGAGACGGGCACCAGCGTCTCTTCTTTGGAACAGGAGCGTCTCTTCTTTGGAACAGCAGCCATACTACGCTCACCAACCTGCCTGCTAAGCGTGGTGAGTATTAGCAAATTCTCACAATTGTGGAAATTTATGAGGGGGTCTTTGTTTAGCAGTGGACGTCCTTTGACTGATATGATGATGAAAACGGATGTTGGTATGTGGGTTAGTTGTGGTCAGCGGACATACGGCGACGTACGAGTCCAGTATAATAACGCACTCACGGTGCTGCTTATAGAAAGATTTATTTTTTAATAATTTGCATTACCCTTTTCACGACGAATGTCGACAAATTGATTAGAAGAACTATAGTTGCCAAAATAGCAAAGGATTAGGTAAGCTGAAATGCCAATGTGCGGGGCACATGGCCATTGGGGCAGAAAGGTTTTTAGAGTGGAGAACACGCACACACCGGGCAACGAAGCGGAGGATGGCCTCCAGCGAGATGGATAGCTGGTGAAGGTCACTGGAAGTTAGTGGATGCGGGCAGCATGTGAGCCGTCGTTGTGAAAATCTGTGGGGAGGTCTTTTTTCAGTGGTGGATGTACTCTATCTGATATGATGATGATGATGAATGCTTATGCTGTGGGAAAGGAAACAAACAGCCATGGGCGATTATGTTAATATTTCCCCATGACCGTGAAGTAAAGCAGTCTATACAAATATTCAATACAAAAGCAGTCTATGAGTGTGCCGCATTTAACTTGCTGATATAACAATGATAAATATAAACATCCCTTCTTGGAATGGCACTGTCTCGAGCATTAATGAACCAAATCTTAATTATTATTGTTTTTAAAACGATGTCCCATACTTGGATATTTTCTGTGTCCAGACATAAGCCTAACGGCATAACTATCTGTGGATCATACAAATATTTGTTCCGTGCGGAGATCGATTCCGTGATACGTATAAACCAATTGCTTAGCTTCTGCGCCAACCGTTCTTTTTATAATATCTTTAAATCACTGAACCACTGGGCACACATCTTTTCCTATCCGTAGCCATGCTTCAAACCCTGCCCACCCCTTAAGAATTTCAAGTGAAACTTATTCGCAATAAGCGCGCAACATGTCGCGTAACGGCCAGCGGCATATTTTTTAAGTTGCGCATAAAATTTCGCATTAGTGCTAAGCCTGACGATGTTATACGTTTTCCTAAATGAAAATCCATATAACACGCCTCTCGGAGGCACATGGCGACCTGCAAGGATGTATGGCAGTGCTAGATGGGGACGGAGTGTGGTATTGTGCGTGCGACGGGCGTAGTTGAGATACAAATGTTGGATTTAAACTTGGGAATTACTATTTATACTCTTTGTTATATAGTTATCTATGTAAAGTATAATCTATAAAAATATTAATAGCGGATATTATGCTGGAAATTATGTTTTTGTTTTTGTTTTTATTATATGTTTCTCTCTCTTTTCACGGGTTTACATCCCCCTGTAAGGGGGAAACCGGTCTTTTGATAGGCTTACGCGGGGACACGGGTCCAACACGCAGAGGCCCTTTTAGAGAATTTTAATCTATAATGTAATGGGACACTAACCGGGGCCTGCCTCTCCATGGCTACACTATAAAATGCAGTCTCGGATTGTCCCCGGAGGCGTAAAACTATTGTATAAGATGGAAACTACAATTATAAGTATAGTAGTTTATTGTAATGGGTGCTAAATGGATATATACTTCTAAAAACGGTAACAACGGCGTCTGCCTTTCAACCTTTAAAGTGAAATTCTGTGGGAGACAGTGACTTGCCACTCACAAGATGGGCCCCTTAAATGGGCCCCCTAAATGGCCACCACTACAGGCGACAAGGAGCAACACCGGTGTGAGCGGCTAGGGGTGTAGAGTATACTTTTTTTTCTTATGATATTTTTTTTATCGTAAGGTAGGAAGAAATCAAGCAGCTACTTTAATCTGCCCTCCAGGATTACCTTATCCCATGGTGAGATATAGACTGCCCAGAGGGGTATATGTTTCTTATTATTATAATTATTTATTATATTATATGTGCATATACTAACGACCCGCCCTGGCTTCGCATGAGTGCATTTACTAATAAAGAAAATGAGAAGTGCGCTTAGCAAAAAAATATTAGTTTATGTATTTTATAAAGTTTATTTTATAAAATGTAGTACCGTGCCGTGCCCTAGCGCGGACGGCAACGGCGGCTGCGTGCCGGCCGACCGTTTCGCTGCCAGTGATTTTTTGGTTGCAGGTTATTCTTGATATCTCCTAATATATTCATTTTAATGATATGGTGTATTAGACAATTTTAATATTTATTAAATGCATATGGTAACTAACATATTTACCTAAATAAGGATTAATAATGAATTGGAGAAAATACCTTCGCAAATAACCCATCGTTTTTTACTACCTGATAGGGCTCCAAAAATGTTCTCAATGGTGTGTCCGCCAACTCGCACTAGGCCAACGTGGTGGACTAAGGCCTAAATTTTCTCATCGTGTGAGAAGGCCCGTGTCTAGCAGTGGGAATTAACAGGCTGATTATGTATTATATGTGAGATAATCCCAGAAATGAATATACTAATTAAAATTTCACCCTCTTGATATCAACCCCCGAGTAGATTTTTCCAACATCAATGTGTGGAGTGCCGGGAACCATACGGAGCAAATTAAACACATTCGCTGCAAAAAAAAATCCTACTAGTCTAAGCCACTTCCAGCAAAATAAAACCAACGTCGACATTCATTAAAATTTGCCAAACCCGCGGCGCCGTCGGCCGCACCTGACGCTGGCAACCAACCCTTACCACGCCATTGTTTTGTGCTATATACATCGAAGCTTTTACTAACATAACGCCTACTGTCGAACGGTGCCAGCCCGCAATATATAGCGCGTTCACCGATAGTTTGGAACGTAAATATTTTGTTACAAGCGTCAAGAAGGCGAATTTTCGATACATTTCCATTGATTTTTTCGTAGTTATAGAGTGGGGCGGAATGGAAAATTAAAGGTTATATTATTATATATATTGCGGTTATAGTGGCAATAACTGTTGCTGCGATGAGGTGTTCAATTAATTGGTTGGCAACTTATCTTTGTTTCGTCAAGGCATACAACTGTCAGTAACTTTTTGCTATGAAATTAGAAAACAAATAAATTACAGAACATGAATTTTTTTTAGACTCGCATAAGAAACGGAATAATAAAATAAACGTTATAACCGAGCTGTAAGAGGTCAAAAGGGCCCTTAGCTTATGCTACAACAGTATCTGCTGCAGCCCAGGTTTTCATATTCATATTTAATGGATGCTGATTTCACATTCAACACTCCACTGCGGTAACTATGACATTAATATAATAAAAAACAGACAAGTGCGAGTCTAATTCGCGTGGAGAGAATTCGGTACGATGAATATGCTATGTACCGTGATTATTAATCTGTCTCAAATTTGTTGGTGGTAACTAAAAAAAGCTGTGTGATGCCGGCTACGAATAGCACCAACCCATCTCATCCCTTGGGTGGGTGTCGTAAAAGGCGACTATGGGATTAGCCAGAGGATGCGATGGAAACTGCGACCCGCCTGCCAAGCGTGGCGATTATGGCAAAACCCCTCAATGAGCACACAACACACCGATATCAGTCGTTGTGGTGATCTTTGAGGGAGGCCTGTGTCCAGCAGTGGACTTTATTAGGCCAAAATAATAAAAATAAAACATACTGAAAATTCTCCGTATACTACAAAATTATAATAATATTATTTATTTATTCAGACAACAGAGAACCAGATTTGTAGTAATACAGTTGTAAAAATGTTTTATCTAATTGTAAATAGCGACTTGGTCCTTTGTATAAGTTTCCACACCAATGGACAGTCGTGCTTAGCCGCTATAGTATTCAGGATGCTGTGGCTACTTCCACGCACCCGACTGAGAAGCGATGCAGTATTTCTGCGCCAGATAGCTGCAAAGCCATCTGTGCGCGCATCAGCAAACATGGCTGATGCACTACAAAATCGTGGAAGCCGCAACAGCGTCCTGAACGCATTGTTAAATTGGACCCGCAGAGCATTGTGAGCTCTTTGGGTATAGTTGACCCACAGGCCTCCCGTATACAGCGACGTACATCATTTCGGCCGAATGAAGTCCACTGCTGAACACAGGCCTCCCCCAAAGATGTCCACAACGACCGATATGGATGTGTTGTGGGCTCATTGGGGGGTTTTGCCATAATCGCCACGCTTGGCAGACGGGTTGGCGATCGCAGTTGAGTTGTTAATGTACTCGAAGGACGCTGCTGCCCATCCTCCGGCTAATCCCTTAGTCGACTTTTACGACACCCATGGAAGGAGATGGGGTGGTGGCATTCTGAGCCGGCACCACACGGCTTATTGTACGGCACGGCACAGCGATGTACAATAAGCTTTAAATAATGTAACTTTAACTGCGTCTGTACATCGAGAAAATCTGCGTGCCAGCATGTTCGCCCGAACTGACAATGCTCTGTGTTCTCGTTCCATGTCTACATCGTCTTTTAGATCGTCAGTTACCCAGTGTCCAAGGTATTTGAACTGGTGAACCCTATTTAGGGACACACCATTGAGGTAAACTGGAAGGATGGAAGGACACGTGGGACCCGATTTAAAGACCATATACTCAGTCTTTTGGACATTGAACATCAGACCGTGTGAAGCAAGCAAGCAACTATAAATATTATAATAATACTAGGAATCTGAAGCGGTCCGCATCGCGCCTCCTTCGTTAAAGCGGGCGGGAAACCTACCAGCTGACGGCGCTGATATTTGATTCAGTGACTATAATGAACGTGATTCTGTATGCACAGCTATTGTATATTCGTTTGTATGCTTCAGTATGCGCAGATTGGGGAACCTGCACATACCGAGTGCCCCGCCATAACCGTGTGGTGCCGGGTCAGAATACCACCACCCCATTTCCTCCCGTGGGTGTTGTAAAAGTCGATTAAGGGATTAGCCGGAGGATGGGCAGCAGCGTCCTTCGAGTACATTAACAACGCAACTGCGATCGCCAACCCGTCTGCGAGCCCACAACACACCCACATCGATCGTTGTGGTGATCTTTGGGGAGGCTTGTGTCCAGCAGTGGACTTCATTTGACCAAAATGATGATGATGATGAGTGCCCCGGGATAACAGCTGAGCTCTTTTGGTCATGAGCCGCCGTACAGCGAGGCTACGGGGGGATCCTTTGCAATTCCCCCGAGATGTGCCTGGGGCGACCTTTTAAAGTTCCATCCACTGGAGGACACCACTGGGCGGCTCTAGAATGGTAAATTCATGGAGCCCCTCTTCGGCACTCAAGATGACCGCTCCAGTGGTGTTAGCCGGTAGGAGCCCGGCATACCCCTTCGCCCTTCCCCGGGGCGAGGAAGTTCATGAAGAATTTCCACTGGGCACCAATAAAAAAAAAGGAAAAGAAAGAAAGGCTCCGTCCTTCCCCGTAGCGGAAATACATAATGTATTACCACCGGACGAAATAACTTTTTATATTGGTGCACGTTGCGAACACTAGCTTTGTCCCTGTCGTGTACAGACATATAAACATTATTTAAAAATTATATTTAAATGAATCTCACATGCGCAAGTACCCGGAGCAACTCTCCGGCAATCCGGAGTGTATAAATCCAATCCAATCACGTAGTCTCTGCACCAACTGTACTGTAATTTCACACTTTGGTACATAGATAGTTTTGAGCGGCTTTTGGCTAAATGTCTACCCAGCAGAACTTTCATAGGACGCTGCTGCCCATCCTCCGGCTAACCCCAAAGTCGCCTTTTATGACACCCACGGCAAGAGATGGGGTGGTGATATGCATAGCCGGCACCAGACGGTAAAATATATATATGAGTAGGTACACTGCTCTCCGCTCGAGTCCTGCCCTGCGTGGGCTGCAGAGCGGCAGATCCTGGTTGATTGGATCAGGCAAATGTCTATCATTTACATCTTGGAACGCGACAACTTAAGTCTGATTAATAGTTAGTGCCTATGAATGGTTTACATGTCTGTAAACTGGAAAATAAAAAATATTCTTATAATATTTTAATTCATTTCATCGTACCCTACCTAATCTTAAGTTCTATGAAAACATAAACAATATATATAAACGACGTTAGTATCGTATGTGCGTGCGTGTGACGGGACCAGCTGAACGGCATTTTTCATCCCCCTCCACCCAGTGAACTGCCCCGAGCTGTGCCAACATTCCCTTTTATAAATATGGGAATTCAATCTATTTTTTCAGATTCGGGAATAGACTAAAATTTGGGTAGATACAGCTTTTTTATTATTGTAAACCAAAATGACAAAATAAAATATAGGTTAAAGAAACCGTATAAAAATACGCTTTTAATTGATGAAAAGAACATTTTTTTGTCGCGTGCCGTGTGGTGTCGGCTACGAATAGCACCACCCCATCTCATCCCGTGGGTGTCGTAAAAGGCGACTAAGAGATTAGCCGGTAGATGGGCAGCAGCGTCCTTCGAATACATTAACAACTCAACTGCGATCACCAACCCGCCTGCCAAGCAAAAGCCCCCAGTGAGTACGCAACACACCGATATCGGTCGTTGTGGTGATCTTTGAGGGAAGCCTGTGTCCAGCAGTGGACTTTATTCGGCCGAAATGATGATGATGATAAAGAGCATGGTAATAAAACACTTCTAAACGGATTACATCGAGTATATTATAGATTTTTGTTTTTCTGACGTTACGAACACTTTGCAGGGTTCGTGGTCGCAGGATGAACTAAGGTGGTAAGCGTGGTATTCTCTCTACTTATATGTATATTCTCATATTTACTCTACCTTGATATCGAAGACCTCATGCATTTAAAACAATGTGTAGTGTTTATTTTATTATAACTTACTTTCATTTTTAGTGTAGCATGCCATAGGACGTGATGCTGTGAAAATACGCGAAATACACTAGTTTGGCAGTAGCTACGTCAGCTGCCTAATCTTCTTTACTGCATATGCAGCAGAACTTAACCTGCTTGATAAAACTTTGATGTTAGCTCCCCATTGTAACTGAATCAATAGTGATACCTAGAAAACTGTTTCATTTATAACATCAAGTTTGACACCTTCGAGTTTAGTTTAACCTGTGGTACGTTCGGTAACAAAAATTTTGAACATTTACTATTCAGCATAAGATTGTTTGCAGCAAACCATTTAGATAGAGAAGACAAGCTGTTATTTATATGTAAATATCTCCATCTTTTCTATTGATTTTAAAATAAGGGATATGTGATGTCCGCAAATAGAATTATATTAGGTAATTCAGTCATCGTGTATGTCAGATCGTTGTTGTAAGCAAGGAACAAAAAAAGGACTCAGAATTGAGCCTTGAAGCACGTCCATTTTCACTGGAGATCCTCGTGATTTTAAACCAAAAAAAAACAGCAAAAGTTATGTTTAAATCATAATTTTTGCTGTTTTTTGTAAATGATAAGATAATACTAGCTCGAGAGCTCTCCTACGAAATCCGTAGTGCCTCAACTTGTGCGAGCGTATTGTGATCCACGCAATGAATTGCCTTGAAAAGATCACAATAGATACCAACAGTATCCATGGAACCCTCCCAGGCTTCTAAAATTTGAGTGTATAATTTCGCACCGTCTATCGTCGCTCTACCATTTGAAAAACCAAATTGTAAGGAATGTAATATCCTATTTTTAGTAAAATGAGACAACATCTGATCAAGCATTATTCTTTCAAAGACTTCACTCAAAGCTGAAAGAACGGAAACTGGTCTATAATTTGAGGGATTGTGCTTGTAATCAGATTTGAAAATCGGGACCACTTTACTGTGTTTTGTCAGATCAGGAAAAGTGCCGCTACCTATAGTAAGACAAAAAATGACTTATGCGTCGTTATGATGTCGCCTTTTTTACCGGCGAATTCACTGGCTGTTCCTGGTGCAAGTACTACAACGGCCTTACCTAGAACACAACTTGGCTCACACGTAGTTATAATGGCGGACGAAATAAGGTATGTTTTCTAACGATGCCCCACAATATGATTGCTCTTGTGTCATGGGTACGGTTTACAGACATACAACTCACATGCACTCAGACCCGAAACAACATAGCTTTGCCTAGCTACTGCGCTGTGCCATCGATAGGTACGAATGGGACTACATTGAGCCCAAGTTGAGAACTTCACATACAACTCTACTATTAACAATATTCCAAATTCAAAATATTTATTTCGCATAGTACAGGTCGCATCGTCCCTTATAGGCTGTTATGAAAAGTCAACAGCTAAGGTGAAGGCCCGGAAAAGTCGCTCTCATGAAGAAGAGCCGGCAAGAAACATCATAGGCACTCTTTTCAATAGTATAATTTTGATTATTACGTTTGACCGTGTGGTGTCGGGATTAAGAATATAGCACCACTCCATCTCCTTCCGTGGATGTTGTAAAAGACCACTAAAAGAATCTAATCCAGAGGGATCTAATCCTTCTGTGAAACGGAAGCCATACTGCGCTTGAGTATTGGCAAATTCCCCCCAAAATGATGATACAGTTGTGGAAATCTATGGGGGAGGCCTTTGTTCAGCAGTGGACGTATAAATGGCCGATATGATGATGATGATGATGATGACGTTTGACAACATAGTATGTATTTGAAAACAAAGTAGACTGTATGTGATCATATCATCATCATCATTTCAGCCGAACATAGCCCACTGCTGGACACAGGCCACCCCGAAAGATCGCCACAACGACCAGTCTGGGTGTGTTGTGTGGTTACTGGAGGGTTTTGCCATAATCGCCATGGTTAGCAGGCGGGTTAGCGATGGCAATGTAGCACTCGTAGGATGATGCTTCCCATCCTCCGGCTAATCCTATAGTTGCCTTTACACAGGCATTACATTACACAGCCCCGATTTTTATATCAATAGATAATTTATTCGTACATACATAACCATATTCATATAATCAAGCTTTCATAACAGAGGGTCCAACAGACGGCCAGGTGGGCTAGTTCCCATGGCGTTATGCTAATGGTCTCCATCCTGAGTGGTACACACACGCGGCTGCCCTCAGGGCTGTTATCTTAGGACTAAGGGCACACATAAGCGACATTACAGATTAAACTGTCGTGTATACTTAGCTGGCCTACATACATATAGGCTGTCCAGTAAATAGCACGACATACTGCAGGGGGTGAGGGCTTGGGTCAATACCTACCAAAAAAACACAATATATGTTCAGCAAAATCTTACGGATTTACAGTAACACAAAATATTCCGAAATATTAAGAAATCTCTACTTTGACATAGATTTTTAAGCATCTCGTAATGAAAAATTCCTTTTCTAGTTTTTTTTTTACCTCAAATTATTTGTGAATGGTTATTACAATATATGATCAGCAAAATCTTACGGATTTACAGTAACACAAAATATTCCGAAATATCGAGAAATCTCTACTTTGACATAGATTTTTAAGCATCTCGTAATGAAAAATTCCTTTTCTAGTTTGTTTTTTACCTCAATTTATTTGTGAATAGTTACTTTACTCATTGATAAGTCTTTATTCTATTAAAAACTAAAATGTTTTCAAGAAATACATTTTTTATTAAAATTTTCTGATTTTTCGATATTTCGGAAAATTTTGTACTGCTGTAAATCCGCAAGATTTTGCTGAACATATATTGTGTTTTTTGGCAGGTATTGACCCAGGCTCTCGCCCCCTGCAGTATGTCGTGCTATTTACTGGACACCCTGTATATACTATAAGTATAACCGAATCTAAAAAGCGTGATCTTTAGATGTAATTTGTCAAATGCTTTAGAGCGATCACACTTGTGAGTATTCTTCATTACCTAAGTAAGTTAGCTTTACTAGAAGGTTTCGTGTAGCGTCCGGATTAAGAATATAGCACCACTCCATCTCACGTGGATGTCGTAAGCGGTGACTAAGGGATTCAAAACCAGAGGGATGGGTAGTAGCGTCCTTTTCTGGAACCGCAGCCATTCTGCGCTCACCAACCCGCCTGCCAAGCGCATATTTCCCCAAAATGACGACACCATTGTGGAAATTTCGAGGGGAGGCTTTCTTCAGCAGTGGCCATCCTTTGGCTGAGATGATATTGGCAATATATGATATGATACTAGAAGTTTTATGGTCTATTACCCGCAACTTACACTCATGGTCGCTCACTATAGGTCTCATAAATAATATCAAGGGCATTCGGTGAGCTATGGAGAGAGCTGTGCTCGGTATTAGAACCGGCAGTGGGTGGGACACAGGCCTCGTAGAACGAATGGCCGTTGGACAAATATATTCTTGATTGGACACCACGCACCGGAAAACGCAGCGTGGGACGACCTTCAACGAGATTGATAGACGACCGTTTCGTTTTCGATGACTGTAATCGTTGTAATCTATACATCAGTTCAGCAGTGGACGTCCGTCAGCTGATATGAGGTATTTTCAAAGTTCACATATACTTACTTGATAACATCTGGTATATAGGGGAAATTGGAAAAAATTTCGATTAATATTATTAATATAAACGTTTATTTATTTATTTAATTACACGTAGCTAACGCGTAGTGATGTAGGCTGCAGCACTTGTAGCATGTCGCTACGCCACGTCTACGCACCTAGCTTTGTACTTTATACATGCTTGCTGGAGGCTACGCACTGAAGTTTGCGTGTTACTTTTTGTATCTTTTTTTTTTAAGAAGTTGCCCCACACTATTATTTCTCCTGTGTTGTGGGTGCGTTTACAGACATACATTTCACACACAATACACCCAGACCCGGAACAACTACCTGCAGATCATACAAATATTTGTTCCGTGCGATATCGAACCCGCGACCCGGAGCGCAGCAGTCGACTGTATCAGCCAATGCACCAACCGTGTCGTCAAACTTACTTATTACTTTATATTCGTAGTTTCAGTGATATTGTCGAAAAACTTTCATGTACACAATAGGAGCGAGTTAATATATGCGAAATATAAAGATTAACACTATGTGTAGTCATATACACACACGCGCTTTTATATGTAAGGTTTTTACAGTTCAGTCTTTAGTTAAAGGCCAGTTAGATTTTGATTTTAGTGAACATTTCCAATATGATTTATTCATCATTTCGGCCGAATGAAGGCCACTGCTGGACACAGGCCTCCCGCAAAAATCACCACAACGACTGATATAGATACTGATACAGACGGCACGGTTGGTGCAGTGGCTGATACAGTCGGCTGCTGTGCTCCGGGTCGTGGGTTCGATTCCCACACGGAACAAAAAAAAATGGGTGTTTTGTGGGCTCATTGGGGGGATTTGCCATAATCGCCACGCTTGGCAGACGGGTTGGCGATCGCAGTTAAGTTGTTAATGTACTCGAAGGACGCTGCTGCCCATCCTCCGGCTAATGATTTATTAATGACATGAAAAATAGAATCAGCTGTCACAGCTCTCCGCATACCTCGCATTAAATGAAACCACACGACACTCTATTCTCGATACTAGTGAAAAACGGACTTAAAACCACTCGAGAAGTATGGACTCGAAAAGTTGAAAACTTATAAATATATACTGAAAAAATAAATAAAAAAAACCACGCTTTTGTAGATAACAGAAGTAGAAAAAGTAGAAAATAATTTTCAATAAGATTAAAATAACAATAGAGTGATTATAATAAAACACTTTTAAACGGATTCTATCGCGTATATTTTAGATTTTTGTTTTTCCTGACGTTTCGAACACTTTGCAGGGTTCGTGGTCGCAGGATGACTAAGGTGACATTATAATGTGTAATACTCGCGAAAACCTAAGACATTATTAATAGAGTGATTAAAAACATTTTATTGTATTAAAGCGAAAAAAAATATCAGTAAGTAACGCACGGTGAGTGACGATCATCCTGAATAGGCTATATGGCGGTTTAACGCCGGAAAGAGAGCGACTGCTACGCGCCCACTTGACATTTTATCATTGACATTTGATTATTTCTTAAATGGGTATTGCTCTTGACCTCTATCTTGCCTAATGGAAAGCAATCAACGAGGTCAACGATGGAACGAGTGAAATGTAGGCATCTTCTGGGCACATGATGCCTATTTTACTCTTATTTTAAACGAATGCAAAAACGTTGGAAAGGAATTTCCACACTTTGGTTATGCGCATCATGGAGGTTGAGGGAAAGCACTGAGTACAACACATCCGGATATCAACCAAGTGGGGAAGAAGTGCATTGAGTATAGAAGTCCGATGGTAGAAGGAAGATGGTGGTATTAGTCGCCGATGTGTCAGGCTGTGGAGTTCGGCAAATAGTGCCTCGTCGCCTATGAGGCTTTTAGCTCCGCGTTCTACCGTATCGAGTGTTATCAGCGGGTACTATGGTGAGTTGTCCCATAGATGACTGCAATACTCCATACAAGATAAGAAAGAAAGAAAGAAAAATGATTTATTAGAGGACACAAGATCAGACTATAACATAGCTAAATGCACATGCCACCGTATGCGCCGCACAGCGTACAGTGAGGCATCGGGGGAATCCTTTACAATCCTCCTAAGATGTGGCTGGGGACGGCATCATTAAAGTGGCCTCTCCTCCGCTAGAGGGCGTGATAGCTTTACAGTCATCCGCTCTAAGACGTGCATAAAGTCGTGGCATCAATGGATGGCTGTAGATAAAGATTATTTGAGTTCCTGGAGCCTCCCTTCTATGCCAAAGATGACCACTCCAGTGGCATACTACGGTGGAGGAAGTTTATGATATATTTCCAGTGGATCAATAAATAAAGGGTACATGTTCATGCCGCAGGTCATGGTTTAGGATCTCTTTCCAGCTACTTAATTTAGTGGCCAACCTTGTGTTAGAATTGGCCGAGATGCCCAAACGCCTCCGACTTGGCATAAGGCTTGAAGTCTAATTGCAACAACCGGGATCCACGATTTTACAGAAACTCCGACGCACGGAGGCGCTCTGTTCAAATACCACTTTGCGGTCACCCATCCATAGACTGACCTCGCCGTGAGTTACATAACATCATGGATCGTATACCGATCAGAGAGTGCTGGCTATAAGCACCAACATCACTACGATGAAGAATTTGTAGGATACAACATTGTATTATATTTATATTAACAGCACACGCTTCAGAATATAAATAGAACTGAATCAGCTGCTCATCATAACGCAATACTGTAACAGTCAAATAAATGGGTCAGTTAAGATCACGCTGATGAACCCTTATGGGATAAGTAGAGTAAGCATAGTATAATGTATAACTAGTATCGACTGTGGCCGAAATTCGACTGCAGTGCGGCCGTCTAGAGAATGCGTTCCTGACATCTGTTAATTGGTCTAGTTTCTGTTAATTAAGGATTTAATTTAGCGCTAAACTATTTTAAGTTTATAGTGTGTTAACGTTACATTACAATCATATTATATATGAAACTTAATATCTATACAAATAAATAAAATTGAAGTGTCTGTTTGTAATGTGAAAATAATAGCTTTTTACTAAATGCATATGCACACGGTACATATAACAAAAAATCATTTTTTATTTATTTTTGTCTGTCTGTCTGTTTGTTCCGGGTAATCTCCGAAACGGCTGGACCGATTTTGACGGGACTTTCACTGGCAGCTGATGTTATAAGGAATAACTTAGGCTACTTTTATTTTAGCAAATTAATTAGGGTACCGCGCAAAAAATTAAACCCTTGAAATCCAATATATACGTTCTATACATACATAGACACTTGACTATGTCGAAGTACTCTAAATTTCTTTTAAATTAAACGCGGGTGAAACCGCGTGTCCCAGCTAGTTTAATATAAAATAAACTAGACCAATTAACAGATGTCAATAGCGCATTCTCTCGGCGGCCGCACTTTAACTTACTTACTTAACACTATTGTGTATATATGTATATATTTGTAAAGTATCGAAATTCAACTTGTTGTTTATATAATTAATTGGACTTGCAAATTCGTAATTCTTGCGTTAATGTTATAAGGCAAAAAGAGTGAGTATTAATTACAAATACAGAGTCACATAAATAATAATATTCTTGCCTGGAACACATCGCCGAATGCGATAAAGGCGCCCATTGTACTTTATATACTAGGCGATACTATTTTTTACCTTTCTTAACTGGTGTACAATAAACTGTATAATAAATAAACAAATACCCATAAAAGTCAAAAAATCAACCATTAATTAAAAGATAGAATGGCGGCACATTTGGTGCAGTGGTTGATACGGCTGCTGCGCTCCGAGTCGTGCGTTCGATTCCCGCGCGGAACAAATATTTGTATGATCTGCAGGTAGTTGTTCTGGTCTGGGTGTATTGTGTGTGGAATTTATGTCTGTAAACGCAACCACGACACAGGAGAAATCCTAGTGTGGGGCAACGTTTTCAAAAAGAAACAAAAAAAATTATGTATACGAACCAAATCGTCGTATTGTTAAGCTTGATGCTCCGAGTTCGATTCTCAGAGCTGGTAAAGTATTTTTGAGTACCTACAGCCATACGAAATTAAATGATTCTGGAATTTGTAACTGCGCTCGGTGGTCTTTGGGTTCACGATACAGTACACCTTTGCATGTAGGGAGTATGAATATACCAATTACTTTATTTGTCAAATGATGAAATCCCTCCCTTGTATTTCTCGTGTATTGTGGTGACCTCTGGTGTCCAGCGTCAGCAGCGGTGGCGTCGTGTATCGAGTCGTTGAGTTCCCTACAATATGGTTGAGCTAAGCGATGCTGATGCATGCATCATGCTCGTGAACGAGTGCTGTGTATTGGGACTGGTCAGCTTAATGCTGCTATGACAATTGAATCATAGTTTTGATAAATATAGCAAGCAGACTCTTTTCTCCTGTATTGTCCTCGCTTTACCTTCATTTCGAGAGCAATGTAATGTAATGTATGATAATTGCGATAAGACCACCAATTGTACCTTTTCATCCATGTGGTAAAAATTGTTTAACTTTTGTTTTATTATGGTGTGCAATAAAGAGGATTTATTATTAATGTATTCAAAAAATATAATAACAATATGATTTAAAAATTGTAACCCTGGAGTTTCTTGCCCGTTCTTCTCCATAGAAAATCTAAATCTTGCAACGCGGCAACTAAAGCCTTGCCTTCATATGTGCCTGTAAATGGTTAAATATTGTTGAAGATAAGATAACAGTTTACAGACAAAAAAGGTACGCAGACCTGAAACCTTTTTACCCCAACGGCCATCAGATCTACGAGCAATGTGCCCCGCCCATTGCCACGAGATCGAATCAGGAATGTATGAAATGATAATAGATAATTACGCATCCCTGCCTACCGTCCGTATTATCACCGCAAAGAGTAACACCACACAAATCCCCTAGAATCGCCACGTAGCATAGATCACTGAAATTCGCTTCAACATTGCAATGAAATCCAAAATGATCCTGATATATATGTACACATATGTTTGTTTGTCCGCTATCGCCAGTGTTTGGACAGCGGGTGGCGAGCGCGGCTCACAGATGCTACTGCGATTTATATGTTTACAATTTTAAATCCTATGTTATGGGGGGTCGTGCGCAATTAAAAGATTTTGGTGAGTGGGGTCATGGTTATTTGATCGTACGATAAGATTAGAGGGGGACCGTGGTGTTCGTTGTAAAGGATTTCTCACTGAGATGACTGAATAGACTTTCAAAACACGTTAAAACTGTCCGTTAAAAATAGGTGCGTGAAAAGGAAGAAGGGAAATGACTTTCTAAAAATAAGGTTTATAATTTATTAGGAATTATCGTTAACCTAGAGGTTGGAGGCCGGCCCGCACCTCTGACATTTCGGATTCGTGTGCGGATCAGAATTTGATTATCACTTGCGTTAACGGTGACGGAAAACATCGTGAGGAAACGGACACCTGAGAGGTCTACAAAAACAAAATGGTGGCTCTCAGTGGTGTGTGTAGTCCGCCAATCCGCACTAGCCAGCGTGGTGGACTAAGGCCTAACCTTTCTCTTCATGAGGTTAGCCCGTGCCCAGCAGTGGGACAGTAATGGGCTGATTACGTATCGTTAAAATAACTCTTGATCAAAATTATTTCTTAAAATGGTCGTAATATTTACGTTATGGTTTTTTGTTTAACCCAATGCTACCCAGAACTGGAACTGCGTGGCACCACACTGAGCGCGTCACCTCGAGACATTAGTTATATAAAACCCTTATGCTCAGTAATTTCACTAGCCTTTTGCCAGTAGTCGCCACGCTTGGCAGGCGGGTTAGGGAGCGCAGTATGGCTAATATTCCAAAGAAGGGATGCTGCTGCCCATCCTTCTAGTTTAGAACCCCTTAGTCGCCTTTTACGACATCCATGGGAGGAGATGGAGCGGTGCTATTCGTAGCCGGCGCCGGCGTTGACGGCACGGTTGGTGCAGTGGCTGATACAGTCGGCTGCTGCGCACCGGGTCGTGGGTTCGATTCCCGCACGGAAAAAATATTTGTACGATCTGAAGGTAGTTGTTCCGGGTCTGGGTGTATTGTGTGTGGAATTTGTGTTTGTAAACGGACCCACGACACAGGAGAAATCCTAGTGTGGCGCAACGTTTTAAAAAAAAAAATAAGAATCGCCAACCCGCCTGCCTAGCGTGGCGATTGTGGCAAATACCCCCAATGAGCGCACAACTCACCGATGTCGGTCGTTGTAGTGATCTTTGGGGGAGGCCTGTGTCCAGCAGTGGGCTTTATTCGACCGAAATTATGATAATGACACTATTGAGCTGTAACTATACTAAAATAAGATTAATTATTATACTAAAGTCTATTTTCTTTCTACGAATACAGTTCCAACAGCGCGCCCGAACATGGCAGATTACCGTACAAATTGAAACCCGCGGTGCAGCGCCATCCGGCGGGGCCTGCGAATCTTTTTTATATTAATGCTGGCGACAGCTGGTGCTCCGCGCGTATTGTATTATATAGGGTTGAAATGTAAACGCTAGACTAGACAAATAGCCAAAAATATTAGGTACTGGAACAGTTTGTGTCTTTATACCTGTTCACCGAGAACAGTAACATCAACTGTTGATTGACAATTTTGTAACAGTTCAATGTGATTCCTCACAATCCACAGTTGTCGTTAAAGATGACTAAGGTTAGATATCAAGGAGATGGGCAGCCTCGTGTGCTAATATCAACATATAGCGATTACTAATCGCTTGGCGATTAGTAAACTCAAACTCAAACTCAAATCTTTATTGCATTCATATGTTCATAAGTTAACAGAAAATTAGATGCGTAACAATATGAAACCCTGTTAGGGCGCAGCAATTTTACTATACAATAACAATAGTATTTATGTTTGCTTAAAATATTAAAAGGAAGAGATTAATACATACTTATTAAAGGTTAAGGCGATTATTCAGCGGTTATTTATATTAATTATAAATTTTTGATACATCTTGTACATTTTAATATTATATTATTAATAAAGCGAAATCTGATCATTCTTATTATATTATATAAATATTATTTACTTAGTACGTATAAAATTTATTTAATCATAAGATACAAATTTTATCTTGTCTTCAAAAAACTCTTGCAAAGTGTAATAGGATTTTTGCTTTAAGTATTTATTTAATTTTACTTTAAAGACGTTGTAATTTAACGTGTCTTTTATTTCCTGGGGTATTTTATTTATTATATTTATTTTTAGTAATTGCTATATGTTGCGATTTGACAAATCGCGAACGAATAGCGAGATACCGTCATACTATACGTACGAGGAGCAAAGAGGTGTGTTTGATCGACGTCACCGTAGGTGTACAGTATATTGTTTCTTGGATGTTATGAAAGACGTCGCATTGGGTGAGGTCTGCTCTCTCGGTCTGTACGCTGTATGTGGGATGGGAAGATGGCAGTTGCGAGCGCACTCGCGAAATGTATCTTGATATTATAAAAGTATTGTACAACACACGACTTAAAGCCATAATTGAAATGACAAAATAAGCGGTGTGGTTCTAGTGAGTGATGTTCTTTGTGAGTGATTGGACTGTTAATACTGGGCGGAAAAGAGCAAGCTACATTTTATGAAACTTATTGATAACGACACCCAGTGCCTTGTGGGGAGCGTTTCCAAACAAAAGACAAATAGCGCACGGTCTGGCACTCGGCTGGCTAGGCTGGATGCAATCGGGGGTCGCGGGCGTGCAGATTGGGGATTCTGAGTGCTCACACCGAGCGACCCCCGGGAAGACGGTGGCGCGCATGTGGTCACGTGCCGCCGCGTGCGCAGCACAGCGCAAAGCGAGGCTTGGGGGCTCCTTTACAATCCTCCCCGAGAAGTGCCTGGGGGCGACCTTTTTACAGTCGCCTTCCCTCCGCTAGAGGGGGTGACCGCTTTACAGTGATCCCCTCCGTGATGTGCCTAAAGGCGTGGCACCAATGGGCGGATCTAGTGTGATCTTACGAGGACTTGGAGCCCCCCGTCGGTGCCGAAGATGACCGCTCCAGTGGTTTTAGCCGGTAGGAGCTCGGCATACCCCTTCGCCCTTCCCCGTATTGAAGGAAGTTCCATGTAGAGTTTCCACTGGACATCAATAAAAAAAAAGAGGCTGGATGCAATATGCGGCAGGCCTATAGGTCGTGTCATTCGGAGATATTTCTTGATCCCTCTACACCTATTACATGTTCCTAATAAAAGTGCAGGTTGCATGTTTTCAATAATATGGTGTAGATTTCCAAATTCCATGTACGAAGCCGTGAGCAAAAGCTAGTTATGAGAATAAAAGCATGAAGGTAACCTAAGAGGAAATATAATTGAATACCGTGCAGCTCCTCGTTATCCTTTTTGAATCCTTCTTTATTTCATAGACGAAGGATAATTACATCTTCGCAAGTCGTTATAGAGGTCGCCAACTGTTACTTATGGAAATACATTCCCACTGGGAAAATAAGACAGTATGTGCTATTTATATTTAAACTATGCCCCACATATATGTTTCTCCTGTGTCGTGGCTACAGTTTACAGACATACTCTCACACGTACATACAACAAAATTCGAGATAACGATCTGTAGGTTATACAAATATGTGTTCCGTTTGGGAATTGAACCCGCGACACGTAACACAAAAGCTACTCGCTTAGCCACTGCGCCAACCATGCCGTTTTCATACAGTCGCTCGTTCTTTGGTTTGAAGTTTTCAAAATGGCGGCTTAAATATACGGGGGTCAAACTAAGTTTTTAGAAAATCAAAAATGGAATAATGTAGGAACCTTTTAATATTCTTTTTTTTAAGCATCGTCGCATGCGATGGAACCATTGACTGAAGCAGTGAGCCTACTCTTCTTTAGGGATCTCTTCCACGTTTTTCTGAACGCACAACTTCTTTTTTTAATGCCTTCAATTTGTGAAAACGAATGACAAATGAATTCTATGTACATCCACAGCTTTCCAAAGAGTTCTTAATTCGAAATTTTTCATCGGCACCTTTTCTTACCGGTCAATTCTAAAAACATTCAGTGTGGCCCTCGTACATAGTCGGTAATGTCTTAGCCTGTCACCGTAGTTATTCTGCGACCACGAACGCTGCTAAGTGTTCGGAACATTTGGAAAACAAACTTAAATAATATACGCTTAAAAGTAAATACATGAATTAATCCGTTTAAATTCAAATTCAAATTCATTTATTTGCATAACACGAGGTTAAATAAAGGTGACATAAGAATGAAAATATACACTGTTTTTTACCGCAAAGGGTGTGCAAATATTTACATAGTTTCATAGATCATCAAGATACGAGGTACAATTTTCATGTCCCATTGTTTAATAATGATTTCATAATAAATAATACAATAACTGCAATAATCACAAAAAGATAATCAATTCTTCATACAATCATAATGTCTATCTATTTCATACTTAAGATTAATAATTAAATGTTTTTTATTGCAATGTATTATGATTGTATACACCGTGTGGTGCCGGCTCAGAATGCCACCACCCCATCTCCTCCCATGGGTGTCGTAAAAGTCGACTAAGGGATTAGCCGGAGGATGGGCAGCAGCGTCCTTCGAGTACATTAACAACTCAACTGCGATCGCCAACCCGCCTGCCAAGCGTGGCGATTATGGCAAAACCCCCCAATGAGCCCACAAGACATCCATATCGATGGTTGTGGTGATCTTTGGGGGAGGCCTGTGTCCAGCAGTGGACTTTATTCGGCCGAAATGATGATTGTATAATAAATTTTTTTTGCTTTGTCGCCTGTTAATTCTTTGCAAGAAATGCGCTGCCTAGTTGCGCTTTTTCGGAACGATTTCCGTGAAAAAGTAATACTTTTGAGTCTATGCAGTCTATTAATGAAGACTCGTTATGTAAAAAATGGTTTTCTTTTAGAATATTGAATTGCGAAAGTATCGCTAACGTTTTGCTGACCTAGTTATTTGTGTGAATACAAGATGTGAATTATAGAGACGGCGCAGAATAAACGCTGCTATAACATTGTGGTTCACGAACTCCGTGCCTTTCTGTAGAACAAACTGAAATCTGCACGCCAACTTCAAGGAAAAGAAAATACTGGACTCTAAGGAGGTGCTTCGCGAGACTGGGAAGACCATTATTCTTGGCACGAGAACCAGAGACGGACGCGAAAAGGACCTGCAGAACATCTGAGTGTTCAAGAAAGGGTTACCAACTCAGCATTTGCGGGGCATTAGGCACACAGCGCTGATTTTCAGTTGGCACCCCTGCAGTGACACACGGACGGAGGGAACGTAATATTAATATAAATAAAAATACCAATTAGGCAGTGGCAAATAGCATGAAATAAATATGGTAATATATAAAATAAATCGCATTTTAAACGCCATAGCTTTAAATGTCATATTCAATATGTGAGTAAAATGTATATGTCAAAAGTATGTATTATATAGACAATATTTTAAATTACCTTAAACTGTTGACATCGTTTTGTACCCCCCACAGCATAGCGGCTGAGTGCGCGAATGCTTTTCGCGCGTTGTTAAGAGTGGACCTTCGTCTCTTTATTCTGCTTGCAATGTTCATTCGTGAATTTACGACTGTCGATATTGTACTGTAAATCCGTGTGGTGTCCAGATTAAAAATATTGTAGCACTCCATCTCTTTTCGTGGATGTCGTAAAATGCGACTAAGGGACTTCAAACCAAAGGGATGAACAGCATCGTCTCTTTTATGGAAGAGCATCATTCTGCGTTCACCAACCCGCCTGCCAAGCGAGGTGAGTATCGGCAAATTCCCCCCAAAACTATGACACGATTGTGGAATTCTATATGGAGGCCTTTGGACAGCAGTGGACGTCTTTCCGCTGATATGGTGATCATGATATCGTATTTCCTTACGTGCGATGTAACATGGACCTTCTGTTCTTATTTCTGGCTATCAGCCAGTGTATACACAGTGGTCTGCCCACACATCCGCCCAGCTGCACGCTACTGTTATGTAACAGCCATCTGGTTGTACAAGTAGAAATGGGGAGAGCACACATTGCAGATTTGTTAGTGGCAGATAGTTGAGTAGATTTTTTAGGATACCAGCGGTACTGCGGGGTTTGATGGCAGGATCTTTCTACTTTTTCTTCTCTTCTTTCTTCTTCAAATTAGATTGAAAGCTTTAATAATTGTGCAGGAAAATGTAAAATGATAATGAGTTATCATTAAATATAAGAGGCGTACAACTGGGATTGCAATGGGTTCCATCGCATATTGGGTTACATGTATATGAAAAAGCTGACAGCGAAATATGCAGTTAACAATTAAAAAGAATTTAATTTTACTCTAGATTATTCTGAATAATTATATTTGTTATGATGTTTGGAAAGTATATTTTAATAAATGGTCATTAGAAAAGGGGATTAGGTATAGAACCATGCAGAGTCAATCTTTTCGTGTGCCCTGGGGGCCTAAAAAGGCCGCTTTAGCAGAATCATAATATGAATCACATTAAATATCACCAAATGGTCCAGAAGGCCTAAAAAGACCGTATTAGGTTTTATTTATAAGGCATAATAATGATCTCAATACGATTCACATTAGAAATCACAAAATGGTCACTTAATCATAACTGACTATTAACGTGACCATTTTGTGATTTCTAATGTAATTCATATTATGATTCACCTAAAGCGGCCTTTTTAGGCCCCCTGGTTCATTGATAGTAGTTTTAGTAGAAAATTAACGGTCACTGCTCATAGACTCCCACATTCCATGCAAGAAATTTGCCTTCATGATGAAAAAAAGTTTTCTTACAGAGGTGGCATAAACGGCCTAATAGTCCTACAATTTATTGGTACATCTTCTCATCTTGTGGTATAGTTATCTCTCACAATAGTTATATATGTTAGTCGACAAAACTCAGCTCTTAAATCCAACCTCAGAATTATACTTTCAGCAGTATTTTAGACGCTGTTACCTTTAAAGTAGGCGAATTGTGGTAACGAAGCAACATATTGCAACTGTTGATATGGGTGAATGTAGCTTGTCTTATCGAGCCAAATTGCTCGACGTTGCTCAACTAATCCACTGATATCAACCCTAAATCGCGTTTTACGGCACCCATTAGTGGAAAGGGGTGGTCTATTCTTTGCAGCACCACACAGAATGTAATTGACGAAAAAATGAAATCTATATATAAATACATAGCTTTTCTTCCTAACAGTGCGTCACCTGTTTATATTGCACATTCTGCTAAAACAGGATACTCTCTTGGTCTATAATCCAATGCTGTCCAGGGGAAAAAGGCGATATGACCCAGTGGAGCGCCATCATCTATGTCACAAAACTGTTTTTGCAAGGCGTTTCTTTTGCTATCTAGGTGGCTCCTTATACAATAAAACTCATAAGGAATCACATATCTTTAGTCTCACAAAGATTAAATGCAAAGAGAGGGTAACTGGCTGGCTACAAAAATTAAACTATATACTGAAAACATCCTTAAAATGACCTAAAGACACAATCACACACTCTCACACACCCACATACTCTCAAACAAATAATGTCTATCTGTTTGTTCCGGGTAATATCCGAAACGGCTGGACCGATTTTGACGGGACCTTCACTGACAGATAGCTGGTGTTATAAGGAATAACTTAGGCTACTTTTATTTTAGAAAAATAATTAGGGTTCTGCGTAAAAAGATAAAACCCTTGAAATCCAATATATATATTCTATGTCAAGTGTCTATATCGAAGTACTCTAAATTTATTTTAAATTAAACGCGGGTCAAACCGCGGGTCCCAGCTATAATAAATAAAACTGTAAAATATCATGTGATTCTTTACTAGATTCTGTCAGCGCACGTAGTACATACTCCATAAAATGAAAATGTAAAGGGGTGGGATCCTGGTGTCCTGAAACACAGGCCACGAGCCTAGCTTAGCCACCAGTCTCCCACAGTATATACTTACCTGAATTGTGTATCATTGCCGAATCTGACCAATGTAAAAAATGTACATTGTGGTGAGAATAAACGATTATCTTACTCAATTGATCCAGTTCAGACTTTCCAGGAAACAATGGGTTCATTGTAATAAATTCGGCGAATATGCACCCTACGCGCCACATACCAATTGGAGTTGAGTACTTTTTACAACACAACAGTAGTTCAGGCCACGATACCACAGCGTCACTTCAATACGGCGGCGGAATATTGACGGCACGGTTGGTGCAGTGGCTGATACAGTCGGCTGCTGCGCACCGGGTCGTGGGTTCGATTCCCGCACGGAACAAATATTTGTACGATCTGCAGGTAGTTGTTCCGGGTCTGGGTGTATATGTATTGTGTGTGGGATTTGTGTCTGTAAACGCACCCACGACACAGGAGAAATCCTAGTGTGGGGCAACGTTTTTTAAAAAAGAAAAAAAAGAAAATAGGCGTATATTGGCGAAGCAGAGATCTATATTCCCGCGCCAAGCCAAAATTGCCGGGAAAAGCTTGTTCATGCAAGAAGCAACTTTACTTACCGCATTGGTGTAGTTTCCTACCTCCGTGACGTCAGATGTTGGTGACGTAAGACTTTCACTCGTGTTTTCGATAACGAGTACACTGCGAGTGGCGTTGCGGATAAAGAATAGGGTGTACAGACCTCGACATCATCACGCGGAAGGCTGTGATCTCAGAAAGACATAAGTGTACTCATATTGCCACTGCTATCCAATCAAGGACACAAAAAACAGGAAATTACTAAGTTCTGACGGCACGGTTGGTGCAGTGGTTGATACAGTCGGCTGCTGCGCTCCGGGTTGTGGGTTCGATTCCCGCACGCAACAAATATTCTGATCTGCAGGTAGTTGTTCCGGGTCTGGGTGTATTGTATGTGGAATTTATGTCTGTAAACACACCCACGACACAGGAGAAATACTAGTGTGGGGCAATTTTTATAGGGTCCTTCAAAAATAGTGAACTGTATTTTGAGAGTGAGTGTTTGTTGAAAAAAGTAGTAATTTCCATTTCTAATTCCAATAATTCAAGAGTAAAATCGCTATTCGAGTGCTTCAAAAATAACCTCTTTACTTTTATATTGCAGCGCGCGTGTTCTGTGTCGGTATGCGTTCTTTATTCATCATTTCGGCCGAATGAAGTCCACTGGACACGGGCCTCCCCAAACATCACCACAACGACCGATATGGGTGTGTTGTGGGCTCATTGGGGGGTTTCGCTATAATCGCCACGCTTGGCAGGCGGGTTGGCGATCGCAGTTGAGTTGCTAATGTACTCGAAGGACGCTGCTGCCCATCCTCCGGCTAATCTCTTAGTCGACTTTTACGACACCCACGGGAGGAGATAGGGTGGTGGTATTCGGAGCCGGCATCACACGGTATTTTTCTTATTAAATTGGTGAAATTATTATTTTATGTTCTACATTTTTTTAATTATTATTCGATATAATTGAATTTTAACTAGTACAGGATACAGGTGATCTTTTTCACCAGCTCTTAAGTTACTGTATTGTTATAGTAAAAGCTTCAAAATGTTCTGAAAATAGAAAATAATATGTAACACTAGAATAAGAAAGAAACTATAAATTATTATTTACTTTATTTTAAATATACATAGATAAATTTCATTTTTAAATACATATAAAATAAACAATATATATTTAAAAATATAAAAAATAGTAGGTCCAAGCCACCGGTGGTCAGGGCTCCAGAGAGAGGAACCTCCTAACAATACGAGCCGTGTCTAGGAGTACTGCTTTCTATATCAAGCACCTGACCCAGCTGCCTAACGAGAGCCTCTTCAGGTGTTGGTCGAGGCTCTAGGCCATAAGGCCATTGGCCGTAACAACTATCGGCACAATGATTGTAGAGTCTACCTCCCACATGTCGACAACCTCGTGTGCCAAGTCAAGATACTTAAGTTGTTTATCTTTCTCGGCTTTCACGAGATTCTCGTCATGTGGGATAGTTGTATCCACAATCAATGTGCGGCGCTCTACTCGATCTACTATATCAGGTTTATTGGCCACAATAGTCCTGTCAGTGGTGATAGATCGATCCCAGTACAACGTGATATGGTCATTCTCGAGAACTGGCTCAGGCAAATACTTGTAGTATTGCACTTCTAAACTCAAAAGGTTGTATTGCAGTGCAAGTTGCTGGTGGATAATCCTGGCCACTTGGTTATGCCTGTGCAAGTACTCGCCGTTAGCAAGACGTGCCTAAAGGCGTGGCACTAGTGTGATTTTACAAGGCCCTGGAGCCAAAAAGAGTCCGGTACCCATTCGCCCTTCCCCGGGGCGAAGGAAGTTCATGTAGAATGTTCAATGGACACTAATAAACAAAAACAAAAAAAAGACGCGAAACAAATATCTGCAGATCTTACTAAAATTTGTTCCGTGTGGGGATCGAACCCGCGACGCGTAGCACAGAAAGCCACTCCATCAAAAATGTTATCAAATAACTATTGCATCGCCGCCATTGAATCATAGAGAATATGCTCTTGATAATATAAATAAATAAATATAGTAATTCCACAGCAAGGAATACTTGTGAACTGATCATTCTGATATTTGTTTACCACATGCAAAGATACTACGCTAGCTACAAAGTATAAAAATAATAGATTACCGGATCAAACTTGTAGTAAGGTCTAATTAAAGAACAAATCATCGAATCGCCGCCAGCCAGATTGCCACCTCCATCTCACAATATGCCTTACGCTTCGTAGCTCCGTAGTCGCAGATGGACATGACGTAGCGTAGCGCTGTAAACAGGAGGCACGTGCGGCACATATGCCAAGCATATGCTACGGGGGCGTGCGCTCTATTTGTGTTCGCTATACATAGGTTCGTAGCGAGGCGCCGCTTGTTTACGGATATTTGACAGGCTGTCCATGTACAGATCAATTAACTTTTATGCGAATGAAATGACGTGGTGGGAATTCTGCGGGAAGGGCAGAGCACTCAATAGGTTCTGCGTACAGAAAGGCGTAGCAAGCAAACCCTTCTGGCCCACCCCTAGGACATCTCACTGAATCACTTATATATAACATAATGTCGCTTTCGGTCCCGTGTGGAGTGCGGATTAAGAATAGAAAACCACTCCATCTCGTCCCTTGGATAGCGTAAAAGGCGACCAAGAGACTCTAAGTCCGATAGATGTGCAGCAGCGTCTCTTCTATGGAACAGCAGCCATACTGCAATTATCAACCCGCCTGCCAAGCGTGGTGAATATTGGCAAATATCCCCAAATTGACACAATTGTGAAGATCTATAGGAGAGGCCTTTGTTTAGCAGTGGACGTCCTTTGGCTGACATGATGATGATGATGAATGTCGGTCTCAACATCATTTCAGCCGAAAATGGTCCTCAAAAATTTACGTCCCCCAAGATGGCCACAACTATCGGTATGGATTTGTGTTGTGTGCTAATTGAGGGTTTTTTCCATGATCACCATGTTGGGAAGACGTGTCGGCGTTCGCAGTTGAGTTGCAAATGTATTCAAAAACGCTGCTGTAGATGGGCATCTTCATCATCATCCAGCTAACCCTATAGTCGCCTTATACGACATCCACGAGATGAGATCGATACAACAACAATGGTGGTAATTTATTCTTTGCCGGCCCAACACGGTCCTGCTTGTCGGTCTACAGCACTGGATCCAATTTAGTCACTCTAAAAAAAATATTGAATACGCCTTGTTCGCACACCCGAGATATTTCATATGCAAGTGACACACGCCCACTGACGACGTCGCGAGAGCCGTGGGCGATGCTCACTCGCTACTCAGGTGCACAAGATTGAAGTACATTTTTTTTACGCCAGATAACAGATACGGACACGTCTCACATCTATAACAAAACGTAGGCCCAATTAATAAATGCAGTCTTATACAAATAAGCACGCAAATGCAAAAAGAAACTCGGGAGTAATGAATCTGGTTGACCAATATTAGCCTTAATATCTCGGAAACTAAGAATGCGAAACGAAATTAATTTATAGATATACGTAATATCTAGATATTACGTTTAATACTATGCGAAATAAAATTAATAAAACTTCTTACTCAATATTCGGTTAACGTAAAAATACTGCGGGTCCCAGCTAGTATTAAATATATTAAAAGAGGTAGATATGTTACATGCGTGCAAAAAGTAAGAACCAAAACTACCCCAATTGTAGCACCTCGCTATCAGTTCGCCCAAGACAGCACAACGAGCACACACTGTCACAATCTGTATTGTTTTATTAATTAAGTAATAACAATGCCGTCGTGCGTATAGAAAATGCACAAACTATCAAACAAAAAATAATAAAGAACAAGGAATCTCATACCACACGTGGGTAACAAACTATATAAAATATTTTAATAAAATACTATTCAAATTATCTATAGAATAATATTCTCGAACAAAACACAGGCCAAGCAAAGAAAAAAGACAACACATATATTGTATCACAGGTGCGACAAAGACGTCGAGTACCCGTGTTGCCATTTTAGATAGCTATCTCTTTTACTCTCGTAGTTTTTGTATCTTCTTTCTTACAGCATAGGTGTGTAGTTTATAGCTTTATGCCTACAAACACCGAGACTGAGTTTTGCGCGCCATTTAATATGGACTTAACATATCTATGGTATAATATCATTGGATATTAATACCGACGGCTCGACTGCGGGCAAGTGTCACACGCGCGGAGGATGGCATCGAACTGAGATGTTAACTAGTTTAATATACTATGAACTGTCAAAAAGGCGGTACGGTTGGGGAAGTAAGCACTAATTGATACAGGGCTAAGATATAACAAAAACGTAAACGTAAATTTAATTACGGGAAATGGACCTCTACTTATAATATAAAAACTTTATATATAGCCGTGTGTACATGATTCGGAGGGTAGATACTACTCGCTCGATGTCACATAATGATAGTCAGTCATATCCAGTTAGATTAGTACCTAACCAACATAGTTGAGTCGGCCAGGCTGGAAGGAATCATTTTTGACGGCACGGTTGATGCAGTGGCTGATACAGTCGGCTGCTGCGCACCGGGTCGTGGGTTCGATTCCCGCACGGAAAAAAGATTTGTATGATCTGCAGGTAGTTGTTCCAGGTGTATTGTGTGTGGAAGTTGTGTCTGTAAACGCACCCACGACACAGGAGAAACACTAGTGCGGGGCAATGTTTTAAAAAAAGAAAAAATTGGGATTTATAATCAGCTGAAGGACTTCCTCCATAGATTTCCAAGACAATTGTATCGTAATTTTTGGTAGAAATTGCCAGTACTCACGTTTGGAAGGCGGATTTCTGACCGCAGAATGGCTACTGTTTTACAGAAGGTACGCTGCTGTCTGTACCTCTGGATTAGAATCTATTAGTCGCCTTTTACGACATCCACGGGGGGAGATAGAGTTGTGCTATATTCCTAATCTGGACACTACATGAATTATGTTGTGTATTTGGTGATTAATTCGCTCGATACACGTATTCGTTATCAATAATTTAATATGAACGCGTCTGGAACTCGGTCGTGTGTTGAACAGTTGTGGGGGAGCTCAGAATATGATATTTTGCAACTCGCCGCTACGACGCACCTGACGAGCATCCCCTACTGTTTATATCACTTGACTAAGCGTCAGAAGTAGGTGAACACTGCAGGTGAAAATGTAGTGTGGTTTCTCGTTAGTTCACTATAACATTTGACGGCACGGTTGGTGCAGTGGCTGATACAGTCGGCTGCTGCGCCCCGGATCTCGGGTCCGATTCCCGCACGGAACAAATATTTATACGACCTGCAGGTAATTGCTCCGGCGGGCTGATTAGCTAAAAACAGCAACAGCAGACGCGGTAGCAGCTATCGCGCAGCCAAGGATCCACCGGTGGCAAAGCGACAAAAAATTGGTATTACGTAAGGCATCGCCTGTCGCTATTGTGGAAGATGCATAGTTACTAGCGCCAGTAGCCACCAGTGGAACTAAAAAGAATGAACGTTTTTAATTCATTGATTGTCCGACAGAGGCGCGTCAGAGATCTTCGCCTGTTTAGTCGCTATCGACAAATAGGTAATACCAAATTGACGGTTGACAGCGGCGTTGGAGCAATTTACGCCTGTTGCAAAGTTGCCCGCCGGTCTGGGTGTATTGTATGTGGAATTTGTGTTGGTAAACGTACCCACAATACAGGAGAAATCCTAGTGTGAGGCAACTATTTATTATAAAAAAAACATCATGAGACATGAGAGAGGCGCTTATAGTCAGTTGCACGCGAGGTTAAGTAACGCTGGGCGCGGCCAGTCTATGGATGGGTGACCATATAGTAGTAATTGAACTGAGCGTCTCCGTGCTTCGGAAGCCACGTAAAATCGTCGGCCTCACTTGTTGTCATCAGAGCGCGGTCGTTAAGCCCAGTCGGAGCCTTTGGGTGGCTTGAACAACTCTGGCACAAGGTCGGCCACTGACTACACGAAAGAAGAAGAAGAAGATCAAAAACAGGTTATAACTTATGCTCGTATCAACCAAATAAGTCCACTGCTGGACACGATCCTCCCCCAAAGATCGCCACAACGGCCGGCCTGGTAGTGTTGTGTGCTCATTGGCGGGTTTGCCATAATCGCCATGCTTAGCGGGTTGGCGATCACAGTTGAGTTGTTAATGTACTCGAAGGACACTGCTGCCCATTCTCTGGCTAATCCCATAGTCGCCTTTTACCACACCCACGGGAAGAGATTGCTTAGGTTCTATTCGTAGCCGGCACCACACGACTTACTCCTGTAGTTCACTCTAATACTATCATCAGTATTCTAGGTTTTCCTTGTGAAGATGCATTCTACACAATAAAATTGAACGACAAAAATGCTTTACATATGTCCATGCAATTGTCTTGCAATCTCGCCGGCTTAAGGTATCAAAGAAAGCCTTTATACTGGATTACGACGCCGTTTAATTTGTATAACCCAAACTTTCATTTTCATGATTATAACAACCAAAGGACTTCCCCTACTGATCAAAGACCCCCCCCCCCTTTAGATTTACACAACAAGCGATTACATGCTGCCGAATGCAATACCTCCTTCACCAGCTCCTGGAGGCCGTCTTACGCTGCATCCCACTCAGTTTGTGCTCCAACAGCCATCAGTTCGTGAGGCTTATTGCGTCGATCTATCTTTTTAAAACTAAGGCTTTTGTATATAAAACTTTTTAACAAAATAATACCGACTTTAAAAACCCTACACGATATAAAAATATTAAAACCACTGAAAAGGAAAAAGAAAACTTTATTTATGAAGTCGGGCCCCAGGTATAAAATATAACTTCGGACGGTATTTTTTTTGTTATAAGCTTTATTTGTTTCTTTTTAGTGTAAATAAATGTAAAACCTTTTCCAATTTAGTATCAGTATTTAACACTAAAAATAACAATGACTCAAATCGGTTCTCTGATCTGAGAGGAATCGAAACTATTAAGACATCATCAAGATAAACGCAGTTAAATTGATGGTTTATTGAAGCTGGTTAAAAAAACTACTCAATCAAATGTAATGAAATTTATATGGGACCAACTCAAAAGAATTCTGACCCGGTTAAAAAAAAAAGAATTGCTCAAATCGGTATACAAATCTCGGAGTAATCATTGTACATACATTAAAAAAAATACGCGTCGAATTGAGAACCTCAAAGTCAAAGTCGGTTAAAAATCACAACATTTTAATTTTCTTCCTTCTTTTACAAAACAAAACTTAAATCCCTTCTCACTGGAGCTACTTAGTAAGGGCCGTGGGGGAGCAGCCACCCTCTGCACAGGTGTGCTTCGGGACCAGGTGTCGCCAAATCCAATACAATTTTTACTTTCGCACATAATTGAACTAGTGCTACTTACTCACACTGTTTCATGAAATCGAAACTGCAGAGGTAGAGGTAGTGTGATCATAAATAAATGTCAATCAGTGGCTTAGAAAAAAAACCTTCATGAGTTGTAAGTAAAAACTACCCATCCCAATAACCGTTGGGAACTCTGTTCTTGAAGTTGTTGACGAGTATGTCTATCTGAAACAAACCATCCAGTTAGGTTGATCCAACTTTGAGAAAGATCATCGAATCCGACTCGGCTGGGCAGCGTTCGGGAAACTTCGCAACGTCTTTTCGTCAACAATACCGCAATGCCTCAAGACAAAAGTCTTTAACCAGTGTGTTACTAGTGATGGCATATGAAACAGCGACGTGACTCACAATTGGCCTCATAAGAAAGCTCAAGGTCACTCAGCGAGCTATGGAAAAAGCTATGCTTAGTAGTTCTCTACGAGGTCGAATAAAAAATGAGGAGATCCGTAGAAGAACTAAAGTTGTCGACATAGCTGAAAGGATTAGTAAACTGAAGTGGCAATGGGCGGGGCACATTACTCGTAGAACTGATGGCCGTTGGGGCAAAAAGGTTCTCGAATGAAGACCGCGTACCGGAAAACGCAACGTGGGACGACCTCCAACGAGGTGGACAGACGACCTAGTGAAGGTCACTGGGACTTGAGTGCGGGATGTAATCACTGACTCGATTCCGATCTCCTATTGCTTAATAATTTAAGAAAGTAAAATCTATAACTTGGTAACAAAAATCCTAAGCATGCAGAACCCAAACAGCAAACGGGAAACGCCACTCTATCAGTGAACACGCGTAAAACCTCAAAAACATTAGTAGCGGTATCCATGCAGCAGTGACGCACGTCAACGTCATAGCTACTCCTAGCAAGTAGAACAATCTACAAAAAAGGTCAGTAGGTCTAGTCATTATGGAATGCAGTGACGAATAGACTACACTTTTAAACGGATTATATCGCGTATATATGGTCGCGTATATCGCGTATATAGGGTCTTACTTTATTAATGGAGAATATTTGAGGTGGTGCATCTATAGGTTGTAATGATGAGTTTTAGCAAAAAAAAAACAACATCAACCTTAATTTTATACATATTCAACATTAATTTAAATAATTCATGTTTCCGTTTGCATAAAAATCCCAATTCACCACGTAAAAACGGTAGGTATCATTATTATGTCTTTCTAAAACTACTGTGGTACTGTCACCGCAAACGCACACGATAACACTAAAACGTGTTTGAAAATGGTCCGGTCGAACTACAATGTGGTTGTTTAGTAGCCCACCAATGTGTATTGATACTTGAAATGAATTCCATACCATTCATAGAGCCTAGCTTTAAAATATTTTCCATTATTAAAGTAAGACCACATATAGGTATTCGTTTTTTCTAACGTTTCGAACACTTTGCAGCGTTCGCGGTAGCAGGACGACCATGGCGACAGGAGTCGTTACAGATAAAAATAACAAATTATAAATATTGTTTTCATCTGTAACGCTGCCTTTCTAAAATATATAATATACGCGATGAAATCCGCTTAAAAGAGTTGCTACTTACATTGGACTGCCAATTTAGTATCAGTATTTAACACTAAAAATAACAATGACTCAAATCGGTTCTCTGATCTGAGAGGAATCGAAACTATTAAGACATCATCAAGATAAACGCAGTTAAATTGATGGTTTATTGAAGCTGGTTAAAAAAACTACTCAATCAAATGTAATGAAATTTATATGGGACCAACTCAAAAGAATTCTGACCCGGTTAAAAAAAAAAGAATTGCTCAAATCGGTATACAAATCTCGGAGTAATCATTGTACATACATTAAAAAAAATACGCGTCGAATTGAGAACCTCAAAGTCAAAGTCGGTTAAAAATCACAACATTTTAATTTTCTTCCTTCTTTTACAAAACAAAACTTAAATCCCTTCTCACTGGAGCTACTTAGTAAGGGCCGTGGGGGAGCAGCCACCCTCTGCACAGGTGTGCTTCGGGACCAGGTGTCGCCAAATCCAATACAATTTTTACTTTCGCACATAATTGAACTAGTGCTACTTACTCACACTGTTTCATGAAATCGAAACTGCAGAGGTAGAGTTAGTGTGATCATAAATAAATGTCAATCAGTGGCTTAGAAAAAAAACCTTCATGAGTTGTAAGTAAAAACTACCCATCCCAATAACCGTTGGGAACTCTGTTCTTGAAGTTGTTGACGAGTATGTCTATCTGAAACAAACCATCCAGTTAGGTTGATCCAACTTTGAGAAAGATCATCGAATCCGACTCGGCTGGGCAGCGTTCGGGAAACTTCGCAACGTCTTTTCGTCAACAATACCGCAATGCCTCAAGACAAAAGTCTTTAACCAGTGTGTTACTAGTGATGGCATATGAAACAGCGACGTGACTCACAATTGGCCTCATAAGAAAGCTCAAGGTCACTCAGCGAGCTATGGAAAAAGCTATGCTTAGTAGTTCTCTACGAGGTCGAATAAAAAATGAGGAGATCCGTAGAAGAACTAAAGTTGTCGACATAGCTGAAAGGATTAGTAAACTGAAGTGGCAATGGGCGGGGCACATTACTCGTAGAACTGATGGCCGTTGGGGCAAAAAGGTTCTCGAATGAAGACCGCGTACCGGAAAACGCAACGTGGGACGACCTCCAACGAGGTGGACAGACGACCTAGTGAAGGTCACTGGGACTTGAGTGCGGGATGTAATCACTGACTCGATTCCGATCTCCTATTGCTTAATAATTTAAGAAAGTAAAATCTATAACTTGGTAACAAAAATCCTAAGCATGCAGAACCCAAACAGCAAACGGGAAACGCCACTCTATCAGTGAACACGCGTAAAACCTCAAAAACATTAGTAGCGGTATCCATGCAGCAGTGACGCACGTCAACGTCATAGCTACTCCTAGCAAGTAGAACAATCTACAAAAAAGGTCAGTAGGTCTAGTCATTATGGAATGCAGTGGTCTCCTTCTGTGAGAGCGTGATGCTCCAGAAGGAGACTGCAGAGCGGGATCGGGAGAGGGCCGAAACTCTTTGCCGTTGCTATAAGGTGGGGGACCTCTAGGATCGCAGGTGCGTAGATTGGGGTGCGAGCCCACACCGAGCGACCCAAGAGAAGACGGTAGCATGTGGTCACGCGCTGCCGTGGGACGCTTTGGGGGATCCCTTACAATCCTCCCGGGCTGACCGCTTTACAGTCACCCTCTCCGAGATGTGCCTATAGGCGTGGCACCAGTAGGCGGCACTAGTATGATCATACGGGGACCTGGAGCCTCCCTTAGGTGCCGAAGATGACTGCTCCAGTGGTTTTAGCCGGTAGGAGTCCGGCATACCCCATCGCCCTTCTCCAGGGTGAAGGAAGTTCGATGTAGAACGCACCGAAACAATCGTGACTGGGGAAGGGGCGAAGGAAGTTTATGAAGAATTTCCACTGAGCGCCAATAAAAAAATGGTCTAGTCATTAATGCCGGGGGTGCAGTGTGAGCACATCTCGCACTCCAGTGATACAGGTTGAGGGAAGCATGATGATTCTAGACCGGAACCCCCTCCTCCCCCTCCTTCTATAGCACTCCGAAACCATGCAGTGTGGAACAGCGACAACCAATAGACGGACGGTCTGGTGAAGGTTGAGGAGTCGTTGGATACAGGCGGCATATATCCAGCTGCTGTGGAAATCTTTGGAGAGGCCTTTAATCAGCAGTGTACGTTGTTCGTTCGTTTCGGCTGATGTATTTTTGCACGACTAATAAAATACCGTCCCATATGTGTACATAATTATGTTACAGTATATGTGGAATCTGGATAAAGCACCGCTTCATATCCTCCTGTGGATGTCGTAAAAGGCGACTGAGGGATTCTAAACTAGAAGAATGGGCATCAGCATCCCTGCTGTGGAACAGCAGCCATCCTGCGCTCACCAACAAGCCTGCTGAGCGTGGTGAGTACTGTCAAATTCCCCCCAACATTACACAGTTGTGGAAATCCACGGGGGAGGCCTTTGTTCAGCAGTGGACGCCCTGTGGCTGATATGATGATATGTGATTAATTAGCGAATATACTCAATGACCGCTCACTGTGTTTAATTAAAAGTTTAGTTCAGGGAATTTAAAGAAATTAAATTATCATTTGCCGTGTGGTACCGGCTACGAATAGCACCAACCTATCTCATCCCGTGGGTGTCGTAAAAGGCGACTATGGATTTAGCCGGAGGATGAACTGCGATCGCCAACCCGCCTACCAAGCGTGCGAGCCTAAAACCCCCCAATGAGCGCACAACACACCCAGACTGGTCGTTGTAGCGACCTTTGGGGGAGGCTTGTGTCCAGCAGTGGCCTTCATTTGGTTGAAACGACGAAGTTATCTGATACCAAAGTCGTGGCGCTCGCTTAGCTCGTGCTATGTTGTGATCTCAGTTCTAATCTAAACTAACCGAGTGAACTATCCATATTAAGCACATCGCCGGTCACATGCATAAACGATAACTGACTGTAATTTAAACATATTTAAAGTAAAAAAATGTAAACTAGTTTTGCTCCATTAAACATGAAAGCATGCACCTGCAGAAACATTTCTTGTTCGTTGTCGCTGTCCGTTTGTTATGCCGGAGTGAGACTTCTGTAACCTATCTATGCAGTATTAGTGCTGATCAAGCTCGCTAGATGGGGCTAAACTGAATTTTTCTAGCGGATGTTGTGAGCATCAATGACGTGTGGACGTTGTGCAGATCGCCAGACGCGGGATAGCGGTGCGTTTACACAACCCAACTTGGCTGAATTTGGCAATATAGCAGGCGTTGTATGATTGAGAATCGGTAGTGATTGACTCATAATTTCATTACGTAATAAAACCTTACCCCACTCTAAAATATTTTTATGAGTATAGATGCTTTGCCCGCACTCTACGATGGTCACGTGAAAGCAAGGTAATTGCCCGGAGTTCACTTAGTCGCGCACCAACCAGTTCTGCGGCTCGACGTGAATCATAAGCGTAATACAGCGACATCGCGAAAAAATTATGCGTTCCTGTGTTTATAGACGATGCACGAAGTATACTGCATCTGTGAGAGAAATATACGTTTTATTCCTATAAATAAATACGTTGCGTAAATCGATATTGTGAATAAGAAATAGTATTGTGTTGAATTTTTTTATTACGCGGCCTAATGGCAGCGCGCCGTTCTTTAGTGCAATAATGTCGTATGGCACGTCTAATTGAAAAATATCATTGCCCACACTAGGTTTTCTCTTGTCGTGGGTACAGGTTTACAGAAATAAATCTCACATGCTCAAACATCCAGATACAAATATTTGTACCGTGCGGGAATCAAACCCGTGACACGTAAAAAAGCCAAGCGACTATCCACTACACCAAACATGTCGTCAAAACTTATTTAGACAAATATGATGAAAAACCGATGATTACAATATATGATATATTTTATCATTATATCATCAAAAGGCACCAATGATAAAAAGACTCCAGGCAAAGAGGCAGGTCGGTGAGCTCCACAAGGCCAAGGAATGCTGCGGCCCGTCCCTCTGATTTAGAATCCCGCTGCCGCATTTTACAAGGTCGCGAGAGTGGAGGACGCAATATTCATTCGGATGCAGCACGAAAAAGATATGCCTACACAATGAAAGAATGACTCCATATAGTAATGTCAAAGTCAAAGTTTTTTATTTCTAATAAACCAAATATTGGCACTTATGAAACGTCAGAATCTAAGTTGCACGGTTCCAAATAGTTGATCTCGTGGAGAAGAGTCGGCAAGAAGCTCCATGGATACTCTTTTAAAATAATTGAGATTACAATGTTGATTGATACAAATTATTGTAATATATATATACCGAGAAAAATGTAGGACAATGTGTAAAGATGGAACATACCACATTAATATTATGATAATAAATTATTTGCCGTGGCAGTAAACGGCTGACCAGTCCCAACAGACGGCACCCGTTCACGGGCATGACGCATGCATCAGCATCGCTTAGCTCAACCATATTGTAGGGAACCGAACGACCCGATACACAACGCCACCGCCAGCAAGACATTTAAGTGAGTATGACGGACCAATACAGCCAGGCAAAAGACAATCAATATTAGTACTAAAAATAACATCAATGTCTTAGGTTTTCGCGACTATGATAGTAATAAATATGATAATGACTCCATCTGTAATAACACTACCTGGGAATCAAAACTAAAACCTCACGCAGCCACGATTACGACCTTAAATATCCTTGCCTTTTAAAACTTCATAAGATTTTTATGTTATTTACATCAATTTATAATTATGGAATTGATTGATTATTGTTAACTTTGTTCTTGTGACATTAACTTCAATTATTCATACAAAACTGTAAATGTGTGAGCATCATGTAGCCAATAATATTATATGTTTAGCACTTATATTGATTGTGTCTTTTGCCTGGCAGTATTGGTCTGTCATGCTCACTAAAATGTCTTGCTGGCGCACATTTTATCAATCAACATTGTAATCTCAATTATTTCAAAAGGGGATTCAAGAGTTTCTTGCCGGCTCTTCTCCATAGATCAACTATTTGGAACCGTGCAACTTAGATTCTGACGTTTCATAAGTGCCAATATTTGGTTTATTTGAAATAAAAAACTTTCACTTTGACTTTAAGACCAAGAAAGCAGTCAGTGATTGCTAATATTACCAAGAAACCTGGCTTTGAACCAGATAACAGAGCACTTGGCTTCAGCACGTATCCGAGAGCTTCTTAGACCGTTTAATTCTTGGCGCAGTGTTAAGTGTAAATGCGCCATTACCAATAGTAAGCAGGTGTTCTGGTGGAATCCAGCTGTGTTCTACGTCATCGAGATGATAACCAGACGGTCAAGAGCGAGACCGGATTTATATTTTATTGTACCTAAAATAACAATACTTTAGGAATCTATACAAATAAATAAAATTGAAGTGCCTGTTTGTAATGTCAAAATAACGGCTTTTTACTAAATGCATATGAAAGTGTATACGGTACATATAACAAAATCACAATTTTAAAATTTTTGGTCTGGCTATTTGTTTGTTCCGGGTAATCTCCGAAACGGCTGGACCGATTTTGACGGGACTTTCACTGGCAGATAGCTGATGTTATAAGGAATAACTTAGGCTACTTTTATTTTAGAAAAATAATTAGGGTTCCGCACAAAAAAATACCTTGAAATCCAATATAAATATGCTATGTCAAGTGTCTATGTCGAAGTACTCTAAATTTCTTTTAAACTAAACGCGCGGGTGAAACCACTGGCCCCAGCTAGTTAAAAATAAATCTCTGAGAAAAGATAATACAGTATTTATATACAAGTTATTGTAAATAGCTGGCCTAAATTAAATGTAACAACTGTATTGTGTGTGGAATATATGTCTGTAAACGCACCCACGACACAGGAGAAATCCTAGTGTGGGACAACGTTTTTATATAAAAAAAAAAAAAAAAAACTAAACTATAAAAAGAACAAAATCCCGTAGTTTTCAAGTTCAAATTCATTTTATTCTATTTTTTCTTTTTGCAACTCGATGGCCCACACTAGTATTCCTCCTGTATCGAGGGCCCAGTTTATGGCTGACAAATAGACTATACAATAAAGAGAAAAGTTGAAAGTACTAACATTTTTTGTTATTATAATATGGCTATAAAAATCCATTTCAATCAAGGGAATCATATCATAACGGCCGAAGGATGTTTACAGCTGAAAAAGGCTTCACCCATAGATTGCACCTCTTATATCCCGCCCATTTAATGACTCCCAGCAACCTTCACCACGTCGTCTGTCTGCCTCGTTGGAGGCCGTCCCACGCTGCGTTTTCTGGTCTCGACTCGACAACCTTTATTCCCCAACGGCTATCAGCTCTCAGTGTCCTTGAGCTTTCTTATGAGAATCAGCGACCACGTCTTTGTGCCATATGTCACAACACTGATCTCATAAAAGAAGATACGCTGTCAAAATAAATTGTATTTCTAATTTATTTTCGTAAGCACATGAGCATAGCCGCTACAGTAGTCTGTTCTGAAACCGATAATGAGCTTGGTGAATTGTTGCAGATGGAGGCAAAAGTGAAGGAGGAGGTGCCTGAAAAGGACTATACTCAACCGACCACCACAGAGCGGCGGAAATGTAAGTTGCGATTATGATAATGTATTTATAATATTTCTTATATTTGTATGATCTGCAGATAGTTGTTTCGGGTCTGGGTGTTTGTGTCTGTAAACTGTACCCACGATACAGGAGAAAGCGTAGTATGGGGCATAGTTCAAAAGTCGGACAAGGGCGAGTTGAACTCGCGTGGAGAGGGTTCCAAAATTGCTGAATATAATGTCTATTGTTGAATTGTCTTGAGCATAATTTATCCAAAGAACGAACTTAACATTGAAAAACATGTTCCCCCATACATTCCAACTGCAAACGTAAGTTTGTACGCACAATATTGAAAGATTTGTCATGTTATTTTAATACTATAGACTTCTTATAGGTTTTCCTGTAATCTATAAATAAAGAGCTATTTTCTAAAAAATAATAATTTGAAAAGTGTTTGCTATAAATTAAATATATTTAAGACCTGCACAATAAGCTCTTTCATTTAATATGTTACACGGTACAGTTTGCAAAAATTTTTCTTAAATTTTCGATATTACCCCCCAAAAGTGACCCCCATATTAAAAAAAATGTATTTACGTTGCACGTCCGTGTTTGGGTCACATAAATCCATATGTGTACCAAATGTCAACTTAATCGGACCAGTAGATTCGGAGAAAATTGGCTGTGACAGACGGACAGACAGACAGACACACGAGTGATCCTATAAGGGTACCGCCGTTTTTTCCTTCGGACGTTCCGTACCCTAGAATTATAATATAATTTGGAACGATATGAAGACTTTGCTTATAGTGACATAATCTAAAGCGGAAGTAAGGATAAACAACTATTAAATTATTACTCTTCTTTTTTGTTTGTGAATTATGATAGCCTGGACTCCAAGTCCTTTGGCGAGGTACTTAATTAAATGGCGTGAGTGTTGCAAGAAAAACAAAAATATGTTTAATACTTTGGTGTTCATGTTATGCGCGTCTCTATGGTGTTCAGAAATAAATAATTTTTCTTTCTTTCTTTCTTTCTAATGAGGACGTCGTAGTGCCTCACATTGGGCGCCAACAAGATAGGTGAAGTATAGCCGTTTTACGGGTATTACGACTAAATACTGAAACTCCACTTAATTCTTAAGTCCGCTCTAACTATTCGTGTAACCCTTTTTCGGTAGGAAACCGAGCGGCTGAAATAGTTAAAGGTGTTTCAGTATTCGGCCGTTACACGCCTAAAATCTAATAACCTATCTGTGGCTCCTATATAGTGTATAAAATACTCCTTACTATATTTCGTTTTATAATGTGAAGGCTTTAGTTTTACTAAAACTACAAATTATGGCCAAAGCTATGTATATTTAAGTCATCAATTCGGCCGAATGAAGTCGACTGCTGGACACAGGCCTCCCCTAAAGATCACCACAACGACCGATATGGATGTGTTGTGTGCTCATTGGGGGGTTTTGCCATAATCGCCACGCTTGGCAGGCGGGTTGGCGATCGCAGTTGAGTTGTTAATGTACTCGAAGGGCGCTGCTGCCCATCCTCCGGTTAATCCCTTAATCGACTTTTACGACACCCATGGGAGGAGATGGGGTGGTGGCATTCTGAGCCGGCACCACACGGCAATTTAAGTAGTGTGTCAATATAGTAACATATACAACAATACGCATTATACGATTGGGCACGTGTTGTGTGAGAGCGCGCAACTGTTAGCGATCATAATCTGGCGACGGTGGCGCGAAGCACGGACCGAACCCAATACACAAAGATACATATCCAACAGAAGCGTCAAACATTTTATAGTACTCTTCTTCTTCTTTCTGCCCTGGTCCCAAGTAGTTTGCGTTCGGCATAAGGGTTTGCCGTGTGGTGCCGGCTCATTGCCGTGTGGTGCCGGCTCATTGCCGTGTGGTGCCGGCTCATTGCCGTGTGGTGCCGGCTTTGCCGTGTGGTGCCGGCTCATTGCCGTGTGGTGCCGGCTTTGCCGTGTGGTACTGGCTCAGAATGCCACCACCCCATCTCCTCCCATGGGTGTCGTAAAAGTCGACTAAGGGATTAGCCGGAGGATGGGCAGCAGCGTCCTTCGAGTACATTAACGACTCAACTGCGATCGCCAACCCGTCTGCTAAGCGTGGCGATTATGGCAAAACCCCCCAATTAGCCCACAACACATGCATATCGGTCGTTGTAGTGGTCTTTGGGGGAGGCCTGTGTCCAGCAGTGGACTTCATTCGGCCGAAATGATGATGATAAGGGTTTACAGTCGGCCGCCTGACACCAGCTGTCATTGGGTAACCTTGTGTTGGTGGGTACGCACTGGGTTCCAAACTCCGTCGCCTTCTTCAACACCCACGGCATGAGATGGAGTACCCTGTTAGTGACCAGAGCTACACGGTTTCTAACTCTTCATTTCCTTACTCCTATCGAGTCCACTGCTGCAGCACGACATGATATTTTTGCCAGGGATATTTTAGAGCGTTGTGTGAGAAGTAGCCTAACGGTGTGCTGCACAGCCTTTGACAATCCCCCCCAAGATATGCCTGGGAGGGCGGCTTTTTACAGTCACTTCCTCTCTATTACAGGGGGTGACCGCTTTACAGTTTCCCCCTTCGAGATGTGTCAAAAGACGTGGATATTGATTCCACGCCTTAAGGCGGCAACCCCTCTTCGGTGCCGAAGATGACTCCGGCCGGTGGTTTAAGCTAAAAATAATCCCAGTGGGTGAAAAAAGAGGTACTAATTTGGAGCTTGGTTGTCTTTATATCATTGGTCGTTAAGTTTATTTTCAAACAATTAACACGAAACATGGTGTCAAAATTAATTTTATTGGGTTGGTAGTTCTATAGCGTGGGAGAGTGCACACCTGGGCAATGATCACAATCTAGCTGTGGTAGGACGTGGCATGAAATATATTGATGTATGGACTAATGACACCTGTACTTATCAGCAATACTTTCCAATTTAGGTATCGGATTTCAGTGTATAAAAGAAGTATTTGCGATTATGTTGTTATAAAATAAGGTTTGTGTTTAGATTTTTCAAATGAAGGACGAAAACTGTGTCGTGCTACATTCCGTGCCCTTACCTGGGACAAACCGCCCAGTTAGGTAGTCCAACTTTAAGAAAGAGATCAATCTTCGAATCCGTGTCAGCTGGCCAACTCGGGAAACTTCGCAACGTGTGTTTGTCGACAATACTGTAGTGCCTCAAGATGAAAGTTTTTAACCTGTGTTTGTTACTAGCGATTATATATGATGTAGAGATGTGGTCATTCACTATGGGCCTCATAAGAAAGCTCAAAGTCACTCAGCTTGCTGTAGCGAGAGCTATGCTTGGTATATTTCTAAGAGATCAAATCATCAACGAGATGATATGTAGAAGAACTAAAGTTGCCGCTATCATAGAATTAGTAAGATGAAGTCGCAAAGTGTGAGAAACATAGCTTGTAGAACCGATAGCCTTTGAGGCAGAAAGATTCTCAAGTGGAGACAACGTAACAGAAAACGGAGAGTAGCACAAACTGGGGAAGATCACTGGGAGTCGTTGGATGCAGGCGGCGCGTCCTTATGGAAATCTGGGGAAGGCCTTTGTTCAGCAATGGACATCTATCGACTGACATGATGATGACGATGATGAAATAAGTACGCTACTTACTCGTGACACGCAACTTAATATATTAATCGTGACATCAAAACCTATGGATTTGAATCAGGCTATCGACTCTTTCCACATCCTCTGTACATCTGTGTTACACAGGCTGGAGTAAAAGCATTGTATTTGCTGAGGGATAACGTTTAAATTTGTACATTTACACCACCGCGCGCTTCTAAATATTTTCCCAGCACTGTTTACAATGCCCTTGCAGAAACATTTTTGCTTTCGAATGTTTGTTCACGAGATCGATACAGGTTTTAGTTGCAAAAGGGATTGGAAATTGATAAGCGTAAAGGCTCTTGTTGCGACAGCATCGTACCATGTTGCAGTATGCTAGAGTGAATTACGTTAAGAATCAAATAAAGCCTGCAGGCTGCAACAGCTTGCCACACCTGTGGAGCACAGGGTTTATGCGTCCGAACTGTGTTAAGCATGGATGGTCGAACCAAAAATATTCAATTTCAAAGTATGAAATTGGCATCTTCGTAATTTTTTAAAATACTTTCGACGCTATGGGAAACCCTGTCTCGGTAATAACAAGATTTATTCAATCATAGTCTTATTGTTTTAATATTTCTTTAATGAAAAGTATATATGTAAGTGTAATTACCACAAATCTGTCATCATTTGGAGGGGGGGGGGGGGGGAGGTTGCCTATACTCACCAGGTGGGTTCATGAGCGCGGTATGGTTGCTATTCCACAAAAGGGACGCTGCTGCCCTTCCATCTGGTTTAGAGTCCCTTAATCGCCTTTCATGACATCCACGGGAGGAGATGGAGTGGTAATATAAATATCAGAAAAGAGTCCATTAATGTATTATGTACCTAAGGGCAGGCAACATTGTCACGGTTGACCCAAAAAAAGCTAGCTATCAATCAGCTGCTTTTCGAATAATGACCCGACCGCTTCAGCTATGAAGTTATCAGCGCCAGCACAATCCACCGAGCTTGAAAGATGAGATGTAGCCGATGTATGTAATACATAAATAAATCATAAAGTATTTAAACGTTACGTTTAGAAGGGCACTGTAGCTAGTGAAATTACTGGTCTTAAGAGACTAAATTTGCCGTGTAGTGCCGGCTTAGAATACCACCACCCCATTTCATCCCGTGGGTGTCGTAAAAGTCGACTAAGGGATTAGCCGGAGGATGGGCAGCAGCGTCCTTCGAGTACATTAACAACTCAACTGCGATCGCCAACCCGCCTGCCAAGCGTGGCGATAATGGCAAGACCCCCCAAGATGACGAGAAGATCTGACGAAGCTTGCTGATGATGTTGATTTACCCTATATTTAAAAATAATATTCTCCGAGAAGCCACCTACAGAGTTTTGTCTTAAATTCCTGCGGGTCAATAGATCTGCGTGGTAGCCACAAAGCCACAGGCTGCTCTACGATAAGCCATTACTATCCAGCTGTTCATCATATCGGCCATAAAACGTCCACTACTAAACAAAGGCCTCCCCCATAGATTTCCACAACTGTGTCATCATTTTGGGGGGAATTTGCCAGTACTCACCACGCTTGGCAGGCGGGTTGGTGAGCGCAGAATGGCTACTGTTCCACAGAAAGGACGCTGCTGCCCGTTCCCTCTGGTTTAGAGTCCCTTAGTCGCCTTTACGACCTCCACGGGAGGAGATGGAGTGATGCTATATTCTTAATCTGGACACCGCACAGAAAGCTGTTAGCATATTTTAAAGAAGTTTCCAGGTTCATTGAAGCTTCTATCTAGTTACACATAAAATGAAAAATCATAATAAGTACCTCATAGATAAGGCGCAACTGTGCGTTTCCCACGCTTTATTATTCATGGTGTTTACCATAGCCTCCCACTGCTCGTTCATCGGTTAGCTTCAAACTGATCGCCCTGACATTATGGGGACAGGGACGGACTTGTCAGATCTAGGTAAATACGTAGAATGAATGAACAATACTGCGTAGAATTTAGACACATCTACGAATTATCATCTATCGGGAAATTCTTAAGATGGTTAGACGCAGAGATGTTCGATAGAGCAAATTTTCGGGACGTCCTAAAGCACGTTGGATTGATGACATCGTCAAAGTCGCGAGAGTCATCTGGATTAGAGACACAGAAAAGAGGAATGGAGACTGGCAAGAGATAGGAGGTCTATAACAAGCACTGGGTGATGTGTCGCGGGTTCGATTGCCGCACGAAGCAAATATTTGTATGATCTAGATACTTGTTTCGGGTCTGGGTTATGAATATGAGATGTAGGATATACTAGGAGGGATCAAAACCGGGAAGACGGTGGCGCGCACGTGGTCACGTGCCGCCGTGTGCGCAGCAAAGCGCAAAGCGAGGCTTGGGGGGATCCTTTACAATCCTACCCGAGAAGTGCCCGGGGGCGACCTTTTTACAATCGCCTTCCCTCCGCTAGAGGGGGTGACCGCTTTACAGTCATCCCTTCCAAGATGTGCCTGAAGGCGTGGCACCAATGGGCGGCTCTAGTGTGATCTTACGAGGACCTGGAGCCCCCCTTCGGTGCCGAAGATGACCGCTCCAGTGGTTTTAGCCGGTAGGAGTCCGGCATACCCCTTCACTCTTCCCCCGGGGTGAAGGAAGTTCCATGTAGAATTTCCACTGGACATCAATAAAAAAAAGGGAGGGATCAAAAAGTAGTGAGAACGACATGTTCACCAGAATTTTATCTGTTCCCCAAATTGAAAAAATACTTAAGGGGAAGCAGGTACGAAGACGATAACGAGGTGGTGAATGCCGTGGAGAGCTATTTGCAGGACCAAGACGAAACTTTTTTGTGAAAGGGATTGAAGCCTTGGAAAAGCGCTGGACTCGGTGTGTAGGGAGACTTGGAAACTATGTAGAAAAATAAATTATTAAGTTATCAATAGTCATCATATTCTATCTCATTCTCATTACTTTTTGATCCCGCCTCGTATATAGGTTGAAAATTGAAAAAATACCATTACATTTTACCCCATGTAATTGGTTTCTTACCACTCATCATTTCGGCCGAATAAAGTCCACTGCTGGACACAGGCCTCCCCCAAAGATCGCCACGACGTTCGGTCAGGGTGTGTTGTGTGCTCATATGGGGGTTTTTGCCATAATCGCCACGCTTGGCAAGCGGTTTGGCGATTGCAGTTGAGTTGTTAATGTACTCGAAGGACGCTGCGGCTCTAGCTAATCCCATAGTCGCCTTTTACGACACCCACGGGAAGAGATGGCGACTAGGTGCCAGGGAGGTTGTTACCCCGGCGTCGTCTCCCCCTGGAGCATGACTCTCACACAGAAGGAGACCATTGCATTCCAGTTTTCATGCTCTGCCAACTTAGCCGATAGTACTGCCGGCAGAGAGAGATCTTTCCCGAGCCGATCGACCAGGATCCGCCTCACACGCAACGCTCGAGCGTGTGCTGTGCGATATCCTATTCGCTATCACAATGGTGGATCGTGGTTCATATTGTGCCGTGACTTCGCGTCCTATCCTGTGCAGTGGTGATACAAGCCGAACTACTCCAATGAAAGAACGTAAAAAATCTAGTGTCGAGTCCGCTCATCGCGTCAATCGGTGCTAGTAATACATTATGCAGAGGGCGCTCCGCCCCGGCTGGGCGGCTTCACTCCCTTGCCTATTATTATCACGTCCAGGGGCTCATTGACTGTCATTTACTTACATTTTTCATGTACATATCATTTACTTTAATAGTGCTTGTTGTTTACGGTAAAAAAGATTGAAACAAAAACCTTCGTAATGGTGTCACCCCCTTAAAGGTAATTATCGAAAATAAACATGATTTCTATCTAACGGTTCCTATGTCTGCCGTGTCATGTATGTATGAATAATAATGGAATTTTCTATCTATACAAATAAATGTAATTTAAGTGTCTGTTTGTAATGTCAAAATAACAGCTCTTTACTAAATGCATATGAAAGTATATACGGTACATATAACAAAAAAACAATTTTTATAATTTTTGTCTGTCTGTCTGTTTGTTCCGGGTAATCTCCGAAACGGGTTGACTGATTTTGACGGAATTTCACTGGCAGATAGCTGATGTTATAAGGAATAACTTAGGCTACTTTCATTTTAGAAAAATAATTAGGGTTGAAATCCAATATATATATTCTATGTCAAGTGTCTATGGCGAAGTACTCTAAATTTATTTTAAATTAAACGCGGATGAAACCGCAGGTCCCAGCTAGTATTATAATAAAATCGTAGAAAGACAAAAACTATACATTAAATATTTTTTGAAAAAAAAAGTCTCTGTCACGTACTCCACAAACGAGACAGATACCACAACGGATTTCTTTTTAAATTTCTGACTGTCTGTTTCTATGTTTGATGAGAAAGCTAAAGCTACAGTATATAATTAGTTGAAATTTGGCAAAACTGTCTTACAGGTTAGGTCAGGTCAAATCATCACCCTTTTGCGCATGGGAGGTGAGTAGTATAAAAGTCTACAAAGTTTTGTTTTGCAGCGAATATTATGAAAAATTCACACAGTGAACACGTTCGTTATTAGTGCGTAATAAGAACTATAAAAAAAAAAATACCATCGCGCTATATCTAAAGGGAGCTAAGCGACAGGTTTAAAGAATAATAATGCTTATTTCGGAGCCTTTCGCAATTGGTCGGGCCCGTCTCCAGTAGTGGGACAGTAAAGGGCTGATTATGATGATGATGAGCACACAGGAGCACACATTTCACGACACCCATAGCTATCATCATCATCATATCGGCCATTTATACGTCCACGGCTGAACAAAGGCTTCCCCCATCGATTTCCACAACTGTGTCATAATTTTGGAGGGTATTTGCATTTCAGTATTAACTCACCACGCTTCTCAGCCGGGTTGGTGAGCGCAGTATGGTTATCGTTTCACAGAAGGGATGCTGCTGCCCATCCCTCTGGTTTAGTTTCCCTTAGTCGCCTTTTACGACGTCCACTGGAGGAGATGGAGTGGTGCTATATTCTTATTCCGGACATTACACGGACAATGCAACCCATGGCTGGCTACATATATATTAAACATTGATTACGTATATCTTCAAGAAGCATTCTGTTGCTTCAATATAATAAAGTGATATATAATATACGTCATTCGATCGACATGACATGTTCCACTCCTGCCAAACCCTATAAGTATCGGCCGTAATGTTATATTAATCCAAAGTCCACAAATCACATGGGTCGACTACGTGTCACTCGATGATAGCACTCGACTCAACCCTGAGGGCCACCTATCATTCTGTCACGAGGCACGCTTTTGGAACCCCTCCAGATAAGAGTGGATCGTGGACATTATACGTACATAGAATAGTGCAGGCGGTTAGCGTTTTAGGAATGGAACATTTTTCCACAACCCTGTGACGAGACGAGCAAGTCATTCGCCTGGTGGTAAGCGTTGAGTGGGGTCCAATGCTTACAAGGCGAACACGTCATCCCCAGCCATCGGTAAGTGGAAAAAACACTGTGGGGTTTTAGCCAGTAAGATTCCGGCATGCCCCTCGGCCTCGGGAGGAAGTCCAAGAGGATTTCCCCATGAAAAAAAAATGTAGTAAGCTTCACCTTTTTTTATTAATCCGGCTCCGCTTTTTATTAAGCTACCCAGAACTAGTCCTGGCACCACACTGTGCTTGTTACCTCCAGACAGTAGTTATTTAGTCTCTTCATCAGCATTTTCATAACGAGCGGTTACATGCCGCCCTCATCCAACGACTCCCAGCGACCCTCACCAGGCCGTCTGTCCACCTCGTTGGAGGTCGTCCCACGCTGCGTTTTTCAGTGCGCGGTCTCCGTTCTAAAACCTTTGTGCCCCAACGGCCATCAGTTCTACGAGCAATGTGCCCTGCCCATTGCTACTTCAATTTATTAATCCTTTCAGCTATGTCGGCAACTTCAGTTCTTCTACGGATCTCCTTATGTCTGAGTCGATCTCGTAGAGAAATACCAAGCACATCTCATAGCTTGCTGGGTGACCTTGAGCTTTCTTATGAGGTACACAGTGAGTGACCACGTCTCTGTTCCATATGTCATCACTAGTAACACACACTGGTTAAAGACTTTTGTCTTGAAGCATTGCGGTATTGTTGACTCATATTATGTCGACGGTCTAAAAGTTTTTTTTCCTTTTTATTTCATTTCATAATGGCTAAACATTTTCGTAATCGGTCCAATAGATTTCGATATTACGGCCCACATATTAAACCAACTATCTATAATAATAGTGAAGGCGTTAAGAACGCCCGTTTCGTAGGCATATCGTCCCAATAGCGTGTCCAGACCCACTGACATAATGATAAGTGGCTTCCAATGCGGATTTGAGTGCACAACTAGAGATTACGTGATTCGTAGTCTTCGAATGTGTTGAGGTCGTACGATGTATAGAAATTAAACTTTACGATTCAACAGATAGAGAGTAGTTAGATACACCATATCAGCCCAAAAATGTACACTGCTGAACAAAGGCCTCCCCATAGACTTCCACAATGGCGTTGTTATTTTCGGTAGAACTTGCCAGTACTCACCATGCTTGGCAGGTGGGTTGGTGAGGGCAGAATGTCTGCTGTTCCACAGAAGTGACGCTGCTGTCCATCCGTTTGGTTAAAGACCCTTATAATAAAACACTTTTAAACGGATTCTATTGCATATATTTTAGATTTTTGTTTTTCCTGACGTTTGGAACACTTTGCAGGGTTCATGGTCGCAGGATGACTAAGGTAACAGGCGTCGTTACAGATTTTTTTAAAGTTATTTTATTTTATCTACCGTACAAGTGTAATCAAAAATTATTGCACGCAGTAATCGCTCACAGTGTCTTGATGTTTTTTAGTGTGGTATTTGGTTTGGGACTTTGTTATTTTAATAACAGGATCCCAAACTGGTGGTACTTGCCAGCCATCTTCTCTATTAAAATTAGGATATTTTTTCATTTCAATAGCCTCACGAAACATTCTTGGTACATATCGGTTCTCTTTCGCGAGGACTTGAGGTTGATCAAAACGAAGAAAATGGATGGGTTTGTCTAAGGCATGTTCGCACACTGCAGACTTTGTGGAGCGTCTATGCTTGACGTCAGCTATGTGTTATTTTAACCTGGTGCGCTTTGTTTGCCCTATGTATGACAACCCACACTCACAGTCAATCTTAAAGACCCCTGCATCTTGTAAAGGAATGTGACACTTCACCGATCTGAGAAGTTGGCTGATCTTCTTATGCAGCTTGAAGTAGGTTTTTATGGAAGCACGCTTCAAGATATGACCAATTCTGTCGGTGACTCCCTTAATAAATGGTAAAACTGCAGGTTGTCGATCAACCGTGGTGGGTTTCGGGCGGCTTCTGCGACGGGGATATGGTGCTCTCAAATTGTTACGCTGGAGAACTTCCTTCACAAGGTGAAGTTCCCCAGCCAGATGGTCGGAGTCGCAGATGCCGTGTGCTCTCTGTAACAAAGATTTAGCCACGGTAGCTAACATATACGCGATAGAATCCGTTTAAAAGTGTTTTATTATCATGTGTAATACTCGCGAAAACCTAAGACATTATTAAAGACCCTTAGTCGCCTTTTACGACACCCACAGAATAAGATGGGGTGGTGGTATTCTAAGCCGGCACCACACGGCACCTAAAATTTAAATAGTTAATTTGATGGAATTGTTGGTCAAAGTAAACTAATAAATTATCCCATGAAACAGCTAAAGACCATCAGGTGAACAGTTTTAAGTGATAGGTCGTTGTCTCTATAGAGTCATTATATTTCGATTGGACTCAGGTGCAACACTGCGATATGAACGTGGCTATAACTTGAGCGATATTACAAGCGGAACTAAAGAGCGTTCGCCTTTTATATTTTTGCAAACTCCATATCACAGATGTCGACAATATCGAGTGTCAAGATACCTAATTTGTTTGTCTTTCTCGGCTTTCACGAGATTCTCGTCATGCGGGATAGTTATATCCACAATCATTGTGCAGCGCTCTACTCGATCTATCACCACTATATCAGGCTTATTGGCCACAATAGTCCTGTCAGTGATAAAAGATTGATCCCAGTACAACGTGACATAACTTTTGACGGCACGGTTGGTGCAGTGGCTGATACAGTCGGCTGCTGCGCTCCGGGTCGTGGGTTCGATTCCCACACGGAACAAATATTTGTATGATCTGCAGGTAGTTGTTCCGGGCCTGGGTGTATTGTATGTGGGATTTATGTCTGTAAAACGCACCCACGACACAGGAGAAATCCTAGTGTGGGGCAACGTAATTATAAAAAAACAAAAAACAAAACTAGTTTCAAGAAATTGGTCGAGCACATACCTGTAATACTATACTACAGTTGTTCTTTAAACAAGTTGCTGATGGGTGATCCTTGATCTACTGTCACGACATTATGACAAAAGACTTTGAAGTACTTTCCTCAAGCAGCCAATAAAATGCTCGTTCAACGATTGCTTCATTCCCTAATAATTATATGACTCCATTGTGTAGAGTTAACCAAGGTAAATGGAATCCAGTTAAACTTTCTTCTTTAATTTTCCTCTTTTATGGTGTGAGGCTCTGTTTTTGTAATAATAACATTTCTTTCTTCGTTTCTTACTTACGCCTCGTTTTACATGCATGACTGCAAATTTGTCCATACCGAATTCCGTCCTAATAGAATCGCTGAAAGTTTCAGATAGCATTAGTAACTTTAGTTGCAATTTTCTGAGAGTACACACTCTCAGATCATCCATGTAAAAAGGTGGGATATTACCTTACTTCCTCCCAGCAGCGGGAAGCCCAGCCCTGATTCCTCTAGCAATGTGCTGAGAGGGTTCAAGGCCAAACAAAACCACAGGGGGCTCAGAGTATTGCCCTGAAATATTCTCCGCGCAATCTTGATTATGTTATCGTTCCCCTGAATCTGTCGACATCCTGGATAGCGAAGTACCGTTCTTCAATGCCCCATACATGACAGCAAGAAAGTGCGTAAAGTTGTATTTATTTAACTCCAGCACTCTCATGAGCCATGTATGCGGCACCGAGTCATTGGCGTTCTTATAATCTATCCAACATGTCGATAGATTCTTTCGGGAGCGACGAACCTGTTGGCTAATGGTCATGTCAATGAGGAGCAGCTCCTTAGTGCCGTGGGACCCATTCCTACATCCATTTTTAGAGGCAGACATGGTGGTATTCTTTTCAATATGTTCGGTAATTTTTTCTTTCAAAATGGATATAAAAGGGTTATAGATCATCGGTAAACATGTGATCAGCTTATAGTTTTTGAGTTATCCAAAGGGAAGGCCAGCAGCGTCTTTTCTGTGAAGCAGCAGCTATTCTGCGCTCATCAACCCGCCTGCCAATCGTAGTGAGCACTGGCGAATTCACCCCCCAAAATGGCTATATACGGCACGTAACCGGTTGCTGTGGAAATTGATGGGGGGGGGGGGCTCTGTTCAGCAATGCACGGCTTTTGGCTGATATGATGCTGCGTGTGTGTTGCGGACAAGTATTTATATATATATTTGGTGCCGGCTCAGAATACCACCACCCCATTTCCTCCCGTGGGTGTAGCAAAAGTCGACTAAAGGATTAGCTGGAGGATGGGCAGCAGCATCCTTCGAGTACATTAAAAACTTAACTGCGTTCGCCAACCCGTCTGCCGAGCGTGGCGATTATGGCAAAACCCCCCAATGAGCCCACAACACACCCATATCGATCGTTGTGGTGAATTTTGGGGGAGGCCTGTGTCCAGCAGTGGACTTCATTCGGCCGAAATGATGATGACAATGATATAAATACTACATAAATATAATACTGGATTTAGTTGGCAGAACGGAGAGATGTCGGTGCTTCATAAAAATAAAAACCAGAACGAAAACGCGGCGGGAAAATGTGGTAATAAATCGTTTTTCCTTTCTTTCTTTCTTCTTCACCCTTTTAATAGCTTGGTATTTTTTTACGTAAAGCCGTGAAGGTTTAAATTATACTTACAATGTCTTATTCGAGCCTCACATTAAAAATCTTGCTTAAACCTTATATTTGCTCTTAAATAATTGGAACGTGACCACGTACAATGTAATAGTTGGAGTAATGTCGCATTAGATATTAGCAGTAACTGTTAGCGGCGAGATGAAAGCCGCGCCGGGGGCGAGGTGTCGCCTGTCACGACCAACACTCGTAACCGTAGAGATGTGACACTGTCGATACAGCTCCTATTATTTCAATAGAAGAAAAGGATCGAGAATAATGATTTCGATAAATATGTCATCATATTTATGACGTAGCACATAGTTGTTGTTGCTTACATTTTATACATTTTAGTGTCGCTAAAGCTGAATAATGCTATCAATGTGACTGCTAAGGTTATATCCATAGGTATTAGTATTACAGCCAAATGAATTAAGTCACATGGGCAGGTTAACTCTTGGATGTGTTATAGGTCGGGGTGCGGCTTAAAGCAGTGCGATCTGACAACCCAGCTCTTCAGCCGGTACGTTAATCAACTGATCGATAAGCTCATAGATGTTGCTGAGCTCAACAGTATCGGTTACACAGATTATATGGCGGTACTATGATTATGTGAAAGGTATTACGGAGGCCTATTTGTACTGAATTGCATGATGAGAAGAGCTAACTAATTCATCATCAACATAATACCAGCCTAAGGACATCCACTATTGAACAAAGGCCTCCCCCATAGATTTCCACAATTGTGTCATTTTGGGGGGTATTTGACAATACTCACAACGTTTGGCGAACGGGTTGGTGAGCGTAGTATGGTTACTTTTCCACAGAAGCTCTGGTTTAGTGTTCGTTAGTCGCCTTTTACGACGTCCAGGGGAGGAGATGGGGTGGTGCTATCTCATCCCGTGGGTTTCGGATAAGACGACTATGTGATTGACCGGAGGATGGGCAGCAGCATCCTTCGAGTACATTTACAACTAATTGCAATTGCCAACCCACCTGCAAGGTTTGGTGATTATGGCCAAACTCCCTAACGAGCACACAACACAAACCCAGAACAGTCGTTGTTCGTTCTTTGGGGGAGGCTTATGTTCAGCTGTGGACATCTTTTGGCTTTTGGCTGAAATGATGATGATAAATCCACCCTAACTTGTTATCTTTGGGTTAGCTTAAAATGTAAGTTCTCTTCATCTTCAAACATTTGCCTCAAAATATGGTTTTCTCTATTCCAGATCAATATAAGTCTATAATCAAAATTTATGAGCCAATACTTTTAAAGAGGATCTAGCCGGAGGATGGGCAGCAGCGTCCTTCGAGTACATTAACAATTCTACTGCGATCGCCAACCCGTCTGCCAAGCGTGGTGATTATGGCAAAACCCCCCCAATGAGCCCACAACACACCCATATCGGTCGTTGTGGTAATCTTTGGAGGAGGCCTGTGTCCAGCAGTGGACTTCATTCGGCCGAAATGATTTTTTGGTTGAGCTGGAAAGTTACTAATTTGGCCTTCCTACCCTAAATTATCGATATATCTACTAAACTCAACGACCATCGACAAGTTGACGACAGTGACTAGGTCCTCTCCCTATTTCGTGCGACGGAGGGCGCGTGTCTGTGGCACGCGGGCCGCACTTGGCACACCACTAGCTTTTCACTAAACTTTTATTTATTCTGTCAGACGCACACACCCACCGTTTTTATATATCTATAACTTTCGTATTCGTTTATAGAACGATATAATTGGTGTTTTATAATTAGAGGGAAAATGTGTAACTGAATAGATACAGTTTATTATTTTTAATCTTGTGATTTTATTTATGTAGTTGACACACAATTAAACTTCTTAAATTAACTATCATCTGCCTGAAACTATCACGCCAGTAAGTCCTAAAGAGACGGGCAGAAGAATGCTACCGCTCCTCGACATGTCATATTTACTTTCGTAGTAATTATTCTAACACACCACTGACTTTAGCGGTAAGTAAACCATAGTCAAAGTCAAAAAAAAATATTTCAAATTAACCAAATATTGGCACTTATGAAATGTCAGAATCTAAGTTGCACGGTTCCAAATAGTTGAACTCGTGGAGAAGAGCCAGCAAAATACTCCACGGACACTCTTTTAAAATAATTGAGATTACAATGTTGATTGATAAAAATGGTTGGTGCAGTGGCTGATACAGTCGACTGCTGCGCCGGGGGTCGTGGGCTCGATTCCCACACGGAACAAATATTTGTATGATCTGCAGGTAGTTGTTCCGGGTCTGGGTGTATTGTATGTGGAATTCATGTCTGTCGCACCCACGATACAGGAGAAATCCTAGTGTGGGGCAACGTTTTTAAATCTAAATCTAAATCTAACGATATACAGAGAAAAATTTATGCTAATGTGTAAAGATGGAACATACCACAATAATAGTATAGTAATGTATTTGCCGTGGCAGGTAACGGCTGACCAGTCCCAACAGACGGCATCCGTTCACGAGCATGACGCATGCATCATAGAAAGCGCCAACACGCAGTGAGCAATTGTGGAATGGAAATTAAAATGATGAATTTAATTGTCCGTTGCTTCTCTGTGTAAGGCTACGCCCTGCAGTAGGACAGCTACTGATAGGCTGATAATATTATATGGAATTTAATAAACAAGTAAATAAATATTAGGGTACTGTACGATCAAAAAAAGGGCGGTAACCTTATAGCATCACTCGTGTAGCGGGATCGGGAGAGGGCCGATCCCGCACGTAGAAGAGTAGAGACGGCCCCGGCGCCTGAGCCCCCTGCCGTCACTATATGGTGGGAAGCCTCGGGGGTCGTGGGTGCGCAGATTGGGGAGTCTGCGTGTACACACCGAGTGACCCCTGGGAAGACGGCGGTGCGCACGTGGTTACGTGCCACCGTGTGCGCAGCACAGCGCAAAGCGAGGCTTGGGAGGGATCCCTAACAATACTCCCTGAGAAGTGCCTGAGGGGGCGACCTTTTTACAGTCGCCTTCCCTCCACTAGACCGCTTTAGAAAGAAGAAACAAAAGCGATTTATTACCACAACAAAACGCGCATCGGTACATTCATACTAATTAAACCTAAATCTACACCAAACTTGCAATAAAAAACCACATAACAAAAGGATTTATAGTAGTAGATCGTAGAATATAAATAAAAAACATTGATACAAAATAATCATAACAAAAATAACAGTGTGCGGATGCACATCTCAACAGTGGCAAAGAGGTCAACACTCAGCATAACACCGCGTTGCAACGCTAGCCGCAACACAGAGCTGGTTTCCAGTGCTAACCCCCTACAGTTATCCCTTCCGAGGTGTGCCTAAAGGCGTGGCACCAAAGGGCGGCTCTAGTGTGATCTTACGAGGACCTGAAGCCCCCCCTTTGGTGCCTAAGATGACCGCTCTAGTGGTTTTAGGCGGTAGGAGTCCGGCATACCCCTTCTCCCTTCCCCGGGGCGAAGGAAGTTCCTTGTAGAATTTCCACTGGACATCAATAAAAAAAAACAGGTACATCGCAGGTTTTAAACCCGCAACCTTGTGTTTAAGAAGTGAGTTTGTATAATCTCCCTCATAAGATCACACTAGAGCCGCCCATTGGTGCCACGCCTTTAGGCACATCACGGTGGGGATGACTGTAAAGCGGTCACCCCCTCTAGCGGAGGGAAGGCGACTGTAAAAAGGTCGCCCCCCAGGCACTTCTCGGGGAGGATTGTAAAGGATCCCCCCAAGCTTCGTTTTGCGCTCACACGGCGGTACGTGACCACGTGCGCAGCGCCGTCTTCACGGGGGTCGCTCGGTGTGACCACGCAGACTGCTCAATCTGCGCGCCCGCGACTCCCGAGGCCTGCGTACATCGCCTGCCTAATCTTACGTTTTTTCATGTATACAGACGGCACGGCTAGCGCAGTGGCTAAGCAATCGGCTCTTTCGCAACGTGTCGCGGGTGCGATCCCCTCACGGAACAAATATTTGTATGTTTGTATCGGGTCTGGGTGCTTGGGTATGTGGAATGTATGTCTGTAAATTGTACCCGCGACACAGGAGAAATTCTACGTTTTAAAAAATGAATAATAATAATAATGTTACGGCCAATGGCCTTATGAAGTTATGACCAACACTTAAAGAGGCTCTCATTAGGCAGCTGGGTCAAGGGCTTGATGCAGAAAGCGCTACTCCTGGACACGGCTCGTATTGTTAGGAGGTTCCTCTCTCTGGAGCTCTGACCAGGTGGGTGGCTCGGACCTTATTCCCGTGCCGGTGGATCACTATGTTTTATATTTTTAAATATATTTTATTTGTATTGTGTATTTAAAAATGTAATATAATATGTATGTTAATTAAATAAAGGAAATAATAATACTGGTCGTAGGTTTCTAATTGTTAGAGGCTGGCTAGGTAGGTGCCGTAGTGCCAGGTATTGGCCGCCAAGCAGTAGTGTTTAACCTGTAGATATTCCTGTGCTCCGGTTAGAAGGGCACTGTAGCTAGTGAAATTACTGGGCATAAGAAACTAAATAACTTTACGTCTCGAAGTGACGAGCGCAGTGTAATGCCTCGCAGGATAGTCCTGGGTAGCATTCTAATTGTTGGCAGGCATGTTGCTTACTATCAGACGAATGACTTGCTCGTCTCGTAGCCAAGTTGTATAAAAACATAAAAGGAACAAAAAAAACGTCAGGGAAAACAGAAATCTAAAATATACGCGATAGAATCCGTTTAAAAGTGTTTTATTATAATTTATTTATTTATTTTTCACCACAGTAAAAGTTATAGTATTATTCTAATTTATTGTGAGAGACTGGTGCCTAAACTAGGCTGAAGCCTGTATTTCAGGTCACCAAGCCTTCCACCCCAGAAGACCAATTATGCTCTTTCATGAACTGTACCAAACGAAATTTTTCCATTTGCTTGTTCTTCGTGTATCTGATTCCATCAAGTTGTTTCCTCTTGTTAAAGTTCTCTTGAATACTCTCCAATAGGTTGATACAACTTTATCAGGCCCCGATACTGTTGATTTTATCCTTTATAATCCAGTTATCATCTTGCATCCAAAGATTTAAATCTCTTTGCTTGCATCCCATGAATGCGCATTTTCGCTGCAGACAACATCTAGATAACAATAAACTTGCTGTTTTGATATTTTAAATAATTGTTTTAAATTTTTCATAACTTGTTTTATTTGACACTTGACATTTATTGATCTAAACTCAATTTAAAAAACGAATCCACTGAATGTATGGTATATCCGTTAAATACTGGTTACTTGGCAAACACGCCTGAATGTAAACTATGCCCGACAACTTGAATTCAGCTGAAGATAGCCCTCGTGATCCTGATATTGAATGATCTGAAATCACCTTCACGTAATGAGCAAGCATGGTAATTATTCATTCCTTCAGAGAAAAGGACCTTTACGCTGCAGTGACACGGTTTTCTCTGGATATTATAAAAGCTATCAGCAGTATTTCTCCCAATAGACGGCACTTAATGGTCTGCATGTAGTCCACATTGAAAATATCGATAACGTGTGGCCATTAAAACTAAGCTTATGCTTTATGACTTCGGGGAACCTACTTTATACGCTGTAATGTTGAAAGCCTTGATTTACAACAAGAGTGTTATCGAACTTAAATGGTTTATTATTCGAAATGTTGAAATAAGAATTTGGTTGCAGCATACCAGTTGCCGTGTGGTGCCGGCTCAGAATGCCACCACCCCATCTCCTCCCATGGGTGTCGTAAAAGTCGACTAAGGGATTAGCCGGAGGATGGGCAGCAGCGTCCTTCGAGTTCATTAACAACTCAACTGCGATCGCCAACCCGCCTGCCAAGCGTGGCGATTATGGCAAAACCCACATATGAGCATATGAGCCCACAAGACATCCATATCGATGGTTGTGGTGATCTTTGGGGGAGGCCTGTGTCCAGCAGTGGACTTTATTCGGCCGAAATGATGATACCAGTTCTTAAAACCATGGTCTGATAAGAACGGTTATTAGCTAAGTTTCTTTCAAAGCTACTTTTATAATGTAATTTTGATTGACGTTATACATGTCCACTGCTGAACAAAGGCCTCCCCCATAGTTTTCCGCGACGTCCGGTTACATGTCGTCCACATCCAGACTCCCAGTGACCTTGACCTTTTTCCCAACGGCCTTCAGTTCTACGACCAGTGTGCCCCATCCATTGCCACTTCAGCTTACTTATCCTTTCATCTATGAAACCAACTTTGGTTTTTCTTCGGATCTCCTTATTCCTGTTTTGATATCGTAGATAAATACCAAGCATAGCTCTCGCAATAGGTCGTTGAGTGACCTTTCTTACCAAACTTAGTGACCAGATGGCTTGTTCTCGGGGAAAGAAGTGGTATAAAAATAACTACTGTTTGATTTTAAAACTGTCAATATCCACTCTGCAATCTTACTAATAATATAAATGAGACAGTTTGTATGTATGATGTCTCAAACATCATCACGCAAAAACTGCGGAACGGACTCTGATTAAATTTGGCAAAGAGGTGAACAAAGGCCTCACCATAGATTTCTACAATTGTGGTAGGAATAAGTAAATACTCACAATGCTTGGCAGGGATTGGTGAACACAGTATGACTACTATTCCACAGCAGGGACATTACTGCCCAGCCCTCCGGTTTGAAGTCCCATCGTCGCCCTTTACGACATCCACGGGAAGAGATGGAGTGGGAATGCGGACACCACACAAAAAATACCTATGGGTGCGGACGAAGCCGCACGTGCACACACACATCAGGTGGAAATATCCACAAGTGAACTCATAGCCATCAACTCATCCCAATGATCACTAAAATGAGGGCTCATATGAGATATTTCCACCACGCTTGGCAGGTGAAATGATAATTGATGTATGCTGCTCTTAGAATGCCATCATTGTGATATCAATCCTTAGTCATCTTTTACGACACCCTAAGGTGGAGAGCGGTGGTCTATTATTAGCCAGGAACCACACGAAAAAGGGATACGGAGGAGATAGAGTGGTCATCATTTCGCCCGAATGAAGTCCACTGCTGGACACAGGCCTCCCCCAAAGATCACCACAATGACCGGTATGGGGGCTTTGCCATAATCGCCACGCTTGGCAGACGGGTTGGCGATCGCAGTTAAGTTGTTCATGTACTCGAAGGACGCTGCTGCTCATTCTCCGGCTAATCCCTTAGTCGACTTTTACGACACCCACGGGAAGAAATGGTGTGGCGGTATTCTGAGGCACCACAAGGTAGTGTGTACTAGAGTGGTAATATATTCTTAATCTGGACACCACTCGGATGCAGCGGGTAACAGCGAATTAACCATTAACAACAACTTACCTTAACCCAATTAATTTGATCATTGAAAATTTTTGAATATAATCAGCTGTGATGTAATAGAAAACTAGAGAACGATGTGTTAAGAAATTTTACAAAAATATTGCCCTGTTACCATTTCCCGCCATAATTTAGGCGCGGACCGTCCGCCATGTTAATGGCCGCGCACTTACCATAGAGTATTGGGGCCTGTGCAAACTTCGTGATGAGTTACGTGCGCGGGCATAGAGCAGCGCTGTTTATTCCGATATTGGGTGGTAAAATTGAATTAAGGTTAGTGAGCTTAAGTGACACCTGGTTTATTGTGTCAATATTTTGAATTTCACGTTTAAAATCATTTTAGCCAGCATAACGCTCGTACAAAAAGAGGCCATGCTCTCCAATTTACATGCTCTGCCAACATGGCCGACACTACTGCCGGCAGAGATAGATCTTGCCTGATCCGATCGCCCATCCATCGTTCGGCAGCCCACGCGTGTGTGTGCGTTGCTTAACATCATGCGAGATAGTGGTCAACCGCAAGCCAACCTATACTAAAAATAAATTAAATTGAAGTGTCTGTTTGTAATGTCAAAATAATAGCTTTTTACTAAATGCATGTGAAAGTATATACGGTACATATAACAAAAAAACAATTTTTAATTTTCTTCTCTGTCTGTCCGGCTGTCTGTTTGTTTCGGGTAATCTCCGTAACGGCTGGACCGATGCTGAGTTCATGTTATAAGGAATAACTTAGGCTACTTTTATTTTAGAAAAATAATTAGGGTTCCGCGCAAAACAGACCCTTGAAATCCAATATATATATATATATTCTATGTCGAGTGTCTATGTCGAAGTACTCTAAATTTCTTTAAAATCAAACGCGGGTGAAACCGCGTGTCCCAGCTAGTTGAGTATAAGAGAAAACAACATACTAATCCACCTGCAAAGCGTGGTAACACGTGCTGTTATGGCCACTCATTGCATTGATCGTCGGGAAGCCACAGATGAGGTCATATTCAGCAGTGGACGTTTACGGGCTGATGTGTGAATGCGCAAATACTATGGCCGAAGTTGCCGTGTGGTGCCGGCTCAGAATGCCACCACCCCATCTCCTCCCATGGGTGTCGTAAAAGTCGACTAAGGGATTAGTCGGAGGATGGGCAGCAGCGTCCTTCGAGTACATTAACAACTCAACTGCGATCGCCAACCCGCCTGCCAAGCGTGGCGATTATGGCAAAACCCCCCAATGAGCTCAAAACACATCCATATCGGTGGTTGTGATGATCTTTGGGGGAGGCCTGTGTCCAACAGTGGACTTCATTAGGCCGAAATGATATGGCCGAAGTTGACCACTAGTCGACATACTATATAGTAATAGAGTAAATACTAAATCACTTCATATTATCACTATTATACTATTATCACTATATTACTATCATATTAAATCACTAAAACACGATCCCGAATGCAACGTCACGGACTCGCCGCGGACAGTTTGAACAGTCTGGCAGTTTATAGTTGATCGGGAATGGGGCAAGTTGATAGCGCGGTTGTTGTGTGCATGAAGAGACGGCAATGCGAGAGCGAGACGGCTACTTTAAGTATACTGCGATGCTACTTCATCATATCGGCCATTTATACGTCGACTGCTGAACAAAGGCCTCCCCCATAGATTTTCACAGCTGTGTCATCATTTTGGGGGGTATTTGCCAATACTCACCACGCTTGGCAGGCGGGTTGGTGAGCGCAATATGGCTACTGTTTCACTGAAGGGACGCTGCTGCCCATCCCTCTGGTTAGATTCCCTTAGTCGCCTTCTACGACATCCACGGGAGGAGATGGAGTGGTGCTATATTCTATATCCGGACACCACACGGAATTCTTAATCCGGACATCACACGGAATGATGCTACTTAAAATATTATAATATTAAAACATTCTTCACTTCAAAACCACAAGAGTAGCTTAAAGAAGAATAAAATAAAACTGAAGGGTCCAGGGGACCAGGCGGGGGAAGGGGCCAGGTATAAAATATAACTTCTCGTTGGTCTGCATGAACCATGGTTGGGGCATACCTGGCCCCGCCCGACTTTATAAATAAAGTTTTTTTTCCTTTTCAGTGGTATTAATATTTTTATATCGTGTAGGGTTTTTGGAGTCGGTATTTTTTTGTTAACAAGTTTTATTTGTTTGTTTTTAGTGTAAATAAATGTAAGAACTTCTCCAATTTGGTATCAGTATTTAACACTAAAAATAAGAATGACTCAAATCGGTTCTCTGATCTGAGAGGAATCGAAACTATTAAGACATCATCTAGATAAATGCAGTCAAATTAACCTGTTTATTGCAGCTGGTTAAAAAACTACTCAATCAAATTATATATGGGAATAACTCGAAACCCTTCTGCACCAGTTAAAAAAAGAATTGCTCAATTTGGTTTACAAATATCGGAGTAATCGGTGTACATATATAAAAAACGCATCGAATTGAGAACCTCCTACTTTTTGAAGTCGGTTAAAAATATTATGTAACCATAAGTAGCCTTTGGCTTTGCAATCGCGATAGTTTTGCTGCTTGCCGTTACGGAGTTCTGATCGGTATCTCCAGTCTATCATCGGATGTTCACCAAAATTCAATGGGAATACCATATAGGTGAACAATTTTAGTTCTTAGCTCTAGTGTGATCTTACGAGGACCTGGAGCCCCCCTTCGGTACACGAAAACGAAACATACATATATATATATATACAACGGGTCGAATTGAGAGCCTCCTTTTGTGAAGTTGGTTAAAAATATTAATCTGCTAAATGTGAATAAAATAAAGCTATTTTTGTAGAGAAAATCTATATACTTCCGTTGTGTCGGCCTGCTATTGGGATCTTGGCAGGTATTTACATAACAATAGAAATAAGGCTAAAAAGCTAACACCCGACAACCGGAAAAGCTCAAAACAACACTTTCATAATCAAGAACAGCAGGGGTCCTAAAATTGAGCCCTGGCTAACACCTTAACGTGTATGATAGGCAGAAGAGTTATATATGTAATTGCCAACGGTTACGAAAATAACCAGAGATCAGGAGTAGAAGACTAGGTGTAAACCCTATGACACTTAATTTATGCAACAAAGTTATTTCGTTATTAAGTTATTATTAATTCTATTAAAAGCCTTGCAGAAATCGAAGTAAAGCACGTCCAATTTCTGTCCACGATCCATTTGGGTAGAAATAAAATCAACTATGGTCAGCAAGTTGGTGTTTACTGACCTTTTATTCCGAAACCCGTGTTGTTCATTACAAATATAAATATTGACTTGTTTTAGAACTTCTTTGTATAAAAGGTGGAACATGATGCGGCAAGCAGGGGCCGATATTATAGCAATAGGCTTGTGGTTCTCTAGAGATGATTTTATTCCTGTCTTTGGTATCGGTGTGACTCTAGAGAGTTTCCATTGTGCCGGATATAGATGACATTCGAAGCATTTTTTAGCTTTAGGCAATACAAAATGACGCCAGCGATGGGATAACTGGGTTTAACCAGAAACTAGTTTTTTTTTTGTCTTTTTCATAAAACCTTGCCCCACTAGGATTTCTCCTGTGTCGTGGGTGCGTTTACATACATGAATTCCACACACAATACACCCAGACCCGGAACAACTAACTACCTGCAGATCATACAAATATTTGTTCCGTGCGGGAATCGAACTCGCGACCTAGAGCGCAGCAGCCGACTGTTTCAGCCACTGCACCAACCGTGCCGTCAAAGCTATACTTAGGCTGGTCAAACGCTTTCCTTAATTCTACTCTTACTTCGTTTCTTGAATACAATTTCGACCTTAACAAGTTTATTATTACATATTTACAATATGAATATTAAAAAGCAAAGCAAAAGTAATTGGGTATTAAAATGAATATCATTTCGGCCTAATGAAGTCCACTGTTGGAAACAGGCCTCCCCCAAAGATCATCACAACCACCGATATGGATGTGTTTTGAGCTCATTGGGGGGTTTTGCCATAATCGCCACGCTTGGCAGGCGGGTTGGCGATCGCAGTTGAGTTGTTAATGTACTCGAAGGACGCTGCTGCCCATCCTCCGACTAATCCCTTAGTCGACTTTTACGACACCCATGGGAGGAGATGGGGTGGTGGCATTCTGAGCCGGCAAAATGAATATGTCACTGTTTATTATTACCAAGCCAGATTGAAAACAAACCTTTTCATGTTTAAGAAATAATCGATGACCATTTTCTGTTTGTTGCAGCCGCCACAATCGCCAAAGAACATAGATCGCCTGAACAGGAGGAACCGCGCTCATCTCCCACTCCTGGACCGCCCAGTCCACAAAACAACGGTACAGCTGGTAGGTAACATTACTATACTGTTATATAAAATTCTACTTCTGGGCAGTCTAATCTAAAAGAGCAAAAAACTATGTCGAGAAGATATAACTTATATTAGTTAAAGAAGTTAGATATATTATTATGCACAGGATAATCTTAAGCCAACCCATCGAAAAAGCGATCCAGAGCAAAATCAGGTATCCTCTTTGCCGCAGAAATTAAAATGAATCTTATTTAACGTATGGTATAACATGGGTGTAATGTATGTGGAATTAATGTCTGTAAACGCACCCACAACACAGAAGAAATCCTAGTGTGGCAACGTTACAAAAAAAGAAAGAAAAAGAAGAAAACAAACCGACTGAAAATCACGTACCTCATATTTTACATCAGTAATACAACAACACTTACAAAGCCAAATTCCAAATTCCTTGATACTCTATAGTAACTACGACAGCACCTAAATTAACTGCTCATTTTCTCTACCATATTTTGTATGTTTAATCCCAAACTGATATCAAGAGATGATCACGTTAACGATCGTGTCAATGTAGAAGCAAACTCCAAGATCATATTTGACTATACTAAATGCCTCCTCTCTCCATCCAGCGACCCTATCTTCAACGGAGTCACTGTCCCCCCCTCTGGCAGAAGGTTCCCGGTCGGCACCAGCACTGCAGCGCTTACGAAAGTTCTTGTCAGCATTACAGCAGTTCGCCACGGACGTCGGTGCCGACACCGGTGAACGTGTGCGGCAGTTGATTCACAATCTCGTGGTAAGAAGCATAGAGTTCATAATTAACATCTCTTTTAGGAGTAACAACACTTGTATGTCGTGCAATGCTCTCGTCGCTTTCTCTTACGAAACTATCATTTCGATACGGGATCGTTAGCAAAGGGTAGCAAACTAGTGCTGTATCTGTGAGTGACATTAAGACAAAAAGGTTAATGCTCCTTTTAACATTAAAACGTTCTTTCAATCAAGTTCCCTCACTGTTCGTCTCTTTAGTCTGGCACGCTGAACATCGAGGAGTTCCAGGCTGGGGTACAGGAGTGCACCAACTACCCGCTGCGGGCGTCGGTGCCGGGATTCTTGAGGGCACTTCTGCCACTCGCGCAGAGGGATTTGCATGCGAGGGCGAGAAGGGTTAAACAGGTGAGGTACCTATACTAAAATAATACAAACAACCCTCTTATTCATTCAAAGATAAGTCGTTTTCAAAACCATTATTTTTGGCCTTATCTTTCATTGCAAGATTTGGTTCTGAAAGATAGATTCTTGTGTCAGAGTTGGTCAGGTCGGCCTAAGGTCTTTCACTTGGCGATTGCCGTCCATGGAAATCAACCGAGACAGACAAGTTTACATGTCCACCGAGGCACGGACACGCCCTGTTCACTCAGAGCGGTCGCCCATTCATAAACTGACCGCCTCGAGCATTAACCTCACAGCCCGTTTACCAATCAGTAACTGCAATTGGCTATGAGCTTCTCATGACATCAAGAAGTAATCAAACAGAACTTGCTTATTCCTGTATCTTCTCACAGACACCACTGCAGTACATCAGATCACATGAGCACCTAATCCTGGAGTCAGGCGGCGACAGCAGTGACATCTTTGCGCCTCATCCGCCCGGCACCGCCGCAGAAACGGGCGTCAAACGACGAGCCAGCGATCCGTAAGTGCCTACTGAGCTTTTCTTCATCCACAGCTGGGCAAAGTTCTATCCTACTGGTGGAATGCCATTGCCACCACGTTGTGAAAGTGAGTTGGTAACTATAGAGCCAGTACCCTGCATTGGTGACGTATTCCCTTCATCAAACCTGTTTTTGTTCATGTTGTGTATCGCTTCAAAGGCAGATTTTTTAAGGATCAGTTAAGACGTCTGATAACTACCTACCGAATTAAATTATTTGACTGTTTATCTGTGTTGTAAAGTGTTAACTATTGTTCAGTTGTCATTTATCTCACGAATAACCATCCGATGGATTTTCGAATTGAACAACGCTAACTTCAGGGAGATGAAACAAACATGGAGCATAAACAGAGCTAAGAGCAAGGCAGACCGTCCATGTTTTGTGAATAAATATGTCACCAATGATATTATACATACCATAGATATGTTACGTCCATATTAATGGCGCGCAAAATACAGTCTCGCTTGCACAACAACAACACTGCTGGACACAGGCCTCCCCCAAAAATCATCACAACGACCGATATGGGTGTGCTGTGGGCTCATCGGGGGGTTTTGCCATAACCGCCACGCCTGGCAGACGGGTTGGCGATCGCAGTTGAGTTGTTAATGTACTCGAAGAACGTTGCTGCCCATCCTCCGGCTAATCCCTAGGTCGGCTTTTACGACACCCACGGGAGGAGATGGGGTGGTGGTATTCTGAGCCGGCACCACACGGTATAGCCGGCACAACACGGTATTTTGATATGTAATAAATACTTTTGACATATTAATTTTACTCACATATTCAATATGACATTTTAAGCTCTGGCGTTTAAAATGCCTTTTAGTTTATATAATTTAGTTTCTTCTACATTTTGTAAATGTGTGAACTTCGTCGACTTTATTAGTGCTATACATTAATTGTTATCAGTTTCCTATTGTGTTAGAGGCAATTGTGTGTTTTGTTATTGTGTGTATTTTACATTTAATTAGTCTACTTTGTTCGCACATACCTAGCTTAGTACCACATAATAACAAAATTGTAATATAACTATTTTTGAAAACAGTATATCCATGGAGTTTCTTGCCGGCTCTTCTCCATAGGACCGACTTTTCCGAACCGTGCACTTAACTTGACTTTTCGTAACAGCCTCTTAGGGCCTATATGAAATAAAAAGCTGAGTTTGAGTTTAATTACATACAAAATGTATTCGAACATCACCAAAAATTGATTTGTGAAAACCGAAACAATATGAATCGTGCAACTATCAATCATGACCGTCAGAGCCAGGTGAATGGGTCCGACAGGTAATTTGTTCCGCCCCCTACCACTGTACGGTTACTAGTGATGTTACGTGTAATGTTGAGAACTTGGAATGTATGAGTTTCCGTTTTGTTTCGAACTTTTAGGGTTGCGTACGTCCGAATGAAAAAACCGGGGGACCCTTATAAGATCACGCGTGTCTGTCTGTCTGTCTGTCCATCTGTCCAAGTCTAGTTACACATATGAATTCCTGCGGACTTTAGGGGCAAATTAGAAAATTTAAATTATTAGAATATTATTAATATCGAATTATATTAATTAATTGCATATTGCATTGCATTGACCCCCTGTTGTATCTTGATTCCGAGTGGTGTCCGGATTAAGAATGCAGCACCACTCCATCTCTTCCTGTGGATGTCGTAAAAGCCGACTAAGGGACTTTATACCATAGGGGCGCAACGTCCCGTCTGTGGAACTGCGGCCATACTGCGTTCACCAAACTGCCTGCCAAGCGTGGTGAATAAATGAAATTCCGCCCAAAACGACAGCACAGCTGTGGAAACTTATGGGGAGGCCCTTGTTCAGCAGTGGATGTCCTTTGGCTGATATGATGATGATCTAGATCTAAGATAATTTAATATCTAATTTATTATGTTTATCTTGATTTTGCAAATCACTATAACGCTAACCACGATTGGTGCCGTGGGTAACCGATTACTTTTCTACATCACAAGTCGCGAGTTGATTCTCGCAAGGATCAAGATTGTATTCGTATACTAGTCGGAACATAAGTGCCCAGTTTAATGCTTTATGGTGGTCACTGAAGCCAGAAGTTTGCCGTGTGGTGCGTGCTTTGCCGTGTGGTGCCAGCTCAAAATACCACCACCCTATCTCCTCCCATGGGTGTCGTAAAAGTCTAAACTAAGTGATTAGCCGGAGGATGGGCAGCAGCGTCCTTACATTACATACATTAGATTAGAGTACATTAGCAACGCAATTGCGATCGCCAACCCAGACGGGTTAACAGACAGACAGGGTTGGCAGACGCCAAGCGTGGCGATTATGGCAAAACCCCTCAATGACCCTACAACACACCCATATCGGCCGTTGCGGTGATCTTTGGGGGAGTCCTGTGTCCAGCAGTGGACTTCAATGGGCCGAAATGATGACGAATTATGAGAGGAGAGAAGCATGTATTTACCAATCTGACAGAAGTATTTACCAATTTTCTTGGTACAGTTTCTGTGTAGTGTCTAAATTCCTTTTAAACGCAGCCTTTTAAAGTAAGGGGTCCTTTTAAAAGCCATACTGCGTAGTATTTGAAAAACACATCACCCAGAAAAGCGGCCTTCCCTCCTAACCACGTTTACGTTAAATTATTATTATTGGACAATTTGGCAGGGTGCTGCGACCGCCGGCTTTAAATACTGCCTACCCCAATTCGTTAGAGGCACGTATGAGCTTTATTTATTACAACACGCCGCGGCCCGCGCGTTTGCCAAGTTGTAAAGTAAATTTTTAGCATATGCTATCGTTTATTAATCGTGTAGCTTAGTCTGTGTCGCTGTATAACTTAGGAAAGCCAATTGTAGATGGTAACTAACATAACAACCTTTTAAGAGTAACTAAGCTGATTAATGCTATAACAACTGTAGAATTAAGCCTAAATTAACATTTCTGGAAATGCGAATTCGACAACATTTAATCTAATGAGTGTCTCTAGCCGTGTGGTGCCAGCTAAGAATATCACCACCTCATCTCATAATCTCATCCCGTGGGTGTCGTTAAAGGCGACTATGGGATTAGCCGGAGGGTGAGCAGCAGCGTCCTTCGAGTATATCTATAACTCAACTGCGATCGCCAACCCGTCTGCCAAGCGCGGTGATTATGGCAATATCCCCAATGAGCACACTACATAAACCCGTACCGATCACATAGTCCTACATTTTTCTCGGTATATGTTTTACAATAATTTGTATCAATCAACATTGTAATCTCAATTATTTTAAAAGAGTATCCATGGAGTTTCTTGCCGGCTCTTCTACACGAAATCAACTATTTGGAACCGTGCAATTTAGATTCTGACGTTTCATAAGTGCCAATATTTGGTTTATTAAAAATAAAAAAACTTGACTTTGAAAACTTTGACTTTGATCTATGTGGCAACATTTTGGGGAGGCTTCTGTCCAGCAGTGGACTTTTTTATGCCTGAAATGATAATGATGATGGGTGTCTTTAGCACTAACATCTCACAATTGCTAATTACTATTATTGATAAATTCTTAAATTTTTATTTTCACATTTAACACGGTAAAACGAAAAGTCATAATTACCGTAACGAGCAACAACGCCTGCCAGATTAGTGTTAGCAATTAGTGTGATTAGGAGTTTGCTATAACGTTACCAGCAGGCGCCTCGACGGTTAATAGCGTGCGCAGATGTCTCTGATCGGCCGTTTCATTATCACAGGTTGCGTGTGTTACGAGACGGTATTACTAACGAGAGTTAAGAAGAAAAGTTAAGAGGTGAGCAATGGTGTATGTGTGTCCATTGCATACCTATAATAAATCGGTGCTTAAGTAGAATATGTATCTGACTTATCTACAGTGACTTGCATCAGACTATTGTGTAATATGTAGATACAAGTCATTTCACAACGTAAAGTATCATTACAGTTACTACTGCAGACATTTGAAGTCAGTGACCAATTATTACTGGTTGTAAGCCTTCTGAAAAACATGCCGTTGTCATTAGCCACACACGGTTACAAAAAATGTTATCATAAAATAATGAACTGCGACTAATACTCACTACTCTTTCTTACAATATTGCACAATAAAACATTCTTGCATTTCTTGGCACCAGCATCAAAATAGCAACATTTAATTAACAACTATGAAAAAGTACTAAATTTATCCCATATTAATAATAGCTCGTATAAACAGAAAGTTTTCAAGTTCAAGCTGGCGCCTGACATTAGTAGCAGCTGGCATAAGTTTGATTGTCGACTAATTGCGCGCAGTAAACAGTCAGGCGTTAGTTCGGCGAGCGCAGCCGCGGGAACATATGTTGTGTACAAAATTACTGTTTGTTAAGTTTTGATATATAGCTGCGTGGTAATTGTGTTCAAAGAAGGCACCTTAGTGCCAGGTCGCCTGATGTTAGTTGAAGAATAACTGAAAATACAAAAATATACTTGGGCCTCTTCTCCCTTTTCTGGTTGATCTCCAAGCTCAACGCCGGCCGAGGACACTGATGTAGTCTCTCACTACAAAGAACACATTATCATATTAACTCTCTATATCTCTATCTGAACATTGGTCTTACTAGATTTTTTTATTTTTTATTAATTAATATTGGCGATCCCATGGACTGTCTCAGTGAGCGGTCGTGAGACAGAAAGGGTACAAACTAAAATGTTGAAGAATATATACACTTACACTATTCAGGAAACGTTTCCGCCTTTTCCAATTTTCTCCATCAGGCATCAAGATGATGCGCCTGTGTCACATCCACAATCATCTATACTAATATTATTATTAAAGAAGATTTGTTTTTTTGTATGTTTGTAATCGGAAACTCAAAAACGACATAACCAATTTTTTCAGCGAGTAACATTGGGTGCTTTTTATTTTCAAAAAATTAGAGATGCCTATGAAAATCTATTGATACATTTGACGATACTTTTATTTATGTATGTATAATGTACTATATCTTTATAGTATTCATTTTTCTCACAAAAAAGTCCTGGAGGCTATTTGTCTAACTGTTAAAGTTAAGTCACAATAACCACTTTTTGTTCAAATTAGTCAATCAGAAATAAAATTAGAAAAACATTCATATGATGACATTAATCCTTATCTAACGAAATAATGATATGAATGAAAATAGGAGGTAAAAGTTTGATTGGAAACCTATTATACATTTATAAATTCATAAAAGCTGTGTGGTGCCGGCTACGAATAGCACCAACCCATCTCAGCCCGTGGGTGTCGTAAAAGGCGACTCTGGAATTATCCGGAGGACAGGCAGCAGCGTCCTTCGAGTAAATTAACAACTGAACTGCGATCGCCAACCCGCCTGCCAAGCGTGGCGATTGTGGCAAAACCACCCAATGAGCACACAACACACCCATATCGGTCGTTGTAGCGATCTTTGGGGGAGGCCTGTGTCCAACAGTGGACTTTATTCCGCCGAAATGAAATTCATAAAAAACATATTAAGTACACAGAATTGACATGTTGCTGCATTACTTAAGGGGAAGAAATGGTGTACAATTCAATAGGATAAAACTGTTTATTTGTTTACTGTACTGGGACCGCTTCTTTATATATTAATGATTAATGATCTCCCTACAATGGTCAAAAATTCTAATTGTCTTTTATACGCTGATGACCTAAAGCTTTACTGCGAAATAAAGTCCGCGGCCGATTGTTTAGCATTGCAGTCTGATGTGAATTCAGTACATCAGTGGAGTGTGGACAACAAGATGGCGTTTAACACTTCAAAGTGCTATGTGATGACTTTCAGTCGTATGCGGCACCCTATAAAATTCAACTATCAACTAAACAATAATATTGCTTCTAGAACTGACTCTATGAAAGACTTGGGTGTCGCGTTTGATCATAAGCTAACTTTTCACAGCCATATAACATCAATAGCTAAAGACTCTTTGAGACGCTTGGGCCTCATGCTTAGGAATTGTCGTGACTTTCGTAGTACTCATGGAATCAAGCTCGTATTTACTGCACTCGTCCGCAGTAAGCTTAAGGCGTGTGTATGGAATCCATTTTAAAAAGAATACACTTAACAACAGTACTTTGTTTTCAATTTATGTCTGTAAACGCAACCACGACACAGGAGAAATTCTTGTGTCGTGGTTGCGTTTACAGACATAAACTCCGCACACAACACACCCAGATCCGGAACAACTACCTGCAGATCATACAAAATATTTGTTCCGTACCGGAATCGAACCCACGACCCGGGGCGCAGCAGCTGACTGTATCAGCCACTGCACGAGACTAGTCTACTGTGACGCCTACACGAGACTACCCTTTTGCAAGCATGCTTTATGTCACAGAACACTTGCCTGAAGTAGCAACAGAGTTCCTCAGTTGCTGCGTTTCTTACGGTAGGTAAGTGACGAATCCTCGGGGGTCGCGGGTGTGCAGATTGGGGAGTCTACGTGCTCATACCAAGCGACCCTCGGGAATGACGGTGGCGCGCAAGTAGTCCACATGCCACCACGCGTTCGTGCTGTGCACACGGCACAGCGAGGCTTGGGGGATCCTTTACAATCCTTCCCGAGAAATGCCGGGCGATCTTTGTAGAGTCGCCTTCCATATGCTAGAGGTGGTGACCGCTTTACAGACCCCTCCGAAATGTGTCTAAAGGCGTGGCATCATGTCCGGATCTAGTGTGATCTTACGAGGACCTGGAGCCCCCTCTTCGCTGCCGAAGATGAACGCTCCAGTGGTTTTCGCTGGTTGGAGTCCGGCATGCCCGTTCGCCCTTCCCGGGGGCGGAGGAAGTTCACGATGAACTTCCAATGGGGACAAATAAAAAAAGGTTTGTGACGAATACCGGAAGCCTAACCCCCAAGAATATGGCAGACATACGACATGGGGGTCTTCAAGGAATACGTGTATGTCTGCCCTAAAGTTTGGCAACTAATTATGACTGAAAAGGTCAATCAATTAGGTACCCACGGCTACATATCAAGCTATACAAAACCAGTATAAGCTGATGTCACATTGTATAGACTTTCGGTGTGATGAGAGATCAGCGTTAACTGGTACTTTATAGCTTCATGTGTAGCCGTGTGTCCCACCACTTAAACTACCCCCCAAACCAGTAATATTTCTAAAATTACTGAAATTCATAAAACCAAAGCTGGTAGGCGTAGGATAAAGGTTATAGATCACTAGTTGGATGCAGGCGACAGTGCTCGGCGACACGCTTGTACGAATCAAACGTTAGCGCGCGAACCTTGCTGGGAGCTACAATTCATAAGCGATGGCGGGTTTAGGAACGAGTCAAATCATCGGTAGTATGAAGTTTATTGAGTTTTAATTAATTTAATAGAATCATATGTAGGTACTATTAATTTTACTTACTCCTAATGACTCAAAGCCCCGATAGGATTATAAAAATCTCATTTTAATCCAATCAAAGGTGGCGAAGTAATGTTATTTATTTCTAACGGTGATCCATAAAAATTTTAGTAAAAACAATATTTAAAATTAAGTGAGTAGGTACAGCAGTGAATAATATAAATTGATTACTCTCAATTCATATCTGTTGTGTTCACCTGAAGCACCGGGTATATGACCGTGTACATGTACCCAGTGCCCCATGGCTAACATGAGTTCTCGCTGATGATGATGATGACCTTCAGAATACTGTTGGCGCTACCACGCACCTTGCGCATCGGTGACGATTACGTTATTTTTTGCGCAGGATGGTATTAAAGCCTGTATATATTTTGGCAAACATGCAGGTGATGCAATGTGGTGTCGCGGGAGCCCCAGTAACAACAACAATCGCAGCAACAATTATTTAGGCACATGCGAGCAAGTTAAGACATTGACCATTTATTGGGAAGTTGGAATCGATTCGAAATTATGATGGATTTTTCAAATTTCCCAAGTTATTTATTCTCATCGTTTCGGCCGAATAAAGTCCACTGCTGGACACAGGCCTCCCCAAAGATCACCACAACGACCGATATAGGTGTGTTGTGGAATCATTGGGGGGATTTGCCATAATCGCCACGCTTGGCAGACGGGTTGGCGATCGCAGTTGCGTTGTTAATGTACTCGAAGGACGCTGCTGCAAATCCTCCGGATAATCCCTTAGTCGACTTTTACGACACCGACGGGAGGAGATGGGGTGGTGGTATTCTGAGCCGGCACCACACGGCAAGCCGGCACCACACGGCATTTATTCTGCTTGGCGTGAATTTGGGACATCTCAGAACTCGTCTGATCGACTGACCCTTAGTTACGTGAACAGAGAGTCTATTATTATTCGTCGGGAATCACACGACTATCTAATCTTGCAGCCACTCCAGTGATGATATATATATATTTCAAATCACTAAATCTTACATAAACCTTTAATATAGAATTCATAGGTTGCAAAAATACATCACAAACTCGCTCCCGCTCAACTAATAAACATGGGGGTGACTGTTGGGCAGGGTTGAGCTTCTCTTGTTCCGATTATTATTTATCGCACTGATTGCATTGCGCGCCTAGTTCGCCTTGTTTGGCATCAAAATCACATGTGGTCCAAGTTAAAAAGTATTGTAATGGCGGTAGAGCAATTCACTAAGATTTTTTGATAATGTATTATAACGCTATAGGATATCCACACATTCAGCTTTCTTTATTATTTTATAGTTTGTTCCTTGCTCATTAAAGGGTCTACCAGTAACGAGATCAGCAGGCGTAGCTTGCACTAATATCTAGCTGTGCCCAGCGGTTTCACCCGCCGTTCATTTTCATAGAAATCGGATTTTATATAAATAATTTAGAGTAAGTACTTTGGCATAGACAGTTGACATAGGCATGTACAGTTCGGCTCTTCTCGGTAATGCTCGGTTCTCGTCAGTGACCTATTACGTCGCATCGCCCGCCCATGCTAACACTTCGTTTTCACTTTCTTCAAGTTCTTACTGACATTTTTTCTTCTTTGTTCGCCTCCTAAGGGTCGTTGCATATAACTTTCCTCAAGAATCGGGCTATTATATGCAAAAAGATTTTTTTAAATCCAACTAGTAGTTCCAGAGATCAAGACAAGTCAGGCGTAACTCGTCACCAATTTAGGGTGGCGCAATAAATTCGGAAATTAATAAATTGTTTTTCTTTCTTTCTGTTTTTCAAACAAACTCTTCAGCTTTATTATATTAATAATAGACGTATTAAAATCGCGCCACCTTCTAAATTGCACCACAAATTAATTTATGAACGGTTGGTCGGCGTTCGTTCAAAGTTTTGTATTGTCTTTATTTTCTAGTTCATTCGTTTATTATAATAGTCTGAGTTAATAGTATTGTTCGTTTCTGATGTATAGCGTATAGCTGTGGTTCCGATATCGACCATTCTGATTACTTTTATAATTAATTTGGTTCAAACAAAGGCTTATATTCGTTTGTTGTTTAATTTACTGGTAGAAGTTTATAGTATAAATATTGTACGTTTGTGCAATGCTTATGGCAAATCTAGGTATATTTTGATTTCTTAGCTAAGGCATCAATGTGGGATGAATGATCTTAAAGCGAATTATTCTAATATTTCATTTAATGAAAACCATTAGAATAGGGCAAAATGTGTGTGCACATACTATCTATACAAATAAATAAAATTGAAGTGTCTGTTTGTAATGTCAAAATAACAGCTTTTTACTAAATGCATATGAAAGTATATACGGTACATAGAACAATTTTTTTTTTTTAATTTTTTATCTGTCTGTCTGTTTGTTCCGGGTAAACTCCGAAACGGCTGGACCGATTTCGACGGGACTTTCACTGGCAGATAGCTGATATTATAAGGAATAACTTAGACTACTTTTATTTTAGAAAAATAATTAGGGTTCGGCGCAAAAAAATAAAACCCTTGAAATCCAATATATATATTTTATGTCAAGTGTCTATGTCGAAGTACTCTAAATTTCTTTTAAATTAAACGCGGGTGAAACCGCGGGTCCCAGCTAGTGTATGATATGATATGTTTATTTGCAACTGAACTGAACTTAGGTGGTAGGTACATCCCGGGAAGACGGCGGTGCGCACGTGGTCACGTGCCGCCGTGTGCGCAGCACAGCGCAAAGCGAGGCTTGGGGGGATCCTTTACAATCCTCCCCGAGAAGTGCCTAAGGGGTGCCCTTTTCACAGTCGCCTTCCCTCCGCTAGAGGGGTTGACTTTTTGATTTTACAGTCATCCCCTCCGTGATGCGAAGCAAAGGAAGAAGAGCGAAGGAAGTTCATGTAGAATTTCCACTGGACACCGATAAAAAAGGGTACTAACCCTTCAATTTGCCCTCAGATTCTACGACACCCCACAAACCAACGGCTCTCACGAAGAGTACCCGCCTCAAGCCAAGCGCGCAGCTTCCAGCCTGTTTCTCAACCCATCTCCTTTCCTCTACCCGCTGCCAAGCAACGCTAGCCTATTCGACTATGGGCATCCGTACCATACCTACCATGGAAACCAGGAGGGAGGTTACGAGAGAAGAGATGGTGAGTTGGTTTTGATTTTAGGAAAATTATGTTGTATCCAGCCCTTGTGGTGTTTGGATCAGCTGATAAAAATCTTCATTTCTTAACTGACCAGACTGAAATGAGCTATATGCCTACCTATATACCTATATAACTGATACTAGCCTAGACTGTTTTATTATTTCGTAATTATTTATAATTATTTTATATAAGTTTGTCAAATACAAAAAAGCACCACTTAAACCTCTTGGGTTTGTGTGCGGCACTTACAATTCAATATCGTATCAGCATATATAAGAACATGTCGCTTGTTACTTACATTAATAACAACAATATAAATGTATTTTATTGTGATGTTTGATCCACCTTATACTACATAAATGAAGTTTAGACAGTGTTATGATGACATCTGCATGAATTATAAATTATAATTCGGATAGGAAATATGCTTTTAATTTGTATTTTATGTTTTTATCAGTGATAATAATTAAACTTGGAAGTACCGAGATCAAGTAATGCAAAGGAATCCAGTGGAGATAGGCCTGCAAAGGACTTTAATCGACCCTGAAAACTTACTATTTATTGCCAGGACACAGGCACTTATGTGCCTTCAGAGGGTGATGACAAATAGCTTCCTGGTTTAAATATGATGAACTATTGATTAATATCATCTATTCAAATAAATAAAATTGAAGTGTCTGTTTGTAACAGCTTTTTAATAAATGCATATGAAAGTATCTACCTACAACAAAAAACCATTTTTCTTTTGTCTGTCTGTTTGTTCCGCCTAAGCTCCGAAATGGCTGGACCGATTTCTACGGGACATTCACTGGAAGATAGCTGATGTTATAAGGAATAACTTAGGCTACTTTTATTTCAGAAAAATAATTAGGGTTCCTCGTAGAAAAAAATAAACCCATATAATCCATTAAATATACTCTATGTCAAGTAAGTGTCTATGCCGAAGTACTTTAGTTACTTTAAATTAAATGGCGGGTGAAACCGCGGGTCCCTACTAGTCTTAAATATGAATCTGTCTGGTGTGAGGCTTAAGACTTCAGCACCACGCCATCTCTTCCCGGGGATGTCGTAAAAGGCGACTAAGGGACTCTAAACCTGAAAAATAGGCAGCAGCATCCCTTCACTAGAACAGCAGCAATTCTGCGCTCACCAACCCGGCAGCCAAGCGTGCTGAGTGATGACAAATTCCCCCCAAAATGCAACATGTAACTGGTCGTCTTATGGGGGAGACTTTTGTTGTGTATCATCATAATATCAGCTGAAGGACTTCCCCATGGATTCCACAACGACCAGCCTCATACCGTGTGTGGTTATTTTGGGTGGACTACGCCAGTACCTACCCACCACGCTTGTGAGCGCAAAATGGCCGCTGGTGTACAAACGGGACGCTGCCGCCCATCCCTCTGGTTTACTCTCTTAGTCGCCTTTCACGACATCCACGGAAGGAGATGGAGTGGTGCTATGCACACGGAAATTTATGTACGTTCTCGTCTTATCAACAACTATCTTATGTTCTCAAACCCAGGTGGAATTACAGTCCGGGATGTATCCTCAATGAACGCACCGTTTTCCGAGCCACGTGGCCTCGGCCCCGCTCCCTCCGGCTTACTGAAGACTGATGACGAATGGAAGAACATCAACACCATGCTTAACTGCATCCTCAGCATGGTCGAGAAGACCAAGAGGGCGCTCGCGATTTTGCAGCAGAGAGGTAAAGACTACATATATGTTCATATTTATGTAGGTAGTATGATTTTCAGATTAACGACAACAAATTAGTTGTGTCTAGGTATATGAACTAGCCTGGCAAACTACTGTCTGACTAGAGATTATCTTAATTATTATATATAAATTACGTGTCACGTTGTTCATCCGCTATGGACTCTTAGACTACTGAACTGTGTGCAGTTTTATCCAAACCTTAAAATCCAAATCCTTAAAAGATATCCTATCTTTTTTGTTTAAATCTCAATTTATAATCACAATATTATTTTATTGCTAATTATTTGTTTCTTTTATTAAATTAAATGAAATTAAAAATTCAATTCAATTCAATTTCCACATAACCCATATTAGAAAACATGTTTAAATTATTCAATAATAAATACAAAATCACATATAATTAAAAACAACATCAATTACACAACAACACAAATTAGATACATCAAATTCATAATCAATCATAATTAACTCATATTCATTACAGTAGTCTCAGCAGTGTCGCACATAAGGACAGTCCAACCAATAATACATAGTTAATTTTTTTATCTAAAATGGTCAACATCATTTAAGACAGTCCCCAGATACCCTTGCTTCATAGTGTCTCCATCTAGGCAACACTCTAGCCTCGAGGGGCCCAACATGTATTTAGTCAATATATCAGCTAAAAACGTCCACTGCTGAACATACCCCTAAGTTACAAGTTCCGTGACGAAGTCAGTCGTGACTACGTCGTAGTCAGTAGTAGTCAGTCGTAGTCAGTCGTAGTCAGTCGTAGTCAAGTCGTAGTCAGTCGTAGTCAGTCGTAGTCGGTCGTAGTCAGTCGTAGCCAGTCACGTGACGTACCTGTCACATGCAGCGAATACTTGTAGCTTAGTATTTTACCACAGTTAGAATAGTTTAATGCTGTTCTTGAAACTGACTCCAAATGTAATAAAGAAGCTCGAGTAAGAATTTTTCCCCTTTTTTAAAAAAAGTTGCCCCTTGCTAGGCTTACTGTGTCGTTAGAGCGTTTACAGGCACAAATTCCACACAATACACAGACCCGGAACAACTACCTGCAGATCATATAAATATTTGTTCCGTACGGGAATCGCACCCGCGACCCGGAGCGCAGCAGCCGATTGTATCAGCCACTGCACCAACCGTATTTACGACTTATGAATTATAATGCATTATTGTAGGTGTAGAGCCGACTGAAAGCAACGATATAAAGCGTGCTGCCAGCGAGATCATGGCGACCGCCATTAGGCAGACGGAAGAGAGAGTGACCGAGGTACGGAGACGAGCGGAGGATGCTGTCAACCAGGTACGCACTACCTCACTCAGCCTAACAGCCAATTGTAAGATTGCAGATGTTGCTTCCTTGTAACATTAACCCTTGACCTTGGCCTAACCATCTCAAATTTGTGAAACTGGAATTAATCCAAATTTAAATCAGCAATTTCCCTCTTGAGAGTGATCTGTAGTACTCGAGAAGTATTTTCACTTTGAGCAAGACAGCGCACGTAAAGAGCCGGAGAGATTCAAGGGTGTTTTGTAGCTCGCTTTCCGCCCCCTCTACGGCATCCTCGCAACAGACGACAGAAATTCATAGAATAATTATTCATCATATCGGCCATTTATACGTCCACTGCTGAACAAAGGCCTGGACCATAGATTTTTTGACATTTGTGTTTTGTGTCAATTGTGTTGACATTTGGGAGGGTATTTGCCAATACTCATCTCGCTTGGTAGATGGGTTGGTGAGCGCAGTATGGCTACTGTTCCACAGAAGGGACGCTGCTGCCCATCTTTCTGGTTTAGAGTCCCTTAGTCGCCTTTTACAACATCCACGGGAGGAGTCAGAGTGGTGCTATATTTTTAATCCGGACACCACACGGCATTTTTTATTTAAATTAATATTATATTTTGATAATTTTTGTATTTTTTTCATTTGGAGTTTCGAATGGCCATTTTAGTTATGTTTGCTATTTTTTTGATTTACTACTCGTATATTACCGAACCTTGTACGGCAAACGTTTTTAAATAAATGTGTTTATGATTTGAATAAAATCGACAGAAAATTACTCATTTTATCTGTATACCCTTAGCTCTATTTTTTTTAAACTAATAAATAACAACCCTATTTACTCCTTATCCGATTATACTCACAAAATTTCATTCAAATCAGACTTGAGTTTCGAATAATAAAAATGAAAGCGCGTACAAATCAGTACACGTGACGCAAGTGAAACTAGACCGCATGCGCGGTCTAGTTTCACCACAACGTAGTGTCAACACAACGTTACACAGAAATCGTTGCAGTCTTGACCTTGAGATTTTACTTTCATCGCGCCCAAATACGTTTCCAAAGAGAGAGTTCGTCTGTATGGACTAAGAGGCTTAGGCGGGCAAGGCTCTTAAAAACGAACTCCACTCCTTCCAGATTTCCAGCTGCCCGAACCTGCTTCCCAATTAAGTTTAATTTGCTATATTATCCAGGTAAAACGCCAGGCCCTGTTGGAGCTCCAACGAGCGGTAGGCGCAGCAGAGTCCAAAGCCCTGGAGCTGGTGGCAGCCGAGCGCGGCAAGGTGGAACGGTTGATAGAACGCCGGCAGTCACCGCCCCCCGGCAGGGAGCTCAGTCCCAATGCTAGCACGCAACAGAATGTGAGTGACACTTGGCATACAAAATCCAACGAAGCAAAATGGGCTACAGAGAACAGTAGTGCCTTAACCGTGGAAAACTTACTTAGTCTTAGCCTAGTTTAGCCTAGGTAGATGCTGCTCCTGGAACAAGCCTTTAGTGCTGAAGTTGAGCCGGCAGGAGTCCGGCATGCCCCTCCGCCCTTTTCGGGGGTGGAGGAAATTTAGAATGAACTTCTAACGAGCTACCAATAAAAAGAAAGCTAGATGCTACTGCCTATATTATACCTGTGAAAAAAGGTAGGGTTATTGTAACCCAGTCATCATATCATGTAGAGTCTAGTAGACCGCTTCCATCATTATCATAAAATCAGCCAAAGAACGTCCACTGCTGAACAAAGCTTTCCCCATAGTTTTTCACTACAATTATGTCTTTTTAAGGTGAATTTGCCAGTACTTACCAAGCTTGGCAGGTGGGTTGATAATCGTAGTACGACTCGACTACTGTTCTACAGAAGAGACGCTGCTGCCCATCCCTCTGGTTTATAGTTCCTAGTCGCCTTTTGAAACATCCACGGGAGGAGATGGTGCGGTACTGTATTCTCTCTTTAATAAGTGAAAGCTTAATGATGATAAAAGTGTTAGATCTCTAACTAGAATGTTGCTGCGCAGTGTTGCTGGAACTGCGGCCGCAAGGCTCAGGAGACCTGCTCGGGCTGCAACGCGGCGCGGTACTGCGGAGCCTTCTGCCAGCACAAGGACTGGGAGAATCATCACCAGGTATCCAGAAAAAGTGCCCTTTAATTTATCATTTATCTTGTAGGTGTCGTATGAGAACACTTTGGATATTTTAGATGAATAACCACCATCAAGCCTACAAACTGGTCATTTCTCCAAAATAAGTTTCGTCTGTGGATTCCGAAAAACAAAAAACGAATCTTCGGAAGAACGGTGTCCTCTGTAATTCTAAACCGTCTTGTTTAAATTCTTGGTCGTGCACGAACGCTACTCATGGTCAGCTGCTACCAATCTAATTAGATGTGACTAAGATCCTCCGTCGCAACTGAATTACAGGGTTATATCCATATTCTCAGGTTAGATCAATTAACAGAATCTATATGCTTCTGACCGTCAGAAACCCGTAATCCATTATATTCGTATAATACACTGAACCGATAGCTTAACCTGCTCTCCGAAGCATGACATCTTGTCGTCACGAGTCTTGCTGTCGAAAGAATAGCCAACCATACAAGCCATGATCGTGGCAAGTGCAGCTTGACCTCACAGCGTGGTTTAGCCCTGGGCTTGACCCTGCTACTCATGAAAAGACGTATGGAGAAACCTGGTGTGGTGATGCTCCGTTGAAAAGGGAAGATCCTGACCAGGCGGGTGGCATGCCTTTATGGAGATGTAATCCTTTACAATCCCACTGAGATGTGCTCGGGGGGCCTCTTTACAGTCGCTTACCCGCTACCCCTTATGGGGGTTATTGCTTAACTTAACATTTTCCGTGTGGTGTCCGGATTAAGAATAAAGCACCACTCCACCTCCTCCCGTGGATGTCGTAAAAGGCGACTAAGGGAATCTAAACCAGAGGGATGGGCAGCAGCGTCCCTTCTGTGAAACGGTAGCCGTACTGCGCTCACCAACCCGCTTGCCAAGCGTGGTGAGTATTGGCAAATACCCCCCAAAATGATGACACAGTTGTGAAAATCTATGGGGGAGGCCTTTGTTCAGCAGTGGACGTATAAATAGCCGATATGATTTACCCTCTCCAAGATAAGCCTAAAAGTGTAATATCAATGAGCAGCTCCAGTGCGATTATTCTCGAGATCCGAAACGAAGGCAGGAATGCCTTCGTTTGCCTACACGCTAGCCTTATAAATATTCAATTGAACTATTAACCTTATCTTTATTTACAGGTCTGCAGCGGCCGCGACCAGAAACCCACAACCCTGCGAACCTCCCCACCGACCACACAGCCGTCCCTCCCCAAACCACTCACCCGCGCCACCACCCCCATCGCAGCAACCACCAGCAACCCAACACCGGCGACGCTCCCCGACAACCGACTTTCCCTAAACACCCTGAACTCCGCAGAACGCTTGCTAAACAACCAGGAGAGGAGCACTGATAGGATAACCTTGGCGACTCTGTCTTCAGCTCAAGGGTTGATTGGCATAGGGAAGAAATGACGGCTGACCAAAGAACCGTTTGTGAACACGGTTAGGTTGCCCAGGAAGGTTAGGAGGTAGAGTGCTGGACTAGATAAGTGTTTTGTATGGAAGTTTCTGTAAATTGACAGTTAGATATTTTATTTGTTCAAGTGTGTTTGACCAAGTGGTCGTGGTTCGAAACGTGTAAATAATTTCTGTAAACGTGCATTACCTCAGCAAAAGCTTAATTTTCTTGTTATTTTGTTTTTTTAAATATTAATTTACAGAAACAGACATAACAAACTTAATAATTTTCCTTCATACCAAAGAATTATTTGTAAGTAGATAATAATGTAATCATTTTACATTTTCGCGAATTAAATGTGCTTTTTCTATGAGTGGGTTTACTATTATAGATCCTTGAGATTTATTAGCTCACATTTAATAGCTAGTTCTATTCAAAATGTAGATATAATCTGTGCTTAACACTTAACACACCGTATATTGTCGCTTGTCTCTGTCCTTCCAATTTGTTAAATATAGTGCCATAAACAATAAAATACTAATTGAAATAATAATTAAGATGTATATAGTCCACGCCAAATATCTTGACCGCCCCGAAGTTAGTGTGATACGTGACGCGCACTATATGGCCTCAGCAGCTGCGTAGGTGTGCGTGTTCCTGCGCACAACTTAAAATTTGCTATTGCGCTACTACGTGATCACTCACAATGGGCCTCATAAGAAAGCTCAAGGTCACTCAGCGAGCTATGGAGAGAGCTATGCTTGGTATTTCTCTACGAGATCGAATCAGAAATGAGGAGATCCGTAGAAGAACTAAAGTTGCCGACAGCTGAAAGGATTAGTAAACTGAAGTGGCAATGGGCGGAGGCACATTGCTCGTAGAACTGATAGCCGTTGGGGCACAAAGGTTCTCGAATGGAGACCGCGCACCGGAAAACGCAGCGTGGGACGACCTCCAACGAGGTGGACAGACGACCTGGTGAAGGTCGCTGGGAGTCGTTGGATGAGAGCGGCATGTGACCGCTCGTTGTGGAAATCTAAGGGGGAGGCCTTTGTTCAGCAGTGGACGTCCTGTGGCTGATATGATGATGATGAACTATGCTATGTCTAGATACGCTGAGTATTCAAAGCGGGCAAGAAACATTGCGTGGTTATATCCTTCTACGCAGTAGCAATATACCCAAGCTGCATTGTGCGACGCTCGCATCCAGGATTTTAATCTGGGGCTCGGGGTCTTATGGCTTGATTTTCAGAGATCACTGTTACTGCATCCCACAGTTTTGGGGGGCATGGCCCTCTGGATCCGCCCTTGGCAACGCCGTCATTAATTCTACGCTCCCGTGAAGTTAGTGTAGTATAGATTTGCAATCAACATCTGCCATATATAGTGTGTAATATATGACTTTGTTATTTTATGTTTTAATGAAATACAACACATCCCAATTTTCTGTAAATAAGTATTGTAGAAGTAATTGCAAAATAGAATAATTCAAAATTTTCACTTTAATAAAATGCAAATATTAATTTATATTTTTAATGTAACCTGAGCGAGTTGTGACTCTATTTATATTGTATATAATTTTACGTACACATATGTATGTAGTAATTTATTTATTATTGTTTAACAAGAATTTATTGTAATTTTAATATCAGTGAGAAATAATTTAAATGTAATTAGATTAACTGTTAAAAGTACAGTCAGCATCATAAATACAAGGCGAATAAATTATACTAAATAATAATCTATATTAAATCTAAATGTGAAATATAATAATTTTATTATTTAAGTAAATGTTAAGTAGGTATGTATACGATGAAAAACTTATGTGATCGCGTGTCTATGATGGTGATAAAGTACATAATAATTAATGGATGGATGGAATTTGCCATGTGTTGCCGGTTAGAATACCACCACCCCATCTCCTCCCGTGGGTGTCGTAAAAGTCGACTAAGGGATTGGCCGGAGGATGGGCAGCAGCGTCCTTCGAGTACAATTATAACTTAAATCGCTGTTGCACACAACACAAACCCATACCGGTCGTTGTGGCAGTCTTTGGGGAGGCTTCTATCCAGCATTGGACGTGTTTCGGCTAAGAGAGGGATGGAATTATAGATAATACTATGTAATACAAAACGACCACTTTCAGACAAAATTTAACTATTGAATTAAATTATTGATTCAGTAATTAGGTTCTAACATAAGCTGTCCAGATTAAGAATATAGCACCGCTCCATCTCCTCCCGTGGATGTCATAAAGGCTACTAAGGGACTCTAAACCCGAGGGATGGGTAGAAGCGTCCCTTCTGTAGAACAGCAGCCATACTGCTCCCACCAACCCGCAAATTCCCCCAAAATGACGAACTATCGTGGAGGTCTATGTTCTGTTTTGTGTATTGAAAAACGGAGGGCGTTTCGCTACAAGACAACATATGAGGGGAAATGCGGAAAGAAACTCGAGGCTACGTTTTTTAAAAATAATTTTGTTTCGTATACCTTTTTCGTTTCTTGATCAGAATCAGATCGACTATTCTACAAATATTGAAACTCTTCAAACTTGATCACTTATTTGAACATGAGCCACGTGTGCAAGAGCTATTGATATATAACTAGCTGTGTCCCGCGGTTTCACCCGCCGTTTAATTTCAAAGAAATCGGATTATTTATGAATACTTAATACTTATTATATAATTAGTACCCATATATATTGGATTACATGGATAATTTTTTCGTGGAAACCAAATTATTTTTTCTAATATAAAACTGGCCTTAATTTCTCCTTATAACATCAGCTATCTGCCAGTGAAAGTCTCGTCAAAATCGGTCCAGCTCTTTCGGAGATTAGCCGGAACAAACAGACAGAAAGACAGACAGACAAAAAGAAATTGTTATTTTGTTGTAAGTACCGTATCAAATTTTATATGCATTTAGTAAACAGACACTTCAGTTTTATTTATTTGTGTATAGATTACGTCACTATTTTTCCATCTTCCAATCTGTTAGCTAACACTAGCGCTTCATACTGACAGGTACACACGGCTACACATCAAGCTATACACAGCCAGTTTACGCTGATCTCTCATTATACCGAAAACCCATACAATTCGAGATCAGCTTATACTGGATTTATATAGCTTGATGTGTGGCGTGTACGAACGTCTTTTCGTTCCACAAATCCTCTACAGGTTCGCGGGTGCCACAGTCGCAAAGCAGAAAGTGACTATAACTAACGCACGTAACGCGCAAAATGGAGCCACACGAAGTGACTTTAGTGTCGAACTTTTTATACAAGAAGTAAAAAATCTTCTTACCCATGTTACTCTAAAAGATATTCAGATATTTTCATCTACTTCAACTATCCATTTTATAACAGAAAAAAGACCACAACACTGTTCAAACGGATACACAATAAACGAAGTTTACTTCACAAGTACTAATGACAAAACAGAATAGACACAAGTCAGTCGTACAACGATACAAGTAGCAGCAAAATCAGCTGATACACAACCGCCATCTTGTTACTTAATTTGACAACTATGGGAATGTGTTGCTACACTGATTAAAGATAAACAACGTCTATAAGTAAGACCGTTTATTTTTAGAGGTAAAAACTAACTACTTAATGCTTTAGCACAAAAGATCCACAAGGGTCGAGATGCTTTCGGCGACAGCTGAGCCCGACATATATCTAACAATAATGCTTTCTCGTCGGAATCCATTTTGATATAATACTTCTTTCTTAATTGTGGTTAGTGGCAAACCTTCTGTCAGAGTTGTTCAAGCCGCCCAAAGGGCCCTTGGCTTAACGACTGCCCTCTAATGACAACAACTGGGACTGACGACTTTACGTGCTCTTCGAAGCACCGAGACGCATAGTCTAAATACCACTATGCGGGTCATCCATCTCTAGTCCGAACGAACAAGTGTTAACCTAAACGATCGTGATCAGTCAGTGCACCTGGCTATGAGCGCCTATTTTGATGCTGACCATACCGATGTATTGCCGTGTGGTGCCGGCTCAGAATGCCACCACCCCATCTCCTCACATGGGTGTCGTAAAAGTCGACTAAGGGATTAGCTGGAGGATGGGCAGCAGCGTCCTTCGAGTACATTAATAACTCAACTGCGATCACCAACCCGCCTGCCATGCGTGGCGATTATGGCAAAACCCTCCAATGAGTCCACAACACATCCATATCGGTGGTTGTGGTGATCTTTGGGGGAGGCCAGTATCCAGCAGTGGACTTCATTCGGCCGAAATGATGATACCGATGTATGCGACTCTCTGTGCAGACGAGGGGAGCGTCGCGGTCGCGCCCATCACTAATTCGAAGACGCGCAAGCTCGGGAATCGGTAGTATGGGGAGGCCTTAGTCCACAAAATATCACATTCGCGTTTTATACTGTTAACGAAACGGGCAAGTCCACAAAATATCACATTGGTGTTAGAAAAACGAAAAGCTAACAAAACAAAATGGCGGTTCGAGCTTGAGGTCAGCGCAGACAGCGACCTCACGCATGCGCGAACCCACGGTAGAGGAACGCGTACAGAAACAAAAACCTGTGATGTCTATGATATATATCTATCTATTGTTTCTAAAGGTACCGTTTTCCCATGCTTACCGTAAAAACCACTTAGATATAATTATGTTTAAATAAACTATGTATGATAATAATTGTAATAACATGTTCCCTCTTTTAATAAAGTGCAATATTAATAATAATCGGTGTATAAAATTTCGAATTTAATAATGAGTAAGGTTTAGCAATATAACGTTTTAGTTCTAAACAAATAATAATGTATTTGCGTCGTATTGATGAAATAAAAACGTGTTAGAAATCTGTTTATTGTTTTATTTTTCCCGTTTGTAGCCAGGGGAGCGTTGGTCTTCTATGCTCGGTTGCTGCTTCGATTCCCGTATGATGACCAAGTCTGGGGTTCTCGTGAAATATATCCATATCCAAAATTTATCATGTTGTAGGTATGGTTTAATTCAGATAAATATTATATTTTTTGTTCACTAAACACAAGTCACAGAGACGTGGTCACTCACAATGGGCCTCATAAGAAAGCTCAAGGTCACTCAGCGAGCTATGGAGAGAGCTATGCTTGGTATTTCTCTACGAGATCGAATCAGAAATGAGGAGATCCGTAGAAGAACTAAAGTTGTCGACATAGCTGAAAGGATTAGTAAACTGAAGTGGCAATGGGCAGGGCACATTGCTCGTAGAACTGATGGCCGTTGGGGCACAAAGGTTCTCGAATGGAGACCGCACACCGGAAAACGCAGCGTGGGACGACCTCCAACGAGGTGGACAGACGACCTGGTGCAGGTCGCTGGGAGTCGTTGGATGAGAGCGGCATGTGACCGCTCGTTGTGGAAATCTAAGGGGGAGGCCTTTGTTCAGCAGTGGACGTCCTGTGGCTGATATGATGATGATGATGATGAAACACAAGTCGTTTAAACAACTTAACTTATTATGCGAACTAAGATACGAGTTCGTACTGATGGATCGCTAGTCTCTTTGTCAATTGGACAGGACAGGAAATTGACTCACACTGACCGTTATCTACACGCGAATTCGCATCACCATCCCAGACAACTGAACTCTGTAGTGACATCACTCACCAACCGCGCGTATGATTTATGCGATGAGGAACATTTACCTACAGAACTAGCGCATGTGCAGAGGGTCCTACAGAGGAATGGATATACATCGAAGGCCATACACCGTAGACAAAAAACTATTTCTAAGCATCGGAAGTGCGAGGTTGAGCGGCAACCGGCATTTTTGCCGTACGTGAGGGGAGTGACAGATAAGGTTGCAAACATTCTTCGGAAATACTCCGTAAAGACTATCTTCACTCTGTTCGAGAAAGTGACTCAAATGCTGCGTTCGCCGAAGGACAACTTTCCCCTCGAAAAGCCCGGAGTTTACAAGGTTGACTGTAGTTGTGGCAAGTCGTATATCGGTCAGACGAAACGCACTGTAGCTTGTAGAATCTCAGAACACATCAGAGCGGTAAAAAACAACGACATCCAAAAATCGGCCATAGCTGAACACCTATTGGATTCGGGATCGAACCACTGGATCGAGTTACATAACCCTCAGGTAATCTCGACAGAACGCCACTATATACCCAGACTGGTAAGAGAAGCCATTGAGATTACCAAATATAATAACTTTAACCGGGAGGACGGGTTTCAACTGTCGAAGGCCTGGAATCCAGTGATTCGATTGTGTAAAGACCGAAAAAGTGCCGTAAAAAGTTCGCGAGCGGACACGGTGAGTTTCGTGGGTCGGGAACAAAGTCGAGCTGTGAGTGACTTAAATGATAGTGGTAGCGGCACCCAGCGCACAAAGCGTTTAAGGAAGAGGGTAGATCGTTTTGTCTGCTCATAAACATCCACCCGCAAAAACTTTAGTTTATCCGTGAACATGGCGCTTGCAACAGCGCCGAAATATCGGGAACTCAAAAGTAATAAAAAACATGATAAATATCCCGTTTTTAGTTCCAATCATAGTGTCAGTGACCATGTCAGTTTAAAAACTTATAACTTAACTTATTCACGTAATTACACATTATTTTTTAAATAATGTTTATTACCTATATACACACTTTTATTATAATCTAAAATTTGGCCTCGGATATACCATTTTTCACTATGACCCCAGAATTTTGAATACAATATTATAGCCCAGTGGTTGAACAGTTGCCTTCCATAGGGTCTGAGTTTCGATCCGCACCTTTGGATTTTAGGATTTATGTGCGGACCAGAATTTGATTATCACTTACGTGAACGGTGAAGGAAAGCATCGTGATGAAACCTACACACCTGAGAGGGGTCCTAAATGTTCTCAATGGTGTGTGTGGTCGCCAACCCGCACTAGGCCACCATGGTGGACTAAGGCCTAACCTTTCTCATCGTGTTAAGCCGGCAGAGGGACAGTAATGGGCTAATCCATTAAAAAGTGCTGCTAAATCGTGGTCATCGTGGTGCTCCATAAAACTACAATGAAAAATACGATAAGAATACTTCATTAATCAGCAATAATCTCAGACGGATTGGATGACTAAGTTGGATGCTGGTGTATATGTATTTCTGATGGTATGAATCCACTTCTCTGCGACAGTTCAGTCCTATTACTAAGCTAAGCGCAATATAAATATTTATGCATTTAGATTTATGCATCCCGTGTGGTGTCCGGATTAAGAATACAGCACCACTCCATCTCCTCCCGTGGATGTCGTAGAAGACGACTAAGGGAATCTAAGCCAGAGGGATGGGCAGCAGCGTCCCTTCTGTGAAACGGTAGCCATACTGCGCTCACCAACCCGCCTGCCAAGCGTGGTGAATATTGGCAAATACCCCCCAAAATGATAACACAATTGTGACAATCTATGGGGGAGGCCTTTGTTCAGCAGTGGACGTATAAATGGCCGATATGATGACTGTATTAGTGCGACTCCCAAGTGGATTATTTAATTATTTTATTTTACTGACGTGATAATTGTCTGCCAGTTTAGGTATGTCATGCTCACCCCAGTGTCCTGCTTATAGGGGCGTCGTGTATCAGGTCGCTGAGTTTGCCTACAATATGGTTGAGCTGAGCGACGCTGATGCATGCCTCATGCTCGTGAACGAGTGCCGTCTGTTGGGATTGGTCATCTGAATGCCGCCATTACAATTGAATCATAAACATTAGTTAATATATGCAATCAGGCCTATTTAGTATAGACTTTTTAAGACTTTTTACAACAATATACCAAAAGGAATTAGGATTGAGGAAAGTACGGAATCGTTCAAAAAATGTTTGTACTAATTTTTAGTCAATAAGTGTTATTACTCTGTTACAGAATACATAACTGATAAACTTAAGTAACTTATGCAAAACTTTGGTATGTCTGACTTATCACTCAGGGAATGTAATTTTATTAATAATAGAATATGATAATTTCGACATATCCTCTAATTGATATTATGTGATCGTTTTATCTTGTGAATGTTTACATGTGTTGTGACATTTATTCTTTTATGACTGATCTTATGTGTGACATGTTAATTGGTTAATTTAAATTGTGTCCTAAAACTTTGTACGCCATCTATTGGCCAAACATAGTGATTCTTCTTTACTTATACAAAAACATCTCACCTTTGTACCTATGTTTACAAAAATAAATGATTGATTGATTGATTGACGTTTAGTCTCTTTTCCCCTACATTGTCCTCACATTACCTTAATTTGGAGAACAATGTAATTAACAAATATTATTACATTATGATTTAAAAAGAATGACCATGGAGCTCCATGCCTGTTGTGTATCAGTCACTGCACCAACCGCGGCATCAAATTATAAGGTATCCACCTTGCGCAAAGTTTTCTGACGCCTAAATGTTCGTAATAATGTAAGACTTGTTGCACTTGACTCATACCAATGCCTAAACTTGCCCGGATCTGTTGATATGTCACTATTTTACCAGCTTCTATCATTAGCCGCACAGCACTCACGTTTTCTTCGAAATGGAATGAGATGGGGCTTTATCATTAAATGCCAATCGAAGTCTATCATAACATACTTGTAGATTAAGACCGCAATGAAACTCGTAATAAATCATGTAGTGAACATTTTCTCTTGTCAAATTCATTTCGTCGCACGACACGCACTGTTAAATTGCCGCCAATTTATTAAAACAAATGACATAGATATAAATTTATGTACATGTACATCTACAGCTTCCCAAGGAGATCTTTATTCGTAACTTAAATACATTTTTTCATCGGTAACTTTTCTTACTGACTAATTCTAAAAACTTTTATTCCTTTATACCTTCGTCAACGCCTTCAACTTTATCCAGTGGGGCGTGATTAGGGGGGCACTAGTCCATCATGGGTCCCCCCTCCACCTGCTGGGCATCGTGTGCCTATCTGCACGATAGGCACATTCGCTAAGTGGGCTGGGTCGGTAGCGTTAAGCGGAGGCAGATAACGTGCGGGGTTAGTTCTTGGCCCCCTCTTATGGAACCTCGGCTACGACGCAGTCCTGCGTGTCGCTCTGCCCCCTGGCGTCCTGGCGGAGACGGATGCGTGGGTCTAAGATCAGACGCGCTCACTCCGCCAAAGCGGCAAAAGCGTGCCTTCAAGGGCGTTCGACAGACTGAGGTGGCTGGCTCGACGGCTCGCACTCGAGATGTGGTGACATCACCCACGGTTGCAATCCGCGACTAAGCGCGTCGTCGAGGCCATCCTGCTGCTCTTCGGATCCTGGCTCAGTAGGAGCGAGTGCGTCACCGGTCATGGTTGTTTCAGTGCGTACCTGCACAAGATAAGACGCGAGGCCACGGCATAGTGCCACCATTGTGGAAGCGACCAAGATACCGCACAGCACACGCTCGAGGAGTTCCCTGCGTGGGCTGCCGAGTGGCGGATCATGATCGATCAGATCGGGCGACATCTCTACCAGCAGTAGTATATGTGGCTATGTTGGTAGAGTCTGAAAATAAGAGTGCAGTGGTCTCCTTCTGCGAGGGCGTCATGCTCCAAAAGGAGACTGCAGAGCGCGATCGGGAGAGAGCCGATCTCGGGCGTGCAGATTGCGGAGTCTGCGTGTTCATACCGAGCGAGTTCCAACAAGACGGCGGCGTGCACGTGGTCACGTACCAACTTTTGTGCAGAACAGCGCACACCGAGGCTTGGGGGGATTCTTTACAATCCTCCCCGAGAAGTACCTGGGGAGCGGCCTCTATACAGTCGTCTACCCTCCGCTAAAGAGGGTGACCGCTTTACAGTCATCCCCTCACAAGATGTGCTTAAAGGCCTGGCATCAATGGGGGGCTCTAGTGTGATCTTACGAGGACCTGGAGCCGCCCTTCGGTGCCGAAGATAACCGCTCAATGGTTGTAGCCGGTAGGAGTCCAGCATGCCCCTACACCCTTCCCCAGGGCGGAGGAAGTTTATGTAGAATTTCCACTAACGACCAATAGAATTTCTTTTTAAGAAAAGATCTTAGTCCTGCTGGCAGTACCAATCTATTTGAGCATTCTTACTTCGAAAATATTCATACATGGAAGTGGCAAGATATTGATTTTTAAATTTCAGCTTGCAAGATTCGTGGTATTCGTGCTTATAGATCTTACGTAGTTTTTCATGGTAGAAGATACACCGTGGGGTTTTTCCCTCTTAAAACTCCGGCACGTCCCAACGCCCTACCTTATGGCGGAAAAAATCCCAGAGGATTTCTCCATAAATAAAACCCTGACAAGTGCGAGTTCAACTCGCGTGGAGAGGGTTCCGTACCATGAATATGTGATCTTTAGATACGAGAAGTGGCCGGGCCTAGTTAAGGTGAACGAGTAGTACCAATAATTTATCTGAAGAACAAACTTAACATTGTAGTTGAAAAACATGATCTCTCATAAGACCAGTACCTGGATGACCGAGCTTTGCTCGGTATTTTCGTGTTACTTAACAACGACATCTGCTGTTGTGTCGTTAAAGCAATTAGTTGCCCACAAAAAATAGTATTATTATTCGCCAATAGATGTCAGGAAGAGTCATATTTTTCAGTTGAGACTACTCAAACGCCTATAAAAAGACATTTTCTAAAAATGATTCCTAGCTAGATCGATTTATCGCCCCCGAAACCCCCTATATACTAAATTTTATGAAAATCGTTGGAGCCGATTCCGAGATTCCAATTATATATATACAAGAATTGCTCATTTAAAGATATAAGATAGTATTATTATATAGCTTTCCTGTAATCTATAAGTAAATAACTATTATCAATATTTTTTTCAAAGTTTGAGCATCAGTAGTTTCGGAGATAAGGGAGGAATGGTAAATCGTCGTCTATTTTCTTAAATAACTATAAAATGATTAAATGAATACATTTGAGACCCTTACAATAAGCCCTTTCATTTCATATGTAACATGCCCCCCCCCCCCCCTTCCCCGGTCCATTTTCATCTATTTTCTTAAATAAATTTAAAACGATATATTTAAAAATAATAAAATTAATACATTTGCAACCTTCACAACAAGCCCTTCCATTTCAAATGTTACACGGTACAGTTTGCAAAACTTTATTCTTTAATTTTCTATATTGCCCCCCAAAAGTGTCCCCCATATTCAAAATTCATTTATTTACGTTACACGTACGTATTTGGGTTGCAGAAATCCATTTGTGTGCCAAATTTCAACTTAATCGGTCCAGTAGATTCAGAGCAAATTGGCTTTGACAAACGGACAGACAGACAGACAGGCGAGTGATCCCATAGGGGTTCCGCCGTTTTTTTCTTTCGGACGTTCTGAACCCTAAAAATTAAGTAATTTCAACTGAGACTTACATCAATTTCTTTTATGTTATTATTTCGTTAGATTACATATTTCCCACAAGAAAGGCACCGAGGTTATTGATTAGTCCTAACGTCATTAAATATGCTTTCTTTCCTCTTTGGAAGCAAATACTTCAATGCCACCACCCCATCTCCCCCCGTGGGTGTCGTAAAAGGTGACTATGGGATTAGCCGGAGGACGGGCAGCAGCGTCCTTCGAGTATATTAACAACTCAACTGCGATCGCCAACCCGCCTGCCAAGCGTGGCGATTATGGCAAAACCCCCCAATGAGCACACAACACCCATATCGGTCGTTGTAGTGATCTTTGGGGCAGGCCTGTGTCCAACAGTGGACTTTATTCGGCCGAAATGATGACTTCATGGCAATGAACTCAATATTAATCAATAAAAATACTTGATAATATGGTAGGTAGAGCTACACAAAAAAGTATGACCACATTATGACTCACCGAACTCTCCTCAAACTACCCACTGACACAATATTTCCGATAATTTTATTAATACCGCATGAAGTAAGCAGAACTTGCTGATTACCTACCTAACCTAATCTACAATTTAATCTACATCATATAAATGGAATCATTTCCTTATGAGGGCTTTGAGCTTCATTATTCAAACTGTGGAGTCCGGATTAAGAATATAGTACCATTCCCATCTCCTCCTGTGGATGTCGTAAAAGGCAACTAAAGAACTCTCAACCAGAAGGATGGGCAGCAGCGTCCCATCTGTAGAACTAACCCGCCTGCCAAGCGTAGTGAATACCGGCAAATTCCCCCAAAAGGACGACAGAATTGTAGAAATCTATGAAGGAGGCCTATGTAATGATGATGACAATTCACACTGCGGCCCACCAAGATTTTGTGAAGGAGGCCGTGTGAATTAGAGGATGAAAAACACCGTTTTTATTTTTGATTTCAAGAATTGAAATGAGAAAGAATCTATCTAGAGGCAAAACTACTGTACAGGATAATGGTATGTTTTGGTGTTAATTGACACGATACAGGAGATAACAAATTTAAAAGGCTTTATATAGTTACTCCGTGAATTTTTATCTCTTATTATGCTTGATTTTTACAAGACGCGAGTCCACAAATAGTATCTACAACCGGATCTCAATTTACTTATGATAATATTTTAAATTGAACTCCACTGTTTGCACTTTATTAATATGTGTACTATAGTTCTTATTCGTTAAACTATTATTGGCTTTCTGCCGGATATAACTGTAGTATTAAACATACATTGTTAAACGATGTTAGCCTTCCAAATAAAAAATATGTAGACAGGCAAAGCCATTTAGAAAGAAGACAGAAAGAAAAAACATTTATTTGGCAAAACTGAGACAACACAATAAAATAACATACATATAACAATAATTATTGCGTGTTAGACCCATGTCCCCGCGTAAGCCTATCAAAAGACCGGGTTCCCCCTTACAGGGGATATAAACCCGTGTAACAGAGAAACATATAAATCTATACAAATAAATAAAATTGAAGTGTTTGTTTGTAATGTCAAAATAACAGCTTGTTACTAAATGCATATGAAAGTATATATATTTAGTAATCTTCGAAACGGCTGGACCGATTTTGACGGGACTTTCACTAGCAGATAGCCGATGTTATAAGGAATAACTTAGGCTACTTTTATTTTAGAAAAATAATTAGGGTTCCGCGCAAAAAAATAAAACCCTTGAAATCCAATATATATATTCTATGTCAAGTGTCTATGTCGAAGTACTCTAAATTTCTTTTAAATAAAACGCGGGGGAAACCGCGGGTCCCAGCTAGTTATTAAAATAAAAGTAAACTAACCTATGTATGTATCACATCTGCGCCAAAAAGGTTTAGTTCAGCAATGCTTGTGGTAATCTTTGGGGGAGGCCTGTGTCCATCAGTGGACTTCATTCGGCCGAAATGATGAAAATTATGATAAAAAATGCACTTTCTAGTTTTTTTTTAAACGTTGCCCCACACTAGTATTTCTCTCTGTGTTGTGGGTGCGTTTACGGACATATATTTCACACACAATACACCCAGACCCGGCAACTACATGCAGATCATACAAATATTTGTTCCGTGCGGAAATCGAACCCACAACCCAGGGCGCAGCAGATGACTGTATCAGCCACTGCACCAACTGTGCCGTCATATCATATCGGCCGTTTATACGTCCACTGCTGAACAAAGAGCTCCCCCATAGATTTTCACAACTGTGTCATCATTCTGGGGGGTATTGGCCAATACTCACCACACTTGGCAGGCGGGTTGGTGAACGCAGTATGGCTACCGTTTCACAGAAGGGACGCTGCTGCCCACCCCTCTGGTTTAGATTCCCTTAGTTGCCTGTTACGACATCCACGGGAGGAGATGGAGTGGTGCTATATTCTTAATCCGGACACCACACGGAATAAGCTGTGCCGTCAACTTTATTTTAATATTAAGACAGTTCTTATAAAAGGTATTGAACTGTTTTCTGAATAAACAAATTTGTTATTATTACACATGAATGCTACATGAAAAATATGTGTAAAGACAAAAACAAAATTAATTCTACTTGATCAATCCGCTATATATAACACGTTAATGAACGATTAAGAAGCTCTTAAAACTAATGTAAATGACGAATATAATGTGATCAATAATATAATGATATGAATAGTACCTATTACGGTCGGAATTTTCCATTATTTTGGCGCCAAAGCAGGAAATAACATAATCACGCATTTGGTAGCGGGCTGAGAAGTGGGACTGTACTACTGTGTACTGACTGTATACAAAAATACAGACAGCCGAACACTGAAACGCCAGTTAGTATTAAGTCCCGCTTTAACTATACGAGTAACCTGTTCTCGGTAAGAAACCCGGCGACTCAAATGGTTAAAGCGGGGACTTAATATTAACTGGTGTTCCGGTATTCGGCCAAGATTCGAACCTCAAAACCAATTTTATTGATTATCTCCTCCGTTGGCGGGCCCATATTGATCTAATCACTGGCAGAGTGCGAAAACTAACTTGGGTATTTAAAAGACTTCGACACATAGCACACGATAAAGTTATTACCATGGTATATAAAGCTATTTGCCAGTCTGTAATTCAATATTGCATCTCAATATGGGGAGGAGCCCACAAAACCCATCTCGTACGCCTAGAAAGGGCCCAAAGATTGTTGCTTAAAGTAATATATCGAAAACCATACAGTTACTGTACTGAACAGCTCTATAAAGAATGTCAAATGCTCACAGTTAGACAAATATATGTTCTACATATAATATTACGACATCGTAAAATAACACCAATTAGCAACCCACAATCAACCAAGCGTAGGAAATATGTCCGAACATAGTCTCTCATTCAACCTTTCTACAACGACAGTACATGTACTTGTCTAGCTACATGTATAATAAAATACTGGATATGCACGTCGTCAGTTATTCAAAATGTAAAACATTACTATACAAATGGTTACTTACACTAAATTACAATGAAACCGAAAAACTCATAACAATCGTGAAATAACTCTTCATACATAACCAAACACGGATACACAAACTGCCGCACGCACGCGCATGCTCTGCAATATCGCTCCACATATACACGCGCCGATACGACCCCCTCCACAAACACACAAACCCCCACACGAACACATCCATACATGTACACACCCCCACACGTACACACTCCCACTCGTATACACACCCAACATACATGGCAATTGCATGCCTTCGTACTATTAATAATTAATTAATTAATTGTCAACTTGTAAAACTAATTTCAAAACCAATGTTTTTAAGTTATAGGTTTAAGCTTTAAGTTAAACTATGTCATGATTACTATCATAAAAAATAAGGGAAGGTGGTCCCCATGATACAGGTTAACCTAGTTTGGGGATCAACGTGCACCTGAATTTGTCAAAAGTAATAATTGGAAAAAAAAAACTTAAATAGAAAAAAAAAAATTTTTTTTATTAAAACTTAAATTTATTACTATATTTATCATCTATAATCTTTATCGTAGATCGACGATAGCGCGAAGTAGTATAAAGTTAAAAGTGCGCTTCTTACTATCCATAGAAATCTCAATCATCCTCAATCATCATCATATCGGCCATCAACATCCACTACTGAACAAAGGCCTCCCCCATAGATTTCTACAACTATGTCATCATATTGGGGGGAATTTGCCAGTACTCACCACGCTTGGCAGGCCAGTTAGTGAGCGCGGAATAGCTACTGTTCCATAGAAAGGACGTTGCTGCCCATCCTGGCTTAGAGTCCCTTAGTCACCTTTTACGACATCCACAGTCATAGATGCAGTGGTGCCATATTCTTAACTCGGACATTACAGGGATATCCACAACTCTCAATGTCATTTTTTCATCATTTCGGCCAAATAAATCCACTGCTGGACACAGGCCTCCCCCAAAGATCACTACAACGACCGATATGGGCGTATTGTGTGCTCATTGGGGGGTTTTGCCATAATCGCCACGCTTGGCAGGCGGGTTGGCGACCGCAATAAAGTTGTTAATGTACTCGAAGGACGTTGCTGCCCATCTTCCAATGGACTCTCAATGGACTTATATAAAATCAATCGTATTGATATCATCATCATCACCATATCAGCCAAAAGAAGTACATTACTGAACAAAGGCCTCCCCCATAAACGGCTAGTTTAATGCAGTGTGTCGTCCTTTTGGGGGGGATTTGTCTGTACTCACCACGCTTGACAGACGGGTTGGTAAGTGCAGTATGACTGCAGTTCTATAGACGGGACGCTGCTGCCCATCCCTATGGTTTAAACTTAATCACCTTTAACGACATTCACAGCAAGAGATGGAGTGGTGCTTTATTCGTAATCCGGAAACCATGTGGATCATTCTAAGTATTGATATAAAGATTTTAAAAACCCAAATTTTGATTTTGTGCCCACAAAGCCGTTTTAATTTTCGATAATTATAATCACGTAATCTATCCAAATATTCACCGATATTCTTAATTCATCTGCTCCAAAATCAGGGTGAAGGGTGGACATGAAATCAGCCTCAGGCCAACCCTACCAAAGAAACGTCATCTTAAATATTCCAGAAAACTGACAACTCTTTGATATAACATTACAAAGCTTTAGAATTTCACTATTATGAAATTTGACGCATCTTTGTTGTTTTGTAACAAAGTGATAGCCCGAAGCAATTTCAGTTCTTGCACAGATACGTTCGCTCGTGATGGCCGCTGACAACATTGTGGCGGTTTTGTTCTCATTTTGAAATACGTCAGCCGCCCGCGGCCAATCGCCTTTGAGAACGTTACTGTTTTGCTAATGTTCTTTTTAAAACGTAACTGTCTATTTGCAAAGACATGTGTGGGTACCTAGACGATAAGGTCCATCCATTCTTTAATGTAAAAATCTAAACTCTAGGGTGGATCACCCACTTAACAAGCAATGTTAATTGCGGCAAGTTTTTAAATTAAATTGGATACGTAGTCAAAAGTTTGCAGAAAATTTTGTATGGACGTCCTTTAATGTTGATATTAGGCATCAATCCAAGCTGAAAGCCAAGTCTGTCATTCTTCATCGGTGCGTCTCTTATGCATGACAAGTTAATACGAAAATGAAACAAAATGCCAAAGGAGCGAACAGTACATACATACGAGACAGTAGCACCGACCACATATCGTTCGTTTTCATCTGCAACCCACAAGTGCTTGCTTACATACCATCTCTCTATCTTCCCGACTGTCAATCTCGCATGGTGGTGGGGTCAGCCCTCCTTATTTTCCTCCTCCACTTCACTCTGTCTATGACATCCATATCACTATATTCCTGTGTACTACATCCGTCCACCTAGTTTTAGATCTCCCTCGAGGTTTCCTACTAGGGTCGGACAGGAGTAGTGCCAGATTGCCTACGTAACTCGGTGATCTCCTCTTTGCATTTACAACAAGTGTATCTTGGAGCAAAAACCCGTCTTCCATGCATATCGCAACATTATCAACGTAAATAAATATCCACGTTCTTGTGCACCTTCCGTAAGTCCAGTATAAAGCAAAATAAGGGGCTTAACACAGACCCTTGATGCACTCCTTCTGTGATTGTTATTGGTTTGGTTACACTTACTACAGTGCGTGGCATGGGCTTCGCAGTTTTGTTCATTTCAGCGATGCTGTTTATGTATTTTTTGGGTAAATGTTTCTTTCAAAGGCTTCATCAAACTGAATGTTTTGGGACCCGTTTAAATGCCTTTTCCGTATTCAAAAATGCAACGTACACGGACGATTAGGACGGAGTAGGACATTCTTCAGCAATCGTGCTAAAAGCTAACTTGGGATCGGCGGTAGAATCACCTGGTGGTGATAGCGTAATAGTAAGCACTCAAATCTTAACCGGCTGTCATTGATAATACTGTGACTTCAAAAACCCTGTTTATTGAAGCTGGTTAAAAAATGGCATTCGGGTACGGAGTGTCACCACATACATTCAGCTCGCCACAAAGCTACCCTGCGTTAATTATTATTAATTTTTGCCTGTAAACGGATGACAAGTCCCGACAGACGGCACCCGTTCACGAATATGATGCATCAGCATTGCTCAGCCCATCGATATTGTAGGGAAACCAACGACCTATATGTATATAATTCTTGTCAGAATTGATAATTTTTTATATATAGGACATATTATATATGTCGTTTTTGACATGTTAATGTATACAGCATGACATTGTTTACAGCTTGATGGCCATATTGCCCTTTATTTGAATATAATTTAGCATCTTCTACATTTTGTAAATGTGAGAACTTCGTTGACTCGTACCTGTGCTACCTGTGCGTTAGTAATTATCAATTTCTGATTGTGTATTACAAAAGCAATAGTGTGTTTATGTATTTCACGTATAGTCCACTTTGTTTCCACATAGCTGACGTGTTAATTGTAATATCACTTTTTTAAAAGAGTGTCTATGTAGTTTCTTGCCGGCTTCTTCTCCATAAGATCAACTTTTCCGAACCGTACACCTTAATCTTTGATTTTTCTTAAGTGCCTATTAGGGCCTATATGAAATAAAAACTTTGACTTTGACCCTCAACACTTCCACAGTCGTAATATGTCTAAGGAGGCTTATGAGTGGTGTATCGTTGACGTGTAAGTGATGCATAATAAAATGAAGTCTTCGTTTCTGCCCAGACGTTCAAGCTCGTCTGCTCGTCATGTTGATCAAGTGATTGCTCGATAATTAAACGTTGTCATCATATCGTCCAGTTCATCTGTCATGCAACAAGCACCATTCGTGCGCTGCGATGGGATTTCATTTATGACTTGTAGTGTCCATGGTTTTAGAGAGTATAGGAATTGCGGAATTGCTAAAGTTTTAAGCGGTTAATAAAAGTGATTATTGCTACCAAACATAGTAAATACTATCTGGGACCCGCGGTTTCACCCGCGTTTAATTTAAAAGAAATTTAGAATACTTCGACATAGACACTTTACATAGAATATACATATATTGGATTTCAAGGGTTTTATTGACGTGACAACGTCTTATAATTCGATAGAGCCGGTTGCACGCACGAAAAAACATGACTCATGCGGCGTTACCTCGCTCTGAGGCGTTCCATGTAAGGCTTGAAGTGTAAGCGAGAGCGCGGAACGAGCGACAAAGAAGCACAATCGGCCTTTGCGTTCGGCAGCGTTCGACATCCGTCTCTCTCCTACTTGAGTGAGCGATGCGTCTGCGTGGACAGCTGCTATACTATAGTACATTTACATGTTTTGATCGAGTATCAAGTGCAGTGAAAAGTGAATGTGGTGTCAATTGTTTATAGCAACGATAATTACAGCGATAAAGTTAATAATAATATATTTACATAATTGTATTTATGCGTACAAATAAATCTAACTGGATCAATTTCATTGTGATTTCCAATTACCTCCTTCTCTATATACATACAAATCTATTAAACAAATAAAATTAAAATTTTCTTTTGAAAAATGCTACCATTCCATCAGTATTTTCTTAAGACGTTGTCACGTTCAACTATCGTCAGTAAACCGACTTTACAGACAACCAATGTTTTTTTTTTACGCGGGACCCTAATTATTTTTCGAAAATAAAAGTAGCCTAAGTTCCATATAACATCAGCTATCTGCCAGTGAAAATCCTGTCAAAATCGGTCCAGCCGTTTCAGAGATTACCCGGAACAAACAGACAGACAGACCGACAAAAAAAAAAGTTATATGTACCGTATATACTTTCATATGCATTTAGTAAAAAGCTGTTATTTTGACATTACAAACAGACACTTCAATTTTATTTATTTGTATAGAAAAATAAACATTAAGAAACGGTGTGGTAAAAGGAGTGGAGTCAGCGAAAGGTTTATGAGAGATGTTTGCTACAGACCTGGCCAGAATCTATAATGTCAGAATTTCCTCTCTTGAACTTTGTGGTCAGGATTGAATTTACTTTTTCAAAGTCAAAGTCAAATTGTTTTTATTCATGTAAACCATTTGCTGGCACTTACGAATAGTCAGAATTTAAACAGTTGCACGGTTCCAAGTCGTTGATCCTATGGAGAAGAACCGGCAAGAAACTCCATGGACATACTCTTTTGAAATAATATTTGAAAGTATTACAGTCTTCAATATAATCGTAAAAACTATGTGAGGATAATGCATGCCAATGTGTGGGATATAATACACACATATTTATGCACAATGATAATCAAATGCGTTACAATTAGATTACTATAACAGTTATAATATAATTATATATATATAATATGATTTTAATTATGAACATCCAGAATATACAGGCAAAGCTAAGTTAATTTTTGTTTGTTTAAACTACGGTTTTAAACGCTACCTGTCAAAGAACACGCCTGGACATAGGCCTGTATCAAAAAGGGGGTAAATGCTGTACGCTACCACGCTGGGCAGTATGACTGCCTGTCTAGATATAGCTATTGAGCCCAGGTCAGCTCGTCACAATGGGTGCTGATGCAAGCTTTCTGCTCGTGACGGACGCCCTCTGTCCAGCCGTTAACTACCATAGCAAATAAATTATTATTATATTATTGTAGTGTGGGATCGGTGATGTTAAATTGTACAGAATGGTCCTTATATATCGTATTTATTAGATTAAAAATGAAATAGAACAACTTGGAATATATACAATACCTATTTCGTGCGTCGTTGGTGCATCGACGGCACGATTGGTGCAGTGGCTGATACAGTCGGCTGCTGCGCTCCGGGTCGTGGGTTCGATTCCCGCACGGAACAAATATTTGCATGATCTGCAGGTAGTTGTTTCGGGTCTGTCGGTCTCCGGGCAATTACCTTGTTTTCATGTGACCACCATAAAGCGCGAGATTTTTTATTAAAGGTTTCTCGCATACATTTCTAGGAAATGTGGTTGGTAACGGTAACCGGTAATTTCTGGCGAAGCCAAAAGAGGCCTCCAGCCAGGCTTAAAATTTACATTAAAATCTAAGCAAGTTGCGCTAAGGGCGCCCCCTGCGGGACACGGACCTCGGCGCGGGCAACGCATCTACACTTATAAAAATTCTTATCATCTCACATGTTATATGAGGAATATTTTTTATTAAATTCCATAAGCGTAGTCACCCCACTCAATGCCGTCGCGTCCACACAAAAGTACTCGACGCAAAGCAACCCACTCACCGACGGGTTTAATCATTGCACGTCACTTCACATCGTCCGCACGACATGTCAGCGCGACTTGTCGCACGAAAAATGTCACGTCAATTGACGTCAGTTGCACTTGCAGATGATTATTTAAATCTGTTTGCGATTTTGAAGCGATTATTGGGTAGGCACAACTTTAAATGATGTTACATATTATAGTTCGAGAAAGAATTATTGGCGTAATGTCGTTGTGTGGTGTGGTGAAAGTAGACAAACCACTCCATCGTCAGAGACGGCACGGTTTGTGCAGTGGCTGATAGAGTCGGCTGCTGCGCTCCAGGTCGTGGGTTCGATTCCCGCACGGAACAAATAATTGTATGATCTACAGGTAGTTGTTCCGGGTCTGGGTGTATTGTGGGTGGCATTTATGTCTAAACGCACCCACGACACAGGAGAAATCCTAGCGTGGGGCAATGTTTCTGAAAAAGAAAAAAAAAATTGCTTGGGATAACAAGCTATTGTTTTGGGGACAGCTGGATCGGTATTATTTAAATTGTATTAGGGGACATTTAAAGCTACAGGCTCGGCACACTCGGCACTCGGTTCTCGGGCAGACTTTAGTGGCAGTTTTAAATAGACCCGGTGCGCAGCAGTCGACTGAATCAGCCACTGCACCAACCGTGCCGTCATGCCCTAAGCCGAGGTCCGTGTACCGCAGGGGGCGCCCTAAGCGTAAGTTGCTTAGTTTTTAAAATTAAATTTAAGCCGGGCTGGAGGCCTCTTTTGTCTTTACCAGAAATGACCGGTTAAGCAACCACATTTCCCTGAAATGTATGCGAGAAGACCAAAAAAAAAAAAAAAAAGAGCGCTCTTTTGTTGTTAATGTCTAATAAGCTAAAGAAATGCCTAAAGATGGAACTCCATATTTCCTTGTCGTTATGGTGTCTGAATTTAGAATGTAGCAACACTCCATCTCCTCCCGTGGATGTCGTAAAAGGCGACCAAAGGACTCACAACCAGAGGGAAGGGCAGCAGCGCCCCTCCTGTGGAACAGTAGCCATACTGCGCTCACCGACCCACCTGCCAAGTGTGGTAAGTACTGGCAAATTCCCTCAATGACGACACAAACAAACAACTGGCCCCCACTTTAACCGGTCGTTGTGGAAGTCTATGTGGTAGGCCTTTGTTCAGCAATAAACGTCTTCTGCCTGACATGACGATGATGAGAAATCCACGGATACTCTTTTCAAAATGTGTGAAAGTATTAGGCTTATTACTACAATAGAACTGTGAAAAGGATTATGCAGGCCAATATGAAAGATAAACAGGTACACAAACTCATTTACAATGTTAACTAATTTGTCTTCATAAAAGACTCGATCAAAGACCTCCCCCCAATGATATTATATGTTAAAATAAGTAGGTATGTTACAAGCGCGCCAAAAGTAAGAACTAAAACTCCCCCAATTGTAGCACCTCGCAATCAGTTCGCCCAAGACAGGACAACGAGCACACACTGTCACAATCTGTATTGTTTTATTAATTAGTAATAACAATGCCTTCGTGCATATAGAAAATGCACAAACTATCAAGCAGAAATAAATAAAGAACAAGGGATGGAACACGTGAATAACAAACTGTAAAAATATTTTAATAAAAACACTATTCAAATTATCCACAGAATAATATTCTCGAACATACAACAATAATATTCACAGGCCAAGCAATGAAAAGAGACAACACATATATTCTATCACAGGTGCGACAAAGACATAGAGTACACGTGTTGTCATTTTAGATATCTATCTCTTTTACTCTCGTAGTTTTTGTATCTTCTTTCTTACAGAATAGGTGTGTAGTTTCATAGCTTTAAACCTACATACAGCGAGACTGAGTTTTGCGCGCCATTTAATATGGACGCAACATATCTATGGTATAATATCATTGCCTCCCCCATAGATTTCCACAACGACTGTTTACTTGCCGCCCGCAACCATCCATCCATGGGGGATGCCTTTGTGTGGCAGTGGACATTCTTCAGCAGATATTCATCATTTCGGCCGAATGAAGTCCACTGCTGGACACAGGCCTCCCCCAAAGATCACCACAATGACCGATATGGATATGTTGTGGGCTCATTGGGGGGTTTTGCCATAATCGCCACGCTCGGCAGACGGGTTGGCGATCGCAGTTGAGTTGTTAATGTACTCGAAGGACGCTGCTGCAGATATTATGATGACAATAAGATTGCCATACCCTGTACAGTCATAGGTGTTTGTATGAATAACCGAGGCTGACGACAAAGGACGTTATGTGGTTGCAAGTCATGCCTAAACCTGTTTGCTAAGCAGTTGCGGTGATTTCCCCGAACGGAACCAATGTGAATCGCCTAAGGACATTTGTTTCGATTCTTTGTTTTAGTTCTTTGTGTCTGTAAACTGGCTCACAAATAGAAGAGAAGGGAGGGATATTTACGAAGAATGACGATTTTGACGGGGCTTTCACTGGCAGATAGCTAATGTTATAAGGAGTAATTGAGGCTACTTTTATTTTACAAAAATATTTAGGGATCCGCGAAAAAAAACCCATGAAATCCAATGTTTACATACATTAATTATATATAAAAAAACATATTTATTTCAAACCAGCTGGGAACCGCAGTTTCCCCCACGTTTAATTTAAAAGAAATTTAGAGTACCCCGACACAGACACTTGACATAGAATATATATATTGGATTTCAAGGTTCTTATTTTCTTTGCGCGGAACCCTAATTTCTTTCTAAAATCAAAGTAGCCAAAGTTATTCCTTATAACATCAGCTATCAGCCAGTGAAAGTCCCGTCAAAATCGGTCCAGCCGTTTCGGAGATTACCCGGAACAAACAGACAGACAGCCAGACAGAAAGAAATTTAAAATGTTTTTTGGTTATTTGTACCCTTACTTTCATATGCATTTATTAAAAAGCTTTTATTTTGACATTACAAACAGACACTTAAATTTTATTTCTTTGTATAGATTAAACGGCGGGTGAAACCGCGGGGTACAGCTAGTAAGATATAATTTTGTCCTGCATGTATTTTTAATAATGTGTGTAATGGTATTCGGATTAAGTATACAGCACCACTCCATCTCCTCCCGCGGATGTCGTAAAAGGCTACTAAAGGACTGTAAACCAGAGGGATGGGCAACATCGTCCCTTCTGTGAAACGGTAGCTATACTGCGCTCAACAACCCGCCTGCATAGCATGATGACTGATGAGTGTTGGCAAAATCTCCCCAAAATTACGACTCAATTATGGAAATCTATGGGGAAGACCTTTGTTCAGCAGTGGACGTCTATAGGCCGATACGATGATGTATTCTAGGGTTCCGAACTTCCAAAGAAAAAAACAGACGAGCCCTTATATGTAGGGTCACTCGCGTGTCTGTTTGTCTGTCCGTCTGTCACAGCTACTTGCTAGTTCTAATAAGTCTTCGACACAGCATCAGTAGAAAGAAACAAGGTGCTTCCGAGCTACAACCTTTAAGAAGAAACCTGAGTTGGAGTAGTTCATCTTCTGATAATGATATCATATCTTTATCTAGTGATTCGAGTGACTGTAGACCCTCTGCTCTTCAGCTTAACGACCCAGAAGCAGATGCTGAATGGGCGTGTCATTCTGGTCTCTTCAGGAACGATATGAAAAGGAGAAGAAAGGGGATTAAGTTTCCTGTAGACAATGGTTGGCACCATTGTTGAATGTTCGGGAGCTGCAGATGTTATCTGAGATTTTCGTTTGCAGGGTTAAAGTATTTTGTATTTATGTGCCTGTTATGGAATGATGTAATTTTTTAATAAAAAACATGATATACAATATTTGTTATATTATTTACCAGTGTCACTTTTTTAGAAGTAATTTTTTTGATGTTTTCATTTATAAACTCGTGTCATGAATAATAATCGGTATTTGTTGATTTAGTTGTCGTTTTTTAAGAGTTATTTTAATTGTAGTTCATCGTAACACTAACTAAAATTAACCTTATTTACTCACGTTTGGAGATTTTCTTTAAGTATTCCATATTTAGTCCTTTTCCTCTACTAAAGCCATTTCAGAACATTATCATATTCAATCAATCAATCAATCAGCCAATCATAGTCCACTGCTGGACATAGGCCTCTCCCAATTTACGCCACAACACCCGGTCCTCCGCCTTCCGCATCCAGTCCCCTCCAGCGACCTTTCTCAGGTCATCGGTCCACCTGGCGGGCGGGCGTCCTACCTTACGGTTGCCGAGCCGCGGTCTCCATTCTAGGACTCGTCTGCTCCAACGGCTATCGGTCCTTCGACAGACATTATTATCATATTACATAGGTATATCAGAAAACTTCAAATTTATTCAATTTCTATATAGATTTAATTCATCATCATCATCTTATCATACCTACGCCTATTTTTTCATCACACTTATCATCATATCACCCATAGTTAGTCTACGGCTGAACAAAGGCCTCCCCCATGGATGTCCATAACTGTGTCACAATTGTGGAAACCTACTGGGGAGGCCGCCTTATACGACTTCGACGATGAAGAAGAGATGAATTGGTGCTATATTCTTAATCTGAACACAACAACCTGCTATGAGGAAGGTATTTCCCCACTACGCGCAAAATACCTACAGGAAAACTAACGGCTCCAATTATTTAAGCAAGCACAATTAAATATACTAGCGTAAAAATTACTACGTGATTTTCCGCGACTTTCGATTAGCGGAATAGGGAAAATAATTGAAGTTCTAGTATGCTTTTTTTTCAAATAAAACCGACTGCGTCAGTCATCATGGGCAAGTCATTCGCCTAATGATAATGATAATGTTTATTTTCAAATACTTAGTACATTTGGTTACAAATATAGTGCTTAACTTTAAGTAAGTGTACACAAAAGTGTTAGCATTTGAGGCCGAACTAGGCATAACCTGTATTTCAGCCCTCAACGCCAATCCCCCTGAGTTACAAATAAATAAGGAAGATTATGTTTATATTAATCTCGAGAAATTTAGATGTACTAAAATTTATTAGGAGAGAAAAATAAAATGTTTTTGTTTTTAATAATTATGTAGAAAATAGAATACATAGTAGGTGTGTTGTCTGTCCTTTCTTTGAGTGTACTCGACGTGTGCATGTGAGAATGTAAGAGGGTGTGTCAGAATGTAGTGCATGTTATATTTTAATAAGTTTTAATAGAGCGAACATTATTTGAATTAAATAGATAAATACAGTTTATATTGGTGTCTCTAACAATTTTTCCGTCTCCTCGTAAGTGAGTTTCCTAAGATATTCACTTACTTTAATTTTACAAGATTCCTTAGTCAGCGGGTATATATTTAGAGCTTTATTTATCTTGTTGTAGATATAGGGACCAATAAAGGGAACGAACCTTTTGCTGAATTTAGTTTTGAATTGGATTGGTTGTGGGCAAATCAAATGTTTTGTGCGTTTATTTAATACCTGTGGGTCGTAGATTAGTTTTTTATGTTGCATTATAATCACATTTAAAAGAAATAGCTGTCTTACTGTTAGGACACCACAGAATTCGTAAAGTAGCGAGGTAGGAAACAAAATCAGTTTGAAGGTGCAAACCTTCAAAATGGCTCGCTGGGCCACTTCAACAGGTTTGATAATAGTTTTAGAGGATCCTCCCCAAGATGATATGCAGTGAGTAATGAGGGACTGGCAGAGAGCGAAGTATATTCTTTTCAGTACAAGCGGTTCGGCGACGTATCGAAGAGTCTTAAAGACGAATATCAATTTCCTGATCCTACCACAAAGGATCTTAATGTGATCTTTAAAGTTGAGGTTGTTATCTATGGTAACGCCTAGGTATTTTATTGCTTGAACCTGTTGTTGTTGAAATGGTTAGCGTCAGGCCTGTCCATAACAACTGCAATGCTAGGCAGTCCTGCGTGGCAATACACCGCGCTCGTAACCTTGAGACACGAGTTATTTAGTCTCTTATGCCCAGTAATTTGACTAGCTACAGACGAAGTATCTGTAACGACGCCTGTCACCTTAGTCATCCTGCAACGACGAACTCTGCAAAGTGTTCTTCGGGAAAAACAAAAATCTATAATATACGCGGTGTAATCCATTTGTTTATTCAATTTTCAAATGTTTTATATCATATAGGCCTTAATAGGCTCTTAAGAAAAGTCAATATTTTGGGGAAACTCTACGGATTATTCTCTTAGGTACATTTAAAGCTCAAAAACGTTACATTAGAGCTATATTTAATCTTAATCGCAGCGATTCTTGTGTATCCTTTTTTAAAAACCACAACTAATGACATTTCCTTGTATGTACATTCTGGAATGTACTATATTCACAGGAACATTGAACTGTTTGATAAAAGAATAAGATCTCGTCATGTTGGCAAACTGATGCACAGTTTCTACACACAGTTCCTAGTAAAACTGCGACGCGACTGGACCATAGACTATACACTAAGACTGTAGAGATGAGTCGCGAGCGAGCGAGATATATAAAAGATATATATCTCTCTCAAAGAGCGAATCTCTCACTCGCTCACTTTCATTGCAACTATATCTTTAAATCTTTTGTATCTGTGTCTGGGCTAATTATTAGAAAGAGCGACTGGGTGGAAAGGTTATTGTTATCTACATAAAATGTGTCGTACTAATGTCGCTATAATGTAGCCGCGTTTTAAAATCTTGAATTAGGTAATTGTGCATACCCCATACTGTGACACGGAGCACAATTATTGTTTCAATTAATTTCTTCGCTTAATTCGCTTCTGAACGAGAGAGCTATTGATTCGAATTTTACTCACTCAATAGATGATATCTTCGTCACTCGCTCTTCGTTCTCCGCGTGACAGAGTGACTGAGCGGCTCTGATTTACTGAGCGAGTTGGGATCTAGATATAAAAGAGTGATATATATCTTTAGGACTAAAGATATATATCACTCTTTTCTTGTCACTGATATACTTCGCGCATCTCTATAAGACTGGACTGCGGCGCGCGGTGGCGTGCGGTTGCATGTTGTTGTGATTGAGATGTGCGACACGCAGGCGCCGTCGTGAGCGAGATAGAGGTGCAACACAGGCACACAACACTAGCAGGGCTACTCATGATGTAAACACTGTCGCCTGAACCTAAAAACTCGCCACGTTTTATTAATTAGATTTTTTTTTTTTTTTTTTTTTTTTTTTTTTTTTTTTTTTTTTTCTCTTCACAAAGGTTTATAATTGTTACATTACTCTAAAAATATTAGATTACAATCCTTTGTGAGAGACTGGAGTCCATACTAGGATACCCTGTGTGACGGATCACCAGGCCCTCACCCCGAATTTATAGTTATTAAATAAGCCGTGTTCACACATCATAAGCATGAAGTATTGATATGGAAAAGAAGAAAAAAATAATTTAAAAAAAAAGTAAACAAACAAACAAACATGGCATGGTGTTAGTAAAGCGCGTTTGCGTGTGTATGCAGGTGTGGAAGTGCGTTTCTGTGCGTGTGAGGTGGGCCATGTTGAAGGTGTTGGTGTGTAAGGGGATGATTGTGTGCTGTGTGTGTATTTGTGTGGTGCGCGTACGCGTACGCGTGGAAGGTGTGTCTGTGTGGGGTGTAATTATCGATATTCTTATTTTTGTGTAGTTTCGTATTTACTAAGAAGGAACAATAAGCAATTGCTCCGTGGCTCCATAGTCCAACTTCTGTAGCCATGCTGATAGTTTTTTTTTACAAAGTTGTTTGGATAGGGCGTATATTGACAATATTTCATTAAGTTTGTTATACAAATGATTGCCAAGGAAAGCAGTGTCTATGAGAGAAAGCTGTTTTGAACCGTACTGATGGACAAACTGCATGTTTACGTCGCTTACCTTCAAACAGGACAGGATTATAATCAAGGAGGGAATGTTTGCGCAGAATAACATTTTGAATGAAGAGTTGGCGAACAGTTAACATTCCAGTAAGTACATAGAGTTCTTTTGTGGGCTGCAAAAAAGGCAAATAATTGCTTACTTTCAAAATTGCTCTTTGGGCTCGTTCTAGTCTGAGCATGGATGTTTTTGTTGCGCCACCCCATATCGTAATGCAGTATGAAATTAGTGACTGGCACAAAGCAAAATAAACCATTTTCATTATTTTGGTGTCGGCTACATGACGAAGATTTTTGAAAATATATATAAGCTTTCTGGTTCTTTTGGCGAGAACATCTATGTGTGGATTAAAAGTAAGCATATTGTCCAATATTACGCCCAGATACTTAATTTTGTCTGTTTCTTGTAGGCGGGGACATGAACAACAGGTACTATGACACATGTTGCAAGAGCATGAATGAGCAATCAAATCGAATTCATCATGTGAGCAATTAGGCTTTTTAATGGTGAAAGCCATGTATTTTGTCTTGTCGACATTAAGGGCAAGCTTATTGTTTGCTAACCATGACAATACCAAATTCAGGCCTATCTGCGCACACGTGTATACTTGTGACCATGTATCGGCTTCGAACAAAAGCGCTGTGTCGTCAGCAAAAGTTATGATCCTACCACTGGGCAAATTGAGCTCACATAGGTCGTTGATGTAAGTCAGGAATAGTGTGGGACCGAGAATGCTACCCTGTGGCACGCCATGTCCAACGGGAAGATCATGACTAACCCACTCACCCACTTTAACTCTCTGTAACCGGTTTTCAAGGTAGTCAGCAAACAGTTTTTGCTGTGTATTCCTTACTCCCAAATTTTCCAATTTTTTCAACAGCAATGGGATGGAGACTGTGTCGAAAGCTTTTGCAAGGTCCATAAAAATAACAATAACTTTTTTGTTGATATCTAGATTAGTGGAAATACAGTCAGTTAAATCATGAATAGCATCACTGGTTGATACACCAGGTCGGAAACCGTACTGGGAAGATGACAAAAGTGAATTATTTTCGAGATAGTTGACTAGGCGCTTATTCATGATCCTTTCCAAGATTTTAGACAAAGCTGGTAATATGGAAATTGGTCTATAATTGTTGACACAGGCTCCATCCACGTTTTTATAAACAGGATTAACAACTGCTATTTTCCAGGCATTAGGAAATTTGCCAGTTTCAATGGCAAGGTTGCAAATAAATGTTATTGGTGTAGTAAGGACGTGTTTATATTTTTTCACGAAGTTGGTCGAGATGTTGTCATAACCAGCAGCGCAATCCGATTTTAGACTATTGATTAAACCTCCAACCTCCTCCGTGTCTGTTGGAAAAAGTACCATCGAGTGAGGGTGTGACTTAAACGGTGGCGTAGATGCGGCGTTCCCTACAGAGCAACGGTTAGCGATACTTTTTCCAACATTCACAAAGAAGGTGTTGATTTTGTCAGTGGAAGTGATAGGATCCAGAGCGTCAATGAGTTGCAGGGCGTCGTTCTTGAATTTTTTCGTGTGAGTAATCTCTTGTATTGTGTTCCACAATTTTTTGTTACCCTGTTTAGCAGAAGCGTTAAGTTCCGTTTTATCGTGTTCCCTTTTTACTTTTTTTAAGAGCTCGTTACAAAAATTCCTGTACCTTTTATATGTAACTTGTATGTTTTGATTGTTAGAATTCTTTTTTGATTTTAGGTGTAGCTTATCACGGTTTCTCATGGATCGCAATAATCCAGCCGTTATCCAGGGCTTGGTAATTTTCTTACGGTTTGAAGTTTTAATAATTTGTGTGTTTGCCTGTATTAGATTATTTAGATAACGCACAAAGGTCGTAACAGCCGTATTGACTTCTGTTATTGAGTACAAATCGAGAAAATTGATATTCCTCATTTCCTTGTCTAGTTTTTCATAATTTAAGCGTTTTATTGTTTTATAGGTTTTATTTGGTGGTTTACTTAGTTCTAGGATAAGTAAGACTGCATCATGATCAGTGATAGAGGTTTCTGCTACATAGCAAGTTGCTGGGAGCCGCGTTTTTAATATAATGTGATCTAAGCATGTTTTATTCTGCGTGGGGATAGTATGACCCGGCAACATGCCATGAGATGCTAAGAGGTTGAGATAAGTTAAGGAATTTGACTCCGTGTTGTTCTCTGTTATGTCCACATTAAGATCCCCTATCATGATAATATTACGAATACCGGACATTGTATTAAAAAAAAGATCTAATGAACAAAAAAAGTTGTTTAGGTTCCTGTAACCAGCTGGTCGATAAATTGCTAACATAGCCGTATCGTGGTTAATCTTTATCATTAAACAGTTACAATCAGCTATGGTGGGTTCACTTATTAATAAATTAGAATTATTTTTGTAGTAGACAACAACGCCTTCATTTTGGGTTAAGTTATTATTAGTTTTACAATAATTGTAACCGTCCAGTGGTGGAATTTGATGTGTACAAGGCAACCAGCATTCCGGTACAATAATAAAGTCCCAATCTAATTGCGATCTTTGTAGTAGTGTGAGTAAGCCTGGTGTATTGCGTGTTATACTTCTAATATTTTGATGAATAATTTTAAGAGTTTGCTTAGAGTTTGTGACAATATTCATGCAATTATCTATATCACAGATTGACGAACGCGCCATAGCTATGCGATCAAGGTCAGAGATTATCTCATTAGTGCTATCGAATTTTAATAATAATGTATTGTGATATCATATTTTTGCTGATGCTATGGGGGAACGTAGATAAAAGTGGATCAAAAAACAATTCATCGTTCCTCAATAAGGCAAAAACAATACACGATGAAATGTACAGTGAAATAAGTATATGCGATTTATACGGGTACTTAATAGAGTAGAACATATTTTTACAAGAATCTGTTGAGAATGGTATAACGTGCATTATTACTGCGGTGTGGGTATAATATAATTTAAACTGTAGGGTATGCATAAAAAATGTTAGATCGGCCAAACATTTACGTGGGTCTGTGGTACGGATAACATTACTATGTTGTGACTGTAAATAAAGACTCTTACGCTGGACTAGTAATGTTCTGTTACAGTGAAAATTTGATTTAATAGATAAAGTTTCAAATTTAACGATGCATTTATTTAAGCAAGTAATATTTAGTGTGCTGTGTACTTGTATTATCGATGTGTTGTTTGTGTTTAAGCCTGTGAGGTGCAAGATGTTTGTGTATATTGTAGTGTTAGTTAGTGGTTTACAAAATAGGATAAGACAACATAAAAGGGTAAGTAATAGTTCTAGTCATTTGAAGTTTAGTTTTAAGAGATCCTCTTCACAGTCAATTCGAACAGGTCGAGATGTTTCTCTTTCCTTAATGTAGATTTTTCCGTATGAATTCCAGAAACTATGGTAGTTATTGTTTATTTTAAAGTTCTTTGCTAAGTAGCGTAACTTTTTAGCTGCGGGAGTCAGGAACTCGTCTATATATATTGGCTGTGCCTGTGGTACTGTGGGGAGCTGTAGGTGTGAAGTATTTAACTTATTGTTGTTGTTTTCCTTGTTAAAGGTTCTGCATTTTTTTATTAAATCATTCTTGGTGAAAGTTGTGGTGAATTGTATTATGATAGGGTTTCTATTCTCGTTTTTTGTTTTGAGCCGGTATACGTCGTAGATGTCAGAGTCACTGATTGGCAGGCTAATGACGTTGCCAATATTTTTGACTATGTTTCGTAAAACATCCTTGTTTTCATTGCGGTCATTAGGGATATTATTAATTTCAATTGAAGACGCGCGTGAATTACGTTCCAGTATTTCCATTTTAGACTCTAAACTTGCTATCTTTTTTTTGTACGTGTGGTTTTCGTGTTCTAAGCCACTCATTCGTTCCAAAAAAGCATCATATTTATCGGATACAAATTGAAGGTCGTTTTTAATTTCTACGGTTCGATCTTGTATAGTGTGCATTGCAGTAGTGAGTTGGTCTAATTTGAGATTTTGCTGTTGTTGGAAACTTTGGAATAGCGTCTTAATCTCAGCTATCGATGCTTCAAAATCAGCGGTCTCATCGTATTTTCTCTTAGGTCTTCGTGTGATGTTTAGAGAACTTGCTGAGTTTTCATTCTGATTCGATGAGAAGTCTATTTGGCTATCAGAGCCGTATCTGCTATAATCTGCATTTGCCAAATCAGGAACCGATGAGGATGATTGTATCGTCACCGATGTTGACGACGGCGGGGTTCGTTGAGTAGCCATAGCAGCGTGAGTAATTAGTAATCAGAAGTGAAAGTGGTAGATGGGAGGGGTCAACGTCGTAGTAAGCGTTGCTAGTGGGCTGTTTTGACGTGATATGCGTGTTTATGTGCTTCGTTACTCACGATAAAAAGGCCTCCCACTGGTTCTGCTCGCCTGGTACTTCCGCTTTTAGCACTATGTATTTGATTTAATTTTATAAAAACTAAGTAATTGCAACCCGTACTTGTAACTTTAGACACGTCCGAACTGAACGGAGATCCGGGGGAGAGGGAAATGAATATGTAGGTATACTGTATGGGTCGCTGGTGAAAATCATGTCGTGGATATTAAATACAGAATTTGATAATTCATTATTGTGACACCGCCTACTTTTTGATCTTGTTTTATTAATTTGGTCGTCAGATAAATTATTATTTGTATTAAAGTGGATTGTTTGCTTTATTTTTCTTTTCTACACACATTTTATGCATCGCAACATTGATTTATTATTACTATATTATATACCATACACTTATTATTATATTACATACCTACTAATTACATAATTACATTCATTCACTACATACACAACAGCTGATGGTGAATCAGTAATTATTGGAGAAAATAACTAATGGACTGTTTGCTCCTTCTATCTTTTCTACGCCTATTAATACATCGTTACATGTATTTATTATTACTGTATACTAAACAAATATCATTACATTATGTACCAAATTATTATATCACATACTGTTACCTACATTATATACATACAGAGTTATTAACATTTATTTTACTAGTTTCGTGCGTATGGCACTCGTGGGTTGCAGCTGAAAATCAGCGTTGGTAGTGGTACTTGGTACTACCACCTGACATCATGCTGAGCTGTTGGCCCTTTTGGCACTTTTTTTTTAAATATTATGTTTTTGTTTGCTGCATAATTGTTTCTCCAATAAATACTTATCTTTCTTTAAAACAACCTTAATGCAGAATAGTGTATTCTGTAAAGCCACGCCTATTTATAAAAAGTTACCAATAAAGATTCGCGATATTTGTAATTTACGCCGTTTCAGAAAGTCTCTGAAGTCATAATTTTAATGCAAACATAATTTTTTATATTTCATCATTTCGGCCGAATAAAGTCCACTGCTGGACACAGGCCTCCCGCAAAGATCACCACAACGACCGATATGGGTGTGTTTGCTCATACGGGGGTGTTGCCATAATTGCTACGCTTGGCAGGCGGGTTGGCGATCGCAGTTGAGTTGTTAATGTAATCAAAGGACGCTGCTGCCCATGCCCGGCTAATCCCTTAGTCGCCTTTTACAACACCCACGGGATGAGATGGGTTGGTGCTATTCGTAGCCGGCACCACACGACAACTTTTATATATTTGCATGCCATAAATGGTTCAGTGTGGATAAAGACAAACTATAGGGACATTATTAATTAATAACTTGATGTAACTTGGTACATGAGTATGATACGCAAATAAATCAATCAATCAACAATTAGGTGCAGGACATCAACCAATGTAAGATACATTGGTTCATGTCCTGCATGTCTGTCTTTTTATTATTATTACTAACCGACTCCAAAAAGGAGGAGGTTCTCAATTCGATGCGTATTTTTTTAAAATATATGTATACCGATTACTCCGAGGTTTGTAGACCAATTTTGTTTTTTAACAGGTGCAGAATGCTTTCGAGTTGGTCCCATATAAATTTCATTACATTTGATTGAGTAGTTTTTTAGCCAGCTTCAATCAACAGGTTAATTTGACTGCGCTTATCTAGATGATGTCTAATAGTTTCGACTCCTCTCAGATCAGAGAACCGATTTGAGTCTTATCTTTAGTGTTAAATACTAATACTAAATTGGAAAAACTTCTTACATTTATTTTCACTAAAAAGAAACAAATAAATCTTTTTAACAAAAAATATACCGGCTTCAAAAACCCTACACGATATAAAAATATTAAAACCATTGAAAAGGAAAAAATAACTTTATTTATGAAGTCGGGCGGGGACAGGTATAAAATATAAATTCTCGTTGGTCTGCATGAACCATGGTTGGGGCATACCTGGCCCCACCCGACAAAAAAAATATACCAACCGACGAATTCGGTATATTTATTGTTAAAAAGTTTTTACGATGGCATAAATAAATCTTTTTATGAACTATGATTTCTCCGGTGTTGTAAGTACGGTTTACAGACGTAAATCACATGCACAATCACTCAGACCCAAAACACTGTAGATCTGTCTATCTGTAGATCATACAAATATTTGTCCCTTGCAGGGATCGAACCCACGACACGTAGCGCAGAATGTGTATTGCTTAGGCACTGCACCAACCGTGCCATCGTGTACTATAGAATTTTTGTAGGGCTTCTCGCATACATTTCAGGGAAATATGGTTGCTTATCATTTCTGGCGAAGCCAAAAGAGGCCTCCAGCCAGGCTTAAATTTAATATTAAAAACTAAGCAACTTTCGCTAAGGGCGCCCCCTGCGGGACACGGAACTCGGCTCAGGGCATTGCTGGGGATAACAAGCTATTGTTTTGGGGACAGCTGGATCGGTATTATTTAAATTGTATTAAGGGACATTTAAAGCTACAGGCTCGGCACGGGCCGGCGCGAGCAAGAGACGGGAGGGAGAAGTGCTAACTTGAACGGGAAGGTGACGTGGCGATAGGCCTCCACGACGTCGGTGAGGTGGGCATCCTCGGCGGCGAGGGCGGTAAAACGATCGGGTGCCATCATGTACTATGTAATTTACATATCATATGTACGTTCTTAGTTAAAGTAAGGCACCACTGAAACGGAGAAGAAAAACATTGTGGGGAAATCTGAATCTAATGGTATGAAATAGTCAACACGCAATGTACAAGTGGCGATGAATTCTCCTTCCTTCTCAGTATGACAAGAGGCCTTTGCCCTGGGGTGAGGTAGGTCCAACTTCGAGAAAGAGGTCAATCGTCGAATCCGACTCGGCTGGGCAGCGTTCGGGAAACTTCGCAACGACTTTTCGTCAACAATACCGCAATGCCTCAAGACGAAAGTTTTTAACCATTGTGTTATACCAGTGATGACATATGGGACAGAGACGTGGTCACTTACTGTGGGCCTAATAAGAAAGCTCAAGATCGCTCAGCGAGCTATGGAGAGAGCGATGCTTGGTATTTCTCTAAGAGATCGAATCAGAAATGAGGAGATCCGTAGTAGAACTAAAGTTGCCGACATAACTGGAAGGATTAGTAAACTGAAGTGGCAATGAGTGGGGCATATTGCTCGTAGAACTGATGACCATTGGGGTAAAAAGGTTCTCGAGTGGAGACCGCGCACCAGAAAACGTAGTGTTGGACGGGCTCTAATGAGGTAGACGACCTATGACCCATGAAGGTCGGTGGGAGTCGTTGGATGAGGGCGGCGTGTGACCGCTCGTTGTGCAAATCGTGGTAACGGATGTGTACGAGACCAACTCGTTTGCAAAGGAAAAAGAGTGTAGGTCACCGGGCGAGGCCTAAACCCAGCAGTGAACAGGAGTCGGCTGTTAATATTGATTGATAAATAAGGAGTTGATCTTACTATTTTCAGCACTGAAGACGAATGATTAGATCAGATATTGTATTGTATATATTGTAGTTATATTATATATAACTTTTTGACGAGACGAGCGAGTCATTCTTCTGTTGGTAAGCGACATGTATGACGGAATCCTTTTTTTTCTTTTTTTATTGGTGCCAATCTAACAACAACAATAAAAACAAAAATTTGAATTTGGAATCATAAACAAATTATCTATTCTATTCTATTCTATTCTATTCTAAATTATCCATTCCCGATCGTATCAGTCTACGATTCCCGATACTTTTTTAACTGAATGTATATTCTAAAACCTTTTTTAAATTTTTATTTTGCCCAGTGGAAATTCTTCATGAATTGGAGTAAAAAACAAAGCATTTGCTTATTGTATTATAATGAGATTGTTTTTTTTTTTTCATAAATGCTCATATTTATTTATTGTATTGACCTCATCGATGGAAGACAAATATTTTTTATCTGTTTACATTATAAACTTTTTCCGGGGACTACTAAAATATAGTTTTCTTCTTACCTACCACTTAGATATCTGCTTATACTATCATAGTCGTTTAATACACAAACACGTCAGCAGCAAGGCAGACAAAGTGTCATCACATGTGCTTCAATGATTCATACTCAGTGACTCAGGATAATCAATTCCCCGCCTGTACATAGAGTAAAAAAATCAGTGCATACAATAGATAAGAAACGAGTTAATGGTTATAGCACAAATCTATAATTTAGATTAAGATCAAGATACAATGACCATTGCATGGTGTTAGGGTCCCGTACATCCGAATGCTAAAACGGTGGGTCCCTTATAGGATCACTCGTGTGTCTGTCTGTCCGTCAGTCACAGCCAATTTAATCCGAATCTACTGCACCAATAAAGTTGAAATTTGGTACACATATGAATTTCTGCGACCCGAACACGACGTATAACGTAAATAAGTGAATTTTGAATATTATCTACGTTTGGGGTGCAGATTAGAAAAAAAAAAGTTTGGTAACTGTACTATGCAACATATCAAATGAAAGGGCTGGTTGTGATGTTCTCAGGTATATTATTGTCATAATTTAAAAGTAAATAGTTTTAAAGTTCATTAAGAAAATAGTCTATTCCCTAACTTTGTACGAAACTAAAGAGATTAATAATTATTTAGAAAAAAACACGGGAAGCAGTTCTTTACTTAAAGATTAAAGGAAAACCTATAAAAAGTCTATGGTCTTCAAATAACATGATAAGTCTTTCAATATTGTGCATACAAACATACATTTGCAGTTGGAATGTATGGGAGAACATGTTTTTTAACTACAATATTAAGTTTGTTGTTGGGATAAATTATTGAAACAAGACAGAATTCAACAATAGGCTACAAAATATCAAACATTTTCCCTATACTATATGGTACCATACATTCTGTCTTTAGTTACCACAAACAAAGGGTCAGATTAGAAAAAACATGGTAGATAACATATTGATCGTATGGAGACCTCTCCGCGCGAGTTCTATGAGATGATGAGATGAGATGGCTAGGATCATAATGATATAATAACAACGGTTTATTTACGTGCGCGCCACCGTCTTCCCGGGGGTCGCTCGGTGTGAGCACGCAGACTCCCCAATCTGCGCGCCCGCGACCCCCGAGGCCCCCACCATGCAGAGACGGCAGGGGGCTCAGGCGTGTTGGACTTGGGAGCCGGGACGGTTGTTGCCCCGGCGCCGTCTTGTCCTTCTCCTTGCGGGATCAGCCCTCTCCCGATCCCGCTCTGCAGTCTCCTTCTGGAGCATGACGCTCTCGCAGAAGAAGACCACTGCACTCCAATTTTCATGCTCTGCCAACATAGCCGACACTACTGCCGGCAGAGAGAGATCTTGCCCTATCCGGTGGTACCTATCTAGCCAGACCCTTTCAATAAGAGACCTTTTATTATTGGTCGCAGTTGAAATTCATCATGAACTTCCTCCGCCCCGGGGAAGGGCGAAGGGGCATGCCGGACTCCTACCGGCTAAAACCACTGGGGCGGTCATCTTCGGCACCGAAGGTGGGCTCCAGGACCTTGTATGATCACACTAGAGCCGCCCACTGGTGCTACGCCTATACGACAATTCTGACTGTAAAGCGGTCACCTCCCTGGAAGGATTGGAATGGATCCCCCCCAAGCCTCACTGTGCGCTGTGCTATGTTGCGCGCGTGACCTCATGCGTACTACTTTGTGGTGCTCATAACGACATATTAAACGTTTCACGAATATAAAATTTCCGAAAGCATTTAATGAGTTTCTCAATTAACTTACCGTATTATCTAGTCTGTGGCATTGTTTATAAATAAGTAAACAACAATTCTAATGACTAGTCTACAGTTTCAGTTGTTTGTTGTTAGACGTGTTCATAGCAGATATGAAGCTCGCGGTAAGCATTTTGTTATAAACAATACTTTGGTCATAGCTTTTTTGAGGAAAATGTGTAGAATTATTTTTGTTAGTAAATTATTATGTTACGTTCAATCTAAAAACTGGTTCCGTTGACATTTTTCAAGGATGTTTTGTTTTATGAAATTTATTATTATCCACATATTAGTATACCTACTTTGTTAACTTATATGCAGACTAGGAAATCCAAAATTATTCTTGTTTTAAGCTTCTTTATTTGCTTGGAATACTTTTTGTCGAGGGATGTTACTTCTGAATGAGATTGAGAGAGAGTATGTAGAGAACGAATTATCCTTTACAATTCGCGCAGTGCGCCTTTGGAATTCTCTTCCACATCCTCTTCGCGATAGCCCTTGTTGATGATGTAAAATAAAACTCGGGTTATATGAGAAAATGGTGTAGCGCGGCCAGTGAATGAGAGCGAACAAAAAACTTATTTTATAATTTTATAATACTGACTCGCACTACCCGCTTTAATTTTGATAACATAAGTAATACAAAAAACATGATAGATGGCGTTAGTATGCACATTAATAACTTTATTAAATAAGTACAACGTTTATTAATAATCTAAAATTATGTCGCCTACATTCCACCCCCATAGTGACGACTAGTTACTTGATGTCGTCGTCACTACCATCCACTGGAGCGAGTAAGGCGACCCTAGTAACCGGGCGACGCAGCACTCCTGTGCGAGTGCGTACGTCTACAACGCGAACCCTATCATCATGGCCAGCGTGTGTCACGCTCACTACCCCATGGCGCCAACATCCGCGATCCAAATGAGGCTCAACAAGAATAACATAGTCGCCTACCTTGAAAGCTCTCTCCTCCTTATGCCACTTCTGCCTAGGTAGCAAAGTTGGAAGGTACTCTTTTAACCAGCGGTCCCAGAAGAGGTCGGTCAGCCTCTGCGCCACTCGCCACTGTTTTCTAAGGCAGAGATCGTCATTAGTGTACTTACCAAATACTGATCCGTTGGATGAAGTACCAATTAAAAAATGATTTGGCGTCAAAGCTTCTGGATAACTGGGGTCCGTAGAAACATGTGTTATGGGTCGGCTGTTAACCAACGCTTCCACTTCCGCTAGCAACGTTACAAGAGTCTCTGGGTGAGGTGCGCGCTCCTTAAGTGCAACTTTCAGCGCAGTTTTCACCGTCCTGATCATTCTCTCCCAGGCTCCTCCCATCTCTGGGGCACCCGGTGGAATGAATCTCCATTCAATTCCTCGAAGCAGGCCATCTTCCCGAAGTATATCACCATTCAGCTCTTCCAGACTACGCCTCAACTCGCTATCGGCCCCTCTCAAATTAGTACCGTTGTCTGAATATAGAACCATTGGCGTACCTCTGCGAGCGCAGATTCTTCTCAAAGCCATTATTGTCGAATCGGTGGTAAGACTCTCAGCGACCTCAATATGGATAGCTCGAATAGTCAAACAGGTGAACAATACTCCGTATCGCTTCTGACGTCTACGACCTACAGTTACCTCAATTGGACCGAAGAAGTCAACACCGGTGAAGCTAAACGGTCTTCTGTTATGCTGTAGGCGTGCTGCCGGTAGCTCAGCCATTCTTTGAGGTCTTGGTGAAGCACGACGGTAGCGGCAGAACAGGCAGCGTGAGCCCACGGCGCGCACAGTAGGTCGCAGTTTTAGTACCCAGTAGCGCTGTCTTAATTCGTTCACAACCAGCTCGTTGGCACCGTGTAGTGCTCGTCTGTGATAATATTCAACGAGTAAGCGAGTTATTTTATGCCTTCCGTCTAGTATTATCGGTCTTGTCGTTGTAAACGACACTCCTGCCACATTATCAATTCTACCACCAACACATAACAAACCAGTCTCATTAATGTACGGGCTTAATTTTAACAAGCGACTATTGGACATAAGTTCCGTTTTTTGTTGTAAACAAGCAATCTCTGCTTGAAATGTGTCGTTTTGAGCCTTTTTAAATAATAAATTCTCTGCGACATGCATCAATTCAACATCTATGTACTTTTTAGCATTTTTGTACCGTCTTCGAAATAAAAATAAAATTCTAGCTGTGCAACTTACGAGTACCGTCCATGATGAGATGTTGTTTTCATTGGGTAGACAATGGTTTACCTCTCGTGACATCACAACGTTAACATTCTTTGTCTCACAGGCAGCTTCTTCAACGACTTTGCAGGTCTTCAAATCCTTCGGCCATGCAGTCTCCGGTTGCCGAAGAAAGGTGGGTCCTTGAAACCATATATCATTATATTTCAGTGGGGGAGCGTCGTCTCGCGTGGCTATGTCAGCCACATTTAATGCTGTTGGGACATGTCGCCACTCAGAGATTACACTGAGCTCATCTATTTCCCCTAACCTATGTGCTACATAAGGTTTGTATGTTCTAGGGTCACTGCGTATCCACTGTAGCACCGTGGCGGAATCGGTCCAGAAGTACCTCTTACTGGGCTTCATTCCACCTTGCTCGGATTGTACTGTCTGTGCTAACCTGGTAGCTAGCAATGCACCCTGCAGTTCGAGTCTAGGTATAGACACGGGCTTAAGTGGAGAAACCCTACTCTTACTAGAAACAAAGCTTACTTGTACATATCCATCATTGCGTACACGTCGCCAGTAGACCACAGCTGCATAGGCTTGTAGTGAAGCATCACAGAAGATGTGCATTTGTGTGTCTATTATCGCAGACTGATGAACAATAGACACAGAATCAGGTAATGTTATTTCCGTCCAGGTACTTGCGTTACCGTACCACCTAGGTATACGTAATGAGTCCAACTGCTTCAAATCATTAAGCCACTTTACCCACATAGCATGTTCACTCGGTTGGATGTGGCATTTCCAGTCGACACCACTTCTGTGAACATTTTGCAAAATAATTTTACTCTTTATTAGAATTGGTGATAGAAAACCGTGGATATCGTACACTGACATAATTATACTTAACATTTTTGCCTTCGTAGGCGGTTCAGATCCATCTAAAATAGGCTGGGGGATACGGTCAAGCGATATTTTAAAACCGAATGTGTCGTCGGTTGGATGCCACATCAAACCGAGAGTGCGCTCAGTCGTGTTCGTACCTCCGTCCTTAAACTCGATCGCAGACTGCGCGAGTGAGTCGGGGGGTAAACTATTCAATACCGTTTTACTATTACTCGCCCACCGTCTTATATCAAAACCACCAGTTTTATGAATGTGTGTGATTTGCTTAATTAATTTAATTGCCATTTGCTTAGATTCACATGAATGTAAACAGTCATCCATGTAATGATTTTTTACAATAACATGAACGGCCTCTGGATATACATCCTCATATTTAAGAGCATTTTTATTTTTAATATGTTGAGCTATAAACGGCGAACAGGTTGCTCCAAATATTAAACTTTGCATAACAAGAACTTGAATTTCAGCATTTTTATTATCCTGCCATAAAAACCTAAGGACATTTTGATCCTGTTGACGAATTTTTATTCTAAGAAACATATCTTTAATATCACCGATTATGGCAATTTTGTTCTCACGATACCTCAACATTATTCCAAACAATGAATTATATAAATCCGGCCCTGTGAGTAAATAATCGTTAAGGCAGATACCTTCTGTTTTGCTGGCCGCATCGAATACTAGTCTTAGTTTTCCTGGCTTATTTGGATTCTGTATTCCGAAGTGTGGAAGATACCACGTGCGGTTGGCCGATATTTCATCGAGCTTTAGTTTACGAGCGTAACCGCTATCCAATAGTTTGTTTATCTCGGCTCGGTACCGGTCTGCATAAACGCTGTCATTCTGGAATTTATTTAATAAACCCTTCAACCTAAAATAAGCTTGATCATATGAAATAGGCATTACAAAATTATTCTTCTTAAATGGCAGGCCCACTTCCCACTGGTTGCCCACATTTCGCGCTGTGTCATCCAATATCTGCAGTGCACGAGTGTGGGCCGTGTTCTCACGACATAAAGTTGATATTCCAATTGAATCCAACTTAAATGAATTTTTAATGACCTCATTTAATTCACTGATGTCAGCCGAATTATCAGATTGAGTGAGATAAAATATATTTTTACTTACGTGAGTGCCGGAGGTGTGAGCGCGACCACAATAGCCATGTATTGACCATCCCAGACGACAACAAGTTGCATAAGGCTCGTTTTTGCTACCATGAATTATTTCCAAAGGAGCAATTAAATGGTAATTATCTTCACCGATAAGGATTTGAGGAATAACACGTTCTTTACAAACCCTATCTTTAACATGTGATAAATGTTTACAGGTTATGTTATTTATAACAGATAAATTTTGCTGCGGTAAATTAAACTTATATACTTTACGAAATCTAATGTCATATTGAATACCGTCACTACCGCTTATTTGCGAGGTCACTTTTGGCGCGTCCGATTGATACACTTCTAGCCCAAATGCGTCAACAAACTTCACAGCACTTGAACATTCAGCCGCAAGACCCAGCTGGTCTGCTAGCCCAGCATCTATGATTGAAACCGACGACGCATCGTCCAACAGAGCATATGTAAACATTACACCACTAGGTCCGTACAACTTCACGCGTATAACTTTTAGCATGACGTCACCCGAATTTGCACTAGTGACGTCACTCTCGGCGGTGACGTGGGCCACGGTTTCACCGCTGGGTTCAGCGCTCGGGTTAGCTTCTAATTCCGACGTCTCCTCGGGCTTCTGTGATTGTTGTGGTTTCACCCAATGCAGCAGGTTATGATGTGACATTCCACACTTATCAACGTCACATGGTGGCGCAGGGCAAGTATCCTTGTCGTGGCGGGCCGTCAGGCAACAGTAGCATAAGCCGTGAGTCTTTACAAACCGCCACTTATCTCTGCGCATCGCTCGTTTAAATGCACGACAATCCGGAAGCGCGTGCGCTCCCTTCTTACAAAACTTGCAACTGTTTTTATTATTGTTCGATTCATATGTCGTAGTTGCAGTTGTAAAAACCTGTTTAGTGCGAGACTTACTGTCATTAGTGTGCCGGTAAACATTGCTTTCATGTTTCTTTTGTTCTCGGGCTATCGCAGATACTCCGACGACAGATAACCGCTGCGCCTCGTTTTTTAAAAATTGTGACAACAAATCTAACTTTGAATATCCATCGGATAGCTTCAAATATGCATAATCAGTCCATTTACTTATTAGCGTGCTCGGCAACTTTGATATTATAGCTGCAGCAAGCTCTGGGCTTTTCAAGTAATCGTCTTGTTTTAGCGCATGTATTGTAGCAACACAGTTACTAATTTTTGTGGAAAATTCAAATAAATCTATATAATAGTCATTCGATAATAGAGGTAACTTCTTTAACTGTGTAGTTAACTTGAGTATAATTGTATCTGGACGACCAAATCTCAACTCCAAAGAATCCATCACTAATGCAGGTGGAGAATTCCCAATAAGAAGATCAGTCACTGCCGTCATTGCCTCTCCGCGCAGTGCCTTCCGTAAACGCCATAGATTTTCAGAATCACTGTACTTACAGATTCGAGTGGATTCCAAGTAGGCACTTTTAAAATGTAGCCACTCAATGCAGTCACCACTAAACACTGGTAAGTCTCGAGGTGTAGCTAAACGGCTAAGCAAGCGATCATCTCGCTGGGTGCTGGACTTGTTGTTTGTCATGAGATCTTTCAGTGTTTCAGCGAGCAGCCGCATGTCAGCGTGTGGTGCGGAGCTCGGCTCAGCGACTACGCTCACGCAGGGTGGTGGTAGCGACGATGGCTTCGGCTGATGAGGAACTGGGTTAGAGGGTCTCTCTGCCCTGTTTTGATCAAGCCACATTTCGACACTGGAGCGCACTGGCTTCCTTGGTACTGAACTATGTCTGCTGCTTACTCCAACAGAATTGTTATCTTCTGTATCAATTTGTGCCAAATGCACCTCTAGGCGTTTATCTATCAGATCTAACTCGATCTTAGCTTTCGCTTCGGCAGCCTCGAGTTTCAACTGCTTGCGTCGCATGACTGATGACGCGGTTGAATACTTTGACTTCATTGACATGGCTTCAGATGGATTTTTTACCGATTCATGTGGTAACACGTTGGAATCCATCGCTTTCCTCACAACTTCCTTTCTCAGTTCATCGTGCGGCAATTTAAAATCATCGGTGCCACGTTGTGGAAATTGTAGGTTATCTACGCCATGTTGTGGTGGTTCACTAAAGTCACTGTCCTTTTTTATTTTCTCACATTCCTTCATTTGCTTGCGAGTCATCACTTTCGCAGGCGGTGTAGTGAACATCGTGGTGAAGATCCGCTCGAAGTTGACCAAAATACTGTTGTTGATGATGTAAAATAAAACTCGGGATATATGAGAAAATGGTGTAGCGCGGCCAGTGAATGAGAGCGAACAAAAAACTTATTTTATAATTTTATAATACTGACTCGCACTACCCGCTTTAATTTTGATAACATAAGTAATACAAAAAACATGATAGATGGCGTTAGTATGCACATTAATAACTTTATTAAATAAGTACAACGTTTATTAATAATCTAAAATTATGTCGCCTACAGCCCTTCTCTGGACGTTTTCAAGAGCAGAATTAAGAAGCATCTTCTTTCTAAATAACGTATGGTTGGATATTGTATATGTATATACCTACATATATATTAATATGTATTTTAATATGTATGTATAAATTGCAATTTGGTTATATTTGTATAAGTTATACATTTAATGTTCATTGTATTTCTGCTTCTATAAATAGTGTACACTCTACATAACCTCTAAGCTTTTTGCCATATCTCTCTCTCACTCAAAGGTTTGCTGGTAGAAAACTCAATTTTGAGTTAAGCTCGCCTTTGTACATGTAATTTCCAATTGTATTTTCCCTGTATTATGTGTTTGTGTACAATAAAGAATTTAGAATTTAGAACGAATGACCATTTTTTTTTAATTAATTATTTTTGTTAATTTTAAAACTTACGGTTCTTCTTAGTTTGTTTTCGTTCGTTAGTGGCCAGCTGTGTGTCAGAGTTGGCCAAGCCATTCAAAGGTGCCTGACTTGGTTGAAACACTTGAAACGACTGCCAGACTACGGGGGCAACGTCTCGCGGGTTCGATTGCCGCACGAAACAAATATCTGTTTGATCTGCAGGTGCTTGTTCCGGGTCTGGGTGTATTGTGTGTGGAATTTGTGTCTGTAAACGCACCCACGATACAAGAGAAATACAAGTATCAGGCAATGTTTTTAAACAAAGAAAATAAAGATTTGGTGCACTCACAGACAGTCGCATTCACTGATCGGTAAACCAAGCGAGTCCTAGTTAGACTGTTCTAATTCTACCAATTCTCTGTTTCTAGTTATTGCTCGTGGCACTATGCCTAGTGGTAGCCCTAGGGTCTGCAGTCCAGATAACTCCTCCGAAGCGGCATCCTCTGATAAACCGGCCCAAGATCGGCGTGTTTGGCCCGAGGGCGAAGCGAGCGCCAGGGGCAGGAGTAAAAGGACGTCCAGCAGGATATGGTAAATGAATACAATATGTTAATACAGTAACTAACAATTTCGAAATTTAATTAGATTAGGCTCAGAATGCCACCACCCCATCTCCTCCCATGGGTCTCGTAAAAGTCGACTAAGGGTTTCGCCGGAGGATGGGCAGCAGCGTCCTTCAAGTACATTAACAACTCAACTGCGATCGCCAACCCGCCTGCCAAGCGTGGCATCCATATCGGTGGTTGTGGTGACCTTTGGGGGAGGCCTGTGTCCAGTAGTGGGCTTCATTCGGCCGAAATTATGAGATTTAAAAACAAAACAAAATATGCTCAAAATAATATCGCCTAAAGTGTGGCCGCCCAGAGAATGCGTTCCTGATTCCTGGCACCTGTCAGGTGGCCTAGTTTCGGACATATTTAAGACGATTCTAGCCGTTACCCGCCCGCTACGCTTCTTCTTTGTCGTTTCGCTCTTGACAGAGCGGTCGTGGTCATCATGGCTGTTAGGGGCAGATGAAAGAAAGAAAGAAAAGAAAGAAAAATATTTTATTGGCTTACAGCAGCGTAGGTACACATAGACACAGGAAATATAAAAAATAACTAAAATAAATGCAATTAGGTGTCTAACGGACTCTAGTGTGATTATACGAGGACCTGGAGCCTCCCTTAGGTGCCGAAGATGACCGCCCCAGTGGTTTTAGCCGGTAGGAATCCGGCATGCCCCTTCGCCCTTCCCCGGGGCAGAGGAAGTTCATGACGAATTTCCACTAGGGTCAATAAAAAACGCTACTAAATACTAAGAAAATAATCTCATTGCACGACATAATCTACATCTATTAATTGTACCTATTACAACCCCCAATATGTGTGTGGGTGTGTTGTGGGCTCAATGGGGGGTTTTGCCATAATCGCCACGCTTGGCAGACGGGTTGGCGATCGCAGTTGAGTTGTTAATGTACTCGAAGGACGCTGCTGCCCATTCTCCGGCTAATCCCTTAGTCGATATTTACGACACCCATGGGAGGAGATGGAGTGATGGCATTCTGAGCCGGCACCACACGGCAACATCATCATAACTTTACCTAATTTACAAATGATAAATGATGAAGATTTTTTTAAATAGGTGCTGTTGATCCGGTTGTGTACGTGGAGGTACACAACACACAATATTCACACTCTCTATAATATTGGTTAGATTGAGAAATTTCATGATGATGATCATATACTGGGCGACGAAAAGACAACAAATGTGCGGTTGTAGTAGTGTTGCTTAAAAATCGATCTATCGATAGGACTACCCCTAAAACATTCATACTATCGATTGGCCTATCGATAGTATCCATATTATCAATAGTATCGATACTATCGATTTTATTTTACATATCGAACAATACTATCGATAGTTAAAATTATACAATAGTATCGATACTATCGATAGTATTACATGATTTATGACTATCGATACTATCGATAGTATCGATAGTCATAAATAAATATTATATCATCATCATAAATCAGTATTTACGACCCACTTCGATAGTAGCGGGACTATCGATACTATCGATAGTATTGTTACAATGCTCCCAATCAATACTATCAATACTATTGTTAAAATCGGTAGGGGAATCGATAGTACGAGTGATTTGGGGTTATATGACACTATCGATAGCCTATCGATTTTTAAGCAACACTAGGTTGTAGGTAATAATTTATCCTCGGGGGTCGCGGGCACGCAGATTTGGGAGTCTGCGTGCTCATATCGAGCGGCCCTCGGCAAGATGGCACGCGGCGGTGCAAACGTGGTCACGTGCCGCCGCCGTGGTGAGGGGGGGATCCGTTACAACCCTCCCCGAGAAGTGCCTGGGGGCAGCCCTTTTACAGTCGCATTCCCTCCGCTAGAGTGATGTCGCCTTCCCTCCGCTAGAGGAATGTCGCCTTCCCTCCGCTACAGGGATGTCGCCTTCCTTTCAAGATGTGCCTAAAGGCGTGACACCAATCAGCGGCTCTAGTGTGTTCTTACGAGGACCTGGAGCTCCCCATGCTACAGGACGAGCAAGCCATTTGCAAGGAACTATAGAACAGTCCGAACGGAGCATATCTATTAGTCTAAGAGCCAGCTTAAATCTGATAAACAACAAAAACAACGTTTTAATATGTTATAATAAACGCTGTAAACGGATAGTTACAACCGGAAAAAATGGCAGCCATTTACAATCTTAGCATATAATAGTTCAATAAATAATATATTAAAATGGCAGACGCCGTAAAATACTTTAAAAATTTACTTAATTTTCATACCTGGTCCACCTGAGGGACCCTAAACCTACCGCAGTCGGGCTTAGCTAGTACCCATTGCTTGTTTACTGGGTACAGCAGTCTCACTGGACGAAATTTCAGGTACCGTAAAATATGTGTTGTCAGATATAAGCTGCCTCTTAGATTATATATGTGCGCGCTCTTCCCACGCCCACAAGTTTATAACGAAACTCAACGCGTGACTCAATTCATTTAAATCATTCAAATTAATGTATCAAATTCAGACTGTATTTTCGAATAAAGTGGTTACGCCATCGCGGTAGTGGGGTCAATTGACAATTAACAAATGAAATATTGAATATAAAAAATAAGTAAATAACAAAACCTTTATCTGACGAGGAATGGGTAGCCCGAGATCTTATCATTGTCTGCGGGAAGGGCGCACACACATGCATACGTGCTGCGTTTCTAGAAAGATAACGTAATTATTTATTAGTAGCTTTTACCCGCGGCTTCGCTCACATTGAAGCCATTAAATAAGTCAATTTTTTCATTTTTCGTATTTTTATTTTATTATCCTGTTTTACTTCTAATACCTCCAAGAATATGTGTATAAAGTTTCATGAAGATCGGTTAAGTAGTTTTCGCATGAAAGCGTAACAAAGAAACTTACATTCACATTTATAATATCAAGTATGATTTGCAGAGTGGTCGAAATTCGACCGTAATTCATTATTTTTTAAAGTTTATTTAACATTTCTTCACTCATTTACCATATATACTTAAACTATGCTAAATATCACGATCCTCTGTGTGCGCAATTACGCTTAAAGGGATACGAAGTTTTCTCTTCACGTATTAATATTACAGACTAGCTGGGACCCGCGGTTTCACCCGCGTTTAATTTAAAAGAAATTTAGAGTACTTCGATATAGACACTTGACATAGAATATATATATTGGATTTCAAGGGTTTTATTTTTTTACGCGGCACCCTAAGTATTTTTCTAAAATAAAAGTAGCCTAAGTTATTCCTTATAACATCAGCTATCTGCCAGTAAAGGTCCCGTCAAAATCAGTCCATCCGTTTTGGAGATTACCCGGAACAAACAGACAGACAGACAGACAAAAAATTTAAAAAGTGTTTTTGTTATATGTTACGTACATACTTTCATATGCATTTAGTAGAAGCTGATATTTTGACATTACAAACAGACACTTCAATTTTATTTATTTGTATAGATGTATAGATACGGTTCTACCAGTAGTTACAGTTTTGCTTTAACACAATATTTTGATTACAGCGCCACCTAGCCTTTATGAACTGAACGTGACGAAGGGTGAGTATGTTTGCGGCAACAAGATATGCAAGCTAGAACCCGGTGTGGAGCCCGAAGGATGCAATGGCATGTGCCAATACCCCATCATACCTAAAATAAACTAATTTTATAATAAACCTTTTTATATTTTACTTACCCTAAAGTCGTTTTCAGTAATCAGTAATAACATTTGTTGTTTCACTCGATGTTTGAATGGGATAAAAAATGGTGGCATTTCTTTTGCCTCTCGCTTACACAATATTGCCGTCTATATTCGCACAAGCAGGTATCAATCATATCAGCCACAGGACGTCCACTGCTGAACAAAGGCCTCCCTCTTAGATTTTCACAACGAGCGGTCACATGCCGCTCTCATCCAACGACTCCCAGCGACCCCCACCAGGTCGTCTGTCCACCTCGTTGGAGGTCGTCCCACGCTGCGTTTTCCGTTGCGCGGTCTCCATTTGTGCCTTTGTGCCCCAGCGGTCATCAGTTCTACGAGCAATGTGCCCCGCCCATTGCCACTTCAGTTTACTAATCCTTTCAGCTATGTCGACAACTTTAGTTCTTCTACGGATCTCCTCATTTCTGATTCGATCAAGCAGGTATAGACAACAATAAAATATATGTTTCTTAATTCTTGTTTTACGGTGTACCATAACATAGCCTTTAAAGCCTTATTCCAAGGTGAATAAAAAATAAAAACGAAATAAAAAATTTCAATTACTTTTGATTTATTTTAAGCCTTTTCTGGAACGTTTTGATTATGAAAGCGCTTATGTTCTGTCTTTAAATAAAATTGATATTGTCTCCACTAAAGCTGGCAATTTATACTAGTCTCACGAAGTCCTTACGTAATATTTTTTTGACTTCGAAAAGGAGGAAGTTCTCAATTCGATGCGTTTGTTTGTTGTTTTATTATGTATGTACACCGATTACTCCGAGATTAGAAAACCGATCTGAGCAATTCATATTTTAACTGATGCAGAATGCTTTCGAATTTGTCCCATATAAATTACATTAAATTTGATTGAGTAGTTTTTAAACCAGCTTCAATAAACATGTTAATTAGACTGCGCTTATCTAGATGATGTCTGAATAGTTTCGATTCCTCTCAGATCAGAGAACCGATTTGAGTCATTCTTATTTTTAGTGTGAAATACTGATATCAAATTGAAAAAGTTCTTAAATTTATTTACACTAAAAAGAAACAAATATAAGTTTATAGGTAGGTATAAAATGTAACTTCTCGTTGATCTGCATGAACCATGGTTGGGGCATACCTGGCCCCGCCCGACTTCATAAAGTTTTTTTTTCCTTTTCTGTGGTTTTAATATTTTTATATCGTGAAGGGTTTTTGAAATCGGTTTTTTTTTATATTTGTTTGTGTAAAGTCTGTAGTTGGTACTGGCACCAGTAAGAGGTTACTTTAAACTAGATGTTGAAGCCGTGTGGTGCCGGCTAAGAATACCACCGCCCCGTCGCATCCCGTGGGTGTCGTAAAAGGCGACTATGGGATTAGCCGAAGGATGGGCAGCAGCGTCCTTCGAGTATAATTATAACAACTGCGATCTGGCGATCTCCCAATCTAAAAACTCCCATCGTCTGCCAAGCGTGGCGATTATGGCAAAACCAAATTAACGAAACAACCTCCCCCCCCCCTCCTATCTCTCCTGACACGATGTTTTTTTACACGGGTTTATATCCCCTGTAAGGGGGAACCCTGTCCTTTGATAGGCTTACGCGGAGACATGGGTCCAACACGCAGAGGCCCTTTAGAGAATTTTAATGTAAAATGTAATGGGACACATACCGTGGCTCTCCATGGCTACACTATAAAAGTCTCGGATCGTCCCCGGAGGTGTAAAACTATTGTATAAGATGGAAACTGCAATTACAAGGTCTATTGTAATGGGTGCTAAATGGAATATATACATCTAAAAATATACCTACTTATTATTATGTATTAAGATTGTACGCCTATCAAAGCAACACAGTGATTCCGACTATTAACAACACCAATTTTTTACAAATAAATGCATTTTTAATTTGGTGCATCTACCTTGTGGTGTTTGCATCACCCAAACGCCATCTAGCAGAAAATGCCTGTGGCACTAAGGCCGCCTTTGTACACTAATGTGTATTAACAGTAAACATGTGGCGTCATCTGTTGCCGTGTGGTGCCGGCTCAGAATGCCACCACCCTATCTCCTCCTCCTGGGTGTCGTAAAAGTCGACTAAGGAATTAGCCGGAGGATGGGCAGCAGCGTCCTTCGAGTACACTAACAACTCAACTGCGATCGCCAACCCGTCTGCCAAGCGTGGCGATTATGGCAAAACCCCCCAATGGGCACACAACATACCGATGTCGGTCGTTGTGGTGATCTTTGGGGGAGGCCTGTGTCCAGCAGTGGACTTCATTCGGCCGAAATGATGATGATGATGTGGCGTCATCCTGAGTCCGTCCCCTGAGTACGGGGGACCGCGCGGGGCAGGGGAGCGGCAGGTACCGTTATCTGGGTATACACGCAGCGCCAGTCGTCCAGAACCACTTTACGGAACGCATATACTGCTTCATAATAGCCACCCACGCTTATAACTCGCTATCGTAATACTATCATTCGCAACTGTATAACCTCTGTATCGCTCACCACTTCTTGGTAATTCTGTATCTTATTTGTAACGTTATTAAATCTGTAAATTCATTTCACTTGTTTGCACATCGCACATCGCCTGGCCTACCTAACCGCAACCTTTTTTTTTTATTGATGTCCAGTGGAAATTCTACATGGAACTTCCTTCACCCCGGGGAAGGGTGAAGACTCCTACCGGCTAAAACCACTGGAGCGGTCATCTTCGACACCGAAGGGGGGCTCCAGGTCCTCGTAAGATCACACTAGTGACCTAACCGCAACCTACTAAGCCGAATCCAAGCACGAACAATCTCTATAAACAAATAACAGAGACACTGGCTTCATTGTGTATTCCTTTTTATTCATCTCTCGCAAATAAATAAAACATTATTTACATGATTACTATTCTTTATTTATCGTCTCTTTCTTTTTCCAACTTTGCTCCCACTTCTTCTGCGACACCTTGAAGGCATCCACGTCTAGTTTAGCGGCTATAAGTCTGCCATACGACGTGCTATTCAGTAGGTTGCTCTTGTCGGATAACTCCGTCATAATCTTGACCTTCTGTTCTGGAGAAGCCACTTGGAATACCTGTTCGAAGGCGCGAGATCCGTACTGGGAGAGTGCCAGCTTCTGGTAATAACCCTGTGGAAGAAAATGTTGGAATTAAATAGGGGACAAGCTTTTACAGAGGCTCTAGTCCTCATCATTTCAGACAAAGGACGTCCACTGCTGAACAAAAGCCTGGGACCATAGATTGACACAATTATGTCATCATTTTAGGGGGAATTTGCCAGTACTCACCACACTTGGCAGGCGGGTTGGTGAGCGCAGATTGGCTGCTGTTCCACAGACGGGACGCTGCTGACCATCCCTCTGGTTTAGAGTCCCTTAGTCACCTTTTACGACATCGGGACACGGGAGGACATGGAGTGGTGCTATATTCTTAATCCGGACACCACACGGATGGATTATCTACTAAGTTATTATTCTGTTTTAAAAAACGTTGCCCCACACTAGTATTTCTCCTGTGTCGTGGATACAGTTTACAGACACAAATTCCACACACAATACACCCAGACCCGAAACAACCACCTGTAGATCATACAAATATTTGTTCTGTGCGGGAATCGAAACCGCGACCCGGTGCGCTGTAGCCGACTGTATCAGCCACTGCACCAACCATGCCGTCGATTATTGTTACATATATTGCGAGTTACATGGACTCAGACAGTTATACGAGCAGTTTTATTTTCCTAGAAAACTGTCCAGAACTGCGCTTCGATGAGCTGGTAATATATGATAAAATACCTTAAGCCTCCACATTAGCTTGTCCCTGGCCTTCACTCCGACGCACTGACCCTTACACAGAGCGTCCGCTACGTGACACCCCTTAGCATCGCAGAAGATCACCATCAACTGGTCAGAAGTCAGCTCCAGGAGGCCGTTTACTGCTTTTGCCGGACGCTGCAAAAATGAATAATTCGTTGTTATGACGTCTTTTGTAGTCAACATGTATTGTTGGTTAGATATAGAATCATGCAGTATAACCGAGTGATTGAACACTTGCCTTCCATACTCCTGTATGGAAGGCATGATTGGATTGGTATGAATCAATGTATCAATGTACCTATTTATCTGTGTATCTATGTATCTATGTATCTATGGATCTATAAATCTATGTATCTATGTATCTATGTATCTATGTATCTATAAATCTATGTATATATGTATATATTGGTGCAGTGGCTGATACAGTCGACTGCTGCGCTCCGGGTCGCGGGTTCGATTCCCGCACGGAACAAATATTTGTATGATCTGCAGGTAGTTGTTCCGGGTCTGGGTGTATTGTATGTGGAATGTATGTCTGTAAACGCACCCACGACACAGGAGAAATCCTAGTGTGGGGCAACGTTTTTAAAAAAAAAAAAAAAAAAAAAAAAAAAAAAAAAAAAAAAAAAAAAAAAATCTATAAATCTATGTATCTATGTATCTATGTATCTATGAATCTATGAATCAATTTATCTATGTATATATGTATCTATAAATCTATGTATCTATGAATCTATGAATCTATGTATCTATGAATCTATGAATCAATTTATCTATGTATATATGTATCTATAAATCTATGTATCTATGAATCTATGAATCTATGTATCTATGTATCTATAAATCTATGTATCTATGAATCTATGAATCTATGTATCTATGAATCTATGAATCAATTTATCTATGTATATATGTATCTATAAATCTATGTATCTATGAATCTATGAATCAATGTATCTATGTATATATGTATCTATAAATCTATGTATCTATGAATCTATGTATCTATAAATCTATGTATCTATGAATATATGAATCAATGTATCAATGTATCAATGTACCTATTTATCTGTGTATCTATGTATCTATGAATCTATGAATCAATGTATCTATGTATATATGTATCTATAAATCTATGTATCTATGAATATATGTATCTATAAATCTATGTATCTATGAATATATGAATCAATGTATCAATGTACCTATTTATCTGTGTATCTATGTATCTATAAATCTATGTATCTATGAATCTATGTGACAGAATTATTGAACTCGATTTTCATACCCTTCAAAACGTCGGATTGATTTGAAACTTCGCACACTTATCAAGGACTGATGCCAATACAATAATTTAAATAGTTTGTCTCATTATCCTTGCCAGGATCACGATTAGCGACTTTTTCATCTCTGGTACCCGGAAAACATTATAAATTCATCGACATACACAAACTTGCAGAAAAAATAATACCTCCATAAGATGTCGATTCAGTATTCCGCGGTAAGAGTGCGATGAGACTCGAATAGTGTCTCATTCTTCAGATGATTTTATGCCTATTGGAGGGAGAATTTGTTTATTTAAACGTTGAAAGGAAGATGCTTGGGTAAATAATTACCACCCGGAGTTATTGAGACTACGGGCAGGCAATATGGACATTCAGCATGGCCAAACAAAAATTTAATTAAGTAATTAAATTTTTAGCCGCACAAAAAATTAGAAAACAAATAATAGTTAAAGAAAACTATTATTTATTTGTAAGTATTTTTTACAACATGGCTGAACTGTGACGGTGTTCTGTCTGACTAGCGTCCGACTCACTCTAGGCGTGTCTTTCGCCCCGGGAAGACGGCGGTGTGCATGTAGTCCCGTGCCACCGTGTGCGCAGCACAGCGCATAGCGAGGCTTCGGAGAAATCCTTTATAATCCCCCAGAAAGGTGCTTGGGTGGTGGCCTATTTACAGTCGCCTTCCCTCTGCTAGAGGGGGTGACCGCTTTACAGTCTTCCCCTCCGAGATGTGAGATGAGATGGAGATTATTCGAGTTCCTAGAGCCCCCTTTCGGTGTCGAGGATGACCACTCCGGTGGTTTTAGCCGATAGGAGTCCGGCATGCCCCGCCGCCCATTCCCGGGGCGGAGGAAGTTCATGATGTATTACCATCGGATCAATAAAAAGGCGTGTCTTCATACAGCTAAGTTCTTACCTGAAAGTCGAGTATGCACTGAAGAATAACAGATCCGTGAACATTGATGAAGTATTCCTTATCTAAAGCGTTGAGGTCCACCCGGTCCGCAGGCAGGAGACGCAGGCACAGCACCGAGAAGTACTTCTGATGCTCGGGGGAGGAACACTTCAAGGCCGATTCCAGGCTCTGCAGCAATAAACGAACACTAAAGTGGATATGAATGCAGGCCACGGAACAGACGTTTAGTTAAATAAAATGATTAAATAAAACATGAGACGTGGAATTTGATGGCACGGTGCATTGATCCAGTCAGCTGATGCGATCCGGGTCGCGGGTTCGATTTCCGCACGAACAAATATTTGCACAATCTGTAGGTAGTTGTTCCGGGTCTGGGTGTATTGTGTGTTGAATGTGTGTCTGTAAATGCACCCACAACACAGGAGAAATCCCTAGTCAGGGGCTGTTAATAACAAAATAGTATAGTTATTTTGATGTTTGTAGGATTCCTTTTTTATTATTAGGTTACTATATTTTTATTTACTAAACATCTTATTGTGGCCTCGTAGTGAAATCCCCAACTTCAAGAAGGGTTTGTCCATAAGTATATAATACTCTAAATTAATTATATGAAAATCATGCATAAATACTTTTAAATTAATAAATAGCTAGGCAAATTCTATTAATACAAAAAAAAATTACGTTACGTTTATATACTGCGTCTGCTTCGCCTTCAGTCGGAGGCATGCCTTCGCCAGAGCGACAAGAACACCAGTGTTGCCGCAAGCCAGTAGAGCGGGGACTTTGTCGGTTATCTCCTCGAACATTGGCTCGAACTGGAACATAAACACAATATAATGAAAGCTCAGGTTCAAAGGACACATTAAGCACGTTCTATATCTAGCAGGCATTTTTTTTTTCTTTTTTTATTGGTACCCAGTGGAAATTCTTCATGAACTTCCTTCGCCCCGGGGAAGGACGAAGGGGTATGCCTACCGGCTAAAACCACTGGAGCGGTCATCTTCGGCACCTAAGGGAGGCTCCAGGTCCTCGTATGATCACACTAGAGCCGCCCACTGGTGCCACGCCTATTGGCACATCTCGAAGAGGGTGACTGTAAAGCGGTCACCCCCCAAGGGGGATTGTAAAGGATCCCCCGAAGCGTCCCACGGCAGCGCGTGACCACATACGTGCTACCATCTTTTCTTGGGTCGCTTGGTGTGGGCACGCAGATTCCCCAATCTACGCACCCGCGAACCCAGAGGTCCCCCACCTTATAGCAACGGCAGGGGTTATATCTAGCAGGCCTAGTAAGCAATATTGATTTTTTCCAATACAAAAGACCATAAATGAACTCACGTAATATGAGACTATCATGATTTTTCATCATTTGGATTTATACGTCCACTGCTGAACAAAGGCTTCCCCCATAGATTCCACAACTGTGTCATCATTTTGGAGGGTATTTGCCAATACTCACTACGCTTAGCAGGCGGGTTGGTGAGCGCAGTATGGCTACCGTTTCACAGAAGGGACACTGCTGCACATCCCTCTGGTTTAGAGTCCCTTAGTCGCCTTTTACGACATCCACGTGAGGAGATGGAGCGGTGCTATATTCTTAATCTGGACACCACACTGAATGAGAGAAGAGAAATGCTGGACGCGCTTAAATAGTAATATTAGTAGTAAATTTATTACAAAATAGCCATGTGGTGCCAGGATACTACCACTCCATCTCATCCTGTGGGTGTCGTAAAAGTCGACTATGGGATTAGCCGGAGGATGGGCAGCAGGATCCTTCGAATACATTTATAACCCAACTGCGATCACCAACCCGTCTACCAAGCATGGCGATTATGGCAAAATCCCCCAGTGAGCACACAAAACCCATACCAGTATCGGCAATCTTTTCTGAATTGATGATGATAATGAAATTACAAAAGATCAAACACAATTTTTTTGACATTCCTTCTTAGAGGTTGTCTTGCAGTGAACCAACCTCCATCATTGTAGTATCATGTCAAATGTCTGTTAGAACCCAATTACTGAGGACATTTATAACATATCTAAAGCTCTTAAGGAACAAGCCAGCTGATGAAGAGATATTAAAAGAGACAAACTAAACTGAAACCTCACCTCCTCCTTTACATCACAGTTATCCACCAGTCTCTGCACAGTGTAGTTGAGCATGGGCATGGTTGCGAGCTGACCGAGCCGGTTGATGAAGCAGCGTGCATATATCTGAGTGTAGGTCTTCTTCTTTGATACAAATAGTGCTGCTTCCAGGAGCCTGTGGATGATAGTATCTAGTCTCTTGAAACTTGCATTATCACAGCCTGTTGACGATTGTTTTTATTTGATATACTACAGATACATTAGTCGCTTCTTTATAGGTTGCCCGTAAACCAGGCAACCGGCGATACGGCGACAAGAGTCCTCTTGATGATAAAGTTTCTCAATTATGACTAATAATGGAACTCAGAAACAATTAAAGAACCCAGAGTATTATGCAAATGACATATATACCAATGAAAAAATTTAATCTGCTTACCTAACACCGGGCTCTGCGTCAAACACTGGTGGCAAATTGCAACCCTGTGGTACATCGCCATCCTTCACTTCTTTCTTATCATCATCACCGTTGAACGCCCAGTCTTTAGGAGCAAAGCTTTCGTCCAACAGCTTCCGTAACAATTCCTTAGTTAAATTCTTGTCCACATTTTTAATGGCATATAACAGAACTTGAAGTAAGCCTGAAGTAATATTCTTGTATGGTAAATCTTTAAACTGTGGCCAAGCAGAGAGACGGCTCACAAACTCCTTGACAATATCTTTAAAGTCATCGGGAACAATTTTATATGCCATTTTTGTTTTACCTGGCGGAATGCCTTTACCATCATCAACAGTTTGTTTGAATATGTTTACTTTGGGCTTCTCTCCTGGCAGCAATGTGATGCCACTGAGACATTTCAATACACTACGTAGTATGTGATTGGCATATTGATCCCATACGAAATCTTCTAGATTGTTCAAAGCATATTTTGATATTTTTATTGTGAATTCATGACATTTTTGGATATGATCCTTTTCATATTTTGATTCTGTTTTCGGTTCAACTTTTTGCTTTTTCTTAGGCACAGCTTCTTCTGTATCTGAAGAATTATCCTCTCCATTTTGTAAATATTCTATAGCTCTCTCACATGCTACTCTCAGCAAAGTCTCTACCACATGGCTTGTGAAGTTATCAGAGCACAGTTTACGTAGATCTGGTGATAATACCTCAATGTACCTTTCCAGGTCTTCTGCTGAGGCAAAAGGTAGAAGCAGTTCTATCACTCGACATCCAAGCTGGTTTCCAACTACATTAAGCTCTTCTCCTTTGGTACGTTCTAACACATTGTTGACCAAGGCATCTGTAAACAAATATGACGTTTTTAGTAGGAATTGGTACAGCCAGGCTGGAATGCGAGTAAGTTACTCATATTGAAGCTTGATATTGCTGTCAGGGTCGATTGTGGCGGAGGGAGGCATAATGATTAAGATGTTATATCAGTATACTGGAAAAACACATAGGTATGAAAGGAGAGAAAATGGAGAAGCTTTTTCTCAACTGTCTATCACAAAATAGCCTATAAAACCTACTTTATAATGATAGGTATAACAAGATTCAACAAAGTAACGGAATCCTCATAAGATCACTATGTTGTCTTTCTGTGTTAAGAGCCTTTTTCTCAGAAACACCTTGAAGTGTCAAGTTGCAATTAGCATAGAATACCCAACACTATGTCCTCATACTGCTGTAAATAAACAAAGTTTCTGGTTTAACAAAATCTTACTGACTGATCATCTTAACCTACAAGAAACTTCCTGGTGACCTACAATCTTGAAATTTGGCATGAAGAGAGGTCTTTTGACACAACTGAAGTAGTAATACCAAATCCCATGTGGAATTATTACGAGAAAAACTTATAATCGCTGTTAACATACAGTGCAATATGCGGACTATGAATATGCCATATGGACCTGGCTCAGAATACCACCACCCCATCTCCTCTCGTGGGTGTCGTAAAAGTCGACTAAGGGATTAGCCGGAGGATGGGCAGCAGCGTCCTACGAGTATATTAACAACTCAACTGCGATCGCCAACCCACCTGCCAAGCATGGCGATTATGGCAAAACACCCCCATGTGCCCGCAACACACCCATATCGGTCGTTGTGCGTGTTTGGGGGAGGCCTGTCTCCAGCAGTGGACTTCATTCAGCCGAAATAATGAATACCCGGACGCCCAGTACATAAGCGTTTGTCACAAAACAAACACACAATGTATTGTTAAACATGGACGTAGCCCCGTCAGGGCGGGAGTCCAACTCACACTTAACCGTCTTTTCTCTTATATGAACTTGTTAGCTATCATATAGATACATTTAATGTTTACGTATTAAAATAACAAAAATGCTTGTAGATCACAAAATAGGTACCGAGAGTCCAAGAACCACTTTAAATGCACCTATATTTATAATACGACACTGCGACATCGTGTTCAACAATTCAATATAACTCACGTCTCTCCTCTTCATCTGCAATTCCTTGTTTCATGGCATCCAAGATACCAACAAAATACTGATACAATTCTTCAGGTATCTTGGTACCGCGCCCCATCTGGCCTTTTTTTGCATATTTCTTGGCATTCGCAAGAAAGTTCTTGCGTTTCTTTCGTGACCTTTTCTTGTTTGGATTATTTTCTACATTTTCTTCGCTCATTTTAACTGCACAAACAAAAACACAGGTGGTTTTTTAGGTTAAGTAAACGTCAAAGTCATGCGTTTTTGACTTTTGTTGCGTTTCTGATATTAAAACTTCTGAAGAATAGCTTAAAAATACACGATCTATTGTTGTTTCATTTTTATAGGGACTAGAACACGCATGTTAGAAATTAATACTACATGTATTCACTGTAGATTGTAGAATAGTAAACTTTGTAGCCCTATAAAATTTATAATCACTAAGTTTATGTAGCAACGTTCTATCAAATAGTATCGTAATATTTATGAAGATAAAATGAAGATTTTTGATATCTTGAGAATGAATTTTCCTATCTCTTATCATCATACTAACCAGCAAAATAATATAATTTATGCACTACTTTACTGGGTCAACGAAGGTAGGATTGCGTGTAGCTTGAGGTCGATGATTGTGCTGGAGTTGCAGGTCATGCGCTTTCTCGTGATACATGGCTTAGGTAAGGTAAGTAACTTAAAGAAAGAAAAATACAGAAATAATTTCTGGATTTACATCGCCAATCCACAATTATGTGCGTTGGACTGTGATAGAAAATATTTTTTGATAAGTAAAACCAATGAGTGTTTATAAATTCGAAGAATCCATGACCATGACCGTCTCTCTTACATGAACCGCGATGTGTTTTTTATTGGTTTTCATCTATGAAAATATCCGTTGGTGTGAAAGAGACAGAAGAATATGCCAAATATGTTCTCGTACCGGTGGGACATCTGAAGTTGAAGGTTTGATCTTCATAGATTTGGTTGATTTTGGGCGTTTTAATATTCTAAAAGAACTTTAATTAACAGTTTTTGACATCGGGTCTAAACCCAAGCCTCCTCGGTCGCTGGCAAGCCTGCCTGGCATTTTCTTCTCGTCATAAAACTTAGAATAACAATGTTCTTTTCATCATCATATAAGCCAAAGGACGTCCACTGCTGAACAAAGGCCTCGAACCCATCCACAATTGTGTCGCCATTTGCCAATTTACCAATACTCAATACTAATGTCTTAGGTTTTCGCGAGTATTACACATTATAATAAAACACTTTTAAACGGATTCTATCGCGTATATTTTAGGTTTTTTGTTTTTCCTGACGTTTCGAACACTTTGCAGGGTTCGTGGTCGCAGGATGACTAAGGTGACAGGCGTCGTTACAGATTTTAAAAAGTTATTTTATTTTATCTACCGTACAATTATAATCAAAAATTATTTCGATGCACGCAGTAATCACTCACAGTGTCTTGATGTTTTTTAGTGTGGTATTTAGTTTGGGACTTTATTATTTTAATAACAGGATTCCAAACTCACCAGTTTACCACCATGTGTGTGGTAGTGTACCACCGTACCTGCCAGCCATTTTCTCTATTAAAATTAGGATGTTTTTTAATTTCAATAGCCTCACGAAACATTCTTGGTACATATCGGTTCTCTTTCGCGAGGACTTGCGGTTGATCGAAACGAAGAAAATGGTTAGGTTTATCTAAGGCATGTTCGCACACTGCAGACTTTGTGGAGCGTCTATGCTTGACGTCTAAAATATACGCGATAGAATCCGTTTAAAAGTGTTTTATTATAATACTCAATACTATTAGCAGGCGGTTTGGTGACCGCAGTATGGCTGTTCCACAGTAGGGAAGCTGCTGCCCATCCCTCTGGTTTCCTTAATCACCTTTTACGACATCAATGCGATGAGAGTGGTGCGATATTCTTAATCCGGATACCACACGGAATGTAATGAATACTGACGGGGTTTTTATATTTTTTTTTAAAATGTTTTAAAGATTATAATCTCCTCAAATGGCGATAGGTTTTCTTATTTTATTTATTTATTTGTCGCCTTGTGAGGGACAACTGTAAAAAAAAGCCACTCCCCAGGCACTTCTCGGGGAGGATTGAAAGGGATCGCACACGGCGGCACGTGACCACGTGCGCGCCACCGTTTTCCCGGGGGTCTCTCGGTATGAGCACGCAGACTCCCCAATCTGCGCACCCGAGGCACTCCCCCTGAGCCTCCAGGCGTGTTGGACCTAGGCGCCGGGGTGGTTGTTACTCCGGCGCCGTCTCGTTCTTCTCTGTACCTACTACTCATGACCTACTCCCATGGGAAATAAAAGTCGAGCCGACACGGGAGAAGATGAAGATAAATAAACAGTTGGTGGTTTGGATAAACAAACACGGTTGGTGCAGTGGCTGATACAGTCGGCTGCTGCGCACCGGGTTGTGGGTTCGATTCCCGCACGGAACATATATTTGTATGATCTGCAGATAGTTGTTCCGGGTCTGGGTGTATTGTGTGTGGAATTCATGTCTGTAAACGCACCCACGACACACGAGAAATCCTAGAGTGGAGCAATGTTTTAAAAAAAATAGAAATAGAAAACATTTCCCGACGTTACCTAGCCCTTTTAAAATAAAATTAAACGTTATCCTCAAAATTTTCGCCAACTTGAGCACAGCAAGGTGCTTGAAACGAACCCTAATAATTGTCTTAAAACTATCGGCTTATTATTATTTATCTGTAACCGTTCACTTCTGAAAATGAGCGTGGTAATAGAGGTAGTATGAACAGAACATTTGAGACACTCATAGCTAGTTGCACTTCTGATCGGTGAGGCTAAGCAACGCTCGGCGCGGTCAGTCAATATGGATGGGTGACTGCATACTTTTATTTGAACGGAGCTTGCCGCTGTGCTTCTGAGGGCACGTATATTCGTCGGTCCGGGCTGTTGCCATTAGATTTAGATTCGATCATACGTTAAGCTAAGTCGGAAGCCTTTTGGCAGCTTGAACAGCTCTGACGCAAGATTGACAACTAACAACTAAGTAATAACAAAAGAAAGAAAGATAGGTTATTTCCCAAATTATTATAATAATTACCACACTTGGCAAATGGGTTGGTGATTGCAGTATGCTATGCTAACACCGCTGTGTTTTACTTTGAAAAACAATGTTGAAGCAGGCTTAGTTCAGATGCAGATTTCTGATTACGTGCCGTATACTTCACTGGAGAAGACTTGAAAACACTTGGAACCATTCCAAGATATTGCAATAGAGTTCGTAAGTACCTAAGGCGATTATTATGTAGGTATTCGTCAAAAGAGCTCTTGGAGCAGTCATAATTTAAATACTTTTACCCGTTTGCGGTCACAGAGATGAAATTAATGTAGTTGGCGCAACCGTCACGTTTTAAAACAATTAAAATAATTAACGTTCTGTAATACGGACATCACGTCTCGTAATTCCTCAGTTTTTATTGGTTTTTGGAGATCTTCTATAGATAATTCAATTAATACACGCACCCAAGCATACTACACGAAGAAAGGACATGCATGATTACCTACATTGTATTCTAAATCATCATATATCAGCCAAAGAACTTCCACTGTTGAAGAAATGCTCCCCTATAGAGTTCCACGATTGTGTCGTTATTTTGGATGGTATTTGTCAGTACCAAGCTTGGCAGGCGTGAGCGCATTTGCATTTTTTAATAGGCATTTTACTGTTTAGTCAGGTATGCGGGCGGCGCTAATCTGAGACAGGCATTTTTAAATTTCGCGGTACTACGCAAGCTCACCTACCCGATGAAACTGACCATAAAATCGCGACATTCAGTTTACAATAGACAGGCATCTTTTCTGAAAAATGTGGCATTTTGTACATCCTAGACAGGCATAGGCCCTTACATAGATGGTAACCCCAGCTCCACTGAAGGGACGCTACAGCCCGTCCCTTTGCTGTTGCGGACACCACACAGAATCTTTTCTAATATATTAATATAGCTGAATACATTAGTGATATTAAATATTTTTTCAACGCTAGTAATTAAACGTTATAACTACCTGTTTCTCGAGGGGATTGGCGCTGTACCCCTAAATACCTTTTCCAAGTTCGGCTGCAGAGGTAACACTATGTGTTTTTTTTTTTTTTTCAAACCATCGTATCTAATCCGCCTATTGTTCGGAGCGGCAGGCAGAGGTGTAGGTACGTACAGCCGTACACCCACAGTTCGCAATTTATGCTAATCTCCACAGCAGTATGCTGAGCGACAGCCCTTTTGCACGGATATGGCGCGTATCTTCCCAACAGGACATTTTTTATAAGTTTTATTTTTGTCTTTGTTGTGGGTATGTGTCTGTCGAGTGCAAATAAAGTATTTTCTTTTCTTCTTTCTTTCTTTCTTTCTAATGAACATTCCATACCAAAAAACATAATAAGTATTTTCATTTCATTTACACCACGAAGGCGAAGGACATCCATGAGTACGTGAGATAAACGACGAAGGTACAATTGCTGGAGTCGTACCGCAACGTCAAATTTAAGGCGTTCGTGGTGGGAGTACCGAATTGTTTCCTGCCCCTCGTTATGGAAGAAGACCTTTGGCCTCAAGGCGTGGTGTTCCGTCGCTTCCACGGGCAAGTGGCACAGGACAGCACAAAGACAATATTATAGTGCAAAGTGAAGCGCTACTATAGTGTAAGCTTTGTATTTACTTTATATATGCTAGTTTGTAAGGTTTTTTGTATACATCTATGGGTCATGGAAGCCTGAAATAAATGATATTATTATTATGTCTCTCTCTTCACCGGTTTATATTCCTTGTGAGGGGGAACGCAGTCTTTTGATAGGCTTACGCGGGGTAACGAATCTAAAAGGCAGAGGCACTTTAGAAAAAAAAACTTTACTTTTAAATATAATTGAACACTAGCCGGGCCATGTGACTGCACTATAAAATGCAGTCTCAGATTGTCCCAGGAGGTATAAAACTATTGTATGAAATGGAAGCTACAAGTATAAGGTCTATTATTATTATTATTTCATATGTCCTGGAAATGGGACTGAGGTCCTTAATAAGGTAACCTTTTACTCAATTAAAGTGGCAATCTGCTTGCCAGTAGGTATGCCAGTCACATTTCTTTTCGGAGAAACCAGTTTCTTACGTAATAATACACTGCTAACTATTATGATAAGTTGCTGATTCATGCTCTAGACTCAGTCTTTCCCAACGTGGGCGATAACGCCCCCTTGTGGGCGCTGCAGGCCTAAAGGGGGGCGGTAAGAGACCCAGAAAAAAAGGGGGCATTGTGTAGGGCTTTGGGGTCGATTTATAATTTCATCTACTTAGCTAGGAAGACTCTTAGACACTGACTGAGCTCTCGACTCTCGACTACATCTTGTGAACATCAACTAATATTAATTAAGATATAGCTCAAACTCGGTTCGATATAAAAGACCGCGGGCAATCATGTTTTAACAAGTTTTTGTTAAATAATCCGAATTGTACATTCCTATACCAATCGGCTGGTTCTATAATACTTGTTCTTGCTTGTCGAGTACGATTGGGCGTCGAATGAGATAAACGAGTTTATGCACGTTTGTCTTATTCCTGTTGGTGCGTGCTGCTTATGCAATCCTATATAAACGACGTAAATTTATTTTATTTTCATTTGCGGTTTCGCGCATAATAGATAAGCAGTACTTGATTTCAACACTTACGTATTTCTTAAAACAAAACAATGTCGGAAGTAAAAAAGAAGAGACGGCAATACTCTTCGGAATATATTAAATTCGGATTTATTGAAAATCCCACAAACCCGTCGTCGCCTTTGTGTCTTCTATGTCTAAAAACATTTTCGAACGAAGCAATGAAGCCTTCAAGACTGCAAGATCATTTGAATAAAATGCATCCAGATAAGACAGAAAAGAATGTAGCATATTTTCAAGACCTAGAGAAGAAGCATAATACTCAGCCAAGTGTATCAAAACTATTTTCGGCGGCTGCTAAGCAAGATGACGACGGACTTCGAGCTTCGTACAATATCTCTTTGTTAATTGCTCAAAAAGGCAAACCACACAACATCGGAGAAGAGTTAATTTTGCCAGCAATAAAGGAAGTAATAACTACTGTGCTTCATAAACCGGCCGCAGATATTATCCGAAAAATTCCTTTGAGTAATAATTCTGTGCAAAGACGAATTGATGAAATGGCTGAAAACATTGAAGAATCATTGTGAAATCATCTGAGGACTAGTCAATTCTCAATTCAGCTCGATGAGTCCACTTTACCAACTAATGAAGCGTTGTTGCTACCTTACGTGAGGTTTATTAAAGATGAGAAAATACGTGAAGAACTATTGTTTGCCAGAAATTTGGAGACAGATACAAAAGGCGAAACCATATTCAATACATTGGAAAAGTTTTGTGAAGAGAAAGAGATTCCTTTGAAAAATATTATACCAGTTGCTACGGATGGCGCTCCGGCTATGACAGGGCGCCATAAAGGCTTCATAGCATACTTAAAGAATAAAATTCCAGATGTCCTTGCTATACATTGCGTTATTCATAGACAACATTTGGTTGCTAGAAACTTAAGTGAACGACTATTTCAATCACTGCAATATGTCATCAAAGCAGTCAATAAAATCCGTAGCAGCTCTTTGAATGATAGATTATTTCATCAGCTTTGTGTTACTAATGACGAAGATTTCAACCGTTTGTTGCTTCATACTGAAGTTCGTTGGCTGTCAAGAGGCAATTGTCTGATTCGATTTTACAACCTGTTTGACTCTATGATAGAGTTCTTGGAAACTAAAGATACCGTGTGGTGTCCGGATTAAGAATATAGCACCACTCCATCTCCTCCCGTGGAAGTCGTAAAAGTCGACTAAGGGACTCTTAACCAGAGGGATGGGCAGCAGCGTCCCTTCTTTTAAACATTAGCCATACTGCGCTCACCAACCCGTTTGCCAAGCGTGGTGAGTATCGGCAAATTCCCCCCAAAATGACAACACAATTCAAGCACCGGCCCCCAGTTCCCGGCAGCCCCGCTATTCCTGGTCATGGTAGCGGCCATGGTAATGGCGGGGCAGGGGGTGCTAAGAATCTCCGGATGGGATCCGGCTACCACCCTAAACGGAAACTGGCCCTGGTGACGTACAACACACGAACACTGAGGGCAGACGAAAAGATTGTTGAGCTGGAAGAAGAAATAGATAAGTTGCACTGGGATATCATGGGACTATCAGAAGTCCGAAGAGAGGGGGAGGACACGATAACCCTGAAATCCGGCAACTTATTCTACTACCGGGAAGGCGAACATCTGTCTCAAGGTGGTGTCGGGTTTCTCGTCCGCAAGTCCCTCATTAACAGCATAGTGGCCATCGAAAGTGTGTCGAGCAGGGTAGCGTACCTTATACTCAGAATATCCAAGAGGTATTCGTTGAAGGTCATACAGGTCTACGCACCGACCTCGACACACCCAGATGATGAAGTAGAGAGTATGTATGAGGACGTAAGTAGGGCCATACATACCTCGAAGACACATTTCACTGTTGTGATGGGGGACTTCAACGCAAAGCTGGGCACCCGATGCGATGGTGAGTTGAGAGTGGGGCAATTTGGATATGGGCATCGGAACCCCAGGGGACAGAGGCTGGCCGACTTTTTGGAAAAGGAGGGTCTCTTCGTGATGAACTCCTTTTTCCAAAAGCCGCCTCACAGGAAATGGACCTGGATGAGTCCCGATGGTTCCACGAGGAATGAGATTGACTTCATCATGACTAATAAAAGACAAATATTCAATGATGTCTCTGTGATCCACAGGGTGAAAACCGGTAGTGATCACCGAATGGTAAGAGGCACATTGAATATTAATCTCAAAGTTGAGAGGTCTCGTCTGATGAGGTCTACGCTCCGGCCCTCTAGTGCTCATATCCAAAACCCCGAGAGCTTTCAACTCGAACTCCAAAACCGCTTCGAGTGCCTAGAACATTGCGTATCTGTGGACGATCTAAATGGTAGGTTTGTAGAAACTGTCCAAACGGTTGGGTCTAAGTTCTTTAAAACCCACCGTAAAGGTAGACCAAAAAAGTTTTCCGATCACACTCTCGACCTCATGGCAGAAAGACGCGCCATGACGCTGCAGTCCTCCGGTGATGCTGAAGCATACAGACTACTCAATAGACGGATATGGAAGTCCTTGCGTCACGATATCCGCACCTTTAACACTAATAGTGTTAAAGAGGCGATTGAGCGGAATCAAGGCTCCAAAGTGTTCGCAAGAGACAAGTCTATTGGGCAAAGTCGTATTATGAAGCTGAAGACCGAGGACGGCAGTGTAGCGTCGACTAAGCCAGAGGTTTTGAGAGAGATTGAGAACTTCTACCGGCAGTTATACACCTCGGTTACTATACCTACCATTGGCTCTGACAAAGACCCGCGAGCCAAACTAACCCGACACTATACCGAGGATATCCCGGACATCAGCCTGTACGAGATTAGGATGGCCTTGAAACAGCTTAAAAATAACAAGGCGCCGGGTGGGGACGGAATTACGACAGAGCTTCTGAAAGCGGGTGGCACACCGGTACTTAAAGTCCTTCAGAAGCTATTCAATTCCGTCTTACTCGAGGGCACAACGCCGGAAGCGTGGAACAGAGGTGAGGTGGTGCTCTTCTTCAAAAAGGGTAATAACACCCTATTGAAGAATTATAGACCCATCTCACTTCTGAGCCATGTTTATAAGCTGTTTTCAAGGGTTATCACGAATCGTCTCGAGCGCAGGTTTGATGACTTCCAGCCTCCCGAACAAGCCGGTTTCCGAAAAGGTTTCAGTACCATAGACCACATCCATACGCTGCGGCAGGTTATACAGAAGACCGAGGAGTATAATCTGCCACTATGCTTGGCGTTTGTGGACTATGAGAAAGCCTTCGATTCGATCGAAACCTGGGCAGTGCTGCAATCTCTGCAGCGGTGCCAGATCGACTATCGGTACATTGAAGTGTTGAAGTGCTTATACAGAAACGCCACCATGTCGGTCCGAGTACATGAACAGAGCACGGGGGCAATTCCATTGCAGAGAGGTGTGAGACAGGGGGACGTCATTTCCCCGAAACTGTTCACCGCTGCAATGGAGGATGCCTTCAAACTACTGGAGTGGAAAGGATTCGGCATTAACATCAATGGCGAGTATATCACTCACCTTCGATTTGCCGATGACATCGTAGTCATGGCAGAATCGCTGCAAGAGCTCAGCACAATGCTCGATGATCTCAACAGAGTTTCCCAACAGGTGGGCCTTAAGATGAACATGGGCAAGACAAAAGTCATGTCAAATGCCCATGTCGTGCCCATCCCAATATCCGTTGGGAGCTCTGTTCTCGAAGTTGTTGACGAGTATGTCTACCTGGGACAAACTGTCCAGTTAGGTAGGTCCAACTTCGAGAAAGAGATCAATCGTCGAATCCGACTCGGCTGGGCAGCGTTTGGGAAACTTCGCAACATCTTTTCGTCAACAATACCGCAATGCCTCAAGACGCAAGTCTTTAACCAGTGTGTGTTACCAGTGATGACATATGGAACAGAGACGTGGTCACTCACAATAGGCCTCATAAGAAAGCTCAAGGTCACTCAGCGAGCTATGGAGAGAGCTATGCTTGGTATTTCTCTACGAGATCGAATCAGAAATGAGGAGATCCGTAGAAGAACTAAAGTTGTCGACATAGCTGAAAAGATTAGTAAACTGAAGTGGCAATGGGCAGGGCACATTGCTCGTAGAACTGATGGCCGCTGGGGCACAAAGGTTCTAGAATGGAGACCGCGCACCGGAAAACGCAGCGTGGGACGACCTCCAACGAGGTGGACAGACGATCTGGTGAAGGTCGCTGGGAGTCGTTGGATGAGGGCGGCATGTGACCGCTCATTGTGGAAATCTAAGGGGGAGGCCTTTGTTCAGCAGTGGACGTCCTGTGGCTGATATGATGATGATGATGATGATGAAAGATACAGAACTGCGCAACAAGCTCATAACATCAAAGAATGATATCGCTTACATGACAGACCTGTATAAAATGTTCAACGACATGAACCTCCAACTGCAAGGCGATGAACTAAATTTAATTAAAACAAAAAATGTCGTTGCTGCTTTCACAGCCAAACTGCTTCTGCACAAAAAGAATATGGGCAGACGTGAGTTTCACAATTTTCCGAATTTATCAGTATACTGCAGTAACGACGACTTGTTTGCCTACTGCCAACATTTGGAAAACCTCCACATTGACTTCACCGAACGATAGCAGGACATTCTTAACTTGGAAATACCAGACTGGGTGTTGGATCCGTTTTCAAATGTCAACACAGCAATGTCACCTCAGCTGGAAGAAGAACTTATAGAATTGACATCAAACGAAGAAATAAAAATCAAGTTCAAAAATGGATATCAAGAATTTTGGCTACAAAAATCGATCCCGCAATTGTACCCTGGATTGTGGTCAATTGTTCAACGATTTTTGATAGCATTCCCATCGTCATATTTGTGTGAACGTGGATTTAGTGCTGTGGCAACGCTGCTTACTAAAAAGAGAAATCGTTTGCGTGTTACCGAACGTGGCGACTTGCGGCTGTTTTTGAGTAAATTGGAACCTGATATCAACAAACTCATTGAACAGCATTAGATACAACCTTCACATTAGTTTTTATATAAGAATTGATTATGTTTGTTTTATTTTCAATAAAAGATACTCTGTCCGAATACTATAAATTTGCGTTTCAATAATCAGTTATAAGTACTTAGCGGTTTTTAAGTATGTTTAAAAAGGGGGGCGTTAAAAAATAATTTATTCTTAAAGTGGGCAGTAGACAAAAAAAGGTTGGGAACCCCTGTTCTAGAGTGACCACACGAGGACCCGCTTAGGTGCCGACGATGACCGCTTCAATGGTTTTAGCCCGTAAGAGACCGGCATGCCCCTTCGTCCTTCCCCGGGGCGGAGGAAGTTCATGAAGAATTTCCACTGAGCCCAATAAAAAAAAGGTTGCTGATTGATTGGAAGCCAGGTAGACTTTTTTGGGCTTACCCACAGGTGCTTAAAGAATTCATTCTAAACATAGATATCCGAGTTCTAAATAACCGTTGCAATTACAACAAGACACATGCAAAGTATTATTTAAAGAAATGAAAAGTTATGAAGGCGCACAGTAGGGTTCCAAAGAAAACATCCATGCCCCCTCGAGACTCCCTGGAATATCAAGAGGATGTGCATGGACAGCATCGTCCTTCTGCCATCTTATAACACGTACTGCGGTCAGGGCCGTCTTTAAACTACTGGAGGACCTGGGCACTAGGATAATGGAGTTCATATGTCTATGATGTGACAGAGAAGAAAGAAAGTGCCGCTAACTGGAGTACCGGCCGACCGAATGTTGTGTTACTACTGCGTGGTGCCGGCTAAGAATAGCACCAACCCATCTCATCCCGTGGGTGTCGTAAAAGGCGTCTATGTGATTAGCTAGAGGATGGGCAGCAGCGTCCTTCGAGTACATTAACAACTCAACCGCGATTGCCAACCCGCCTGCCAAGCGTGGCGATTATGGCATATGAGCACACAAGATACCCATATCGGTCGTTGTGGTGATCTTTGGGGGAGGCTTGTGTCCAGCAGTGGACTTCATTTGGTCGAAATGATGAAGATGATGAAATGATGAATGTTATGTTAGAATAGAATAGAATAAAATCATTTATTCAGCAATTGGGTTGGCCATTTTTTTATTTTTTTATTGATGTCCAGTGGAAATTCTACATGGAACTTCCTTCACCCCGGGGAAGGGCGAAGGGGTATGCCGGACTCCTACCGGCTAAAACCACTGGAGCGGTCATCTTCGGCACCGAAGGGGGGCTCCAGGTCCACGTAAGATCACACTAGAGCAATTGGGTTGGCCCTAACAGACACTTTTACCCGTTTGAGTAGCGTATATCGCATATATCATGTTATGCTCGCGTTATTTTCTACGTTGCTATTAGCTACATAAACCTTAAAAATAATAGGGAATCACCTTGGCTGCTTACCAGGCATAATATCAAAAAAGCTAATAAGTTAGTATAATATATACAGGCTGTCCAGTAAATAGCACGACATTTTGCAGGGGGTGAGAGCTTGGGTCAGCTTACAGATTTACAGTAGTACAAAATTTTCCGTAATATCGAAAGATCTACCTTGACACAGATTTTTAAGCATCTCGTAATGAAAAATTCCTTAACTAGTTTTTTTTTACTTCAAATTATTTGTGAGTGGTTACTTTACTCATTGATAAGTCTTTATTCTATTAAAAACTAAAATGTTTTCAAGAAATACAATTTTTATTAAAATTTTCACAGTACAATTTTCTTATCGCTTAACTTTGTACTACTGTAAATCCGTAAGATTTTGCTGAACATATATTGTGTTTTTTAGGTAGGTATTGACCCAAGCTCTCACCCCCTGCAGTATGTCGTGCTATTTACTGGACACCCTGTATAGAGTAGCAGCGATAGCCTAGTGGTTGAACGCCTGCTTTCCACACAGGAGGGTCTGTGTTTGATCCCGGCCCACACCTCTGACTTTTCGGATTCATGTGCAGATCAGAAATTGATAACTACTTGCGTTAACGGTGAAGGAAAACATCGTGAGGAAACCTGCACACCTGAGAGGGCTCCAAAAATGTTCTCAATGGTCTGTAATCCGTCAACCCGCACTAGGCCAGATTGGTGGACTAACGGCCTAACCTTCTTGATCCTCAGAAATCCTGATCTGCAGCAGTGGGACAGATTATTACTATGTATATTTTTATAGTCAGCAATTATAGTTAAATTTTCGGAAAATAGATATATTTATCGGCTATCGGTCGGTGATCTGGCAGAAACTAGGGGGCCACATGGATGGTGGGGCCCTGGGCATTCGCCCACAGTGGCCAATGGAAAAGAGGGGCCTCACTGCGATCACCAATCCATCTGGTGATAAGATTCTAGCGTTATTATTTATGAACATTTATGATTGGGACGGCCATGTTTAGAATAATAAATTAACGGGCTAATATGTACAATCGTTTGATGTCAGATGCACTGCAGTGCCCATTCAACAAATGTTGTGACTAAAATGTTAACATCATTATCATAAAGATAGCGATTGGTATTCATTGTTCTCACCGCATCATCTGCATACAAATTATACAAAGTAGGCGTCTATTCTTTTTTCCAATGAATCCGTTTCAATGTCATAATTTTAAGTATCTCAGACTTCAAGTGGTGACGTATAAAAAACTCTGGAAAGAGAGCGAAGTTGTTGTTTCTTTCTGGCGTCAGAGAAATGCGGTGCAGCGGTGGGAAACCAAGCAAACGAAACTAGTTTGCCGGCGGCCAGCGGGATGGCAAGCGCTCGATATTAACGCCTGCGCGATTGTTAAATAAAGCGTTGCTTCTAATCGATGAAGTGTTGATAATAACAAAATATTAAGATTTAAAGGAACATTATAAAAATGTTAACATTTTAAAGACGTGTTTAAAACATTTTTGTTGATTCATTTATTTCAATATATTAATTAAATTACGTCCTTTTTAAGTTTGAACCAACCGAACTTGTTTTGGTGTAATCTTTGGATACTCATCAAGTTGTTTTTGGACTTTTTCGTTGGCCGCTTCGATTGTAATTTAAGGTATGATTTGGAGTTAAAAAGTTGTGTGACTACTTGGAAGGCGTTGACCGATCCACACACCACACTGTGTGACACGCGCGATGTTGTTTACTTACTTTCTGGCATATCTTTGATAATTACATCTTACGCTATTAACTGTGCTTATAAACTATATGTTTGACTCGTTATCAAGAAACAACAATAAAACCCAAAGATAACAATGAAGTATTATAATAAACGTAACCGGATTCTAGTTTTATGTTTGGTATATACGAATTCCTTTGCAATAGAATAATGTTATGTTAATAAGTATATATCCATGTTAGTACAGGGCATTTATTAATTCGTATTGTTTCAAATCCTAAATCAAAAAAACATTTACAGTTCAGCGACAAAAAAAACGTGATTCATAAAGATCATCTCGTGTATAGGCTGTATAGGCATTGGGCTTTTGCTAAAACGACAAAAAAACTGCATAAAATATTTAAATTCATTCCCCGCCATTCTTGGAATGCGGCTACATTAACTGTAGGTCGGTTCGATTTTAAACTTAATATGTATCGTAGTTAAGTGTATTTTCGTTACATTGTTCTGGCGATTATTCTTTCGATTTTGCGGAATAGCAATGAACTTGATACTGACTAGTCGATTCACGATTGTTACCTGTAAATTTTGATCTAGCAGATACGCGAGTACTACAATTTGTTACGGTATTTTTACGCTAATACCCCTATTTTAACGTCAATCGGCTGGTGCCGGCTACGAATAGCACAAACCCGTCTCATCCCGTGGGTGCCGTGAAAGGTGACTATGGGATTCGCCGAAGGATGGGCAGCAGCGTCCTTCGAGTACATTCAAAATTCAACTGCGATCGCCAACCCGCCTGCCCAGGGTGGTGATTATGGCAAAAACCCCTCAATGAGCACGCAACACGCCCACATCGACGGTTGTTGTGATCTTTGGAGGAGGCCTGTGTCCAGCAGTGGACTTCATTCGGCTGCAGTGGTGATGATCATGATGATGACAGCTGTGTTTTGATTTTTTTTCGTGGGATTTAGATATCCTTCAGTTATTCTCACCACTAAGGCTCTTGAGCATTAGTGAAATACCGAGCACTGACAATTGATGTGTCTTATTTTTGCCCCGCAACGAAATTTATTAAATGAGAGTAAAACCAGTATCTCTGTGAACCAAGGGTACCTACCTACATTCGTAGCTATGACTAAATATAGTACGAATTCATTATCTACTTGACGGACTTAGATATAGAACTGTTGACAAAACTGACGACTTCGTCTTTACACAAATAAAAACCAAGTTATCTATCATCATCATCATGATTTCGGCCGAATAAAGTCCACTGATGAACACAGGCCTCCCCCAAAGATCGCCACACCGAGCTGTCGGGGTGTGTGTACTCATTGGGGGGTTTTGCTATAATCGCCACGCTTGGCAGGCGGGTTGGCGATCGCAGTTGAGTTGTTAATGTACTCAAAGGACGCTGCTGCCCATCTTCCGGCTAATCCCATAGTCGCCTTTTACGACACCCACGGGATGAGATGGGTTGGGACTATTCGTAGCCGGCACCACACGGCTAGTTATCTATCTTCAAGTTATATTCATAGATACTAATATTGTAACGAAAACGTGTGAGTTTGTTTGCTTGTGTATATAGGAAGTTCCTAAGCCCAGAAACTACGGGAACTATTCCGTTTTTAGGGTTCCGAACGTCCGAAGATAACAACGGCGGAACCCTTAAAGGATAACTCGTGTGTCTGTCTCTTTGTCCGTCTGTCACAGCCAATTTGCTCCGAATGTACTGGACCAGGGGTTCCCAACCTTTTTTTGTCCACTGCCCACTTTAAGAATAAATTATTTTTTAACGCCCCCCTTTTTAAACATACTTAAAAACCGCTAAGTACTTATAACTGATTATTGAAACGCAAATTTATAGTATTCGGACAGAGTATCTTTTATTGAAAATAAAACAAACATAATCAATTCTTATATAAAAACTAATGTGAAGGTTGAATCTGATGCTGTTCAGTAAGTTTGTTGATATCAGGTTCCAATTTACTCAAAAACAGCCGCAAGTCGCCACGTTCGGTAACACGCAAACGATTTCTCTTTTTAGTAAGCAGCGTTGCCACAGCACTAAATCCACGTTCACACAAATATGACGATGGGAATGCTATCAAAAATCGTTGAACAATTGACCACAATCCAGGGTACAATTGCGGGATCGGTTTTTGTAGCCAAAATTCTTGATATCCATTTTTGAACTTGATTTTTATTTCTTCGTTTGTTGTCAATTCTATAAGTTCTTCTTCCAGCTGAGGTGACATTGCTGTGTTGACATTTGAAAACGGATCCAACACCCAGTCTGGTATTTCCAAGTTTAAAATGTCCTGGTATCGTTCGGTGAAGTCAATGTGGAGGTTTTCCAAATGTTGGCAGTAGGCAAACAAGTCATCGTTACTGCAGTATACTGATAAATTCGGAAAATTGTGAAACTCACGTCTGCCCATATTCTTTTTGTGCAGAAGCAGTTTGGCTGCGAAAGCAGCAACGACATTTTTTGTTTTAATTAAATTTAGTTCATCGCCTTGCAGTTGGAGGTTCATGTCGTTGAACATTTTATACAGGTCTGTCATGTAAGCTACATCATTCTTTGATGTTATGAGCTTGTTGCGCAGTTCTGTATCTTTAGTTTCCAAGAACTCTATCATAGAGTCAAACAGGTTGTAAAATCGAATCAGACAATTGCCTCTTGACAGCCAACGAACTTCAGTATGAAGCAACAAACGGTTGAAATCTTCGTCATTAGTAACACAAAGCTGATGAAATAATCTATCATTCAAAGAGCTGCTACGGATTTTATTGACTGCTTTGATGACATATTGCAGTGATTGAAATAGTCGTTCACTTAAGTTTCTAGCAACCAAATGTTGTCTATGAATAACGCAATGTGTAGCAAGGACATCTGGAATTTTATTCTTTAAGTATGCTATAAAGCCTTTATGGCGCCCTGTCATAGCCGGAGCGCCATCCGTAGCAACTGATATAATATTTTTCAAAGGAATCTCTTTCTCTTCACAAAACTTTTCCAATGTATTGAATATGGTTTCGCCTTTTGTATCTGTCTCCAAATTTCTGGCAAACAATAGTTCTTCACGTATTTTCTCATCTTTAATAAACCTCACGTAAGATAGCAACAACGCTTCATTAGTTGGTAAAGTGGACTCATCGAGCTGAATTGAGAATTGACTAGTCCTCAGATGATTGCACAATGATTCTTCAATGTTTTCAGCCATTTCATCAATTCGTCTTTGCACAGAATTATTACTCAAAGGAATTTTTGGATAATATCTGCGGCCGGTTTATGAAGCACAGTAGTTATTACTTCCTTTATTGCTGGCAAAATTAACTCTTCTCCGATGTTGTGTGGTTTGCCTTTTTGAGCAATTAACAATGAGATATTGTACGAAGCTCGAAGTCCGTCGTCATCTTGCTTAGCAGCCGCCGAAAATAGTTTTGATACACTTGGCTGAGTATTATGCTTCTTCTCTAGGTCTTGAAAATATGCTACATTCTTTTCTGTCTTATCTGGATGCATTTTATTCAAATGATCTTGCAGTCTTGAAGGCTTCATTGCTTCGTTCGGAAATGTTTTTAGACATAGAAGACACAAAGGCGACGACGGGTTTGTGGGATTTTCAATAAATCCGAATTTAATATATTCCGCAGAGTATTGCCGTCTCTTCTTTTTTACTTCCGACATTGTTTTGTTTTAAGAAATACGTAAGTGTTGAAATCAAGTACTGCTTATCTATTATGCGCGAAACCGCAAATGAAAATAAAATAAATTTACGTCGTTTATATAGGATTGCATAAGCAGCACGCACCAACAGGAATAAGACAAACGTGCATAAACTCGTTTATCTCATTCGATGCCCAATCGTACTCGACAAGCAAGAACAAGTATTATAGAACCAGCCGATTGGTATAGGAATGTACAATTCGGATTATTTAACAAAAACTTGTTAAAACATGATTGCCCGCGGTCTTTTATATCGAACCGAGTTTGAGCTATATCTTAATTAATATTAGTTGATGTTCACAAGATGTGGTCGAGAGTCGAGAGCTCAGTCGGTGTCTAAGAGTCTTCCTAGCTAGGTAGATGAAATTATAAATCGACCCCAAAGCCCTACACAATGCCCCCTTTTTTTTCTGGGTCTCTTACCGCCCCCCTTTAGGCCTGCAGCGCCCACAAGGGGGCGTTATCGCCCACGTTGGGAAAGACTGTACTGGACCTATGAAGGTGAAATTTGGATTTCTGCGACCCAAACACGCACGTGTAACGTAAATTAATTAATTTTGAATATGGGGTCACTTTTGGGGGGCAACATAGAAAATTAAAGAATAAAGTTTTACAAACTGTACCGTGTAACATATGAAGTGGAACAATAACTTTAAAACTATGTATTTTAAAATTAATTAATAACTACATTTGGGACCCTCACAATTATTATTGGCTTATTGTGAGGGTCCCAAATGTAGTTATTAATTAATTTTAAAATACATAGTTTTAAAGTTATTGTTACGCCATTCGATAAATAATAGCGGAACGTGGCGCCGTCTGGTGTTTAGTAGCGAGTAATGTACTTGTGACTGGTGTAGGAACTTGTGGTGTGTTCTTCGTAAACAAGACACGTAGCGCCATCTGTTATCTAGTAGCTGTACAACGGTTTGGAGTAACTTCCAGAATGTTCGGGATAGTTCTATGTGTTGGGGGGTTTGCCATAATCACCACGCTTGGCAGACGGGTTGGCGATCGCAGTTGAGTTGTTAATGTACTCAAAGGATGCTGCTGCCCATCCTCCAGCTAATCCCTTAGTCGACTTTTACGACACCCACGGGAGGAGATAGGGGGTGGCATTCTGAGCCGGCACCACACGGCATGGAGCATAAGAGACTCAATATCCAATGTATCGAGGAGACGTTGGATTAGTCCTGGGCAGCATTACGATGGGCAGGCATGACGCTTACCAACAGGCCAATTAATGGCTCGTCTCGTCACCAGATTATATGAAAAACATATCACGTGAGCGAAGCCAGGGCGGGTCACCAGTTTAGTATAAAGTTCAAACAATTTTTTCATCATTCAATTAACTCTGTAGCCTCGTAAATACACCTATAAGGTTTCGTGTTAATTGAAATGCGTGCGACGAAACGCGTAGTAACCAAAGAACTCAATATGGGACTAATGGCATAAAAATTATGCGTTGAATCGATTTATTGTGTGAAAACATTGAGAATGTCTCTGAAACTGGATTGGAATTACTTCGAATATTAGTTATAGCAGGATTGGAGATGTGGTCATTGGATGGTGACAGGTTTGCTACTGCCTGAGAGTTACGAAACTTAAATTTTAATTATGATGTATAGACATCTATACAAATCAATAAATTTGAAGTGTCTGTTTGTAATGTCAACATAACAGCTTTTTACTAAATGCATATGAAAGTATATACGGTACCTACCACAAAAAAGCTAGTTTTTTTTTCTGTCTGTCGGTCTGTTTGTTCCCGCTAATCTCCGAAACGGCTGGACCGATTTCTACGGGACTTTTACTGGCAGATAGCTGATGTTATAAGGAATAACTAAAGCAACTTTTATTTTAGAAAAATAATTAGGGTAGTAATGTCTTAGGTTTTCGCGATTATTACACATTATACTAAAACAATTTTAAACGGATTAGATCACCTGTATTATTGATTTTTGTTTTTCCTGACGTTTCGAACACTTTGCAGGGTTCGTGGTCGCAGGATGAATTAGGGCCCCGCACAAAAAATTAAAAACCTCGAAATCCGAATTCCGAAGTACTCTAAATTATATATAAATAATCGCATTTCTTTTAAATGAAACGGCGGGTGAAACCGCGGGTCTCAGCTAGTAGTGAATATATCTGCCTTACGGTTACGAGGACCTGGAGTCCGGTGTCGGATGATTGCTCCGGTGGTTTTAGCCAGTAGCAGTCTCGCATGCCCCTTCACCCTTCCCCAGGGCTGAGGATCATGATGAATGTCTCTTGGGCGACCCATAAAAACGATATCTGCCTAACCGTACAAATTTGAAGCGTAACTTGAATCATCATCATATCAGTGAAGAACGTCCATTTGCTTATGAACAAAGACCCATAGATTTCCATAACGACTGGTTATATGTGGCATTCAACAAGCCCCAGCTATATATCCATCTTGTCATCGTCATGATCGTCGTACCACATTGCTTTTTCCGGCTTGTGATCTCCCTACTGGAACCTTTCTGCCCCAACGGCCATCAAATCACCAAACTATTTGGCCTGCTCATTGCCACTTCAGCTTAGTAATATCTTTAGCTATGTCGACCACTTTAGCTCTTACCCATTTGGATATATTCAATCAAGTCAAAGAATTTTCAACTGTAATCTTGATTTCAAAACGAAACAATATACCCTGGAGCGGATTTAGGTTTAGGCCCGTGAGGCCTGGGATAGGTTGGCACAATCTGGGACGCATAACGGAACCAAAATCAGTGACGTATAGGTATAGTGGCCCGGTTGGCGCACCGTGTGCGCAGCACAGCGCACGGAGAGGCTTGGGTGACCGCTTTACAGTCATCCCCTCCGTGATGTGTCTAAAGGCGTTGTACCAATGGGCGGCTATAGTGTGATTTTAACAGGACCTAGAGCCCCTTTCGGTACCGAAGATGACCGTTCCAGTGGTTTTAGCCGGTAGGAGTCCGGCATACCCCTCGCCCTTCCCCGGAATGAAGGTAGTGCATGTAGAATTTCCACTGGACACCAATAAAAAAAGGTGTAGTGGCCCGATGATCATAATACAGACGTCTAATTTCGCTGTCAACACGTTTACCGTCGTAAACCAAAAGTTACTAGAACGGCGGCATCACACACTCGTAGGGTGCCATTGCTATAAAATCCACCCTTGAACGTACCTATAACCAGCTAATGATAAGGTACGTTAGGCACTCAGTATCAACGGCGCTCACCCACAGTTCGAGTTCATTGTTTGTATCAATCTCTTCACTATCACAGGAAGTATCCATAAATCCTGACTGAAAGCGCTTACGGTGACCGCAATAGATAGCGGCAAGTAAACTATACATCTTTTAAGTGACCACTCCTTTTAGGGCTGCCACCCACTCATAACAGAATTATAACGACGGCACGGTTGGTGCAGTGGCTGATACAGTCGGCTGCTGCGCACCGGGTTGTGGGTTCGATTCCCGCACGGAACAAATATTTGTACGATCTGCAGGTATTTGTTCCGGGTCTGGGTGTATTGTGTGTGGAATTTGTGTCTGTAAACGCACCCACGACACAGGAGAAATCCTAGTGTGGGGCAACGTTTTTTAAAGAAACATAAAAAAAAAAAAAAGAAACATAAGGTACAACTAGAAAGAAAATAAAATTATTTTTATTTTTGTTCTTCGTGAATAAAATACCATCGCATCTATACCTCTCACTCTTATTTTGTTGGTGCAGATGCACCTTGTGTCTCTGCATCACTCAAAGGTCTCTGGCAGAAAAAAAAGGTGGCACTAAGACCGCCTTTGTAGACAATTGTACATCAAAAGTAAATAAAGAAATAAAAGTACGTACTCTACTGACACCAGAAAAAAAGGATTTCCTCCTTAAAATCATCTCCACAATTTTAAACTGTGGTACGGGGGCGTAACTGCGACACCGCGACATGCACAATTCGGGTCATCCGGAAAAAATGGCGGTCTTATAACATCAGTTGAGATTCCATCGCGTAAGAGAAACTTTGTTAAAGTGTCGTGTTGTTCGGGGATAATATGCAAAAACCAAAGCCAAAATAATAACTTTAACAATGAAGGAATCATATACAATATGCAGGTGAAAGAAATATCTTGTATTTGTATATTAAAATTATAAATAAAAAATTATTGTTTCAAAAATATAATGATGGAACAGAACATCATTATATTTTTGTACAAAATACAATGCTTCTTATCTACCACTTGTAACTAGCAATCGGTGAATAACAAACGCAGTGAATAGAACAGCGAATGGTACTCCCAATAAACTTACGCATTGCGTGGTACGGCTACTGAATGGAATTCGTACGCTCGGCATGATTGGCTACCTACAAAGTCGTGGGTATGTCTTTGTATGAGTAGCCAATTATAATGTAGTGTTTATTCAGTTCATTGGATGAGAACATGTAACTGTATGGATTAGTGTGTTTTCATGAAGAATGCTAGGGGAAAACTGGATTTCTTGGCTCGCATACATTTTGAACTACATAGCATATCTCCTTTCTTCCAATATCTTTGGTCTATACCCTTTATCTTAGGTAGCAGCCCTGTTGCCCCATATCCAGCTGGTATGACGAAACTGACCCGGGCGACCGCAGCTTTGTACGTGGCTGCGTAATTATGTCACATGACTTTCTTAATTATGCGGATTAAGGACCGGGGCAAGATTTAGAGCGCGTGTTATCTTTAACATCGCTATTGCGTCCATGTTCCCTGATGGGTAGATTGTGGGTATTATTCTAGCATTATATGTTCACACACTGCAGACTTTGTGGAGCGTCTATGCTTGACGTCAGCTCTCAAGCAAGCAACCTCAAGTACTCGCGAAAGAGAACCGATATGTACCTAGAATGTTTCGTGAGGCTATTGAAATTAAAAAACATCCTAATTTTAACAGAGAAGATGGTTGGCAGGTACCACCTGTTTGGAATCCGGTTATTAAAATAAGAAAGTCCCAAATAAGATACCGCACTAAGAAACGTCAAGACACTGTGAGTGATTACTGCGTGCATCGAAACTAATTTTTTGATTATAATTGTACGGTAGATAAAATAAAATAACTTTTTAAAATCTGTAACGACGCCTGTCACCTTAGTCATCCTGCGACCACGAATGCCGCAAAGTATTCGAAACGTCAGGAAAATCTAAAATATACGTGATAGAATCCGTTTAAAAGTGTTTTATTAAGATATGGGTGTGTTGTGGGCTCATTGGGGGGTTTTTGCCATAGTCGCCACGCTTGGCAGACGGGTTGGCGATCGCAGTTGAGTTGTTAATGTACTCGAAGGGCGCTGCTGCCCATCCTCCGGCTAATCCCTTAGTCGACTTTTACGACACCCATGGGAGGAGGTGGGGTGGTGGCATTCTGAGCCGGCACCACACGGCATATTTTGCCCCACACTAAATATAGGGACTAATTAACGAAAATAAACCCTAAATAATTAGTACAGGAATATTAGGACGTCCCTTGGAATGAAATGTGTAACAGGAACTTGGCCATTTCGCATCAACAACGGCTCCCCGCCACTCAAATGTCACGTTATCACCGGTAGTGTTGCCAATTGAAACAAATAAAGTTAGAAATAGTAAATCATAACAATACACACTTTAAGATTAATAGTAGGAGTCAGGGCCAAAACCAAATGATAATTTTAGCAGGGCAATCGGCGATTTTATCGCTTTTTGCAAGCTCGATGATATGATTGAATTCATACCTCATTTGATCGTTAATTTCGCAAGCTAGACGCAGCGACTGTGTTTCACTCACAGAGCGGGACACAAGTATTATCAATAAAGATCAACGTTCAAATAAACAGTTAGCGTACGCGCGTGCTGCTACCCCACCCGCTCTTCCCTTCTATTCAGATTTCTACCAGCCGATACAGCATCAATAGAATCGCTAAAACGCGGGATTTTGATAACACGTTCAAATGCAAATACGGGAGTGTAACAAATAAATACATTTTGAATATGGGGGTCACTTTTGGGGGGTAACAGTCTATCGTCTTAACGTGGTAAATCTCTCAATATTGTGCGTACAAACTTAAGTTTGCAGTTGGAATGGATCGGAGAACATGTTTTTCAACTACAATGTCACGTTCGTTCTTGGGGTAAATTATCAGTACAAGACAGAATTCAACGATAGACATTATATTCAGTAATTTCGGAACCCTCTCCATGCGAGTTCAACTTGCCCTTGTCCGGTTTTTTATATAGCTTTCAGCCCTGCGTAAAAGAAACAATTCTAAGTGCATCATTGCTATTTTCATGAACTAATCATCAAAGAAGCATTACGTGTCAATTTCAAGGTAACTGCCAAACTCATTAGAATTCAAAGTCAAAATTCAGATCGGCAACATAAAAGTTGTTGAGATGTAAATCACTTCATGAAAAACAAAGTAATCTCGTTTAATAGCTACGAATTTAGCTTCATTCTATTCATACGTGAATACCTCTTCACAGATTTAAATCTTTATTTTTCCTGAGAGAACGCACTAGGCAGATAAGCCACTGGCTCTATTGTGATCTTACGAGGACCTGGAGCCCCCCTTCGGTGCCGAAGATGACCGCTCCAGTGGTTTTAGCCGGTAGGAGTCCGGCATACCCCTTAGCCCGTCCCCGGGGTGAAGGAAGTTCCATGTAGAATTTCCACTGGACATCAATAAAAAAAAAAAAGCAGATAAGCCACTACTCCAGAAGGAGGTCGCAGAGCGGGATCGGGAGAGGGCCGACACGGAGCCGGGGTAACAACCGCCGCGGTGCCCGTGTCCAACACGCCTGACTGTCGTCTTTATATGGCAGGCCTTGGGGGTCGCGAGCGCGCTTATTGGGAAATCTTCGTGCTCATACCGAGCGACCCCCGGGAAGACAGCGGTGTGCATGTGGTCACGTACCGTATGCGCAGCACAGCCCATAGTGAGACTTCGGGGGAGTCTTTTACAATCCCCTCGAGATATGCCTGGAGAGTGGCCTCTTTACAGTCGCCTTCCCTCCACTAGAGGCAGTCAGCCTTACAGTAAAACTTCTCGGGGAGGAGTCATATTATATCTTAGTCAAGATTCGTCTTTCCTAACCGACAGTCGCTAGTCAGTCGTCTTGTAAATCACTCGGTGGCGTCTCGACTGCCACAACTTTATTGCGTAGTGCGTTAATGACGTGTTTGAGACGGAGTTTACGTTATTAAAATCTTTTGTTTCGTTTTGTTTGTATATTACTATTTAGGCAGATTTAGTGGATAGCTTGCGATAAAGGCGTGCGATTGTCGATCAAGATGTGTGTTTTATCTTATGGTAAATGTTCATAGTAGTTGCAGAGTTATGTGTGGATGTACCTACATACGATGAGTGAGACTGTAAAGAGTGGTAATCGGTGCAAAGTGTGGAATTTGATGGTAATATGGAAAATACATAACTTTTATCTTTTTTACTTACCCTACCGTAATTGATGATTTATTGACAAGTTATTTAAAGCCAGTTGGTATTACTAATGGAATATGTATTGTGTATCTACACTAGTTATATTATGTGAGGAGAAATAAACGATTTTTATTATTATTATATTATCTACATGTTTCTCTACTACACGGGTTTATATCCCCTGTAAGGGGGAACCTCTTTTGATAGGCTTACGCGGGGACATGGGTCCAACACGCAGAGGCCCATAAGAGAATTTAAATCTAAAATGTAATGGGACTCTAACACTCTCCATGACTGCACTATAAAATTTATATTATTATAATTACTAACTCTAATAACAATAAGGTGTGGTGGACGTGTTAGATGACATAGTTTCGTTTCGTTGCTTTCACGGTAGCATGTCCTCATGTAAGCGTTTCTCATCCTTCAGATTTTTGTAGTCCACAATAATTGACTACACACTTGTATGAAATGCGCTTTTACGTGGCATAATTTTCGCCCTTGTACGGTTGGTGCAGAGCAGATAAAGTCGGCTGCTGCGCCCCGGGTCGTGGGTTCGATTCCCACACGGAACAAATATTTGTATGATCTGCAGGTAGTTGTTCCGGGTCTGGGTGTATTGTATGTGGAATTCATGTCTGTAAACGCTCCCACGACACAAGAGAAATCATCGTGTGGGGCAACGATTTAAAAATGAAACGGCTAACACTCAGGGAGTGCCGTCAGAAGTGAAAACTTATTTTTTTAAATTTATCTAGACGCCTTCGCGGTCTGCTATATGTACATGCACACACTATAGCTGCGTCTCGTAACGGTGTCGCGAGTCCAGCGATTTTATCTCATCTAAAAATATGCGTACCGCGCTAAAAGAAGTTTTCATTTAAAAAAGATAATTAAAAAAAGAAAAAAGATGTGTATGGTAAAGATACTCCTACTAAGGTTTCTAGTAAGAATACGTGGCAAATAAATACACTTATGCCTGCCGACAGAGATAAATACTTTTTTTTATTTTCTACCAATCCCTATTTGCGTCACTTAGCTGTAACATATACATGTGTCCACTAAAACACAGTAGGTTAAGGTACGGCTGGGGTGGGCCAGTCAAAAAGAACATGTATATTTTAATAAAATATACATGTTCCGGTAGAATACCATAGTGAAAAATTAAAATGCTTTTATATACAACTAGGAACAGACAGAAAATAAAAATGCACTTAATTTCTAGATAGACATCTTGGCAGGGATATGTATACTAGGCGTAATTTTCTACAGTCTACCACAATCAGCACGGACACCAAATACCCGAAATATTTCGTCGACATAAAGGTGCTGATGTGTGGTGCCGTGTGGTGCCGGCTCAGAATACCACCACCCCATCTCCTCCCGTGGGTGTCGTAAAAGTCGACTAAGGGATTAGCCGGAGGATGGGCAGCAGCGTCCTTCGAGTGCATTAACAACTCAACTGCGATCGCCAACCCGCCTGCCAAGCGTGGCGATTATGGCAAAACCCCCCAATTAGCCCACAACACACCCATATCGGTCATTGTGGTGGAGGGTTTGGGGGAGGCCTGTGTTCAGCAGTGGACTTCATTCGGCCGAAATGATGAAAGGTGCTGATATCTCCAACTGATTGGTACTAATCCCTCACAAGACGGCCCCAACACCCACTCAGGTAGCTGCCAAAACATCAATGAAGCTATTGCGTAGAAAGGTACATTAATAAAACCTTTTCATGCAAATACCAAAGTTTTCACTAAACAATATTGATAGCTGGCGTCGTAAACTTTGGTTTATTATCTATCATGGCCGAGTGGATGGATTTAGCAGTAACCCAAATAACTAGCACAAACATTTTGAAAGTAGGTATGAAGGTTTATACGCAAACTGGTTGAATCGGTTTGTTAGGGGTCCAGGTCCAGTGTATAGTCTATGGGGTCCTGAACGCGATCTTAAGTGAACTGTTTCGTCATCTTGTTGCGAAAATCTATTTGAGAGTAATAAAACATTTTAACAAAAAAAAAATACCGACTTCAAAAGCCCTGCACGATATAAAAATATTAAGGCCAGGTATAAATATATAACTTCTCCTTGGTCTGCATGAACCATGGTTAGGGCGTACCTGGCCCCGCCCGACTTTATAGGTAAAGTTTATATTCTTTTTAGTGGTTTTAATATTTTTATATTGTGCAGGGTTTTTGAAGTCGGTATTTTTTGTTAAAGAGTTTCATTTGTTTCTTTTTAGTATAAATAAGTGTAAGAAATTTTACAATTTGACATCAGTATTTAACACTAAAAATAAGAATGACAAATCGGTTCCCTAATCACGGGGAATCGAAACTATTAAGACATCATCTAGATAAGCGCAGTCAATTGAACCTGTTTTTTGGATCTAGTTAAGAAACTAATTTCGAAATTAAATTCGAAAGCATTCTCCATCTATTCATAAAAGAATTGCTCTTATCGGTCCACAAATCTGCGAGTAATCGATGTACATACATAAAAAAAATACGCATCGGATTGAGAACATCCTCCTTTTCGAAGTCGGTTAACAATCACATATCATCGTCATTTTCCTGCCCTGCTCTTAAGGTCGGCGGAATAGTCTTTCTCTTCCATTCTTGACTGTCAGCCGTCACCTCATTATTTACTCCGTTTTCCTTCACAGAGTAAAATCCATCCATCTTTTCTTTGGTCTACTTCTCCACCTCCACCCATTCATATTCATCGCTCTCTTAGTCACAAGCGTTTCATCCCTCATCAAATGCCCATACCAAGACAAACCAATTCCTTATTTTTCTGTTTTATCAGTACAGTAAAGAATAAGCATAAGTAAACACTTATTGGCACGGTTGGCTTGCTGCGTTACGTGTTGCGGGTTCGATCCCTGCACGGGACTAATATACGTTCGTATGATCTGCAGATAATTATATAGGAGTGGTCAGTGTTTGTGCATGTGAGATTTATGTCTGTAATCTATGCCCACGGCACAGGGGAAATACTAAAGGGAAGAAATGCTTTTTAAAATATAAAAAAAAATGGATCTGTTACTAAAAACTATTATATATAGTTTCAAACGATTCTTGTTTATAGCCAATATAAATTGGTAAGCTTCTTAAAGCTTAGCTATAGGTCTGTTCTATATTCAAGGTTACTTAAAATGCTTTGCTTTAAACCCGATTCTAAATAATGTGAATTCAGTGGATATCAATAAAAATAAAACCCTTGAGATACATTCTTATATGATATATTAAAATATTGCGACACTCCATCTTCTCCCGTGGATGCCATTAAAGCGACTAAGGGAAACGCGTTGTGTAAAAGTGTGTGGGCTTTGGGGGAGGCTGCTGTTCAGCAGTGGACTTCCTCCGGCTGATATGATGAATGTAACATGTTTCTTGTTAAGATATCTCTACACAATAACCTAGGTCTTGTGATAACTTATATAAAAGATAGAATGAAAAATGATTTTATTGGCACAAACAGTATATACAATAAAAATAAACTTAATTATAACAACCATAAAACTAAATTAAAGATGGAACACATATCGTGTACAGTGACAAAATAAAGTGCCGAAGGGTATGCTCAGCATACTGTTAGGCGGCAGTTACCTAGCGCTGGTTTTCAGCTGTAATTCACAGGTGTCATACGCTCAAAACTAAAACTTCGTCGTTGTGTAGTCCCGTGGCCGTACCAACGTGGCAGTCCAAAGGTCGCTTTGTCGATGAATTGGCTGTGATGCTCTAAATTCTCGAAGAATATGGCTCTGAAGGATCAGATATGTTGGTGCGTAGCTGCATTAGACCCCAAACAAATACATTAACTAAAAACGCAATTATATGCACTCACACGGGTATCACTTTCTCTACTGAGATGTTGGAGATGTCGGTTGTCTGACATCGGTGATGCTGATTGGCGATCTCGTCAAACATTTTATAATACTTTTTTACAAATTTTATAAACACAAGAACTTCAATGTTGTTTGATCTAAAATTTAGTTTATAATCGTTACGAAATCAGTCAAATACCAAAGATTACGTACTTCTGTACGATACAGGGATACAGTATAATCTAGATAGAATTTTCGTGCTATCCCAGCGGATTCGGGCTCACTGCCAAGTTTACGCCAGCCTCTTTGACAGATGTAAACTATGCATCCTATTTTGATTTTACACGTGCAGGAATAGATGCTAAATATGTGTATTGTTATGCTCATGAAGGAGTAAGTCGGACTGGTATGCTCTGAACTGGCACTCTTGTTATACGACATCTTGTTGTACATTCATGTGTTACATTATTCTCGCATCATAACACTTCTCTAACAATCCTATTGTTAATATCACGTTTACATTTGTTTTTGCCGTGTGGTGCCGGCTCAGAATGCCGTGTGGTGCCGGCTCAGAATACCACCACCCCATCTCTTCCCGTGGGTGTCGTAAAAGTCGACTAAGGGATTACCCGGAGGATGGGCAGCAGCGTCCTTCGATTACATTAACAACTCAACTGCGATCGCCAACCCGTCTGCCAAGCGTGGCGATTATGGCAAAACCCCCCAGTGAGCCCACAACACAGCCATATCAGGCGTTGTGATAATCTTTGGGGGAGGCCTGTGTCCAGCAGTGGACTTCATTCGGCCGAAATGATGATTTGTTTTTGATATCTTTCAATACGTGTATATCGAGATTATTGCAGTCTCTTGTCCATAGGACTAAAAAAAATGATTCGTGATTTTGTTTATACCTTGACTATTCATACTAAGGCCTTAGACCACCACGCTAGCCTGGTGCAGGTTGGCGGACTATGCACACCATTGAGAACATTTTGGTGCTCCCTCTATACAGTTTTCCTCACGATGTTTTCCTTCACCGTTAACGCAAGTGATAATGAAATTGTGACCCGCACATGAATCCGAAAAGTCAGAGGTGCGGGTCGGATTTGAACTCAGACCCTTCTCTGTGGAAGTCAAGCCTTCAACCACTAGGCTGTCACTGCTTGAATATTCATAAGATAGTAAATAGTATACAAGTGAAAAGAAAATGAATCTACATATTTAATTTTTGTATGCAGGTCATCTTTGTGGCTAATTCGCCTGCCAAGCGTGGCGATTGTAGTGAAATCCCCCAATGAGCACTGAGCACAAACCCAGACCGGTCATTGTGGCGGTCTTTGCGAGAGGCTTAAGTCCCACAGTGGACGTTTTTCAACTGACATGTGATTCAGGACAATGGATCGCTGGTTCCGTTTTGTAAAATTTACTTGCAAATCGTTTAAACTAATCTTAATGTTGTAAATCTTGGGAGAGGCTTTGATGCATCGTTTTCCAAAGATTGTAACATTCAATCAACCCAGCTGATCGCTGTCCTCTGCTGGACATAAAATGCCTCTCCCAGTTATGCCACCTTCAACGGTATACCCTACAAGACTGACAAATATTTAGGTCTTTGTCTACGAGAGTCGATTCAAGTTTCAATGTTGTTTTTATTCAGGTCATTTATTTATGTCCGTGTGGTGTCCGGATTAAAAATATAGCACCACTCCATGTCCTCCCGAGGATGTCGTAAAAGGAGACTAAGGGATTCTAAACCAGAGGGCACCAGCGTCCCTTCTATGGAGCAGCAGCCAGTCTGCGCTCACTAATTCACCGGCCAAGCATTATGAGTACTGGTAAATTCCCCTCAAAAGGCGATAGGATGTAACAAGTCGTATCATGAAGCCTTTGTTCAGCAGTGGACGTCGTTTAGCTCATATGATGAAACTATTTACAGGCACTATGAACAGTTACGCACGTAACGTTAAGTTGTTTTTACAAAGCAGCATCCTCTTCGAGCTGCTTAAATCTATATGTCTATAATATACATGATAGACCAGTCATTCAGTCAGACCCAAATTAGCCGAGTATTATTTGCTAGCCTGCAGTAGTTAAAATTTACTTGAAAAGCTAGACAGTCATTGCTTTCAAGTCTTTGTACCGTTTTTGGTTTCCTATAGCAAAGAAGTGCTCATTCAAACAACGGATTAGAATAGAATGTTCTGGCAATTCTAAAATCGATGAAAGATAAAGTATATAAGTGCATCTTCGATCGCTTACCTTCGGTTCCGCGTCATCAGATGAAGGGGTCGATACGGCCGGGTGGCCACAAGATGAGCTTTCACCGCCAGTGGATCATTACGTAATAGGTAGTAAGCAATAGGAAAACTTGACTATGAAATTGAGGAGCGAACGTTTTGTGTCCATCATTAGGTATAGCAATATCATACAAAGGTTTGTTGAAACCAATTTATCGGGAAGAATTGCTAACCTTAAGTGGCAGTGGGTGGGGCACATTGCTCGTAGAACGGATGGCTGATGGCGCCGAAAGGTTCTCGAGTGGCGACCGCGCACCGGAAGACGCAGCGCGAGCAGGCTCCCACGAGATGGACCGACGACCTGGTGAAGGTTGCGGCATTCCGCTGGATGCGAGTAGCGCAGAACCGGTCATTGTGGCGGTCTTTGGGGGAGGCCTATGTTCAGCAGTGGACATCTTTCGGCTGAAATGATGATGATGATGAATTTATCGGGGTTAACCTTTACAACTGTTGTATATTATGTAAAAGTTACCTTAATCCGTTGGTTTCGACGTTCGGATAACAATGGGATAAGGCGGCTGGTTCAGGTGTAGATATAGTAAGTTTTTTAAGATAACAAACTATTCTTCTGTCTTCGTTATTACAAGGCTAACATACATCCCGTACAATATTATAATTATTATTACGGAAGATTTCCTGTACATCTGCAGAGCCTTGCCAATTTCGCCTCGAAATACTAGAATGTTCGTGGTTGCATATCTTAATTAGAAGCGGACAGATACAGTGCCGGCTCAGAATGCCACCACCCCATCTCCTCCCATGGGTGTCGTAAAAGTCGACTAAGGAATTAGCCGGAGGATGGGCAGCAGCGTCCTTCGAGTACATTAACAACTCAACTGCGATCGCCAACCCGCCTGCCAAGCGTGGCGATTATGGCAAAACCCCCCAATGAGCCCACAACACATCCATATCGGTGGTTGTGGTGATCTTTGGGGGAGGCCTGTTTCCAGCAGTGGACTTCATTCGGCCGAAATGATGATACATCCCGGCAAACATGCCCTGGTTTGAAGCGATGTGTCCCGGTGTCGCGGTCAGTTATTAGTCAGTTGTCCCGGTGTATGAATTAGAGTAGTTAGGTAGACAAGCACGACAACGTACGCGTTATAAATTCACATTATAAAATGACATGCCTAGAGTTTTATAAGATAATGGTACCTCGTTCGCCTTAACGAGGCCAGGCATCCATCACTTCTCGTAGGTACCTTTTTTTTTTTTTTTTTTTTTTTCTTTCTTCATGAACTTCCTTCGCCCCCGAAGGGGTATGCCGGACTCCTACCGGCTAAAACCACTGGAGCGGTCATCTTCGGCACCTAAGGGAGGCTGCAGGTCCTCGTATGATCACACTAGAGCCGCCCACTGGTGCCACCCCTATTGGCACATCTCGGAGAGGGTGACTGTAAAGCGGGGGTGACCGCTACCGGTACCTAAAGATAACATATTCATCGTACGGAACCCTCTCCACGAGAGTTCAATTCGCACTTGTCCGGTTTTTTAATTTAGATTTCTGCTAATTATTAATTAACTGCCTGGTTTACATGAATAAAAAATCTTTTGATTAAATTAGATTTGAACAGGATCCGATTTGTATCCAAGAACTAATCTCGATTGATTTGATGACGCGCGACCTTTTCTTTGATCTATAATAGCGATTTTCTGGTACAGTCTACGCGTCACTACCGCCGCCTTTCACTGCGTGATCTACGCTGGGACTTTTTATCATCACGGTTAAATTTCTCATGATCGTTCTCGCGGTATTCGATCCGTGACGGACGTTCACGGACTAGAGTGGGCGATTTCTACTAAAACGATCGAACCATTCTATTTTAATTATTGGATTGTTAGTGAATTGTTATTCGATTGTTATTTGTCGTCTATTAGATACTGTAATGGTTATAGCTAGCGGTTATTGGCCATTAAGAGAAAACATATAATTAAATCAATTTTGAAATAAGTGTTGCTTTTGGTAATGGTACGACAGAATGGTTGTCAAACGTAATAATGTCGCGAAAAGATTTAATTATTATCCAAATGATTGGACGGGACGGTTGTGTACTTGTATTAAGAAGAGAAAAGATAAATACATCGATCAAGAGGTAAAGTTATTATTATTATAATATCCTGAGTCATCGTTCATCAGTTCGGCCGAATTAAGTCCACTGCTGGACACAGGCCTCCCCCAAAGATCACTATAACGACCGATATGGGTGTGTTGTGTGCTCAGTGGGGGGTTTTGCCATAATCGCCACAGTTGGCAGACGGGTTGGCGATCGCAGTTGAGTATTTAAGTACTGAAGGACGCTGCTGCCCATCCTCCGGCTAATCCCTTAGTCGACTTTTACGACACCCACGGGAGGAAATGGGGTGGTGGTATTTTGACCCGGCACCACACGGCATGAGTGATGATATGAAATTAAGGCACATATTTTTAACGAAGGACATATTTTTTTAATAATATTTTGATATCTTATACGCGTCGCTTCAATTTACACACAGTATAATTAAACTTTCCAGAAGCTTTCAAAGCATGTGACTGTGAACAGTATTGTTTATTTATCGTTTTATGAATAGTGCTTGTAACTTATACCTACTGTAATTTATAGCAATCATCTAGCTTCGTCACAAAAATATTTGTATGATCTACAGACAGCCGTTTCGGGTCTGGGTGTTTGTGCATGTGGGATTTATGTAACCCCACGACACAGGAGAAATCCTTATTTAATTTTTTTTTATTGATCCGGTGGAAATACATCGTGTTCTTCCTCCGCCCCGGGAAAGAGGGGGCTGGACTGCTACCGGCTAAAACCACCGGAGTGGTCATCATCGGCACCGTAAAAATAAAATTGAAATGTCTGTTTGTAATGTCAAAATAACAGCTTTTTACTAAATGCATCTGAAAGTATATACGGTACATATAACAAAAAATCAATGTCTATCTGTTTGTTTCGGGTAATCTCCGAAACAGCTGGACCGATATTGACAGGACTTTCACTGACTGATGTTATAAGGAATAACTCAGGCTAGTTATATTTTAGAAAAATAATTAGGGCCCGCGCAAATAAAATGAATCCCTTGAAAACCAATATTTATATTCTATGTCAAGTGTCTATGTTAAAGTACTCTAAATTTCTTTTAAATTAAACGCGGGTGAAACCGCGGGTCTCAGCTTACTAGCTTAATAAGGTTTTAGTCGATTTGAAAATATAAATATATATATTTGTCGCTTTGCATAGACCTCTCTCTCTTTCTCCCTCTTTGGGTCGCGGAGGGATTTCAAATAAGTTAGACCGGTCAGCTATCCAAGGCTTAACAGGGATACTTTACCCCAAAACAGCAATTTATACACAATGTTGTTATATTGCAGTGTTGCACGATGCGCGAGAGTCTCCGTCGCCTTGCCTCGGACGACGGCATGGAGCGGCGCGGGCGCAGCGCCGCCAGCCGCCGCGTGCGAGTGGAGCTCATGTCGGCCGAGCACATCGCCCTGGATGTGGACGTGAGTGAGAACTACACACATATGTACTCATGTTGTTGTCTGTGCGTGTCGGAACTGAGGCCCTACTGTGAGTTGAGCCTGGGTTTTCTTCATACATTATGAAATAAAAAACTAAATCGCGGTAGTGGCGTTGACGACCCACACAATTACATGCGCTCAAGTCTCAGATGGCAGCATGGAGCGGCGCATCGAGTAAACAAAGGCCTCCCCCATAGATTTCCACAACGAGCGGTCACATGCCGCCCTCGTCCAACGACTTTCAGCTTCACCAGGTCGTCTGTCCACCTCGTTCGAGATCGTGGGACGACCTCCGGCTGCGTTTTCGGGTGCGCGATCTCCACTCGAGAACCTTTTTTACCCCAACGGCCATCAGTTCTACGAGCAATGTGCCCCGCCCATTGCCACTTCAGTTTATTATTCCTTTCAGCTAGGTCGGCAACTTTAGGTTCTTCTACGGAACCCCTGATTTCTGGTTCTATCTCGTAGAGAAATACCAAGCTTAGCTCTATCCTTAGCTCGCTGAGTTATGAGGCCCAGGGTGAGTGACCACGTCTCTGTTCCATATGTTATCTTGTGTTACTGGTAGCACACACTGGTTAAAGACTTTCGTCTTGAGGAATTGCGGTATTGTTGTAAGCTATATTACTATTTCCATTTCTTTATTTTCTCGATGACAGTTCTAGTTTGATAGTTGTAGTGTTGTGACCAAATAAGTAATGACATCGATCGCATATATTTATTATATTTTGAACAAAGACAAATACAACAAAAACATTAAAATATATTTACCTGTCGTTATAATTATTTCGTTTCATTGTCGAGTACCTACCTATACCTACTTATTTTACAACAGCTTCGAAAATTTTAAAGAAGTTGGCATTATCAATCAAGAATTAATACGTGTAACATCTTGTAATGAAATATAATATTAGTTAATAAATTTGTACAAAAGTATCCGACAGTAGTTTAGTTTCTTACATTTTGTAAAAAAGTATCGGGTCTGTTATCGTGTTACGTTTATCGATATAGCTCCATCCCTACCAGTTTCTCCGACTCTGGTATAACCTTGTACGTGTGTAAACGTCAAATAATGTAAAAAAGAGGCTCGTTCCAGTTTTCACAGGAGCTGTCATCGAGAAAATAAAGAAATGGAAATAGTATAACAAGAGATTCATTGTAATTCCGGCAGCGCATGAGTAAATTGTCATGCACCAAAATGAACACAAGGCTTCTTTATTTGAAGAGCACTTTAACGAAAGTCCAACATTATATGTACTAACGGAAACTCGTAAAGTCTGTATTTAGTATTTTATGAGTTTGTTTCGTTTCAGTACAATGACGTTTCGTGTTAATTTGTTTGAAATTGTATGAATATGAAAGAAGATGTTACGGTTGTACTTGTTGTGAGGTAGAAGTTGTTGCATTATTGTACTGAGATGATGTGTAAAATATAACCGTAGAGAAATACAAATGTATAGTGGTTTTAAATGAAGTAGAAGTTAATTTACATTATTCGTTAATATTAATGACAATCTTGTAGCAAATTTTATATATATGTTTAATTTTATAATTTTCTCTCAAAAACTGACGTTCCTTGTAATATTTTGATAATATTAGAACATTGTATTAAGAAACAACAAAATAAGTAAATCGCCCTTTTGACGTGTGTTTTTTATTTTAACATTAAATGATTTATTATGAACTACTTGTACTGGTATATCGATAATTTTAACAGGGTTGGCAACACCGAAAGGTGTAAGATACTATGAGTATCTCATACTTCTCGGCTCTCCGTGTTATAGCAGCCGCTTACCATCAGGCGGGCCGTAAGCTTACTTGCACGTTTACGGTCGAACACAGAAACACCACTTAATATTAAGCCCGGTTTTCTACCGAAAACGGGTATCTTGAATAGTGAAAGCGGGACTTAATATAAGTAGCGTTTCAGTATTCGGCCGTTAGTGGTATAAAGAAACTCAATGTTTCTGTTTCAAAAACCGAATATTTCTTATGGCTCAAGATTATACAATACATCACTAAATCGTTCTAAATCAAACACTTCAGAGTAATTTATTTGAATGTAACAATGATGCAAACCAGCTGGCGATTGTTTAATGTTCAGCACTTAGCGATAATGCAGGTTGGATTAGAATTTTTATAAATATACTGGAAACTGTTTATAAACTGGGAATTTCAGTTATTTCACGTACACCTGGGGTGCAATACCTTAATCTCAAACATCCATACATCCGTGAATACGGCATTCAAATAACGGTGACAACCCAATTTGGTATTCGCTAAACTCGTCCCCATGGCTCACCGTCTGCAACGTGTCCTTGAATAGCTTCAATCATGTCTTAGCGTATACCAAATTGTCACCGTCATTTTAATTCTGTATTGAAGGATGTATGGATGTTTGACCTTAAAGAATTACAACACTGTAATCAAAGTATTGTAAGTTGTAATAATGGTCGCCTTTTTGGTGTAACTTACTGACTACTATAAAAACGTATACAATTGGAATTGAGTACTGTAATGTAATGCTCTGACAGGACGATTTCGATCATACGTGCAAATGCTACGAGTCGCGGGTTCGATACCCGCACAGAACACATTTTGTATGATCTGCACTATTCATATCCTCAATACTCAATACTTTATTGCATTCCATAATGTTTTTTCCTTCCTATCCTTCTGACAACGCCGGGCTAACACGTTATTTTAAAGTTACGAGTGACTTCGTCTGGGTCACTCTGGACCCACGTGTAACAGTTAAGGGTTAAAATCATTGGCAATGGGTGTGAAAACAGTGTCTCTCAACTCAAAAACCTTTATTTGAACTCAAATAAAAACAGCGATGTAAGGACTAGGTGTAACACGGACTGCAAGGTTAATAAATAATTCAAGTCGGCAGTTCTACTGACATGCGTTTACTACAGTTACTTGGCCCTTAAGGAATGTACGAAGGACGTGTGTGGAATGTGAAAGTTTAATGTCATTGTGGATATATAAGTTATTGTAACGAAAATATGACTAAGTAATTGAATAAGGAATCAAATGTTACATCCTTGCAACGAACCACTTGGAACAACTACCACTCAAACAAGAATGCAAAAGACGACCCATATTATCTGGACGTCACACGACTTTGATACTCAAAGTTTCGTTTTCATTACAGCGGAAAGCGCGTGGAGCCGAGCTTCTAGACAAGATATGCGAGTCTTTAGATCTGCTGGAGAAGGATTACTTCGGACTGCTGTACACGCAACGTGGTGACCCCAGGGTGTGGGTAGACTTGAACAGGAGACTATCGAAGACATTCAGAAGTAAGTACCGACGATTTTGTTACCACTGCTGGACAAGATCGTGGCGATCTTTGGAACTACTACCGATTTGTGTTTGTGTTGTGTGCTCATTGGGCCGTTTTGCCATAATAGCCACGCTTGGCAGGCAGGTTGGCCATCGCATTTGAATTCTACAAGTACTCGAAGGGCGTTGCTGCTCCATCCTCCATCCTTGGTGCAGTGGCTGATACAGTCGGATGCTGCGCACCGGGTCGCGGGTTTTATTCCCGCACGGAACAAATATTTGTATGATCTGCTAGTTGCTCCGGTCTGGGTGTATTGTGTGTGAAATATTATGTCTGTAAACGCAACCATGCCACAGGAGTAATCCTAGTTATCCTAGTAATCCCAGCGGCACCACACGGACAGTCGGAAAATACTAGGCCTGTAAACCCAAATGTGACGTTAAATGTATGACAGCTGATGATAAGGTTGTGTCATCAGGTTATTCATGAAAAGTTACATTACCTTTTCCAGACGAGCCATGGGACGTTCGCTTGGCGGTGAAGTTCTACCCACCGGAACCGGCGGAGCTGAAAGACGATACTACCAGGTACCAGATAGCGCTTGCCGTGAGAAGAGATCTTATGGAAGGTAAGAAGCCAGAGGGTCAATTCTCGTAATTAATTTACACCGTTGACTAAAAGTTGACTACACTAAGATTATATTAGTTCACATAAAACATTGTTGTTAGTTTAGGAGAATATAATTAGTGACATTTATGACATTGAGACTATTCGGAACTATATTTTGAAATCTTTTTTATTACGAGAATTTAAAGGGATTTAAAATAAAATCAATATATCAATTCAAACTGAGGTGGCCATGCGCGGGGCACATAGCTCGTAGAACCGATGGCCGATGGGGCAAAAAGTTCTCGAGTGGAGACCTCGCACCGGATAACGCAACGTGGGACGATCTCCAACGAGGTGGCCAGACGAACTGGTGAAGGTCGCTGGGAGTGACAGTCTGTGCTCTTTGTCCTATCTTGAGCGAAATGATTGCGAGGTGCTACAATTGGGGGAGATTTGGTTCTTACTTTTGGCGCGCATGTAACATATCTACTTCTTTTAATATATAATATCACTTGGTGTCACAAACTTTATTCTGCAAGCTTTCATTTAAAAAGAAATATGTGGTCATGTGTCACCTTCCCTAATTGTTTTATACAGTACTTTATAATACTAGAACTTTTTTATATTTTTCATTATTCCGTTGGAAATACTTTGTGTACTTCCTGCGCCCGCGAATGGGCGGAGGGGCATGCCGAACTCCAACCGGCCAAAACCACCGGAGCGGTCATCTTTGGCACCGAAGGAGGGCCCCAGGTCCTCGATACAATCACACTAGAGCCGACCATTGCTGCCTTGCCTGCCTGAAAAGATTTCCCCGAAGTTTCATTATGCGCTATGCTGCGTACACGGCAGCACGTGACCACGTGCAATTCCTAGAATAGACCACACCTCTGTGGTGTCGTAAAAGGCTTCTAAGAGTTGAAATCAAGAGGATAGGCAACAGCATCGTCCCGTGTGCTAATAAAAACATACTGCGATCACCAATCCACCTGCCATGTGTGGTGAATATGACGATATCCCCTATGACCGCTCATTATACTGATAATTGAGAGGACAGCTGCGGTGCACAGTTTCCTCGGCGACTTTCAAATCAACAAAACTGCCTTTTATCATTTCCAGGTCGCCTCACCTGCTCTCAGATAACCTACGCCCTCCTCTCCTCGTATGTCCTGCAAGCGGAGCTGGGGGACTACGAAGAATCGCATGTGATCAGCACAGCCCTGCACCAGTATAGAGCTGTCCCTGTCAACGTCATCTCTCCCGAACTGGAGGCGAATATCAACGAATTGTATAGGAAACATCGGTATGGACTATCTATATGGACTATCTATATGGACTATCTATATGGACTGTCTATATGGACTATCTATATGTATGCCCTTTTTTCCACCGCGGTGGCAATTCAGTATTGACTACCTCCACTTATCCGGTAAGGGTGGTGGGGTTCGCCGGACTCTTCTGGCTAAAACCACCTGAGTGGTCATCTTCGGCACCAAAGGCGGCTCCAGGTTCTCGAGGGAAAATTCTCAGCAGCCGCCCATTGGTGCCACGCTTTTAGGCACATCTCAGAGGGGATGACTGGAAACGGTCATCCCATCTAGCGTAGGAGAGGCAGCTGTATTTAGGTCGCCTCCCCAGGCACACCTAGGAGCGGATGAATGTAATGCGGTCATGTCACCCCTTCTAGTGGAGGCAAAGCAAGGTTGCCCCCATCTCACAGGGGATTGTAAAGGATTATAGATAGAGCACCACTCAATCTCCTCCCGTGGAGGTCATAAAAGGCGACTGAGGGACTCTAAACCAGACGGATGGGCAGCAGTGGACGTTGTATGGCCGATATGATGTTCGTCAGAGCTTCGGCGACCAGCGGTATCACTATTGAACTTGAGTCATAACTAGACTAACTGTACAGGAAACTTAAGTGAATTTCTACAACGTGGCTTCGTGGTTCGGTGTGCTTCCCGGGGAGACCACCCCTCTCCAGCTGTGGCTGTCGTAAAAGGCAAGGGTTGATATCAAAAGCATGGGCAGCAGTATCCTCCCGTGTGCCAATAATAATTTTCTACGCTAAGCGTAGTAATTAAGCGTGGCAATATCCCCTATGAACGCTCGTTGAATCTTTGGGAAGTCCGTATTCTCATATTAGACTATGATTTTGGGACTTCACGCGCTCAGATAAATCAAAACAATATTTTGACTAACCTCGACGTTTCGGCCAAGTTGCATTGACCGTGGTCACGAGAAGACTGACGTATGTGGGTGTCATCGTGTTGAGCGGCTACTGGTTTTTAGCTCTACCCGCGGTTGATCTTGCTTAACTGTCCGAAACACGATAATTGAATGAACATACAATGCTAACCGTTTCTGGGGCTACACTTGTAGACAAATTGCGACGCGCGCACTTCTCGATGACGGGATCCCTCGAGGAGAACCACCTATATCCATACCATCTTCTTGATTGAAATTTTTATTCTTTTTTATTTCAATCGCTTCACGAACAATTCTATTCACTGAAGAAAATTTTCGGGTCGTGTATCTTAGTAGGTATTGTAGTCCAGTAGTATCCATTGGTTTGGTCCTGATTCGAGCATATGTTAGAAAAAGCGAAACATCCCGAAATAATAGTTTAATAGAAAGAAATTCGCGATATAATAAAATCAGAATATTCTGCTGCTTAAATTTTATCATTAGATATATTTCTGGCTTGACGTTCGGACAGTTCGGTAGACAGATAGAGAGATAATAATCCAACTCGGTCTCAAAACTCTAGATTGAGGACGAGCAGGTGCTTCAACAGCGCATCAAAGGTGTGACCATGTGTTGGACATCCCAAAGACATTTTTATCTCTTCCTTTCAGGGGCCAGACACCAGCAGAAGCCGAGCTGAACTACCTAGAAACATCCAAACGTCTGGCACTCTACGGTGCAGAGCTACACGCAGCTACTGACTGCCAGGAAGTGCCGATAGCCCTCGCTGTAAGCCACAGCGGGGTAGCTGTGTATAGAGATGGGTGAGCTGATGAATGTCCTCTGTTAATAAACCTTAATAAACCATTATAATGAGTTGTCGTAATGACTACTAAGTGTAGTGAAGCGAAGTGAGTAAACGGTGTGGTCTCCAGCGAGGTGGACAGACGATCTGATGAAGGTCGCTGGGAGTCATTAGATGAGGGCGGCATGTAACCAGTTGTTGTGGACATCTATGGGGGAAATGCTTTAGTTCAACAGTGGACGTCTTTCGGCTGATATAATGATGATGGTTATACTGATTGTGCTGAGAATGCTGCTCATCCTCTTGACATCCTCTTTTCTCTTTTATCTTTAGCGGAAACCTCAAGGACTCAGTGGCTAACTACTTAGATTCAGATACATTGTTTTAGATGTAGGCTGCGTCGAGATCATAATTTCACTGTTTCGTTTCTTTGCTGCATGCAACGCGTTATATGACACGATTGCGTACAAAAATTGCAGTCATCAGCATAACTCAGCCTAGAACTGTGGTGGATCTTCTGCACTGGTCAAAATATCTGCAAGATTCGAGTCGAGTGTCAAGATGCCTCGGTCATCATTTCGGCCGAATGAAGTCCACTGCTGGACACGGGCCTCCCCAAAGATCACCACAACGACATGGCTGTGCTGTGGGCTCAATTGGGGGTTTAACCATAATCGCCACGCTTGGCTGACGGGTTGGCGATCGCAGTTGAGTTGTTCGAATTCGAAGGACACTGCTGCCCATCCTCCGGCTAATCCCTTAGTCGACTTTTACGATACCCACGGGAGGAGATGGGGTGGTGGTATTCTGAGCCGGCACTACACGGCAAAGATGCCTCGGTGCAACAGAGAAATTAGATCTGATCAGCTTTTTTGCCATATTTTGCAGACTTTTATTCATTAATCTGCGTCCAGGTTACTGATGAACCGCTTCCCCTGGGCGAAGATCACAAAGATCTGCTACAACAAGCGTCTCTTCACGCTGCGGTTGAGAGCAGGAGACTACGATGAGTACGAGACAACCCTGAGCTTCAGACTGTCGGCTACCAGTGCTTGCAAGAAGTTGTGGAGGTGCAGTGTTGAACACCACATGTTCTTCAGGTAACAGTAGTGTATTTCATTAAAAACTTTGTTCTTGCTGACAAATACTTTGGTAGAGGGTGGAATACTGGTCATAGGTTTCTATTACAAGAGTCCAACCAGGTAGGTGCCACCGCCCCACTGAGATCTCTACAACGTTGTCATCATGGTGGATTCTTGCATCATCTTGCATTTCTTGAAAAAAGGGTGAAAAACTCTTGTAACTAGTGACTACGAGTAGTAACACTACTTTCAATAATTTATGAAATACTTGATACGATGAATACGATAAGTTGGTGTTGTTCTTTAAAATCATAACACAGAAACAATATATATTCTTAGAACAACAAGTCTGCATACATATAATGCACCTTTATACTTGGTTAGCAAAATCTTATGGTCTTATGAAGCGTTATCGACTAAAACCTACAACATTCTTATTCCTAGACATATCGAAAGCCTTTGATTTTGTTGCACACGATCAATCGCTAAAACCTAGAACATAGCAGTATTAGAAGACCAGCTCTTAAATGGATGGAAAGGAAGCATACCTGGAAGATAGCTACCAATGCCTGCATCTAGTCCAACTAAACTCGAATTAGAATAACAAGTATTTAAATCTGATTATAAGCACAATAAATTTGGAGTACCACAAGGTAGCGTTATTGGTCCTTTGTTGTTTTCTGTATACATCAGTTACCTGAGAATAAAGAGCACAAGACGGTACTATTCGCTTATGATATTTTAATCATTGTGACGTCGAACGTGACATTAGAACAACATAAACTTGACATTAATAGATCTTTGATATTATAAAACTATTAGTGTTACAAACCTGAATTGGAAAGAATAAATTGAGACAGTTTGTAATAAAATGAATAGGTTTTCATTTACCTTGGACGAATGAATAGAAGTTCCAAACAAAAATAGAGACAGTTTGTAATAAAATGAATAGGTATTCATTTACCTTGGACGAATGAATAGAAGTTCCAAACAAAAATACTGGAGGCCACTTTTCGTCGTGTTTTAAGTCGATTCATTGCTTAGATATGGGTCACTGATTTGGGGAAATGGAATAAAAGTGAACGCAGTATTTTTAACTCAAAAGCGATCTATAATGGATACTGCTATTGATACTGGTAATGCTCCGTACGAAGCAGTACTAAGCACAGTTACTAAAATTATTGAATTTGAGTCCACTAAGTAAGCAAATATTAGTGGTGTTGTTCTTTGAGGTGTTCTTTGAGCGTCATCCAGTCCAAGGAGACCGTAGAGCGGGATTGGGAGAGGGCCGATGCCACCGGCATGGCCTTCGGAAATCCTTACAATCACCCACGAGATGTGCCTGGTTTTATTTTCAGTCGCCTCTCCTCCCCTAGAAGAGGTGACCGCAGTAAAGTAAATACCTCTAAGATCTTTCTTTTCTTTCTTCTTCGTGCGTATATTCGTGTTAATTAAACGGTGGGCTCCGAAGCGTTCGTTCTCTAGATACGGAAGCGCTGCTTCGGTACCGAAATCCACAACCCAGGTGGTTTTATCCGGTAAGATCCTGGCTTGCTCACTGGAACTCAACGAGGATGTTACCTTGGTGAATAATTGGACGTTGTTCACGTAATGGCCCGCAGACGGGAGGCGCCGGTGGCCGTGTCGCGCATCCCCGGCCTGGCGCGTCTGGGCGCGCGCCGCGTGTCCTGCCGCCGCACGCTGCGCCAGCTGCGCACCGCGCCCGCGCCCACGCCCACGCCCACTGCTGCGTGACGGGCGCACGCACCGCGGGCCTGCCGCCGCACGCTGCGCCAGCTGCGCACCGCGCCCGCGCCCACGCCCACGCCCACTGCTGCGTGACGGGCGCACGCACCGCGGGCCTGCCGCCGCACGCTGCGCCAGCTGCGCACCGCGCCCGCGCCCACGCCCACGCCCACTGCTGCGTGACGGGCGCACGCACCGCGGGCCTGCCGCCGCACGCTGCGCCAGCTGCGCACCGCGCCCGCGCCCACGCCCACGCCCACTGCTGCGTGACGGGCGCACGCACCGCGGGCCTGCCGCCGCACGCTGCGCCAGCTGCGCACCGCGCCCGCGCCCACGCCCACGCCCACTGCTGCGTGACGGGCGCACGCACCGCGGGCCTGCCGCCGCACGCTGCGCCAGCTGCGCACCGCGCCCGCGCCCACGCCCACGCCCACTGCTGCGTGACGGGCGCACGCACCGCGGGCCTGCCGCCGCACGCTGCGCCAGCTGCGCACCGCGCCCGCGCCCACGCCCACGCCCACTGCTGCGTGACGGGCGCACGCACCGCGGGCCTGCCGCCGCACGCTGCGCCAGCTGCGCACCGCGCCCGCGCCCACGCCCACGCCCACTGCTGCGTGACGGGCGCACGCACCGCGGGCCTGCCGCCGCACGCTGCGCCAGCTGCGCACCGCGCCCGCGCCCACGCCCACGCCCACTGCTGCGTGACGGGCGCACGCACCGCGGGCCTGCCGCCGCACGCTGCGCCAGCTGCGCACCGCGCCCGCGCCCACGCCCACGCCCACTGCTGCGTGACGGGCGCACGCACCGCGGGCCTGCCGCCGCACGCTGCGCCAGCTGCGCACCGCGCCCGCGCCCACGCCCACGCCCACTGCTGCGTGACGGGCGCACGCACCGCGGGCCTGCCGCCGCACGCTGCGCCAGCTGCGCACCGCGCCCGCGCCCACGCCCACGCCCACTGCTGCGTGACTAGCGCGGGAACCTTCACGATGCAACAAAAATACTAATGTGTAAAGTGCCTGTAATTCCCGGAAAGAATAGCTCTTAACCTATCTTGCCATGGCTGTTGTAAAAGGAACTTATTTGCTGGGAACTACACGGGCGGACCGTAAGCGTGCGTGCATTCGTACGTACGTACGTGCTCTTGCATCTACGCGTGTGTAGGTGCGTACGTACGTACGTGCGTGCGAATGTGCGTACGTGCGTGCGATACTGTTAAATAGTAAACAACTTAATACACAAGTGCCATTGTTATCACAGTACCTAAATGAAATATGTTTAATTTGTAGAATAAATAATTGAAATTAGAATCGAGAGATTAAACAACTGAATGATGTAGTCATAGTTATTTTTCTACATTGCATTTCTAATAATGTGTTAATATGGCTAATAATTTTTTAATACAATTTAAAGATACCTAGTTGATAACTATAACAAGAACAATATGTTAATAAATCCTAAGAAAATGTATCTAATCCATTCAGAGATTCCAAGTGTAATAGTTATACGTTAGGGTGCGTATATACACCTGCGAACGCACACTGAACGCGCACCAAATTAGTCATGGGTAGCTCCGGATATACCAAATAAAAAGCTTCAGAACCGAACCCAGTACACATACGACGAAATCAATAATCGATCTATCCAAATCTTCAGATTTAAGATTTTGAAATTCACCCATCATTTCGGCCGAATGAAGTCCACTGCTGGACACAGGCCTCCCGCAAAGATCACCACAACGACCGATATGGGTGTGTTGTGGGCTCATTGGGGGGGTTTGCCATAATCGCCACGCTCGGCAGACGGGTTGGCGATCGCAGTTGAGTTGTTAATGTACTCGAAGGACGCTGCTGCCCATCCTCCGGCTAATCCCTTAGTCGACTTTTACGACACCCACGGGAGGAGATGGGGTGGTGGTATTCTGAGCCGGCACCCGTTGTGTTGCATATCCGTAATACGAAATCCAAAGATTAGGATTAGTTCGATTATTAATTTCGGCCGTTAATCATCATCATCATGTCAGCCAAAAGTCGTCCACTCATCCACACGCGGTTGTCAATCGAGAACCGTTCGGCCCCATCGGTCATCCGAATGTGCCCCGCCCCTTGCCACTTAAGGTGGAGCGGTGGAGACGTGGTCGCTCACCATGAGCCTCATAAGAAAGCCCACGGTCACCCTAAGGGCAATGGAGAGGGCTATGCTCGGAGTCTCCCTGCGAGATCGGATAAAAATGAGGAGATCCGCAAAAGGACCAAGGTAACCGACATAGCCCGAAGAATTGCTAACCTTAAGTAGCAGTGGGCGTGGAAGAAAGAGCATATTCACCTCTTTTGCATTAGTACAGTCCCGCGGGCTGATTACCTAACTCACAGACGCTTTGCAACAGGCGTAAATTGCTCCAACGCCGCTGTCAAACGTCAATTTGGTATTACCTATTTGCCGATAGCGACTGAACAGGCGAAGATCTCTGACGCGCCTCTGTCGGACAATCAATGAACTAAAAACGATCATTCTTTTTAGTTCCACTGGTGGCTACTGGCGCTAGTAACTATGCATCTTCCACAATAGCGACTGGCGGGCGATGCCTTACGTAGTACCAATTGTTTAGACGCTTAGCTACCGGTGGATGCTTGTCTGCGCGATAGCTGCTATCGCGTCCGCTGTTGCTGTTTTTAGCTAATCAGCCCGCCTTCGTGTTTAATATATCAGAGAGCCAATTCTCGTAATTAATTTACACTATGACTGAAACTTGACCGAACTGAGATTAAATTATGAATTGACCGTAAAAATGGTATTCTGCTACTCTTAAAGTTCAGTCGAATTTCAGTATAATCTCGCTCTTTTTTTTTTTTTTTATTCATCCGGTGGTAATACCTCATGTACTTCCTTCGCCCCGGGAAATGGCGATAGGGCATGCCGGACTCCTACCGGCTAAAACCACCGGAGTGATCATCTTCGGCACCGAAGGGAAGCTCCAGGAACTCGAAAGATCTCCATCTAGAGATAATCTCGATCTAGTCTCATTTCAATCTCAGTTTTGACGTTTATTTAATGACAATTTAGTACATGTGACAGTTTGAAATGTTAGCAGAATACCGTTTAGACTTCGATCAACTTTCGACCCATTTTCGATCTCATCATAGTGTAAGTTCAAGTTTGACGTTGTTTGTTAGTTTAGGAGAATACCATTTGTGACATTTATGACACTGAGACTAGATCGAAACTATATTTTGAACATTTTTAAATTACGAGAATTGGCCTTCAGTTCTAAATTGGCTGATCACCGCACACTATTTCTATCTACATCACTATCGCCTATTATAATTTTCTGTCCGAGTTCATATTTTTCATGTTACCTTTTAATTTTTCTGATTCATAACAATCAAAAGACCAAGAAGATTTTAAATAAAAAACAATGAATTAAAGGAATCAAGTGATCCAATGGATCCGAATGAATCATTATGGTAATTCAGATCCGGAAAGTGAAAAATAAGGCTCAGTGAATATTTTAACTTTATAGTAAATAATTTAATAAATATTACCCATGACTGTAGTCAATGAGATGAGGTTTTTTCGGTGTACCGAATGGGCATCAAATGCGCACCTGCTTTCCAAGGTGATCGGCGGGCGAATGGCTTACTCGTCTTGCAATAGTTTAAGATCCAAATAACTGTCTGGGCCAGTCTCTACATAGATAACGATACTATCTTTCAAAGTTAGTGATAAAGTTCGTTAAGTTACCGATAACATTCGATAGATCGTAGAGACTACTAAGTATTGTTATAACAGGATCGTTAGGACTTAGCGACCGATTTTCGTCGTAAAGTAATCGCTATCTATGTCGAGACTGCAGGCCCAGGTCGACTTTGTAGATGTGTGCACAGTTTTAAGACTTCCAATCGGCATCTTAAACAAACTAACAATAATATTGAAGCGCTTTCTTGGCATCCTATATTGATACTTGATGAATGTGTTAAATGGTTTTGTTAGTAAATATATAAGTACGAATGCAAATGGCCTAGTTAATGAACTATTTTGTAATAGGTTGGTGATTACATACCGATAGGTAAGTATTTGTAAGAACCCATGTTATTGTTGCATAAAACAAATTCAAATAAACAAAAAAATATTGAACATGTATTGAATACCTATTTTGTATTGAATATATAATGTACTAGCTGTGCACCGCGGTCTCACCCGCCGTTTAATTGAAAATAAATCAGATTGTCAATACATACAAATAAATAAAATTCATGTGTCTGTTTGTAATGTCAAAATAACTGGATTTCATGAGTAATTTTTTTGCGCGGCGCCCTAATTCTTTTTCTTTATTAAAATTTGTTATGTTATTTTTCCTATGTTTTTCCTTATAACATCAGCTACTTACCATTGAAAGTCCCGTCAAAATCGGTTTAGCCGTTTCAGAGACTAGTTGGAACAAGCATACAGACAAAGAAAAATTCTTTTTATTGAGCTTACTTTCATATGCGTTTAGTAAAAAGCTGTTATTTTAACATTGCAAACAGACAATTCGATTTTAGGTATTTGTATGTATAGATTATTAACTCTTTGGCCAAGAATTATTTTTAGTAATAGTATTAAGCAGAGCCGGGTTTAGGGGAAGGCAACCGGGGTTGCCACAATATAAATTCTAGAACATTTTGCATTTATAGTTAAAACACTGAATTCCGAAAATGAAGAACAGTTCCCAAAACATCAAAATGTATTTAACCTGTTTGAAAATGGGAGCCTACCACTCCTTAGTAGCCCTAGGGCCTTCACATCACTAAAACCGGCGCTGGCCATTTAGGTGTAAAATTTGTATAAACAATACCTGTAACTTAGTACAGTTTAGCTGATAGCAAATCTATTTTGAATAAAATATTTTACGAAGAAAAGTTGTTTTGTTTACAATCGTCGTCGTCGTTATCGTTTCAGCCGAATAAAGCCCACTGCTGGACACAAAGATCGCCACAACGACCGTTCTGGGTGTTTTGTGTGCTCATTTGGGGGTTTTGCCATACTCGCCACGCTTGGCAGGCGGGTTGGCGATCGCGGTTGAATTGTTAATGTTCTCGAAGGTCGCTGCTGCCCATACGTCAGCTAATCCCATAGTCGCCTTTTACGACACCCACGGGATGTGATGGGTTGGTGCTATTCGTAGCCGGCACTCCATGGCACAATCGGGTCGGTTTACAATTATCCTGGAGAAATTGTCATAGAAGTTCAAAGAAATTGTCATAGAAGTTCAAAGAAATTGTCATAGCAGTTCAAATAAACCGCGACCAACACATGGTATCGTTTGCCGTAGTTCTAGATGTGCAACATGAAGCAACGTGATGCAAGAAGCATTATATCAAACATCACTTGTTCCTCTACAAGGTGGCGTTTTTTCCTATGCTAGAAATCCTTCTTCCAGCCCGGGGAGGTCGGTGGGGCATGCCGAGGGTCACCAGATAAAAAAAGAAATCTCTATACTCAAAAATAACAATTCTACTCAAAAACACTATACCTACTCAAAAATACAATTCTGTTCAAAAACACTATACTCAAAAATACAATTCTACTCATAAACACTACACTCAAAAACACAATTTTATGTGTTAGTTTGTCACCACTGGTAACAAGATCGTAGTTATGATGAGTTTTTCTTAATTATATTTTAAGTATCGTATTAATTTACCGTGTGGTGCCGGCTACGAATAGCACCAACCCATCTCATCCCGTGGGTGTCGTAAAATGCGACTAAGGGATTAGCCGGAGGATGGGCTGCAGCGTCCTTCGAATACATTAGTAGCTCAACTGCGATCGCCAACCCGCCTGCCAAGCGTGGTGATTATGGCAAAACCCCCCAATGAGCATACAACATACCGATGTCGGTCGTTGTGGTGATCTTTGAGGGAGGCCTGTGTCCAGCAGTGGACTTTGTTCGGCCGAAATGATGATTAATTTATTTAAGGCAAACTGTGTTATTTTAAAGTTTGATTGTAGTCGTTGTGTAATTTATAATATAATCACATCGGTCTCATACTTGTATAAAAGTAACAAAACTGACGAAATTTTCTTGAATAACCACACATTTGTGTCTTTTTAATTGCTTGGTAGTAAATTACCGACTGGAGTCTGCTCCCATTCGTTGACTACAGCTCGAAAACTAACTAAAATTAAAAATTCTCTATCTTCACTTCCATTTCCCCAAATAATTGGGCAAAACTTCAGCCATTTCTCTATTGTTCCTGATATTCATAGGAGGCGTAATCCCGTACAGTCGTGCCAGGGCAAAGGGCATTCTGCCACTTTACTAATAAAAAAACTATACAGAATAATACGAAAGGTAGCTTAGGCACGAGCATTTTGCTGAGCTGCCGATTTCCATAATTATTTCGGCTGCAGGACGTCCACTGCTAAACAAATGCCTAATTAATATAAATACACCTTTTGTTTCAGTGATTTATATCGTCATTTTCTATTTTTTTAATCATTTAAATGTGTCATCAGCGACGACGTCATTCGAACCTGTACCTATGCATACCTCCTGTCCACCGCAACCTCTACGGCAGTGATGCAACTGAATAAATATGTAACAATTTATTGAAATTACTTCAAAAGTGACCACTTGAGTTTACTACATGCATTTCAATCGTGTTTTTATTCATACATTTGTAATATGTTGATCTGTGGGTTCTCCTGTTTATTGTTCTTTATCGTAAACGTTATGAATGACCGCACAAACCGCTCTCATCTTTAAGATAGATCTTAATTAAGCTGAAAAAGACACAGTTTCTTCTTCCTCTTCCTGTTCTAGTCCCAGGTTTCCTGGGGTCGGCGCAACATGTCATATTACAAAGGTTTTACAGTTAGCTGCTTGCCTGGCACCAACCTTGGGTATGCTAGTGTTGGTGGTTTACCCGCCAACTTTTTTTTTATTAATCCGGTCGAAATACCTCATATACTTCCATCGCCGCGGGAAAGGGCGAAGGGGCATGTCGGACTCCTACCGGCTAAAACCACCGGATTGAGCATCGTCGGCACCGAAGGGAGGCTCCAGGAGCTCGAAAGATCTCCATCTCGGAGGGGATGACTGTAAAGCGGTCACCCCCTCTAATGGAGGGAAGGTCACTGTAAAGAAGTCACCCCCAGGCCCCTCTCGGGGTGGCTAATGTACCTACAAATTCTAAATTAGTTACCTTCGCTGTGTGGCGCTGGCTACCATCCCCACCCCATCTTATCCCGTGGGTGTGGTAATAGGTGACTATGGGATTAGCCGGAGTATGGGCAGCAGCGTCCTTCGAGTACATTAACAACTCAACTGCGATCGCCAACCCGTCTGCCAAGCATGGCGATTATGGCAAAACCCCCCAATGAGCACTCAAACCAATACCGGTCGTTGTGACAATCGTTGGGAGAGGAGGAAGTGGACGTTTTTCTGCCGAAACGTTGATGATGACCAATGTACCTACAGAGGCAACAGAGGGCGGGTACTGGAAAAGCTTATCTGTGGTGTACCTTACTGTCAATCAGTTTCTATAAATAGAGTCCCTTATGCAAAAAAACGAATGAAACTTTAAATATTCTTGAAATGCTGTCTAATTTACACGTCTGTATGAACTTAAAAAGTGGTACCCAGAAAGTGTAATGTCTCTACATACGATAATATCTCACTGAAAATAATATTGTCTATGGTCATATTAAAAAATATGGACCTGGTGTATTACAAGGCAGTATGAAGTATAGAAGTATAGAATGCCACCACCCCATTTCATCCCGTGGGTGTCGTAAAAGTCGACTAAGGGATTTAACCGGAGGATGGGCAGCAGCATCCTTCGAGTACATTAACAACTCAACTGCGATCGCCAACCCGTCTGCCAAGCGTGGCGATTATGGCAAGACCCCCCAATGAGCACACAACACACCCATATCGGTCGTTGTGGTGATCTTTGGGGGAGGCCTATGTCCAGCAGTGGACTTCATTCGGCCGAAACGAAACATTAGGCAATACATAAATTACTTGAACAGCTTAAACCGAAGAGCTCCACTGGACCGGACGGCATTCCGCCTTACATATTCAGGGACTGTCGATCAGTCAAAGTCAAAGTCAAAGTCAAATATTTCTATTTCAAATAAACCAAATATTGGCACTTATGAAACGTCAGAATCTAAGTTGCACGGTTCCAAATAGTTGATCTATGGAGAAGAGCCGGCAAGAAACTCCATAGATACTCTTTTAAAATAATTGAGATTACAATGTTGATTGATACAAATTATGGTAAAACATATAACGAGCATGATGTAGGCAAATGTATATATAAAAATTAAAAAAAACATACTAATGCAATATAACTATTATTCGCCATGGCAGTTAATGGCTGACCAGTCCCAACAGACGGCACCCGTTCACGAGCATGACGCATGCATCAGCATCGCTTAGCTCAACCATATTGTAGGGAACCGAACGATCCGATACACAACGCCACCGCCAGCAAGACATTTTAGTGAGCATGACAGACCGCTACTACCAGGCAAAACGCAAAGTATAGGGACTAAATATATAACATTAACGGCAACATGATGCTAACACTAACGGCTACTTGATGCTCGCACATTTACAATGTATGAATAATTAATTTAATAATGTCAAAATATTAAGAAAATATTAGAATGTAAATTGCTATAATGGCTATTATATTAAACATAGGCAAATAATTTATATCATAATTATAGAATACAATTTTAAGTAAGTCAAATTAAATGTCAAGATGTCAATAAAAAGATAAATAATAAGTCAAGTAAAATGTCAGGATGTCAACAAAAAAATTCACTACAATTTCTTTGTAAACGGTAAAGCATTGATTGGGAGTAACAACACGTCATTAATGCGAAAATTATAAAATATATTATAAAGCGCCAGAGGGTCGCAGTGTGCAGGAGGGAAACGTTTGCCAGACATCGCTATCGTCGATGTAATGATTTATATTATAGTAGGCTTTCGAAATTAAAATGCGCTTAATCAACGATTTGAATCTTATTTCTGGTAAGTCGGTAATACTACAAGGAATTTTGTTATAGAATCTAATACTGTTTCCCATAAACGACTTGCTGGTTCTACTAAGTCTAAAGCCCGGTACAACCAACTTGTTCTTGTTGCGAGTATTTAAGCTGTGCACGTCACTTTTCTTACTAAAATTAGCTATATGTTTGCGGGTATACATAATGTTTTGGAAAATATATAAGGATGGTAGAGTAAGAATGTTTGTAATAAAATAATAAAAACTAATAATAAAATAATAAATAATAAAAACAGTAATAGCAGAACCGCTGCTTCATATATACAACCAATGTCTGCAATCAGCTCAATTTCCGGAGAGATGGAAAACAACTCGGGTTGTTCCGGTACCGAAAGGTGGCTCTAAAGATGAAGTGGACGGGTATAGGCCGATTGCAGTACTGTCGTCGCTAGCAAAAGTTTTAGAGTCTGCTATCCATAAGAGCGTATTTATATGTAAGAGCACAACTCTCAGACACTCAGCACGGGTTTCAACCAATGAGGAGCACCACCAGCAATCTCCTTAATTATATGGCTCAGGTGCTGCCGACGGTGGACAGTGGGGGGCAGACTGACGCTGCTTACTTCGATTTCAAAAAAGCCTTCGACTTAGTCGATAATGACGTGTTGCTTATGAAGTTAGCAGGAGGCGGTTTCACCCCACATTTGCTGCAGTAGTTCTTTAGTAGTTACATGAAAGATAGGCAGCAATACGTGGACTACGCTAGACATACGTCGGAGCCATATTTTACTTGGTCTGGTGTAAGTTAGGGCAGTAATCTCGGACCTTTGCAGTTCTTATTAATGATAAACGATTTGCCGAAGTTTGTTAAAGACGCAAATTGTTAATTGTTTGCAGATGATCTTAAGCTGTCTCTCACTGTGAAAGATAAGGATGACTGTAAACACCTACAGAGGGTAGACAGTGTAGTGACTTGGAGCAAGAAAAATCGCTTGCAGTTTAATGTTCAAAAATGTGTCACAATCACTTTCTCGCGGGCACGTAATCCCATTTTACATAACTATAATGTTTATGGGTTTCCGATGGTCAGGGTCTCAGAAGTTAGGGACTTAGTTATTAGTCTTAAGACGGAGCTAACGTTTCGTGATCATATAGTTAAATGTTGTAAAAAAGCTTACAGAAATTTGGGTTTTTTACTCCGCACTGTTCAATTTTTTACTAATATTAAAGCCATTATAGCCCTATATAATGCTTTAGTACGGAGTCAATTAGAATGTAACGCAGTTATCTGGGCCCCTTATGAGACTAAATATAGTCTCATGTTGGAGCGAGTTCAAAACAAGTTTGTCAGGTTTCTGTATTTCCGGCAGTATGGGGTGTATCCGTTTTACCCACTCATGTATCCAACTCTGTTTGTTTTGGGTATGGTCGGATATAGTGAGCTGAGAGTCAGGAGGGATCTCACTCTTACCTCGTACATATTTAAAATAATAAGAGGAAAGATCCAAGACTCCAACATGTTAGGGCTGGTGGGTTTGTGTGTACCAGATAGATACGTACGGCGGCGACGCCGGCCGCCGCAGCTGGCGGTGCCGCGCGGACGCACCGACTTGCTGAGCGAGTCGCCACTACTGCGTGCACTTCGCACTCTCAACCTCGTAGCGAGGGACACAGACATATTTAGTTGCACATTGAGTGAATTCACAAACAAAACATTGCATATAATATGTTATACCTAATAAGATTTAAAACTGTTTGAGATTTGTTGTACGCTATTGCATTGGGCTATGTCTGTAAAAATAGTTGTAAGTGTGGATGAATAAATAAATAAATAAAGAAAAAAAAACTTGCAAGCGTGTTGTTTATTTGCTACTATACAGCAGTAGCAAAAAGGACTTCAATATTTAAACATTATAAATAACTAAATTGTTTAATCCACGAATCTATTTCAAATTCAAATTTATTTATTTGCTAGAATGTAGGTGTACAAAGTATGATCTTAAATTTTATTGGCCCATTTACATTCTGCCATTACAGGTGTGCAAATATTTATATTGTTAGGTAGTAATGTACTTACTACTACTATTTTGATTTATTTTTGAATAACCAACAAACAGAAACACAGTTGTATAATAATTATTTAAATTGTATGTAATTTTAATTTCAATTGTTTACTTTGTAATGATGATGGATTATCATTTAGATTTTATTAATAATGTTAATGTTCAATTCGTTTTCGTATATTGCAATTATTATTCAGATATGTTTTTTGATTCAATTATTTGTATTTGGACTACCAAATTTATTTTATATTTGTTTACAATTACGTATTCATTCAATTAATCATTTTTATAATCATTTTTAATGCAATTATTTTGATTGCAATCTTATGTAGCCGTGTGAACCATGTGTGTGTTGACGTATAATTTATATTATGAATAAAGTGTTTATCTGTTTACCTGTTTAATAAATTATGAATAATATGAAAGAAAGTAATTAATTGATGTCAAAGTTTTACCGCAGGTCAACAATAACTTTTAATTTATAATGTCAGATTAAGTTATGTACTGTATATTGTAATTGTTAATGTCACATTATTATAATGTCCTGTTATTATAATGTATTATTATAGTGCTCATTGAATTTTGTTCATTCATTTAATTAATAAGGTATATGTAATATTTTGTACGTTATAATATTATAATATCAATTTGCTTCTCCGCGATGTGACATAAATTCACAGAGATCGTAAAAGCCTTTTTTCTTTTAACCATTGCGTCAACTTTCTTTAAATATGGTCAAAGGTAAATCTTTGAAGGCATTGGGTAATTTGTTAAACACCTTTATAGCATTTTCATATGAGTTCCTCTTAAACAATTCGAGCCTGCATTGCGGTAAACAGAGTTTATGTTAATTTCTAGGAGCTACATTTCGTTTTGTTACATCTATATGCTTAATAAAGTGTTGTGGATGTTGTCGTACAATTAGACATAATTCTGTAATATAAATACACGGTAATGGCAAGATATTGTATTTTTTGAACAAGTGCTTGCAACTATCTGTATGCCAGGCTCCACAGGTTGCACGCACACATTTTTTTAACTCTAAACGCTTTCGTTATATCTACCGTTACATCTTTCCGGTAAGGATTTATCACTGGCGTGGGTGAATTAGAATGTCTGGCATTCGTCAGAACCTTAGCAGATAGCAGCGTACTTTTCAGGTGTCGTGTCTCACTCGAACTACTCGCTATGACCATCAAAATGGCTAATATGACTTCTTGTTCTTCATCCGTTAAGGTTCACAGATTGAGTGCTCTGTATGGATTATAATTTAATTAAGCCTACTTTGTACAATAACTTCCCTGCGTGGATTATATTTGATACTATATTTGCTTGTGTATTCACACCAATGCATAAATACAATATGATCACTGATCACAAATGAACAGTATTTCTGTTTTCAATATATTCATTACTAGCTGGGACCAGCGGTTTCACCCCACCGGTTAATTTAAAAGAAATTCGATTTTTACATATAATTTAGAGTACTTTGGCATAGACACTTGACATAGAGTATGTATATATATTGGATTCCATGGGTTTTAATTTTTTTGTGTGGACCCTGATTATTTTTCTAAAATAAAAGTAGCCTAAGTTATTCCTTATAACATTCAGGTATCTGCCAGTCAAATGCCCGTAGAAATCGGTACAGCCATTTCGGAGATTAGCAAATGGATCTTACTAGATATTTAACCAAAAACATGTTTGAGCGTCATTACCCCTTAGCCTGAGCGGCATTACCCAAAGTCCGGGGCAATAAGGCTCAAACCTGTTTTTTTAAAATAATAGTTTCCTAATACTTAAAAGTCAAAGATAAATACGTTTGGTGTTAAAATGTTGATTACTGATTAGTTAAAGAACACGTTATGTTTTAAAATTTTGGAATAAAATTAATAGTTTGAAGAATACAGCGTATTTTCCTTAAATGAACGCCATTCCCCCTCCCTACCCTACTAGCTGGGACCCGCGGTTTCACCCGCCGTTTAAATTAATAGAAATGCGATTATTTATATGTAATTTAGAGTACTTCGGCATAGACACTTGACATAGAGTATGTATATATTGGATTCCATGGGTTTTAATTTTTTTGTGTGGAACCCTGATTATTTTTCTAAAATAAAAGTAGCCTTAGTCGTTCCTTATAACATCAGCTATCTGCCAGTGAAAGTCCCGTAGAAATCGGTCCAGCCATTTCAGAGATTAGCGGGAACAAACAGACAGACAGACAAAAAAAATTAAAATAGTTTTTTTGTTGTAGGTACCGTATACTCGTATACTTTCATATGCATTTAGTAAAAAGCTGTTATTCTGACATTACAAACAGACACTTCAATTTTATTTATTTGTATAGATTATTCACCATTGCCTTTTTGCCGTGTGGTGCCGGCTCAGAATGCCACCACCCCATGTCCTCCCATGGGTGTCGTAAAAGTCGACTAAGGGATTAGCCGGAGGATGGGCAGCAGCGTCCTTCGAGTACATTACCAACTCAACTGCGATCGCCAACCCGTCTGCCAAGCGTGGCGATTATGGCAAAACCCCCCAATGAGCCCACAACACATCCATATCGGTCGTTGTGGACATCTTTGTGGGAGGCCTGTGTCCAGCAGTGGACTTCATTCGGCCGAAATGATGATGACCATTGCCTTCTACAAGCAATTGAAAAAATTTTAGAATGTAAATACCTCTGGCGGCTTTGTGATTTTTTGTTGAGGACAACGTATCAGTCAAGCCGCGCCGAATATACGTCATCGGTATATATTTAAACCAGTTCAGTGAAATAATATTGTCATTGTCAAGGATATGATTTGAATGTTAAAATTTGGGTTTTTACTGGGTGTTAAAGTTGTCGTAGTACCAGTAAAGTTATAATGTTATTAGCGTGTACATGTTTCTCCTGTTTGCAATATCGACCATACTTCCATCATATAGTGTCCGAAGAATATAGCACTACTCCATTTCTTGCCGACTTTTACGACAGCCATGTCGTAAAAGGCAACTAAGGGACTCTAAACCAGAGGGATGGGCAGCAGCGTCGCTTCTTTGGACACAGCAGCTATTCTGATCTCATCTATCCGCCTTCCAAGCGTACACAAGTGCGCGAAAATTTCCGCCTATACGGGAGAGGATGTCGTTCAGCAGAGAACGAATTATATGATGAAAAGCTTGCGTTATTTCAATTCAAATCCGTCGCAGTACTACCTCAGTCCTTTATTTCCACCGCGGTCCGTGGACAGGGGTGGAAATAAAGGACTGAGGAAGCATCGCGGGGAAAGGTGAAAGGGTACTGTTATCTGCTAAAACAACCTGAATGGTCATTTTTGGCACCAAAGGGCTCTAGGTTCCCGAGGTACTGGTGCCGCCCCTTTTTTTATTTTTTTTTATTGATGTCCAGTGGAAATTCTACATGGAACTTCCTTCACCCCGGGGAAGGACGAACAGGTATGCCGGATTCCTACCGGCTAAAACCACTGGGGTGGTCATCTTCGGCACCGAAAGGGGACTCCAGTTCCTCGTAAGATCACACTAGAGCCGCCCATTGGTGCCACGCCTTAAGGCACATCACGGATGACTGTGAAGCGGTTACCCCCTCTAGCGGAGGGAAGGCGACTGTAAAAAGGTCGCCCCCCCAGGCACTTCTCGGGGAGGATTGTAAAGAATTCCCCCAAAGCCTCGCTTTGCGCTGTGCTGCGCACACGGCGGCACGTAGTCACGTGCGCGCCACCGTCTTCCCGGGGGACTGGTGCCACGCCCTTGGAGTGGATAGTGAGCGAGTAGCCTTTTTCAGTAGTGGATGTCTTTTGGCTGATATAAAGTATATGTACTGACAAGTTTTTATTTATTTACTGTCAGGCACAAGGGAAAGTCTGTCGAAGGACCGATAGCCGTTGGAGCAGACGAGTCCTAGAATGGAGACCGCGGCTCGGCAACCGTAAGGTAGGACGCCCGCCCGCCAGGTGGACCGATGACCTGAGAAAGGTCGCTGGAGGGGACTGGATGCGGAAGGCGGAGGACCGGGTGTTGTGGCGTAAATTGGGAGAGGCCTATGTCCAGCAGTGGACTATGATTGGCTGATTGATTGATTGATTGATTGAGGCACAAGGGCCCATAGATAACATATATAAATACAGGAAAAGTTAAACTAGTACATATCAACCTATTTATACTATAATCACTGTACACCTGTAGTCTGCGTCGTGTTCGCGAAAGCGTCGGAACACGACGACCTTCGGCCAAAATTCTTCCTTTAAGAAGATCACCAGATGTTAGGTCGGAACCACCGACTTCGCGGAGGCCTATCGCCGCGTCACCATCCCGTTCAAATTAGTACTTCTCCCCCTGTCTCTTGCTCGCTCCGGCCCGTGCCGAGCCGAGCCTGTAGTTTTTAATATCCCTTAATAGATTTTAAATAATACCGATCCAGCTGTTACCAAAACAATAGCTTGATATCCCCAGCAACGCCCTAAGCCGAGGTCCGTGTCCCGCAGGGGACGCCCTTAGCGCAAGATGCTTAGTTTTTAATTTAAAATTTAAGCCTGGCTGGAGGCCTCTTTTCGCTTCGCCAGAAACGACTATGAAAGAGGCCCAACAAAAAAATTGTTTTTTTTTTGTTTTTTAAAACGTTGCCCCACACTAGGATTTCTCCTGTGTCGTGGGTGCGTTTACAGACATGAATTCCACATACAATACATCCAGACCCGGAACAACTACCTGCAGATCATACGAATATTTGTTACGTGCGGGAATCGAACCCACGACCCGGAGCGCAGCAGCCGACTGCATCAGCCACTGCACCAACCGTGCCGTCTGTATTGTATTCAGAGAAAAATTGTATATTGTATTGTAACCCACACCACAAACGATTTGAAGTTTACGTTCATTCCAACCTTTCGACCCTCAAGGTCCATTTGGTCTTGATACTTATATACTCCACGATCTCCTCAACCTCCATCGAGTGATGCAGACAGGATACGTACAGCTGCGTCGAAGGTGTTGCGGGACGCAGCAGCATATTTGGTCCTGTTAGTGCAGTAGAAGTGATCAGAGAAATTGTGCAACATTATAACAGAGGCAGAGATACATTAACGACCCACCCGCCTTTGATTAAAATTTTATACACGTTTTTTCGGGAAGGCATATGACGCGATAGGACACACGCACACACGTAGTTACATATCGAAATAATATAGGTGCCTTGTTAAACTATAGCAACCTAAAAAACCTGCATATAATTATATTAGTCACAATATTTCTGATAACAACAGTGTCTTATCGTAAACATTTCACTTCCTATTCATATTCCGATAATTGTGTGAGGAAATGATACAGTTTTTAATTTAGATACTTCCCGGAAAAGTCAATTGGGGATTTGATGACGTACAAGGTAAGCGCACGTGGCCTATCCTTCGTTGGATATCCCAAAACTCACATCCTGCCGGCCATTCGTTTGTGTTATAATATAACACAAAAGAATAACCGCACGGTTCTAGGCGAAGAAGCCGGAGGTACCGTTAAAGCCGACGACGGTCTATCCAGAGGATGAACAGCAATTTTCTGTGTTCTAAAAGCATCTATCCGCAATCACCAATGCACCTGCCAAGCATGGTGATTATGTCAATAATGTCCATGTTCCTTGTTGCAATCTGATAGTATAAATTAAAAGTAAAACGGCACGGTTGTTGCAGTGGCTGATACAGTCGGCTGCTGCGCCCCGTGTCGTGGGTTTAATTTCCGCATGGAACAAATATTTGTATGATCTGCAGGTAGTTGTTCCGGATCTGGGTGTGTTGTGTGTGGAATTCATGTCTGTAAACGCACCCACGACACAGGAGAAAACCAAGTATGGGGCAACGCTTAAAAAAAAGAAATGTCTACTTTTGTGGTAAAACTTTGACATCAATTAATTACTTTCTTTCATATTATTCTTAATTTATTATACAACTGTGTTCCTGTCTGTTGGTTATTTAAAAATAAAAGTGTACTTACTTACAATATTAATATTTGCACACCATCTGTAATGGTAGAATGTAAATGGGCCAATATAATTTAAGATCATACTTTGTACACCTTTTTTTATTTATTTTTTATTTATTGATGTCCAGTGGAAATTCTACATGGAACTTCCTTCACCCCGGTGAAGGGCGAAGGGGTGTGCCGGACTCCTACCGGCTAAAACCACTGGAGCGGTCATCTTCGGCACCGAAGGGGGGCTCCAGGTCCTCGTAAGATCACACTAGAGCCGCCCATTGGTGCCACGCCTTTAGGCACATCTTGGAAGGGGTGAATGTAAAGCGGTCACCCCCTCTAGCGGAGGGAAGATTAAACCTGTTTCTCAAGTTCAATGTAAAAATAAACGAGTAGATACCTATTACGCCTGCGGCTTCTCTCTCATATTTACATGGAGTTACATAAGATCAAAACAAAAACATACGCCAAAAAAATTATATGTAATCATTTATAGTATTTTAATTGCGATTGTAGGAAAAATGTGTATCTTGTGATTTCCTTGTGGCTAACGATATATGTTTTACCCCATATATGTACAAAGGCCCCAGTCATTTGTACAGTGTGATGTCCGGGTTAAGCAAATATAGCGGATGTTATAAAAGGCGACGAAGAGACTAGACTAATTCAGAGGGATGGGCATTGCGTCCCTTCTGTGGAATAATAGAATAATAAAATAGCCATACTGCGCTCACCAACCCGCCTGCCAAGCGTGGTGAGTACTAGGACATTCACCCAAAAAATGACGCCATAATTGTAGAAATTTATGAGGGAGGCATTTGTTCAGCAGTGGACTTGTTTTGGCTGATATGATGATGATCATGACAAAGGTCGTGGAGGTATTTAGTCGGTATTCGGGTGTGGTGCCGGTTCGTCCGCCGTGTGGTGCGGGCTCAGAATACCACCACCCCATTTCCTCGCGTGGGTGTCGTAAAAGTCGACTAAGGGATTAGCCGGAGAATGGGCAGCAGCGTCCTCCGAGTACATTAACGACTTAAATGCGATCGCCAACCCGCCTGCCAAGCGTGGCGATTATGGCAAAACCCCCCAATGTGCCCACAACACACCCATATCGGTCGTTGTGGTGATCTTTGGGGGAGGCCTGTGTCCAGCAGTGGACTTCATTCGGCCGAAATGATGATGATGATGATGATGATGAAGAACATCTGTACAATATACCTAACCTACAATATACACAATAAACAATTGAAATTGAAATGTTTTGCTTTTGGAACAGTTATAGGCCTATTTTATTATTCTATTTTATGCGACGACTTATTGAAGTGAAACTTCTTTATCGGGGTTGGAAAAAAAATTTGTGTAACATTTTTTCGTTACGCGTCACATTCTTCCGTTACGCGCCATCTTTTTTTTATCAGCCCAGTACCATAATGAATTGGAAATTGATTTCAGAAATGCAAAATTAGTTTCAATGCAATTATTGACATAATATTAGCACAATGGTAAATGGGATAAAAATGTTGATTGTTGCAATATATATATCTCCTAATCAGAAGGTGGACGATATTATTGATTTTATTCACCATTCATTGTTATCATACACAAGTGGAGGTGCCTCTTTACTCGGCAACAATAATGATAAAATACCGATGATATTAAGTGGAGATTTTAATATCAATTTTGCATCAGAAAAATCTTTGAAACTAATTGAATTTTTTAAAGATAAACTGAATTTATCCATGAAAAACAATCCTCAAACTAGTAGTAGTAGTAATAAGCTAAAATGAAATAATTGTAGAATTTGTATTTATGTCTATGATAATAAAAGCCTTTTATTAAACTTTATCTAATTTAACTTTATTTAACCAATTTCTGTAAAGTTGCATATAGTAAATTATTTTTTGAAAAATAACGTCACAAAGAAGTTTCACTTCTTACGAGTGTACGCTAGTACACACACACTAAATTTTTTTATTCCGTGTGGTGTCCGGATTAAGAATATAGCACCACTCCATTGCCGCCCGTTGGATGCTGTAAAAGGCGGCAAAGGGACTGTAAACTAGATATGTGGGCAGCAGTGTATTCTGTGTAACAGTAGCCATACTGCGCTCACCAACCCGCCTGCCAAGCGCGGTGAGTACTAGCATGTTCACCCAAAAAATGGCGCCATAATTGTGGAAATGTATGGGGGAGGCCCTTGTTCAGCAGTGGACGTCCTTAGAACTTCATCTTCACCGTGAGAATTTACGGATCGTTTAATCGTTTAATCGTTTAAGATAATCGTTTATTCTCACCACAATATACATTTTTTTACATTGGTCAGATTCGGCAATGATACACAATTCAGGTAAGTATATACTGTGGGAGACTGGTGCCTAAGCTAGGCTCGTGGCCTGTGTTTCAGGACACCAGGATCCCACCCCTTTACATTTTCATTTTATGGAGTATGTACTACGTGCGCTGACAGAATCTCGTAAAGAATCACATGATGTTATAGTTTTATTTATTATGATTAAATCTAGGTTAAAGTATTCGAAATGAATGTTAGTAGATGTGTAGTGGGGGTGATTGTGTGGGTGTGTGAATGTGTGGGTATGTGACTGGGGTGGGTGTTTGAGAGTATGTAGGTCTGTGAGAGTGTGTGATTGTGTGTTTAGGTAATTTTAAGGATGTTTTCAGTATCATTATAGTTTAATTTTTGTAGCCAGTCAGTTAGCCTCTCTTTGCATTTAATCTTTGTGAGACTAAATATATGTAACTCCTTATATATAATATCGTTTCCACACACACTTCAGCCCGTAACCATCGTCTGCTAAGCATGGGCCTCCCATGATTGCTACAATTAGCGGTCATAGGGGATATGGCCATCCCCGGGAGGGTGACCACTTTACAGTCACCCTCTCCGAGATGTGCCTATAGGCGTGGCACCAGCGGGCGGCTCTAGTGTGATCATACGAGGACCTGGAGCCTCCCTTAGGTGCCGAAGATGACCGCCCCAGTGGTTTTAGCCAGTAGGAGTCCGGCATACCCCTTTGGCCTTTCTCCGGGGCGAAGGAAGTTCATGAAGAATTACCACTGGGCACCAATAAAAAAAAAGGGGATATGGCCATAATCAACACGCTTGGCAGGCGGATTGCTAATTGCAGTATAATGTTATTAGTACACAGGGCGCTCATAGCCAGTTGCACTTACTGATCAGTTGGTGCAGGGGCTGATACAGTTGGCTGCTGCGCTCCGGGTCGTGGGTTCGATTCCCACACGGAACAAATATTTGTATGATCTGCAGGTAGTTGTTGCGGCTCTGGGTGTATTGTATGTGGAATTCATGTTTGTAAACGCACCCACAACACAGGAGAAATACTAGTGTGGGGCAAAAAAAGTGAGGTTAAGCAACGGTTGGTGCGATCAGACTATGGATGGGTGACCGCTGGGTGATATTTGAACTGAGCGTCTCCGTGCGGCTTCAACAAGTCTGACACAAAGTTGGCCACCAACCAAACGAAAAGAAAGAAGGGCACAGAAGGATGCTGCTGCGCATCCTCTTGATTCTTGATATCATAGCCGTAACCTGCGTGCTGCCGAGAATTTGATTCTTCAGTTTCCTTCCCACCATACAGGTTTTATTTCTAAATCCTTTGCGAGCTTCCCCTTGATATAAAGAAAACACCAAGCAAACTTTCTTTCAAACGCAAACTTCTGGAATACTTTTTGAATTCCCTGGAATCCTTGACAATTACGGGCATGATTAAAATGATAAATAGAACGTATTAAAAAAAACAATTGAACCGTACGACGTTGCCGACATATTTTTTAGATTTTTTATCATTTTTGAGAAATATTTTATGAATATGTAAAGATTTATTAATCTAAACACCGTACGACGTTGCCTTAGACTTGACATTGGCGAAATTGTGGAAGATACAGAAGCCATAATCTAAGAGAAGAGGAAGAATAGTACGTTTTATATGTAGTATATTTTAAACCTATGTACTTGACCGTATCTATAGTATGTAGATTTTTATGTATGTATATCTTATTAATAAATTTTCTAATATATCTTTTATTTTAACTTACCTCTTTTCGATGCATTTATTTTTAACCCAAAGGTTGACTGGCAGAGAATGGCATATGGCATTAATTCCACCTTGTGTACCATCATTGTGTATAAATAAATATCAACACTTACCAGCATTTTAAGACACCCATGGGTAGAGAGGAGTAGTCTATTCTTTGCCGGCAACCAGATGGAAAGGTCATCACGCGACAGCCAAAAATTTTGGAGTAATTCTCTGTATGAAGGCTCAATTTTTATTACTTCACTAGCTGTGCCCCGCCGTTTAATTTAAAAGAAATTGGATTGTTTATAAATAATCTAATATACTTCGGCATAGACAGTTGATATATTATACATACACAATGAATAAAGAGTACAAGTGGGTGTATAAGGGTGTTATTGTATGTGGAATTTATGTCTGTAAACGCACCCACCACGCAGGAGAAATCCTAGTGTGGGCAATGTCTTTTTTTAAAAAGAAAGAAAAGAAAAGAATTATATTGGATTCACAATGAATGTATTGGATTTCATGGAATTTAATTTTTTGCGCGAAACCCAAATTCTTTTTTCATTTCTAAAATAAAAGTAGCCTTAGCTACTCCTTATGATAACAGCTATCTGTCAGTGAAAGTTACGTCAAAATCGGTCAAGCCGTTTCGGCGATTAGCCGGAACAAACAGACAGTTTTATATCATTCATATAAAAAGTATAAGACTTTCATATCCATTTAGTAAAATGCCGTTATTTTGACGTTACAAATAGACACTTCAATTTTATTATTTGTATGTATGTATAGATTTATGTATAGATTTGTTGAAATGGAGTAAGTACGCCGCGCGTCGACCTCTGACTCCCTAGAATCACGAACGTGCGGGACTCTCACGTTACGTTAATATAATTTATGTTACAAATAAAATGTCGCAGTCAAGGGCGTCTATCGGTCATTCGTTGTAATTATGGCGACTTGTTCTTGACTATGTAAACATGTTTATACTATTAAGACTAGCTCATATTAGGAATAGAATTCGCTAACATACTTTTATCTCCGGCATTATTCAGTATACCATGTGGGGTCCGATTCCATTTGGTGTCCGATTCCATGTGGTGTATGCATCAAGAATAATGCACCACTCCGTCTCCTCTCGCGGATGACGTCAAAGGCGGCTAAGGGACTATAAATTAGAGAGATGGGCAGCAGCGTCCCTTCTGAGCACAGCAAATTGCCCTCAAATTCACGAGACAGGGCAGGTCATTGTAGAAATATATGAGGAGGATATTCTTCAGCAGTAGACGTCTTCTGGCTTATGATCATGATGACTAAGGGTGAGATTCAGAAACGAGTCTAAGCGTGAACTTACGCTTCCATCTGTCAAAATGCACGACTTACGTCCCTAATTTTGACAGATGGAAGCGTGAACTTAGCTTAGACTCGTTTCTGAATCTCACTCTAATCGGATTTCGGATATTCTTTTACCGTTTAGTAGCTACACTTGTCACAGATATGCCGTTTACCACATGAGTGAAACGATGGCGGATCGACAGTATGTATTCAACACGGTACAGCAGTAGCCCTAGTACGAGTTTCTTTTAGTTATCGAAACGTAATAGTAAACTACACGTTTACGGCGATCGGCGCTGCGATTGGCCCGCTCCAAACTGTTCAACCAATCGTAGCGCCGAACGCGATACACGTGTAGTTTACTATTACGTTTCGATCATAAAAAGAAACTCGTACTAAGGGTACTGACCGCATCGCCCGAACAGAAACCGGACCGAGACGACAGCGCGTGTTTTCTGCGCGCGCTTCTCAGGGTCGCACAAAGACGGACCCGTCGAATAGTGACGGACCAATACCTGCCGGGGGTGCGGACTAATGCTGGAAAAGCGAATACCTCGCCCCCAGCAAGAGGTAAGTGAAAGGACACCATGATCTATTATTATTTATGTTAACATTCCTGTGTTCCATCCAAGTTCTGGAATGCAATGCAGCTGTGCCGCCTGCGCCTGTGTCAAGTGAGTGCCGAAGTACATGCAGGCCTGTAAAAAAAAAAAAAACATCTTATGAGCGTTTATATGCCTTCTAGTTTAGTTGTGATTAATACTAACCCAATATGCCTGGCCTGCTTGTGATGGTAGTACCACCGACTCACTCCGGCATCCAATAACAGAGCATATCCATCATAACGTTTGTAGGTTTAAGTTGGAGGCGGGAATTTGCCTGCGGGTGGACGAGTCCTAAACGTCATAAAAGATTAAACGTCGTTCGTCAGTTTATTACAATTTAGGTCCTTATTATCATTTTTTTTTCTACTCACCTTGAACAGAATCAGCATTAGGTATATATGTATTATTATTCCTTTTTAAATATCATTATTATTCGTCACAATTATGTGGGTGTGGTGTTCACTTGATTTATCGCACGAAACAAAATATTAAGTAGCGAACCGTCTTGATCGGCTGCGTGCAGCGCAATGATGAGATTATATTGTTTGTGTTAGCTTAGCCGGTTGCGTCTGCCTCGCTGTGCATCTTGACTGGTCCGTTCGTATCTATTTAACGTTTTGCACTATACAGTATTGTTACAAGTTTTATTTTTATTTTTTATCGTTTTCTATTTTAAAATATATATTAATAGATTTATTTTTGTTATATAAACTGGTTTACATCCGTCACGGCCTACCTATAACAGGTTCAGTTGAAAATCAGCGTCAGGCACTAGCTGTCTGACATAATGCTGAATTGAACCTATTTGGCTCAGCTGTTGGGCACATAGCAGCTTAATTAGGTAATCATTTTAAGAAGCGTTTTTATATATATATATATATATTTTTTTACTTATTTAATTTGTGAGTGTCCTGAGTTTGTGGCAAATAAATTATTTTCTTTCTTTCTTTCTTTCTTTCTTTCTTTCTTTCTTTGAAATCTATCAGTGCCTAACCATTTTGTCACTTTATTCGAAAATAAATCATTATTCATTCATGATGTTGTTTTATTTTCTCCTCATTACAGAGGTTGACCATATGCAGGCGATAGCCCGGCGTGGAAGGGGAATCTTATATGGAATATGTGGATGTGTTGGTGATGTTATGATGATAAAACTTGGTGCTGCCCAGTTTGAGGGTGATATTTACAAGCTCCAGTGATATGCTGGATGGACTATCCATTGGTTGGTTGGGATTATTTATTATTATAATATTTAGAATACCTTACCCACTCCATCTCCTCCCGTAGATGTCGTAAAAGGCGACTAAGGGGATCTAAACCAGAGGGATGGGCAGCAGCGTCCTTTCTGTGAAGCGGTACCCATACTGCGCTCACCAACCCGCCTGCCAAGCGTGGTGAGTATTGGGAAATACCCTCCAAAATTATGACACAGTTGTGAAAACCTATGGGGGAGGCCTTTGTTCATCAGTGGACGTATAAATGGCCGATATGATGGCCCACTTCTAATCCTTTTCCTGGCCTCTTTTGTAAAAGCAAGAAAAAAAAAAATTTTTAACACTCTTTCCTGGGTGCCTTTGTGGCTTACTGCACAGTTCTAGATACACTAAGGTCCGTATTACAGAACGATACTCAAGCATTGATCTCAGTTTAAAATTAGTTTTGAGTTGAGCATTAATTTTAAAACGTCCCTCAAGCATAGATTTAGTGAACGTAGTTCAACTGAGTCGTGGCTTTATTCTAAATCGTCATTCGGTTATAGGTCTGTACTTGAGCAGAGATTTGAACTGTGATCACGTGAGTGTGGTCCGGATAGCGCTTGAGCACAGTTTTTAATGTATGTTGTTTCTTGCGCATTGATTTTTGGTTATATTGTTGTTGAATACAAGCTGTTTTTATAAGTGTCTCTGCAATGATATTATTTATTAATGTATATGTAAAATGTCATTGAATGGAAGTATATATTTATCACAAAATGGATATTTTTGGAGAAGTTGACTATTACAATGATATAATAATAAGTGTTTAACGATCATTCGAAAATAAGATTAGTTTTCCTCTCAGTTTATTTTATATGAGATGTATGTACAGGACTTATGTAATTGTATTTTTTTAATGAGGTAGTTTATTTTTTCCCCAATATATGTTGAAAAACGTCATACTTTCTTTTCTTTAACTTTCTGGAGGAGCCAACACGATTTCGCTACAGGTTATTATGTTAATATATACATCAAATTAATTAAACGATATTTATTTATCAACATAACATCTGTTCCAGTGTTCAAGGACAATATGCGCCAACGCCAACACACGTTCCTTTATAGTTTATACTTCAACAACATTCATCTCGTTAAAGTATATAAAAATGTTTTACGTATAGGTAGGTACCTAGTATGTAAAATAACTCTTTTAAAATGAACCTTTTATGTAAAGAGGAACTACTTTGTGAATATTTATATTTCTTAATTAATAGGGTTATTGAGGTACATTTCATTACTTCATAATCTGCGCAGATCGGAACAAAGTTGGTAATGGAAATAAATCGTAATCGAAAACAGGCTAATGCATAGACAATGAGTAATATGTGCTTGAGGCGTGATTTGAATCTCGTCTCAACTGAGTTTGGATTGATTACCGTTCTGGAATATGACCGATACTCAAGTACAGATTCTATACATAAACAGTGATCAGGTGATTAAAGATCAAACTGGACTTGAGGATCGTTCTGTAATACGGACCTAAGAGGGGAAGCAGCATGTACTACGCTTTGTCCTACCAAAGTTTGAAAAGGCACACTAGCATAAAACGCGAGTGTTATCAAAACCTACAAACAGGTTCTGTATTTATTTATATTCAGGCTATTGGGGCCCATAGTTAAACACCCTTTTTTTTACGTGGGGAAATCCTCTTTGAATTCCTTCGCCTTGATAAGGGCGGAGGGGCATGCCGGGCTCAAACCGGCTTAAACCCCACGGTGTCCTTCTTCTTACCTCTAAGTAAGGGGTGAGGTGTACGCTTGGTCTGCATTAGACCGCGCCCCCGGCAGGTATCAGCCCCTCACTGTTTGACGGGCCCCTTCTCTGTGCGACCTTGCTGGCCGCACCGATCCTTCAGAGAGGCGCGTACGGAACACAGGTGCTGCCATATCGGGATAGTTAAATCATCATCATCATTTCGGCCTGTGTCCATTGCTGGACACAGGCCTCCCCCAAAGATCTCTACAACGACCGATATGGGTGTGCTGTGTGCTCATTGGGGGGTTTTGTCATAATCGCCACGCTAGGCAGCCGGGTTGGCGATCGCAGTTGAGTTGTTAATGTACTCGAAGGACGCTGCTGCACATCCTCCGGCTAATCCCATAGTCGCCTTTTACGACCCCCAAAGGGATGAGATGGGTTGGTGCTATTCGTAGCACCACACAGCTCATAGTTGAATACCCTAACATAAATAGATCAGGAACCTAAGAATCTAGTTTCGTTGTTCCATGTCAACCAGTAATATAATCAATAATTATATTAATGTGTTTCAAGTACTTCGATTGGCTGCAACATTCATTCCATCATTTCTCCTTTCTCTTGGGACTCCCTTATCAGTTTTGACGACCGAGTTTGTGAGCCCATATGTTTTTTACAAACTCACGGTCGCTCGTTGAAAATGCAAATGCAAAGCGCTGTGACGGCGACGCAGTGTACGGCGCTGTTCCCTACGTTTTTCTATCGCTGCTTCATCGTCAGGACATTGTCCATTAAATACATATTGCCACCGCAGGCCGAATCCACTCATTTCCACCACACGATATCGTAAATGCAAACAAAACATGGAATATTTTAGTTAAGAATCAGTCTAAGACTCATCCTAATCGCAGTTTTGACGTTTATTTAAGTATAAGAATACGGGAAAAGGGGGTAAAGAGGGTCAATTAAGCAAGATTTAATATAAAACTAAAGTTATTTGTAAAACAAAAATAAATTTAAATATTTTCTACCATACTACGGTTAATTATCTATGAATTTGAAATAGTTTTGTTTTGTTTTTGAAGTATACTTAGGCTTAAATCAAACTTAAAATAATAACAGCGTTGACCACCATTGCCCTGACATGCGGGTAATTGTGGTCATCAAGGGGAAGAGTGAGAGTCAATCCAGAAGCAACCCATCTTTAGCAATTATCGCATACGTAACATTCTGGTGAATACTATTAGGTGCAGTCTGTATGTATTATCGTCACAGTCGAATTCACACAAAACAAACAAATGTCCCAGCGTCTTCTGCATCATCATCTTCAACATCATCGCATATGTTAGTGAAACATATAACAAACTTTGGAGAAAATTTTCATCTTGAAGAACATGGCTCTTGCCATGGCCACAATTTTTTTTGTGTTTGGCAATGATTACCTTACGCTCATATATTTCTTCATTTGCTGAGTGCTGACTCCCTTTACCCGAAAATAGGTAATCATTTCGGCCGAATGAAGTCCACTGCTGGACACAGGCCTCCCCCAAAGATCACCACAACCACCGATATGGATGTGTTGTGGGCTCATTGGGGGGTTTTGCCATAATCGCCACGCTTGGCAGGCGGGTTGGCGATCGCAGTTGAGTTGTTAATGTACTCGAAGGACGCTGCTGCCCATCCTCCGGCTAATCCCTTAGTCGACTTTTACGACACCCATGGGAGGACATGGGGTGGTGGCATTCTGAGCCGGCAAAATAGGTAATAGGCCGAGAAAATCCAAAATAAATCAAATACTGATCAAATCACTCGAAATGTTTCATAATACGAATAACTAAGCATAGACCCAGATAAAATAAAGATTAAATTAGCAAATTGAGCTCCACATAATTGTCCACCTTGTATTTAGTGCAGACGCAAAATTACATCGATAGCGCGGAAAAACGAAAATCGGCCTCCTTGTGAAAATACTTCGAGTTAGCTGAACGGTCGATTGGGCAACAGAGGGGCGTAGTGTGACCGACGGATTCCGCAGATATTTACTTGTCTACATGCTTTAGTTAAGTGTGGTGCCGGCTCAGAATGCCACCACCCCGTCTCCTCCCATGGGTGTCGTAAAAGTCGACCAAGGGATTAGCCGGAGGATGGGCAGCAGCGTCCTTCGAGTAAATTAACAACTTAACTGCGATCGCCAACCCGCCTGCCAAGCATGGTGATTATGGCAAAACCCCCCAATGAGCCCACAACATATCCATATCGGTCGTTGTGGTGATCTTTGGGGGAGGCCTGTGTCCAGCAGTGGACTTCATTCGGCCGAAATGATGATGATGATGGTCCTTTAGTTTTGTTATTATTCTACTGACCCCCATTGCCCGCTGACTACCATTACCCTGCTTTGCCCTACCAATTTTATTACCTATGCGAGTTCAAAGTGTTAGCAAAATACCGTTATGGCTTCGATCAACTTCGATCCATTTTTGATCTCATCTCAATATAAGATCATATTTGATGTTGTTTGTTAGATTAGGAGATACCATATCTGAAATTATATTTTTAACATTTAATTAAGAGGTTTGGCCTTTTGTTTTGAGTAAATATGACAAAGGTTTTTATTTATTTATTTTATTTATTACCCTGTTTTTGTGCGCCACACAATACATAAAGGGCAAACATTTACAAAGATAAGTGTTAATGGGCGATCTTATCGCACAAGGCAATCTCTTCCAGACAACCTTTGGATGGATTGAAAGAAAGGACAGAGATATTGAGCTGTCAAGTGTACAAAATATCATACACAATATTACTTAGACATAATAACACATTTCGAACAATAACACACGGTTTCCTGTAGAAATTCTACATGAACTTCCTTCACCCCTCATTAGAGCACACACTTCATACACTAGAGCCGCCCATTGGTGCCACGCCTTTAGGCACATCTCGGAGGGGATGACTGTAAAGCGGTCACCCCCTCTAGCGGAGTAGTATGGCTACTGTTCCAGCATCCCTGCTGCTTGCCCATCCCTCTGGTTGCGAGTCCCATAGTTGCCTTCTACGACATCCACGGGAGGAGATAGAGTAGTGCTATATTCTTAATCCGAACAACAAAAAAACTTTATGAAGTCGGGCGGGGCCAGGTATACCCCAACCATGGTTCATGCAGACTAACGAGAAGTTACATTTTATATCTGTGCCCGCCCGACTTCATAAATAATAGTTTTTAATATTTTTCTGTGGTTTAATATTGCCATATATGTATATATATATATAATATGTCGTGTAGGGTTTTTGAAGTCGGTATTTTTTTTGTTAATTTTTTTTACATTGTAATATTATTACGTTTTCATTGACATTGTGTACGAGTCCAAAATAAATCTTTTTCATTCTTTCTTTAATCGGATAAACAAAACTTAATATTTTGTTTAGATAAATCGTTTATCTAGACGTCCGTTGATTAGCTTAGTTATGTAAACACGTGCTGCCTTTTAGTTGACATTGCAACCCGCGCACATGCGGCGTACGAGATTACCAATTAATATAAGTTTACAGTTTATATGTGCATTGAGTTTATCCAAATACAAATCAGTTACGTTTACCAAAAAAGGTAACGTCATCAGAAAGAAAGAAAGAAAATAAAGTTATCAGAAAGAAAGAAAATAAATTTATTTGGATAGATAGGGCTTAGTGAGGCCTCGGAGGAATCTTTTACAATCCCCTCGAGAGATGCCTGGGGGGGGGGCCTTTTTACAGTCGCCTTCCCTCCGCCAGAGGGGATGACCGCTTTACAGTCACAGGCTATAAGATGGAGATTATTCGAGTTCCTGGAGCCTCCCTTCGGTGCCGACGATGATCACTCCGGAGGTTTTAGTCGGTAGGAGTCCGGCATGCCCCTTCGCCCTTTCCCGGGGCGAAGGAAGTACATGATGTATTTCCACCGGACCAATAAAAAAATAAAAAAAAGGACACATCACTTACAGAAAGCATAAATTGAGTAGATAAAGCAAAATAATATAAAATCAAACCGATAACAAACATATTGACACAACAACATACAACAAACCATGCAATATGAAGATAGCTGGAAGAATAAATGTATTATAATATACCTCACATGAAATAAAGTTAATGGTTAGTGGTGTGCGTCGCAATACCAATCAAAAAGAGACATTGCTCAGCCTAAAGCCACGTCGCAGTTAGCGGTGCGGCGCTGATTTTCAGCAATACCTCGTAGTATGCATAATATGTATAATAAAGAATACATTGTGTTACAATTATATAACGTTAATATACTACTGTGCTGTGTGCGTCACACAAAGCTGCAACCACAAAAAGAATAAAATTGTATATAAATTAGTGTCTTACATGTGATAAGTAATTCCTCGACAATTTTTTGGGATGTAGAGTAATTTTTACACCATTTCACGACCCAAGAGGCCATTATTGTGTATTTTTTGTTTCAATTAACGTAAATAGTAACTACACGGCCGCTATCGTGCCGCGTAATGGCGGTCGATCGGCATACTATGTGCGTAAGGCACGTATGTACAAGCGAATCGCCATACTTAGGGTGCTTCACTTTCGATATGAGTGGAGTCCTTCTTTTTTTTTCTAGTCCGTGGTTGTATAACGATAATTTTACTGATGTTGACATATTTTTCTTATCACCCACACGATTCAAAAAATGGTTTATAAAGAAATATTCTTTGTTAAAATTAACCCATGATTGAGCTGTTAATGTTGCATGTTGTGTAACCATATTTTATTTTCACTGTTAATTTTCTACAGCCATCTTGTTGTATTATTTTGTGGATAACGCTGTTGGTTTGTAATTAATTTAAGCATTATTACGTAATTATTTGCTGTTCCGAAAACTATAAAATAAACTAAAAATAAACACATAGGTATACATAACACATATAAAAAAAACAGAGATTGGGCCAAGGAATCAAATTGTTGGTTGTGTTTTCCATGTTGAAGACACTCCATGTTTTGCCGCATTATCCAACTGAACAAATAACATTGTATTTGATCACTGAGAGTCACACTTGTCACCGTTTTACAAACAATTACTTGACATTATCTTGACATAGTAATAATTGGAAAATAAAACGTGTAATGACAAGTTACTACATTATATTACTGTTTTGTCTTTCATGACCCAGATTATGGGGCATCCCACATTCCTAACTTATGACGTCCGATGCATCGGTTATGTAAGTATTAATACTTTAATGGCCGCCTCTACTTGCATCTCTGAAAATGTTTCGACTGTCACTATTATGCAAGCACAGAGTTTGATAATTTATTTATAAACTTACAACATTTACACTCTATATCTGACAAATTTAACACAGTCACAGACTCTAGACACTACTTTAGTGGGTTTGGTTTACTCCGCCGAGGGACGTAGTAGACTCTGGAGGAACGGAACCATATAAATAGTACATAGCTCACTTTGTCCTACTAATCGTCACCACGTCACTTATCGAGGTAGTTGCTGAAAATCAGCGCTTTTGGCTCGTTCCGATGCTATAGCATTACGCTGAGCAGCGACCAAGTTTTTGCGCAGATACGACGCATAATTTCCAATTACACAATTTATGCAAAACTTTTAAACGGATTCTATCGCGTATATTTTTGATTTTCCTGATACTTTGCAGCATTCGTGGTCGTGGATGACTAAGGTGACAGGCGTCGTTACAGATTTTAAAAAGTTATTACATTTTATCTACCGTACAATTTTAATCCTTCGTTTAAAAGTGTTTTATTATAATGTGTAATAATCGCGAAAATCTAAGACATTACTATAAATTCACATTTCATAACGTTTTGGTACTATAATAGATTCGCTAAAAAGCAGGCAAAGGTCAGAGTCATACAGCCTAAATGTTGTCATAATTCATACAATGAAAAGCAGGCTAAGGTCAGAGTCATACAGCCTAAATGTTGTCATAATTCATACAATGAAACGTGTGACGCATTATCACATCTAGGCATTGTTAAATTATATTATTATCAGTGTTGCCAGCACGTGTATTAAAATGTAAAGATGTAAAGGTTTACTTATTATATTTATAGTTTTAGTAGATTGTGTAGTTTCTAAGCTATTTTAGCCTTCTGTCGAATTTTTATATTGAAGGGAACCTTCTTTTAGCGTGGTACGCATATTTTTAGATGAGATAAAATCACTGGACTCGCGACACCGTTACGAGACGCAGTTATAGTGTGTGCATATATGCATGTACATATAGCAGACCGAACGTATAGAAAAAATAAATCTTTTCACTTCTGTCGGCACTCCCGGAGTGCAACCCGTATTTTTTTTAAAATGTGTATTGTGCGTCGATGTGTCGCTAAAATAAATAGTTTCTTTCTTTCTTTTCTATATAAACTCTCATGTTCCAGATTCATCTCATTCATCAAAACGGAAATAATGGCGAGTGCTATTAGTAAAATATAGTCCAGCTTATGGAGCGCTCCATCTACTTGACGATAATACACACTGGGACAATACTCTCGAAGAGGTCAGCGACAGTCCCAGTAGTCTGCGACCTTTTTTCGCCGTCATGTTGGTCTTCTAAGCGCCGACAGTCGGGATTCGACTTATTGCTGCCTGGTCAGCGCACATTATATTGCGTGATCTCGAACGCGTGTCTGTGTAATGGGCGGCACTGGTGGCGTCGGCAAGCAAATCGCTCGCAGTCGGCAAGCTGTATGCTCGCTTGAAGCGCGCGATCTGCTCACTCGGTATGTGCGCTGTATGTGGGATGGGAGGATGGCAGTTGCGAGCGCAGTTGGGTGGGTTGGGTGTTATTTGGGTGCTTACGGTTCTGACCAGTTAAATGCTACCCGGTATTGTACACGAAGCCGTCTTTTGAATGTGGCTAGTCCCTGTGCCATATCAAACTAGGACGGCGGAATTCGTTTTAATGCCGTCACACACAGTCGCCGTACAGTCTCTTTCTGTGAGAGCCTGTTGCTCTAGAAAGAGACCGCAGAGCGGAATCGGGAGAGAGCCAATCCTGCGCGAAGAAGGTAGAGACGGTAACGGGGTATCCGCCCTGGCGCCTAATTCCTATAAGCCTGAAACCCTATAAGGCTGCTATAAGGCGACGAAGGGACCTCTGAATCTGGAATCTGCGTGCCCACACCGAGGGACCCAAGAGAAGACGGTAGCACGGTCGTGGTCACGCGCTGCCGTAAGACGCTTCGGGGGATCCTTTACAATCACCCCCCCTTCCCCCTACCAGCGTGTAATAGTGCCCCAATAGCGCCGGCGGGTGATGAGACGCGGTGGTTCGAGACGAGAACCAAACATTACCGAGATGAGCCTGTGCATGCCTATGTCAACTGTCTATGCCGGTGTACTGTATACCTATACAAGCAAATAAAATTGAAGTGTATTTATTTATTTATTTAAACTTTATGCAGCACTACAGTACATAGGCGGACTAAATGCTGTAGGCATTCTCTACCACGTGCCCTGCGTGGGCCGCCGAGCGGCGGGTCCTGGTCGATCGGATCGGGCAAGATCTCTCGTTTTAGCCGGTAGGAGTCCGGCATACCCCTTCCCCCTTCCCCAGGACGAAGGAAGTTCATGAAGAATTTCCACTGGGCAAAAATAAAAAAGGCATTCTCTACCAGCCAACCATAGGGTGTTGAAGAGATAACATGGCAAGTGCAATATGTTCAAACAACATAAAACAAAAGAAATCTAACAATATCTTATACACACGAGTAAATTTATTAATAATAATCTACATATACATACATATCTAATAGTATAAATAAATAAATACATACATATTCAGAATTGTCCGTGTGGTGTCCGAATTAAGAATATTGCACCACTCCATCTCCTCCCATGGGTGTCGTAAGAGGCGACTAAGGGAATCTAAGCCAGAGGGATGGGCAGCAGCGTCCCTTCTGCGAAACGGTAGCCAAACTGCGCTCACCAACCCGTCTGTCAAGCGTGGTGAGTACTGGCAAATACCCCCCAAAATGACCACACTTTTGTGGAAATCTTTGGGGGAGACCTTTGTTCAACAGTGGACGTATGAATGGCTGATATGATATTCATAATATAAGGATTAGAAAAGATGTTATGATGATTCTGTTAACATTTTGTTGAAAAAGTACACACGAACTTCCCGCTTCAATGCGTATCTACCTATAGTCATCCAGATTTCCGGAGGAAGTGTATTCCACAGAAGTATGGATTGATCAAGTGTATGTTTACAATGTCAAAATAACAGCTTTTTACTAAATGCATATGAAAGTATGCGGTATACGGTACTTACACCAAAAAAAAACAAATTTGAAAAATGTGTCTCTTTATTCCAGCTAATCTCCGAAACAGCAGGACCGATTTTGACGGGACTTACTGGTAGATAGCTGATGTTACAAGGATGAGGCTACTTTTATTTTATAAAAAGAATACAGGGATAATAATTTGGGATCCGCGCAAAAAATTAAAACCCACGAAATCAAATATAATTTTATATTCTATGTCAGACAGTTGTCTGTGCTGAAGTACTAAAAATTATTTATTAACTAGCTGGGACACGCGGTTTCACCCGCGTTTAATTTAAAATAAATTTAGAGTACTTCGACATAGACACTTGACATAGAATATATATATATATATTGGATTTCAAGGGTTTATTTTTTTTCGCGGCACCCTAACTATTTTGCTGAAATGAAAGTAGCCTAAGTTATTCCTTATAACATCAGCTATCTGTCAGTGAACGTCCCGTAGAAATCGGGCGCGCCGTTTCGGAGATTAGCGGGAACAAACAGACCATTTTTTTACAGAATTTTTTACAAATTTTAAACAGACAGAAAGACAGACAAAAAAAATAAAAATAGTTTTTAGTTAGTCGTATATACTTTCATATGCATTTAGTAAAAAGCTGTTATTTTGATATTACAGACAGACACTTCAATTTTATTTATTTGTATAAATAACTTGATTTCTTTTAAATTAAACGGCGGGTGAAACCGCGGGGCACAGCTAGTTTGTTTATATATTATGCAATTGTTTACTATGGTGGGTGTAATTTCCCCGCACTATTTTCCAGACGTCATTCCGAATTGAATAAACCCTCGATCATGTTTTATTTCATCACGAAGGAGAGAGAGAATATTCTATAATAAAAACCGATATTTGTAGATTTAAATTTTTCAACTAGACTGACAATACAAAGATAGATATATATAAAATCAACAGTAATTTTCTTGACTGTGTACTTATGCGAGTCTGTCTTATTATATACGTCGTCAAGCAGCTTCCGGCCAGTGTGTCGAGAGCTGTCCGTGAAGTCTGTGTTCTAAAGTGTAATATCTGGTTAAGAAGACCGTATTATTGTAAGTTTTTTTTCCTTTATATAAATAGGATAGTTAGAATTTGCGGTTATGTATCATGGTTCTATTCATGAGGCTTTTATTAACCGACTTCAAAAAGGAGGAGGTACTCAGTTTGATATGTATTTTTTTTTGTGTGAACTCCGAGATTTGTAGACCGATTTAAGCAATTCTTTTTTAACTGGTGCAGAATGCTTTCGAGTTAGTGCCGTATAAATTTCATTACATTTGATTGAGTATTTTTTTGACCAGCTTCAATAAACAGGTTAATTTGAATGCGCTTATCTAGATGATGTCTTAATAGTTTCGATTCCTCTCAGATCAGAGAACCGATTTGAGACATTATTATTTTTAGTGTTAAATACTGATACCAAATTGGAAAAGTTCTTTTATTTCATCTATCATCATCTATCGGCCATTTATACGTCCACTGCTGAACAAAGGCCTCCCCCATAGGTTTTCACAACTGTGTCATCATTTTGGGGGGTATTTGCCAATACTCACCACGCTTGGCAGGCGGTTTGGTGAGCGCAGTATGGCTACCGTTTCACAGAAGGGACGCTGCTGCCCATCCCTCTGGCTTAGATTCCCTTAGTCGCCTTTTACGACATCCCCGGGAGGAGATGGAGTGGTGCTATATTCTTAATCCGAACACCACACCACTTTCATTTATTAACACTAAAAAGAAAGTTCAGGCAACGAATTTAAATTCGACCGCGAATGATTGTATATGTTTTCAGGATTTTTCGGTACAACGTTGAACTGATAATATGCAAGACGGATATCTATGTATGCAAGTTATTATTAAAAAAACTTGAGCTTATTTATTTTGAAAATTGTCCATGCTAAAAGAACCGACTCAGTTTGAAGATCTGGTTTACGACAACTTGTTGTTCCGTGTGGTGTCCAGATTTAGAATGTAACACCACTCCATCTCCTCCCGTGGGTGTCGTAAAAGCCAACTAAGGGACTCTAACCAGAGGGATGGCAGCAGCGTCCCGTCTGTGACAGTAGCAACCCGCCTGCCAAGCGTGGTAAGGACATCCGTTGGCTCATATGATTATGATGAGGATTTTGTATACTTCATCAGCCCGTTTTGTGGGGTCGCTCATAAGTTACACTCACTGGTGGATAAATGATTAGTGAGGTTAAGCAACATTGGGCACGGTCAGTCTATGGATGGGTGACCTTATAGTGGTATTCGAACTGAGCGTTTCAGTGATTCGGGGGCTCGTCTAATCGTTGGCCTCGGGTTTTATCGATAGACGGCAAACGTCAAGCCCCGAAAAACCTGTTTAATATAAAACAGACCTATGTTTGCTTTGAAGTAATGAAACATACGTCGTGTGGTGCTGGCTAAGAATAGCACCAACCCAGCTCGTCCCGTGGGTGCCATAGAAGGCGACTATGGGATTAGCCGAAGGATCGGCAGCAACGTCCTTCAGTACATTTACAACTCAACTGCGATCGCCAACCCGCCTGCCAAGTGTGGCGATTATGACAAAACCCCCGATGACCACACAACATACCCAGACTTGTTGTTGCGGTGAACTTTGGGGGAAGCCTGTGCCCATCAGTGGAGTTCATTCGGCCGAAATACATTGAGGCATAATGTACAACGTTCTTGAAAAGACATCTCAACTAGATTCTTTGTCACGTGAGTTAGAACGCATACACTCTAACTCGCTTGGTCTATGTCATGTCTGTGTCAGGCCGCAACGTGAGGTTTTTAAGTGGTAAGTTGTATTACTTAGATATGCATTCATGTGCAGTGAGATATTGTTTTAATAACTCGAGAACGAGAAAGAGAAGAGCCGCGGTCGCAACTTCATGACCATAAAATTTGTTTGTAACAGCTACCGTACAATCATCATCATTTCGGCCGAGTGAAGTCCACTGCTGGACACAGGCCTCCCCCAAAGATCACCACAACCACCGATATGGATTTGTTCTCGCTCATTGGGGGGTTTTGCCATAATCGCCACGCTTGGCAGGCGGGTTGGCGATCGCAGTTGAGTTGTTAATGTACTTGAAGGACGCTGCTGCCCATTCTCCGGCTAATCCCTTAGTCGACTTTTACGACACCCATGGGAGGAGAAGGGGTGGTGGCATTCTGAGCCGGCACCACGCGGCAATATTGCACCACCGTACAATACGTAGTACATTATAGCCACAATTATAACGATGAAATATAAACTATTTAACTTAGGAACACTTTATATAAAGCCTTTATCTGCGGGGTATGCATCAGAAGGTTTTTATTCTGCTGTCTTCAAGATTACTTCCGTTACAATTATTCTTGAAATAATAAGGCAATGTTCCTTTGGAACCGGTACAGCGATCTTATTGCATATCGTTGTCAATACTTCCGATTCGAAATGTCATTTCCTATAGAGAAGAACGGGTAATAAACGCCATGGTTACTTTTGAACTGAGTTATTATCACAGGTCTTGGTTTATGACCAGGATGAAATGCTGTGATAAAATATAATACGAATAAAACATTTTAAAGGCCCTAGGCCGAACTGCAGGCCTTTGCCTCCTCACTCTGCCAGCAGTAGTGTCGGCTATGTTGGCAGAGCACGAAAACTGGAATGCAATAGTCTCCTTCTGTGAGAGCGTCATGCTCCAGAAGGAGACCGCAGAGCTGGACCGGGATAAGGCCGATCCCGCTCGAAGAAGAAGGAGACGGCGCCGGGGTAACAACCGCGTTGGAGCCTAATTCCCTTACGCCTGAAACCCCTTATTGGTGCTATAAGGCGGGGGACCGCTGGGTTCGCGGGTTCGTAGATTGGGGAATCTGCGTGCCCACACCAAGCGACCCAAGAGACGACGGTAGCACACATGTGGTCACGTGCTGCCGTGGGACGCTTTGGGGGATCCTTTACTATCCCCCGCGGGGGTGACCGCTTTACAGTCACCCTCTCCGAGATGTGCCTATAGGCGTGGCACCAGTGGGTGGCTCTATTGTGATCTTACGAGGACCTGGAGCCTCCCTTAGTTGCCGAAGATGACCATTGCTCCAGTGGTTTTAGCCGGTAGGAGGCATACCCCTTCGCCCTACCCCGGGGCGAAGGAAGTTCATGAAGAATTTCCACTGAGCACCAATAAAATATTAATACAAAAGAGGCCTTTGGCTCCTGATCTTAGTGAGCAATGCGTAGTTACGATGCGGCTGACTGACTGACAGGAATACACTCTCCATCTATTGTATAAGAACGGTGGCTCTTGGAATTAGAAGTTGGATATCGTTTGAAAAATCATATCTCGGCCAAATGCATTCCACTGCTGGACATAGGCCTCCTCCAAAGATTACCATAACGACCAATATGGGTGTGTTGTGTGCTCATTGAGGGGTTTTGCCATAATCGCCACGCTTGGCAGACGGGTTGGCGATCGCAGTTGAGTTGTTAATGTACTCGAAGGACGCTGCTGCCCATCCTCCGGCTAATCCCTTAGTCGACTTTTACGACACCCACGGGAGGAGATGGGGTGGGATGAATATAACATAATATGCAAAGTGCCTCAGATTTGATTCAACTTGACTCAGTGCTTTACTTTGTACTTAACGGTAGTCAGATAATACAATCTCGCAATAAATTAAGTTGAATTACGCACACTGCTTAACCGAGTCAGTACACGCACTATAATACCTATATAATACATTTTATTACATAAAATGTTTTATGCAACAATAAACGACTATGTAATTATTATTGTAATCTTACAAAAATAATAATTAATATTAAATCACACTGCCTGAAATCATTAGATAATAAATTAATTAATATTTAAAAAATAAATATTGTATTTATAAACATTTATATTACATTCCTTTTACCTACTGATTAGCATCCATGCGTCACCACGGGCTCCAGCTGAAAATCAGTGCCCCGCATTATGCTGAGTTATTAGCTGGAATGTATACAATACTAGCTGGGACCCGCGGTTTCACCCACCGCTTAATTTAAAAGTAATCTAAAAAACTAAATATATTTCTAGTACCATAAACTACCCCTTCAGTGACAAGGGCTGCCAGCTTAACTAGCTCTCCAAGACACGGACGGATCTCGATGTAGAAATAATGGTAAACCATCCAAAGCATGACCGCGATAAGCACCGCTATCCTTGTAGATCGATCGTTCGGCGCGGGAAACAATTAGCCACCAGCACACCCATTTCGGTGCTGTTCGTATTATCATCATGTCAGTCGAAGGACGCCCACTGCTGGACAAAGGCCTGTCCCATAGATTTCTGCAACGGCTCTGAGGCCACCCCTCCATCTCGTTGGAGGTCGTCCCACGTTTTCCGGTACGTGGTCTCCACACGAGAACCTTTCTGCCCCAAATGGCCATCATTTCACCCATTGCAATATACCTTTTTTTTTATTGATGTCCAGTGGAAATTCTACATGGAACTTCCTTCACCCCGGGGATGGGCGAAGGGGTATGCCGGACTCCTACCGGCTAAAACCACTGGAGCGGTCATCTTCGGCACCGAAGGGGGGCTCCAGGTCCTCGTCAGATCACACTGGAGATTGCTATATACCTAATATTCTAATATATATTAGTTTTTTTAACAAACAAAGTTCCTCCGCCCCGGAGAAGGACGAAGGGGCATTCCGGACTCCTACCGGCTAGAACCACTGGGGGGGGGTCATCTTCGGCGCCTGAGGGAGGCTCCAGGCCCTCGTATGATCACCCTAGAGCCGCCGACTGGTCCCATGCCTATTAACACATCTCTCATAATCGGTCCAGTAGATTCAGAGCCAATTGGCTGTTACAGATGGACCGAGACAGACACAGCCTATCAGGTAATGATCCTATAAGGGTTCCGCCGTTTTTTCATTCGGACGTTTGGACCCCTAAAAAGGTATGTTCCGTGTGGTTCCCAATAGTAAATAGACTACACGTCTCCATCCCTGGGTGTTCTAAAAATCGACTAAGTATCAAGAGGATGGGCAGCAGTTTCCTCCAATGTGCTAACAACAACGCAACAACATCCTTAACATCGTAGTTCAAAGACATGTACTCCCATACATTCCAACTGCAAACGTAACTTTGTTTTATAGTAGTTGATCTTTTGTGTTATTTTGGCGCTGCTTCCAAAAAAAGATTCTTGATGGCAAATGGTATTGCCAGGCACCCTAGTTTTGTCGGCCTAGAGACACCCACGGTTGGTGAAGCGGTACCAGCAGGACAGCGATAGGTAGGTAGGACAGCTCCTATAGTGTGATCATACGAGGACCTGGAGCCTCCCTTACGTGCCGAAGATGACCGCTCCAGTGGTTTTAGCCGGTAGGAGTCCGGCATACCCCTTCGTCCTTCCCCGGGGCAAAGGAAGTTCATGAAGAATTTCCACTGGGCACCAATAAAAAAATTAAAAAAATGTAGGACAGCTCTTTGGCAGCGGCTGCTGAATAATCAATATGAAAATACAATGAAGTCACCGAAATACAACTCAACTCCTTTAAGTTACAAGTTCCAATTATAGTTACAAGTGTTATCAAAATGATTGGTTAATATTTCACATCGGATACAAAGTGTTCTTAATTGCCTGTTAAATTCGTCAATTGGTTTATTTAGTTATTATCATACGTTAGTTGTAATTGCTGTTCAAATAAAAATAACTGACGTTGTGTAAATTCAGAACGAACTAATTTTTAAAAGTGTTTTATTAACTGCATTAATATTTAATATCTGTAAGTTCCTCAAACATAATAAATGCAATGGAATCGCAAACTGAGGGATTTAATTTATTTGAAGATGTTGCAAATGCTGTAAGTTTTTACAGCCGTTATTATTATAAGAGAAATGGAGTGCTCCAAATAGGTCCTTAACCTAACTTTCGCTAGGAAACGGTGCAGGGGTGGCACCCGTAGTCTGCGTGCTCACACCGAGCGACCCCGGGAAGACGGCGGCGCGCACGTGGTCACGTGCCGCCGTGTGCGCAGCACAGCGCAAAGCGAGGCTTGGGAGGATCCTTTACAATCCTCCCCGAGAAGTACCTGGGGGGGCGACCTTTTTTACAGTTGCCTTCCCTCCGCTAGAGGGGGTAACCGCTTTACAGTCATCCCCTCCGTGATGTGCCTAAAGGCGTGGCACCAATGGGCGGCTCTAGTGTGATCTTACGAGGAGCTGAAGCCGGTGCCGTAGATGACCGCTCCAGTGGTTTAAGCCGGTAGAAGTCCGGCATACCCCTTAGCCCTTCCCCAGGGTGAAGGAAGTTCCATGAAGAATTTCCACTGGACATCAATAAAAAATAAAAAAAATAAAGTGTTGTCACCCGTGACTGCATTTTTCAGCCAACTTCTCAAACCGGTGAAGTGTCACATTCCTTTACAAGATGCAGGTTTCTACAAGATTGACTGTGAGTTTAGATTGTCATACATAGGGCAAACAGAGCGTAGTATAGCCACCAGATTAAAAGAACACGTAGCCGACGTCAAGCATAGACGCTCCACAAAGTCTGCAGGCTATCGAAATTTAAAAAAATATCCTAATTTTAATCGAGAAGATGGCTGGCAGCAGCTCTCAGTTTGGAATCCTGTTATTAAAATAATAAAGTCCCAAACTAAATACCACACTAAAAAACATCAAGACACTGTGACTGATTACTGCGTGCAGCGAAATAAATTTTGATTAAAATTGTACGGTAGATAAAACAAAATAACTTTTTAAAATCTGTAACGGCGCCTGTCACCTTAGTCATTATGCGACCACGAATGCTGCAGTGTTCGAAACGTAAGGAAAAACACAAATCTAAAATATACGCGATGGAATCCGTTTAAAAGTGTTTTATTATAATGTGTTATACTCGCGAAAACCTAAATCATTCATATCAGCCAAAAGAAGACCCAGTTCTTGCCGTATGGTTGCGAGCAAACGATAAATCGCCTGTCTCCACCCGTGAGGTCGTAATATACAACTAAGGGATAATGTCAAGAGGATCAACATCATATTTTGAACAACTTCTTCTTTTTTCGTGTGATCAATGGCCAACCCTGTGTCAGAGTTCTTCAATTCGCCCAAAGGCCTCTAACTTGGCTTTACGATTGCTGTCTGATGACAACAACCGGGACCGATGATTTTACGTGCCCTCCGAAACACGGGAGACGCTCAATTCTAATACCGCTATGCGATCACCTATTCGTAGGCTGACCGCGTCACGCGCTGCTTAACCTCACCGATCGTTTACTTTTCAGTAAGTGCAACTGACCGATCAACAGTCATGATTGTGTAGCGATCGTGGCAGAGTTCCTTATGACTGTTTATTGTTACGGATTACCGTACGGTTCCACGGGGACTGATGATCAATGATGACTTTTAACGCTGATGATCACTTCATCAGTTTCTAACTCCTGTCTCCACTTCCCCAGTTACCATCCAACATGTCGCACCTGATCTCCTTACTGACGGCGATGTGGATGTCCTCCGTGGCGGCTCAGCTAGGATCGTTGACCACATTAACCAAGGGTATCGCCGGTGGTGCCACCAAAGAGTTAGCAGCTATCGCTGATCCGATTGAGAAGACCTTAGTGTTTGTTGGGTCCAGTCAATGTAAGTGCTAAACCATGTGCAGCAGTTTAGCTTAATCTCTTTTTCGCAGCTATTTCTAATGAACTTCAATTTCATTTTATTTTTTTAGTATACTTTGCCCCACCTTAAGATTTCTCCTGTGTCGTGGGTGCGTTTACAGACATAAATTCCACACACAATACACCCAGACCCGGAACAACTACCTGCAGATCATACCAATATTTGTTCCGTGCGGGAATCGAACCCCACGACCCGGAGCTCAGCAGCCGACTGCACCAACCGTGCCGTCATTTATATTATATTATCTATATATTAATACGTCATATAGCCATTAATGTTATATATTTAGTACTTATATTTTTGTCTTTGCCTGTCAGTATAATTGGTCTGTCATGCTCACTAAAATGTCTTGCTGGTGGCGGCGTTGTGCATCGGGTCGTTGGGTTTCCTACAATCCCCTGCCGTTGCCTTGGGGGGTGACCGCTTTACAGTCACTCCCTCCGAGATGTGCCTATAGGCGTGGCATCAATCAGCGGCTCTTCTGTGATCATATGAGGACCTGGATTCCCCCTTCGGTGCCGAAGATGACCGCTCCAGTGGTTTTAATCAGTAGGAGTTGGCATGCCCCTTCGCTCTTCCCCAGGGCGAAGGAAGATCATGAAAAATTTCCTGTGGGATAAAAAAATACTCCTGCCGAGTAGCGATATTACGTGGGGTGTTCGGATTAAGAGTATAGCACCCCTCCATCTCCTCCCGTGGACGTCCTGAAAGAAGACTAAGGGACTCTAAACCAGACGGGCAGCAGCGTCCCTTCTGTGGAACAGTAGCCATACTGCGCTCACCAACCCGCCTGCTAAGCATGGTGAGTACTGGCAAATTCCCCCCAAAATTACGACACAATTGATATGATGATGATGATGATGATGATGATAGAGTGTTACAATGTTGATTGATACAAATAATGCTAGAACATAGAAAAACTTAGGTGTATAGAAGGAACATACTATAATAACCGACTGACGGCACCCGTTCACGAGCATGACGCATGCATCAGCATCGCTTAGCTCAACCATATTGTAGGGAACCGAACGACCCGATACACAACGCCGCCAACAGCAAGACATTTTAGTGTGCATTACAGACCAATACAGCCAGGCATGAGGCACACACAATATATAACAATAATAAAAAAAATACCGACTTTAAAACCCTACACGATATAAAAATATTAAATCCACTGAAAAGGAAAGAAAACTTTATTTATGAAGTCGGGCGGGGCCAGGTATAAAATGTAACTTCTCGTTGGTCTGCATGTTTTTGAAGTCGGTATTTTTTTTGTTAAAAAGTTTTATTTGTTTCTTTTTAGTGTAAATAAATGTAAGAACTTCTCCAATTTGGTATCAGTATTTAACACTAAAAATAAGAATGACTAAAATCAGTTCTCTGATCTGAGAGGAATCGAAACCATTAAGACATCGTCTAGATAAGAATTGAAGATTATAATAAACATTGGGGCAACGAGTCTTTGAGTGGCTCCTCAGCCAGATGAACCGTCGATCTAAGGAAGTAGGCTGAGGCAGGCGGAGAGCTGTGGCTTAAACGGGAAGGGCCCTGTGTCCAGCAGTGGGCTATGTTAGTCTGAGTTGTTTCCTGTTTCTTTCGCAACATCAAATACATATAATTATTTCAATCATTCTAGTTTTTTCTCAGGAATGTTTGTAAAATCACTTGAGCCCCTTCTAGATGACTAGCTGGTAGGTACTAGTGGTAACAGGCCCTAGGGTTCTACTAGCATCGAATCCAAGCTTATTGTCTAAGTTCACTTGACTATGAACAAATAATTTGTTCTCAGGTAAGACAGTAAAGAAGATACTGGGAGTGGACTATGACTCGTATAATGGTGATGAACCGGATCTTAGTAAGCTATCACTGGACTTCATCACCAGGTAAATTCTTAAACACTGCGGTTTTTTAGGGTTCCGAACGTCCGAAGGAAAAAACGGGTTCCGCCCTTATCGGATCACTCGTGTGTATGTCTGTCTGTCCGTCTGTCACAGCCAATTAGTTCCGAATCTACTGGAACGATTAAGTTGAAATTTGTTACACATATGGATTACTGCGACCCAAACACGTTCATATACCGTAAATTAATTAATTTTGAATATGGGGTCACTTTTGGGGGTTAATATTGAAAATTAAAGAATAAATATTTGCAAACTGTACCGTGTAACATATGAAATGGAAGGACTTATTGTGAGGGTCTCAAATATATATATCATAATTTGTTTTATTTTTAAAGAAAATTTTGTTTAAAAACTTAAAAACACGCTTTTGTAGATAACCGAACTAAAAAGTGGGTGTCGTAAAAGGCGACTAAGGGATTAGACGGAGGATGGGCAGCAGCATCCTTCGAATACATTAACAACTCAACTGCGATCGCCAACCCGCCTGCCAAGCGTGGCCATTATGGCAAAACCCCCCAATGAGCACACAACACACCGATATCGGTCGTTGTGGTGATCTTTGAGGGAGGCCTGTGTCCAGCAGTGGACCTTATTCGGCCGAAATGATGATGATGATAACGATGAACTAAAAAGTAAACAATAATTTTCAATAAGTTTAAAATAACAATAGAGCGATTAACAAAAAAAAACTATTTTATTGTAAATAAGCGTGGGGTGCTTGATGTCAACTGCGGTAAATGTTTTTGTGAATATTTGTAAAAGTAGCTTCATCATGAAAATATCCGATAAAGCACCCCACGCTTTTTAACGGGTGAGACGACCTCCAACGAGATGAACGGACAACCTAGTGAAGGTCGCTGAGAATCATTGGATGTGGTTGGCATGTGACCAGGCGTTGTGGATATCCATGGGGGAGGCCTTTGTTCAGCAGTGGACGTCCGTTGGCTGATATCATAATAAATCCTCTTTATTGCACACCATAATGAAACAAAAGTTAAACAGTTTTTTACCATATGGAAGAAAAGGTACAATTGGCGGTCTTATCGCAATTCGGCCAAATATGATGATAATGCCGTGTGGTGCCGGCTCAGAATACCACCACCCCATCTCCTCCCATGGGTGTCGTAAAAGTCGACTAAGGGATAAGCCGGAGGATGGGCAGCAGCGTCCTTCGATTTCATTAACAACTCAACTGCGATCGCCAACCCGTCTGCCAAGCGTGGCGATTATGGCAAAACCCCCCAATGATCCCACAACACACCCATATCGGTCGTTGTCGTGATCTTTGGGGGAGGCTTGTGTCCAGCAGTGGACTTCATTCGGCCGAAAATGATGATGATAATGATATAGGTTCCAGGTGTTTGTGCATGTCGAAGTTGTCTGCAAACTGCAAGTGCGATTCAGGAGCATCCCACGGAAGGGCATCATTGGAAAAATCACGCAGCGAAGCTCTTGACTCTGACATCTGTCATTGGTATAGAAATATCGGGCTTGTACATTTCACTAGCCGTGGCCGTGTAGTACCGACTACGAATAGTACCAACCCATCTCATCCCGTGGGTATCGTAAAAGGCGACAGTGGGACTAACCGGAAGATGAGCAGCAGCGTCCTTCGAGTACATTAACAACTCAATCTCAAACCCGCTTGCCACGCGTGGCAATGATGGAAAAACCCCCCAATAAGCATATAACAAACCCACAGCGGTCGTTGTGGTGATCTTTCGTGGAGGCCTGTGTCCAGCAGTGGACTTTATTCGGCCGAAATGATGATGACATTTCACTTGCACTCTGGCCAAGAAATGCCGTGAGAAACTCAAGATTTTAGTGTTGCTCAGTAAAACGAGAATCCCTCATAGGTCTACACAGCAGCCAAAGAAAGTAGCGCAGAAAAAGAATAATCGTGCTGTTTAATGCCGTCAACATTATGTATACGAAATGAAAATCAACCTAAGTAATGTCTCTATATAATAAGACACAAAATCAGCATCTTCATCAGCGAATCCCCTCCGCAGGAAGGTGAACGTCACTTACAGCCTGTCAGATGCCGCGAATCTCATCCCTCAGTCGCGGTGGTTCAACTTCCGGCAGCCCCTAAAAATCTACATGCACGGCTTCACCGACGACCCCACGAAGGACAGCTACAAGAACATTAGTAATGCTTTCCTAAGTCAAGGTAACATCATATTATTTCAGTATTCAGTATATTTATTGCATATATCCACAAAGTAATCTGTAAGTGATAAACATAGGTTATGAGATCTATCGTTGACGTGCACACTAGGAGAGAGAAAGAGGACATATATCTATATAACTATAAACTGTAACAATAAATGTGTGTACCATTGCATTAAACCTTATTGTTATAGTTTCCATCTCATACAATAGCCTTACACCACCGGGGACAATCCGTCCCTTCGTTTTATACTGCAGCCATGGAGAGTCCCCGGTTAGTGTCCCATTACATTTTAGATTCAATTCTCTAAAGGGCCTCTGCGTGTTGGACCCATGTCCTCGCGTAAGCCTATCAAAAGACCGGGTTCCCCCTTACATAAATATAAATCCGTGAAGACAGAGAAATGTTCGTATATAAATTACAGAGCTTTGTCGTTTAGGTATTAATTGACACATTGGTTAAGTAATAGTTGTTTTAATTTATGTATGAATGTATTACTTTTATTTTCGTTTTTATTGATTTCGGGTAGCCTATTATATAGGTAATGTAATTGATATAACAATGGGGCTAGTAGAGTGCACATTTAATAACGAGAAGTCGGCAGATTTAGTCGTGACTTGTGTCGTAGTGTGTATCTTGATTGTATGTCTTCTAGTTTTGTGTTTGTATGCGAATTTACATGTTTTGTTTTCGAAACGTCGGGAAAAACAAATATCTAAAATATTTGTGTAACAATCGCGAAAACCTAAGACATTACTATCTAACTTTTCTTTGATATCTCGTACCTCCTACAAGTATTGCTATAGTTTTTTTTTTTTTTATAAAAACTTTGCCCCACACTAGGATTTCTCCTGTGTCGTGGGTGCGTTTACAGACAGAAATTCCACATACAATACACCCAGACCCGAAACAACTACCTGAAGATCATTCAAATATTTGTTCCGTGCGGGAATCGAACCCGCGCCCCAGTGCGCAGCAGCCGACTGTATCAGCCACTGCACCAACCGTGCCGTCAGTGCAATGTTCGTAAAGCTCTGTACGCATGCGACTAACAAGCGCGGTTTTGGACCACCGCAAAACACATTTGTACTACCTACTTACATTGGAGCGCTCCCGGTGAGGGTAGCAGCCCTGTGTTTTGAATTTTGAAATAATTGGTATTATACGCGCCTCTTGCCATAAGGAACTATGACAATATATGTAATAAAAAGTAAAAAGAAAAAAAAAAATGTTATGAATGATTTCCATGGTGATCCTTCCGCTTGCACTAAAGCTCCGCCTGTTTGAGAATTGCACGTGCATAAGCTCTGCTTCATCTTTGTTAAATACTGGTCTAATTTATATGAATCTGAAAATATAATATTATATTATGGTATTTCAGGTGATTTCAACATCGTGGCGCTGGACGCCAGTTCCCTCATTCGCTGGCTCTACCTGCGCTCTACCACCATGGTACGCTTTATCGGCGAGGAGCTCGGACATGTACTAGCTGCCCTCGTAAATGGTGAGATTTGACATAACTATAGATATATCTATTTCTATCCAAGGTACTAGAAGCAGTTGTTCACAAACATATCTCCTGCTACATTTTCAAAAATAACTTACTATATCAGTACCAATACGGTTTTCGGTCTAGTCACAACACATCTACTGCTCTTCTTAAAGTCACAGAAGACGTCAGGTGTGGTATGGAGAATTCGAAACTTACGGTTTTAATTTTAATAGACTTTTCCAATGCGTTTAATGCCGTTGACCACGATATTCTCCTCGCCATTCTATCACAAATCGGATTCTCGTCGTCATCTCAGGGTTGGTTCTCATCATATCTTCGTGATCGCCAGCAAGCAGTACGTGCTGATCAGAAATTATCTGACGGTGCAACCTGGCAACTGGTGTACCACAAGGCGGTATACTCTCTCCACTTTTGTTTTCATTATTTATCAATTCCATAACTAACATCCTCAAATACTCTTATCATATGTATGCTGATAACTTGCAATTAAACGCTCAAGCTGACATCGGCAATTCAAATAATAGTATTTCTAGCCTTAATGCTGACCTGAATACTCTGATCACTGATCACTGATCGCAGACTGGTCACGTAATTTTGGAGTTGCCGTGAATGTCAAGCCATCCTTACGGGTAGATCATTCCACTTAAAAAACCTAAATATGGCCACCTGACGCCGATTATATTTGACAGTAAAGTTATTCCATTATCACCTGACTTAATGGATTGTGGTTTACATATTGATGATAGGCTAAGTTGGAATAAACAAGTCTGTCAGGTTAGCCGTAATGTGCCAACCATACTACGGTCGCTCTATAGATTTAAGGATTTTCTACCATCTAACACTAAAACGCTTCTGGTCCAGTCCCTTGTGCTTCCTGTAATTGGTTATGTTTGTTACTCGGATTTATCCCAAGACCTCGCCAAATTGGATCGACTTCTCAATAACTGCATTCGCTTCATTTTTGGACTTCGGAAGTATGACCACATCTCTTTCTACTGTTCCCAGCTTAAATTGCTGCCTATCCGTCAGAGAAGATCACTGAGCTCTCTTTGTCTCCTGTTCTCTGTGTCTGTGTTATTAACGATCCTCGTGCTCCTGATTATGTCAAAAGATTTTTTTAGTGTTAGGTAGCTCTCATTACCGTAACCTGCGTGCTGCCGAGAATTTAATTCTTCAGTTTCCTTCCCACCGTACAGGGTTTATTTCTAAATCCTTTGCTGTCTCAACAAGCAAAATATGGAACGAGCTTCCCCTTGATATAAAGAAAGCGCCAAGTAAATTTTCTTTCAAACGCAAAGTTCGGGAATACTTTTTGAATTCGCTGGAATCCTAATTGACAATTACGGGCGTGGTATCCATTTTCCCCCCTCCCCCTCCCCCAACTGTGGGATGCCGTTGACCTTAGACCTAGTAGCAACAATGATCTCTGAAAATCTTAAAATTATACCTGAGCGCCTCCCTAGAGTAATACCCTGGATCCGCCCTGGCCCGAGCCGTCTTATAGCCGAAGACTTTGAAAATGTCGAGACTTCCCAATTCCTAGTCCCGCGTCTCTGACGCTCAAGTTTGGCCTATTGATAAGTAATATAAATCTGTACTGTAAACTAATAAAAATTATCACGTAGTTGTGTCTATATCAGTTAGGACATTGTTACGGCCATGTTGTATTCACATGTACTACAGATGTTCCGGATCCGAAAGAAGCCTTCTCCATTAATGTCCATGTAATTTTATAATTGTCTTGTTTACATTAACAGACAAGGATATCTTGATATTATAACGAACCGGAAGACAATCGCGCGTAGTTCGTAGTTGAATGATGATAGTGAACGAGATGATTTGTATTACGCAACCGATTTAGCGTGGGATAAACGTGTATTGTGTAATCAGACCATGGTTCTGATGACAGATTTACTGACTAATGATATCTGATTATAGTTAATCTAGAAATGAAGACAATTAAATGTGTCACAAGCTTAGCGTTACCGAGTTTATTCAGCGAGAGAACAAACTCTATAGTGATGCACAATCAACTTCAATAGGTACAGTCTGCAAAAATATGTACACACTGCGTTATTATAAAGTGATTACTATACAAAACATTGTTAGTTATTATTAACATATATCACATTTTTTGACGCGTCAATGATAATGCCCTTTATTTATAGCTAGCTGTTGCCCGCGGTTTCACCCGCGCTTTTATTTTAAATAAAATAATTAGATGAAAGTATAATTAGTATATATATTGGATTGCATATCATGGGTATTAATTTATTTTCGCGGAACCCTAATATTCTTTTCTAAAATAAAAATAGCCCATGTTACTCCTTATAACATCAGCTATCTGTTTCGGAGGTTAGCGGGAACAAACAGACAGACAGACAGACAAAAAAGTTACAAATAGCTTTTTTGTTGTTGGTACCGTTTATACTTTCATATGCATTTAGTAAAAAGCTGTTATTTTGACATTACAAACAGACACTTAAATTTTATTTATTTGTATAAATGACAGACTCATACTGTCGGATCACATCGACCAAAATATCATAACCTAATAATAAAACTGCTTATGTTGTTCCAGCCGGATTCGAGCCTTCCGATATCCACCTGATCGGGCACAGCCTAGGTGCCCACATCTCCGGATTCGCGGGCAAGACCTTCTTTAACCTTACCGGCATCCGGGTCGGTCGGATATCCGGCCTGGACCCTGCTGGCCCTTGCTTCTCCGATGTGAACGAGACGCTGCGGTTGCACGTCAATGATGCTAACTTTGTGGATGTTATGCACACTGATGCAGGAGTGTACGGACTGGATGAAAGAATCGGTGAGTTGAGAAGACAAGCTTAATTTCGTTACGGCCTGGATCTTTACGGACATACTTTTTAAGGACTGGGGTTGTGCGTTCGGACCTTTTTTTTTTTATTGGTGTCCAGTGGAAATTCTACATGGAACTTCCTTCGCCCCCGGGAAGGGCGAAGGGGCATGCCGGACTCCTACCAGCTAAAACCACTGGAGCGGTCATCTTCGACACCGAAGGGGGGCTCCAGGTCCTCGTAAGATCACACTAGAGCCGTCCATTGGTGCCACGCCTTTAGGCACATCTCGGAGGGGGTACGTTCAGACCTGCCGTATACCAATGTGATTTTTTCAATGTCAATATGTACGTCGACTCAGCCAAATTAAGTCCACTGCTGGACACAAGCCTCGCACAAAGATCGCCACAACGACCGGTCAGGGTGTGTTGTGTGCTAATTGGGGGGATTTGCCATAATTGCCACGCTTGGCAGGCGGGTTGGCGATCGCAGTTAAGTTGTTAATATAGTTACTCGAAGGACGCTGCTGCCCATCCTCCGGCTAATCCCATAGTCGCCTTTTACGACACCCACGGGATGAAGAAGCCACACGGCATCAGTATATAGTCAGTCTTAGTTAATCTAAGACGCAAGGGCAAGGGTGCCGTGGGGTTTTGGCCGGTTTGAGTCCGGCATGCCCCTCCGCCATTCCCAAGGCGGAGGATGTCCACGATAAAATAGGGGGGCCCCTCAGTGTCTCATGTCAAGAATTCGGATCCAGCTTATGTCTTAGCCAAGCTTGCTGAGTACTGGCAAATACCCACATAATGACGACACTATTGTTGTGGAAATTTACGGGGGAGGCCTGTGTTCAGTTGAGCTTTGCCTGATAAGATGATGACGCGTAGCGAAGCGGGTGGGTCATCATTTCGGCCGAATGAAGTCCACTGCTGGACACAGGCCTCCCCCAAAGATGTCCACAACGACCGATATGGATGTGTTGTGGGCTCATTGGGGGGTTTTGTCATAATCGCCACGCTTGGCAGACGGGTTGGTGATCGCAGTTGAGTTGTTAGTGTACTCGAAGGACGCTGCTGCCCATCCTCTGGCTAATCCCTTAGTGGACTTTTACGACACCAATGGGAGGAGATGGGGTGGTGGCATTCTGAGCCGGCACCACACGGCACAAGCGGGTGGGTAACGGTTACAATTAGACTTACCTTGACGGAGCATATCTTTCGAATTTCTTCACAAGTTAATTGTTACCTCAGCCACAAGCTAAATACGGTTGGTCATCGCCAGATAATTTCGAATTTACAATATGCTAGTATATATTTAGTCGAATGTAGCTGGACTATTAGCTGTTACCAACATAGTTCTGGCGAGACCAGGAGTCATTAATGGCAACTTTACAACCATGAAGATGATAATGATATGAATGACGGCACGGTTGGTGTATTGGCTGATACAGTCGGCTGCTGCGCACCGGGTCGTGGGTTCGATTCCCGCACGGAACAAATATTTGTACGATCTGCAGGTAGTTGTTTCGGGTCTGGGTGTATTGTGTGTGGAATTTGTGGCTGTAAACGCACCCACGACACAGGAGAAACACTAGTGTGGGTTGCCCCACACTAGGATTTCTCCTGTTTTATAAAAATATAAATTAGTAATATCTTAGATTTTTAGCTCCACAAAGTCTGCAGTGTGTGAACATGCCTTAGGCAAACCTAACCATTATCTTCGTTTTGATCAACCTCAAGTACTCGCGAAAGAGAACCGATATGTACCTAGAATGTTTCGTGAGGCTATTGAAATTAAAAAACATCCTAATTTTAATAGAGAAGATGGTTGGCAGGTACCACCTGTTTGGAATCCAGTTATTAAAATAATAAAGTCCCAAACAACATACCACACTAAGAAACATCAAGACACTGTGAGTGATTACTGCGTGCATCGAAACTAATTTTTTGATTAAAATTGTACGGTAGATAAAATAAAATAACTTTTTAAAATCTGTAACGACGCCTGTCACCTTAGTCATCCTGCGACCACGAATGCTGCAAAGTATTCGAAACGTCAGGAAAATCTAAAATATACGCGATAGAATCCGTTTAAAAGTGTTTTATTATAAAATATAAATTTATCTGTAAAATTAAACAAGCAACTGTTCTTTCTTCGCAGGCCACGCAGACTTTTACCCGAACAGCGGTTCTCAGCAGCCGACGTGCCTGTTCCAAACATGCAGTCACAGCAGAGCGTGGCTTTTATTTGCGGAGTCGGTTATCAACCCGCAAGCGTTCATGGCGGCTAGCTGTGCGAACTGGACGACGTTCAGAGACGGAAAGTGCAATTATTCCGATAAAAGGTACCACTTCCATAAGTCTATTACTTCCCACAGCTGGGCAAAGACTTTAAGAAAATGTAAAGTGCCTCTCACCTTACTTGGCAAACGACTGGGTGCTCGTTAAACCACTTCCATAGTATCATCATTTCGGCCGAATGAAATCCACTGCTGGACACAGGCCTCCCCCAAAGTACACCATAACGACCGATATGGGTGTGTTGGGGCTCGTTGGGGGGTGACGCTGCTGCCCATCCTCCGATTAATCCCTTAGTCGACTTTTACGACACCCACGGGAGGAAATGGGGTGGTGGTATTCTGTGCCGGCACCACACGGCTATTAAACTATATACATATATATAACTATACTACAGAACGTGTGGTGCCGGCTACCGGTGCGATCGCCAACCCGTCTGCCAAGCGTGGCGATTATGGCAAAATCCCTAAACGAGCCCACAACACACCCATATCGGTCGTTGTGGTGATCTTTGGGGGAGGCCTGTGTCCAGCAGTGGACTTCATTCGGCCGAAATGATGAAACCACTTCTAACGGCGACGCTGCTGCCGCAAGCCTGGGGCATACGCGCTTGCCATTTGTGTCTGTCGGCATTTGTGGTCATAGCTTCGTTGATGAGTGACAGAGTGTTCCGTATACGTTATCCTTTGTTCAAGATGGTATGTCACGATATCAAATGAGTCTTAATTGAACCTAGCTTAATCTTTATCCTCGTATATTCGAACTGGTGCCACGCCTATATGCACATCCCTGAGAGGGTGACTGTAAAGCGGTCACCCCCTCGGGGGGATTGTAAAGGATCCCCCGAAGCGTCCCACGGCAGCACGTGACCACATGCGTGCTACCATCTTCTCTTGGGTCGCTCAGTGTGGGCACGCAGATTCCCCAATCTACGCACCCGCGAACCTTATGTATCTACCTGCCTTCAGTAAAATTTTCTTAATGTGGATCAAATCTTGTATGTGGTGTTATATGCCAAATTTTGACGACTAAGGGCCGAAATTAATCAGTCTAATCTAAAATACTTGTATTAATTGTGATCTTAGCACCAACACAGATCAAGCTTCTAATCTCCTTTTGACTGCACGGTTGGTGCAGTGGCTGATACAGTTGACTGCTGCGCTCCGGGTCGTGGGCTGGATTCCCGCACGGAACAAATATTTGTATGATCTGCAGGTAGTTGTTCCGGGTCTGGGTGTATTGTATGTAGAATTCATGTATATAAGCGCACCCACGACACAGGAGAAATCCTAGTGTGGGGCAAAGTTTTTCATAAAAAAATCTGATGATTTTGGATTATATTGATTATTGCTGGTCCTAGGTTTCTTATTGCAAGAGTCCGGGTAGGCAGGTACCACCCCAGTGCCCGGAATTCGCCGCTAAGCAGTAGTGTTTAAACTTTACACATTACTATGCTCTGGTTAGAAAGTCTATGGTCTTAAAATAATATGGTAAATCTTACAATACTTTGTCTTTCTTTGTATCTGTGTTTTAAAAAAACGTTGCCCCACACTAGGATTTCTCCTGTGTCGTGGGTGCGTTTACAGACATGAATTCAACATACTGTGCGAACAAACTTTCGTTTGCGGTTGGAATGTATGCGAAAACATATTTTCAACTAAGATGTTTCTGGGATAAGTTATTATACAAAACTGAATCCAACAATAGACAATATATTCAGTAATTTCGGAACCACGCGAGTTCAACTCGCACTTGACCGGTTTTTTGTTCAATATGAGCCTCAGTGAAAAGGTGATCGTTCATGAAAGACAATTACTTCATCACCACTGGGCAATCAAGGATGACAATTTGTACTTATTGCCCAAGAGATTGCTACTAGCCAACATCTGGACATCGCCATTTACGTCACTAACGAAGAGTGTCGCTTTGTCTGTAACCACCAGATCCCTTATAATTCCTTACCCCAATAACTTATTATGATATGTTATTGTTTTCAGTCTGATGGGTTTTGGCTGCGAGCCGGACACGAGGGGCACCTACTACCTGCAGACTGCGGAGGAGATCCCGTACGGGCTGGGTCCTCATGGACTTCGGTTCGTCAATAATGAAGGCCTCGTGAGAAACGCGTTAACTCAACTCGGGTAGTATGATAGAGTGGAAGTTTTATTTGTAGTTGTGATATCTGATCCATCATCCACCACCAATCTATTCGCTTCCGAACGAGAGTCACGCAGGAATATTGCCAAATATTGCACGGGTACAAGTAAGGTGGCCTATGCCAGAGCCTACACGACATGTGTGATATTATTATATGAATTTTAATAAATATATATTTCTATTTGTATCGATTTTAGTGTGATATATTGTGAAAACAAATGGCTGTACTTATATTAGGTACTAGCTGGGAACCGCGGTTTCACCCGCGTTTAATTTAAGACAGACAAACAGACACTTGACATAGATTAAATATATTGGATTTCAAGGGTTTTTTTTTGCGCGGAATCCTTATTATTTTTCTAAACAAAAGTAGCCTAAGTTATTCCTCATAACATCAGCTATCTGCCAGTGAAAGTCCCGTCAAAATCGGTCCAGCCGTTTCGGAGATTACCCGGAACAAACAGACAGAATTTAAAAAAAAAAATATTATTTGTTGTATGGGTCGTATATACTTTCATATGCATTTAGTAAAAAGCTGTTATTTTCACATTACAAACAAACACTTTTTTTTATTTATTTGTACAGAAGATTATTTATTAATCGAATCGAAATCCATGATGATCGAAGATTGCTGTCCTGTCTAAATGTGGTGAACAGTGTCTATCCGTGAAGTACGTCTCCCATTGAGATGACCATGTTCTTGAGAAGGCCCTCGTTATTGAGGTACAGCATTCCATCGGTTCCGCGTCCGTAGGGGCTCTTCTCGGCGGTCTGCAGGTAGTAGGAGCCGGTCGTGCCTGCCTGGCAGCCGTAACCCATCAAACTGTAGATAAAACATCATGTAATATTCTTGCTGGAAAAATTAAATAATACCAGAAATTGGATTGGCTTGGATCTAAAAAAACTATTTGTTATATACAGCATATCTTAGAGCATATATTCCGTGTGGATGCCGTAAATAGCGACTAAGGGACTCTAAACCAGAGAGCAGCGCCTCTTCCTTGGAATATTAGCCATTCTGCGCTCACCAACCCACCTGCCAAGCGTGGTGAAAACTGGTAAATACCCCCCAAAAAGACGACACGCGGGATGTAGCCGGTGGTCTATGGAGTCGGCCTTTGTTCACAAGTGGACCTCTTTTGGCTGAAATGATGATGATATAGGACTTCTTCAAACATGACATGGCGAGGAGTAGCTTTCATACGCTGCAACTCGCAAAAGGACATCAACTTTTGAATATTTACCGTAATTTGTAAATAGCTCAAAACGGCGGGATAGTGGAGATCACAAAAATGGAAATCTATCTAGGAAATTGATTAAAAGTGTTTTGTCATTTGAGCGAGTTGCCATTGCTAAGAAATAACTCACGACTTTAAATAAACATTACGATCTATCTCGGTTTTTAAATCTTTCGCATGTATTTGTATATTATATAAATATTTTATCTTTGGCTAAACAACTAAATACCAAATCAAATCAAACGTTACTTCAATATGGTTATTATTATGAAGATTATTAAATATACCTTTACAAACAGCAATTTTAGTCCTAAAATGTGTCATTTATTTATTTATTCGTACTTAGCTTTCACTAACATTATCTACCCTCGTTGTCTTGCAAAATATAGTACCATACCACCCCATTCCGTATCTTTACTTTCAATTTTTTGTTTTAATACATTTCCCCACACTTGGGTTTCTCCTGTGTCGTGGGTGCATTTACAGACATGAATTCCATATACAATACACCCAGACCCGGAACAACCACCTGCAGATCATACAAATATTTGTTCCGTGCGGGAATCGAACCACAACCCTGACCCGGACCACAGCACCCGACTATATCAGCCACTGCACCAACCATGCCATCAATAAATATAAAAATATCTTAGAATTCCCACAGACATTTTTTATTTTTAAGTGTTTATAATTATTTGCATATTTTTGGCAGTATTTTGATTACACTATCGCTCTTGTCCGTCGACATGTCAAAATGGGCCGGACTTACTATAGGCGATGGCCGGTGTCCTTTCCACCGGATACCTGCAAAATGCGTCGCTTAATGCAACTGACGAATTAAATTAAAAAGTCGGGCAGCAGAAACTACACGTACACACTTGTACACCTATGAAAATAAAGAACAACAAGTCACTGCGATTGTCAATTTGTTCGTATTAAGCCCACGTGTGTCCGTGTGGTGTGCGGACCAAGATTATAGCACCACTCCGTCTCTCCCTCTTCCATGGATGGCGTCAAAGACGGCTAAGGGACTCTGAACCACAGGAATGGACAGTATTTTCCTTTCTGTGGAACTGCAGCCATTTTGCACTCATCACACTGGCAAATTCCCCTCCAAAATGAAGACCAAATCGGGCACTATGGAAATCCATCCATGGTTTAGCAATCATACAAGACCCCTACCTCCTATCACTATAATCGCAGTCTCCATTTCTGAAAGCCTGCCAGTTCGCACAGCTGGTCGCGACGAAAGCCTGCGGGCTCGCTACAGACTCTGCAAATAACAGCCACGCCATACTGTGACTGCAGGATGGCAACACAGTAGACAGACAGTTTGGCTGCTTTGATCCGCTGTTTGGATAAAAGTCTACGTGACCTGCAAAGTAGTCAAAGTCAAATGTTTTTATTGCAGTCATGTAGTTAATTATCTATTACATTTTTGGTTCCAGTACTCACACATGAACCCTGGAAGGGCACAGCAATTTTTCAAGTCACATAATAGACACACGCAATATACCATGGAAACTAAGATTTCAAGAGAATTTTCATAGCATTAAAACTTAAGAGCTTTTAGGCAATCAGGTGCATCGAGAAAATAAATATTTAGAGAAGAAAATTTAATTATAAAAAAAAGCTATATAACATGAACATTTAGCAAGTCATTAAATTGTATTCCTGTTAATGTCAAATAGTAACATAGCGACTATGGAGTCTTGGTATACCAGATTTAAAGGAACTCACCGACTTGCTCATTCAGTCCATACACTCCTGCGTCAGTATGTATCACATCCACAAAGTCAGCATCGTGGATGTTCAGGCGCAGCATTGTGTTCACATTGGAGAAGCAGGGGCCAGCCGGGTCGAGGCCGGAGATCCTTCCGACCCGGTAACCGGTAAGGTTAAAGAAGGTCTTGCCCGCGAACCCGGATATGTGGCTGCCGAGACTGTGTCCGATCAGGTGGATATCGGAGGGGTAGAGACCAGCTGGAAAGAGTGATGAACAGTAAGTATTGGTAAGAATAACTAAATCTATACATCTATACTACGATACAAATAAATAAAATTGAAGTGTCTGTTTGTAATTTCAAGATAACTGCTTATTACTAAATGGATATGAAAGTACATACGGCAATTAAATTCACTATTAATATAAATTTAAATTACTATTTTAATTTGTTTAGTCTGTCTGTCCGTCTCCGAAACGGCTGAACCGATTTCTACGGGACTTTCACTGACGTTATAAGGAATAACTTAGGCTAATTTTATTTTAGAAAAATAATTATGCTTCCGCGCAAAAAAGAAACCCATAAAATATATACGTATATATATATGTGTGTGTGTGTGTGTGTTCATGCCGATGTGCTCTAAATTATTTATAAATAATCAAATTTCTTTTAAATTAAACGGCGGGTGAAACCGCGGGTCCCAGCTAGTCATTAACTATTCATCACGGCCGTTAGCCAACAAGGGATCGTTGATCACCGAACAAACTTGCCTGTTTATTGGGTTCAAGGTGTTTATTGTTGTATTTTATTATTAGTAAACTTTTCTACAGTGTAAGTGTTTACAATTAAAACAGTGCCCCACAAAACCGTTTCACATTTTGTCTGTTGGAACAGACTATTTCATCACCATGTAGTTCTTATACTACTTATGTATTATTTTAATCTAAATACACTTTGCTACCATACTCGTTTCACATTTTGTTATCATTTTATGGAATTTATTTCTTTATTTTGTACATCTTAAGTTAGAACAGTCTGTCCCTTTCCAGTAATAATTTCTTATGATCTTGAGTAACCCAGGTTTCTCTATTACACGGGTTTATATCCCCTGTAAGGGGGAACCCGGTCTTTTGATAGACTTACGCGGGGACATGGGTCCAACACGCAGAGGCCCTTTAGAGAATTTTTATCTAAAATTTAATGGGTCACTTACCGTTGACTCTCCATGGCTGCACTATAAAATGCAGTCTCGGATTGCAACTATTGTATGAAATGGAAACTACATGTATAAGGTCTATTGCAATGGGTGCTAAATGGAGTTAATACTAAGAAAAACGGAAAAAAACGGCGTCTGCCTTTAAAGGTTAAGTGAAATTCTGTGGCAGATTATTATTATTACCGTTATCATTATAGTATTTTTTTCTATATTAATATAACAACATTCAATTTAAGCACAATGAGAGGGCTCCAAAATGTTCTCAATAGTGCGTGTAATGTTCCAACCCGCACTAGGTCAGCGTGGTGGACTTTGGCCTAATCCTTCTCATCGTGAAAAAAGGCCCGTGCCCAGCAGTGGGACAGTAATTGGCTGATTATGTTAATAACAGTCATAGATATCAACAAATCTAAACCAGAGGGATGGGCAGCAGCGTTCCTTCTGTGAAACGGTAGCCATACTGCGCTCACCAACCCGCCTGCCAAGCGTGGTGAGTATTGGCAAATACCCCCCGGAATAACACAGTTGTGGAAATCTATGGGGGAGGCCTTTGTTCAGCAGTGGACGTATAAATTGCCGATATGAATGAATATGAAAACAAATGTGTTTGTGAATGATTCATATAGTTTTACGTGACATTCGATACCTAGTCAAATTACTACACTAGAATTAGTAGACAATAGTTGTGTCTCCCGCAGCGCTCTATTATCAAGTAGATCAATGCGAAAGGATAAGTAAGCTGAAGTGGCAGTGGACGGGGTACATTTCTCGTAGAACTCATGTCCATTGGGGCAAAAGGATTCTCGAGTGGAGACCACGCACCGGAAAACGCAGCGTGGGACGACCTCCAACGAGATGGATGGATGACCTGGTGAGGGTCGCTGGGAGCCGTTGGATGCGTGTGGCATGTGACCGGACTTTAGGGAAATCTATCTATCCTTTGTTCAGCAGTGGACGGCCTCTGATTGGTTTGATGATGACGATGAAGTGTTTTTTTAAGAATCGTATATTTCATCATCATCATCATCATTTCAGCCAAATGACATCCACTACTGAACAAAAGCCTCCCCCATAGACTAACACAATTGTGTCATCATTTTGGGGGGAATTTGCCGATACTCACCACGCCTGGCAGGCGGGTTGGTGAGCGCAGAAATGCTACTGTTCAGCAAAAGGGACGCTGCTGCCCATCCCTCTGGTTAAGAGTCCCTTAGTCGACTTTTACGACATCCACGGGAGGAGATGGAGTGGTGCTATATTCTTAATCCGGACACCACACGGACAATCGTACATTTACGTCAAGTAAATAAAATTTATATAAAATAGCCAAAGGCTTAGAATGCCACCACCCCAACTCCTCCCATGGGTGTCGTAAAAGTCGACTAAGGGATTAGCCGGAGGATGGGCAGCAGCGTCCTCCGAGTACATTAACAACTCAACTGCGATCGCCAACCCGCCTGCCAAGCGTGGCGATTATGGCAAAACCCCCCAATGAGCCCACAACACATCCATATCGGTGGTTGTGGTGATCTTTGGGGGAGGCCTGTGTCCAGCAGTGGACTTCATTCGGCCGAAATTATTTTATTTATTTATTATAAATAAAATTATTGATTGCTAGATAATGCGTGTCCAGCTAAATAGATCAACATAACATTTCGCACTGGTTGAGCTATCTGTTACTGTTTGTATTGTTGTAGAGAAATCAGATTTTCTTTCAATATGTTTTTTTTTTATCAGTATTAAACAAGTAGGGCCTTGTATTATTTATTGTTCACTAATGTCACCTTCTGACCTGACCCATTTTATCACCATCTGTTTTTTATCAATGTTTTGCCGTTGACAACCCAGATACATTTATATGTTTTATATATGAGTACCTGGATGACCGAGCTTTGCTCGGTATTTTCGTGTTACTTAACAACGCCATCTGCTGTTGTGTCGTTAAAGCAATTAGTTGCTCACAAAAAATAGTATTATTATTCGCCAATAGACGTCAGGAAGAGTCATATTTTTCAGTTGAGACGAGTAGTCTAAACTGAAAAATATGACTATAAACGCCTATAAAATGTCATTTTCTAAAAATGATTCCTAGCTAGATCGATTTATCGCCCCCGAAACTCCCTATATACTAAATTTTATGAAAATCGTTGGAGCCGATTCCGAGATTCCAATTATATATATATATATACAAGAATTGCTCATTTAAAGATATAAGATATATTTATATCTTTAAGTAGTTTCTTGGTATTCCACAGCAGGTCTCATGTGGTTTTTGATCGTCGTCCAGGAAAACATTATTTATATGGGATCTTTCTGTGAACTGTGATCCTACATGTCTGTAAACGCATCCACGACACAGGAGAAATCCTAGCGTGGGGCAAAGTTTAAAAAAACAAAAAAAAAAAATGACAGGAGCTGGTATGTCCGTCGCTGCTGACGACGGCTCGTCCATTTGACATCCCCACTTCTGATCTCGATTATTTCTCCGAGCTTCTTAACTAACTTCATAATACACGGTTGGTGCAGTGGTTGATACAGTCGGCTGCTGCGCTCCGAGTCGTGGGTTTGATTCCCGCATGGAACAAGTATTTGTATGATCTGCAGGTAGTTGTTCCGGGTCTGGGTGTATTGTATGTGGAATTCATGTCTGCATCCGTGGATGCGTTTACAGACATGAATCTTTTCACTTGGTTGTCGTAAACTTATGTGTTTAAACAAAAGGATTAAGCCGTCAGGCGGCAGTTTGGCAGATGCTGAACCAAATCGTTTTTGGCGGGACAGTGACTCACATAAGTTTTGTTGTTTGTTGGATTTGTTTAATTTTATGTGTTTCTTTTTCCACTAAATAAAACATTTCTTTCTTTCTCATGATCAGCGACAACATCCTTTGCGCTAGTAACAACTTGTTAATAACAATCCATTGACAAACTGCGGTTTACAGATAACAGTATCACAAACTTACTTTTTCATAAGCATATAATATGTCATAATTATATTCAACTACAATCTTTTTGTTAGAAATATGATTAATTCATGTCTGTAAACGCATCCACGACACAGGAGAAACCCTAGTGTGGGGCAACGTATAAAAAAAAAAAAACAAAACAAAACAAAAATTTGCATCAGGTAATTGTTCGATGCCTATAATTTCAATATTGCATTTTTCCAGATAAAATATTTGTTATTTGTATTCAAAATCAACTGTTCGAGATGACTGAATTTTTTCGATTCTTCGTGTCACGCTACTACCGAAACGTATTGTATTTTTCTGATAACATTTTCATGCTTGATGTTATCAAAGTCAATTGTTTCTTTTGACTCGGAAAGATCTCGCAGAGAAATACCAAGCATAGCTCTCTCCATAGCTCACTGAGTGACCTTAAGCTTTTTTATGAGGCCCATTTTGAGTGACCACGTCTTTGTTCCATATGTCATCACTCGTAACACTTTTCACTTTCTTTCTGTCACTTGTTAAAGACTTTCGTCTTGGGGCATTGCGGTATTGTTGACGAAAAGACGTTGCGAAGTTTCCCGAACGCTGCCCAGCCGAGTCGTATTCGACGATTGACCTCTTTCTTGAAGTTGGACCCTACTAACACTAACTGGACAGTTTGTCCCAGGTAGACATACTCGTCAGTAACTTTGATAACAGAGCTCCCAACGGATAATGGGATGGGCACGACATGGGCATTTGACATTTCGTCTTGCCCATGTTCATTTTAAGGCCCGCCTGTTGGGAAACTCTGTTGAGATCATCGAGCATTGAGCTGAGCTCTTGCAGCGATTTTGCCATGACTACGATGTCGTCGGCAAATCTAAGGTGACTGATGCGATCATCAAACCCGTAATACGCTTAGCATTGTTGTCTCACCCAAGCATTCATTGTCATCATTTCAGCCAAAGTACGTTCACTGCTGATCATAAGCCTCCCCCAAAGTACAAACAGCGACCGGTATTGGTTTGTGTTCAGTGCTCATTGGGTGGTTTTACCATAATAACCACGTTTGTCAGGCGGGGCGCGCTGCTGCCCATCCTTCGATTAATCCCACAGTCGCTTTTTTAGACACCCACGGGATGAGATGGGTTGCTGCTATTCTTAACCGGCACCACAAGGCCGTTCATTGTATTTGTCTTTAATGACGCTCATGTTCACCAGTGATGATGATAATGTCAAAACTCACCGTAAACTAAAGCAGCGAGCATCTTGCCAAGCTCCTCCCCTATAAAGCGAACCATTGTAGTTGAGCGAAGGTAGCACCAGCGGATGAGAGAGCTGGCGTCCAGCGCCACGATGTTGAAGTCACCTGCAAATTAACGGGGGTTAAAAAGAGCGGTAAACTCACGGTCTTCCTCCAACTTAAAAAAAAGCCTATGTTATCATAACCATCATATCGGACTACAGATGTCGACTACTGAACAAAGGCCTCCTCATAGCTTCCACAATTTTTTTATTTTTTTTATTTGTCCCACACTAGGATTTCTCCTGTGTCGTGGGTGCGTTTACAAACAAAAATTCCACACACAATACACCCAGACCCGGAACAACTACCAGCAGATCGTACAAATATTTGTTCCGTGCGGGAATCGAACCCACGACCCGGGGCGCAGCAGCCGATTGTATCAGCCACTGCACCAACCATGCCGTCATTATTTTCGGGGGAATTTGTCAATACTCACTACGCTTGTCAGTCGGGCTGGTGAGTTCAGAGGAGCTGCTGTTTCACAGAAGGGACGCTGCTGCCCATCACTCTAGTTTAGTACAGTAAAGTGTGATAGTCTTTATTGTTTTAGAGTAACTAAGGGATAGTTCTCTTTTACGACATCTACGGGAGGAGATGGAGCGGTGCTATATTCTTAATCGGGACTAGTCTATCCTATGTACTACTAATCTAGAGTACATTCTGCAAAATTAATAAACGGTTGGTGCAGTGGCTGATACAGTCGACTGCTGCGCACCGGGTCGTGGGTTCGGTTCCCACACGGAACAAATATTTGTACGATCTGCAGGTAGTTGTTCCGGGTCTGGGTGTATTGTATGTGGAATTCATGTCTGTAAACGCACCCACGACACAGGAGAAATCCTAGTGTGGGGCAACGTTTTATAAAAAAAGAGAAAGAGATTTTTTTTTAAATAAAACATTCGAATTTCGCCGGCACGTTTTGCTGTGATCTTTCTTTATTATATTATTTATTCTATGTCGAAGTACTCTAAATTTCTTTTAAATTAAACGCGGGTGAAACCGCGGGTGGGACCCGCTAGTCTGAAATAGTTTTGTTTGCTGAAAACACTTCGTTTATTTTTAATATTAATAGAAATGTTAATGAAGTTATGTGTGCACGCTAGTAATAGCTTATCCTTTCTGTCTTAATAGTTTGCTGCAAATAATCACTTGTAAATTTTCCTCAATTCGGGCTGCAAATTAAGGCAACAAACTCGACATCTATACAAATAAATAAAATTGAAGTGTCTGTTTGTACTGTCACAATAACAGCTTTTTACTAAATGCATATGGAAGTATATACGGTACCTATAGCAAAAAAAAACAAGTTTTACATTTTTTGTCTGTCTGTCTGTCTGTCTGTTTGTTCCGGGTAATCTCCGAAACGGCTGGACCGATTTTGACGGGTCTTTCACTGGCATATAGCTGACGTTATAAGGAATAACTTAGGCTACTTTTATTTTAGAAAAAATGAATAGGGTTCCGCGCGAAAACCCTTGAAATCCAAAATATATAGGTATTCTATGTCAATTGTCTATGTCGAAGTACTCGAAATTTCTTTTAAATTAAACGCGGGTGAAACCGCGGGTCCCAGCTAGTTGTAAATAAAATCGTATTTCTAGGTATGACTATTGATTCTAAATTACAGTAAGGTGCTCAAAGAACTTACCTACCTATCTGGCTGCCATATAGAGCCTTTATATAAAGCCTCTTCTGAGTAGGTTAATTTCTGAGTAGCTACGGACAGACTAGTGTTTTCGCGTATTTCCACTGCATATCATATGGCATTATGTTGTGGGGACCAGCGCCTGACATACCTTACCTTGATTTAGAAAAGCTTTACTAAGTTCCGTGTAGCTGCCCCTAGAGGGGTCCTCGGTAAAACCATGCAAGTAGATTTTGAGAGGATACCGAGGATTGAACCAGCCCGATCCCGGGATGAGCTCCGCGGCCGCTGTCAGCTTATATATGACGTTCACATTCCTGGAGAAAGGGCCATGATGATTATTTAGAGGCTACGGTTTTCTACTCCACAACAAAAGTCTCCTGTTTCTGTTTTTAGCCTATCACGTTGTTGATACGTCTAAATAATAATAAAATAATTATAATAAAATACTTTGCAGCATTCGTGGTCATCCTGCGACCACGAATGCTGCAAAGTATTCGAAACGCCAGGAAAATCAAAAATCAAAATATACGCGATAGAATCCGTTTAAAAGTGCTTTATTATAATGTGTAATAATCGCGAAAATCTAAGACATTACTAAATAAAATCATTATTACAGCACATATTTACCCACTGCTGGGTATTCGCCATACGCCTCCATTTTCCTACATGTATATCTATCTCGTAGTTTGATGATCCAGTACCCTTACAGCTTTGTTAATGTAGACGGTCGAATGCTTTAGCTAATATTTTACCTTGTCACAAAGTTCAATGTGAGCTCACTGAGATCTAGCTCGTGGGTATTGTAAGAGTCGTAGTCCACGCCGATTAACCTCTTCACGTGCTTGCCTGAGGAAAGATATATACTATGATGTTACTAACAGAGACCATATTTTAGATAATATACTCGTAAATGACAATAAAAATAATGATTGTGTAAATTTCCTTGTGGTGTCCGGATTAAGAATATAGCACCACTCCATCTCCTCCCGTGGATGTCGTAAAAGGCGACTACGAGTCTCTAAACTAGAGGGATGGGCAGCAGCGTCCCTTCTGTGGAATGGCAGCTATTCTACGCTCACCAGCCCGCCTGGCAAACGTGGTCAATACTTGCCAACGAGAGCTTACAAAATGTGAGTTGAAAGATGGACTTGACATAATTATGTGTTCACCTTAACGGAGATGCGTACTACCGCCTGTTGTTGAATGTTCTGGATTGATTGAGTGATACAAAATTTATATATTATTATTATCACCGTCTTATATTTTATAATAAATTATTTATTTTATTTGGATATTGAATAATTATATACTTGTAATATAATTATTCAATGGCCGTGTGGTGCCGGCTCAGAATACCACCACCCCATCTCCTCCCGTGGGTGTCGTAAAAGTCGACTAAAGGATTAGCCGGAGGATGGGCAGCAGCGTCCTTCGAGTACATTAACAACTCAACTGCGATCGCCAACCCGTCTGCCAAGCGTGGCGATTATGGCAAAACCCTCCAATGAGCCCACAATACACACATATCGGTCATTGTGGTGATCATTGGGGGAGGCCTGTGTCCAGCAGTGGACTTCATTCGGCTGAAATGATGAATATAATTACGTAGGTAATTGCTTTCGTCCGTGTGTCACTGCACAGGGGTGCCAACTGAAAACCAGCGCTGGGTGCGTCGCGCCCAGCAAATGCTGAGTTGGTGGCCTTTTCGGCGTGGGCGTGCTTGACAGCACTTTGTTTAGGTATTCAGTGTAAGATACATTGTTTTTCTTTCTTTTAATTTTATTTTGTTGTGTATCATTATTATCCTGTGCTGTCATTTTGTCCCGTACTGAATAAAATATATTTCTTTCTTTCTTTTCTTTCTTTCTTACTCTTGCGACGCTTACGCAAGACTAATATGTTTAAGCATGTATTATATCTTTTTTATTCGCATGTGATACATTTTTTGGTATGAAAGAGACAGAAAATTACGGGTCTTATGTGCTAAAAGTCTCTCTTCCCAAACCACGTCAGCTTTAATAAGATATACAACGGGACAATCACAGAAACGGGTTGAGTGATCACACAAGGGCCTCTATTATGCGAGGTTATGGCATAATTTGCCGTGTGGTGCCGGCTAAGAATATCACCACCCCATCTCCTCCCGTGGGTGTCGTAAAAGTCGAGTAAGGGATTAGCCGGAGGATCGGCAGCAGCGTCCTTCGAGTACATTAACAACTCAACTGCGATCGCCAACCCGTTTGCCAAGCCTGGTAACTATGGCAAAACCCCCCAATGAGCCCACAAAACACCCATATCGATTGTTGTGGTGATGTTTGGGAGAGGCCTGTGTCCAGCAATGGACCTCATTCGGCCGAAATGATGATGATGTCATAATTATGTAAATAGCGCAAAAATTCTATTGCGCATCATCCAAACCCAAGCTCTGACTCATATTTTATGACTATTAACAAGGATGTCTTTTCTCTTCTGGATTATTTTGTTTCAATCAACTCACACTGTTTGAACCCGATGTACATGATGGACTTTTTAATAGGATGCGCTATAGTCGCTATCTCCTTGGTGATGCCATTGGTGACACTCTTGGTGATATTGGTGATTAAGTCTACATGAGCAGCAGCGGTGGACAACCACATCACTGTCAAGAAGATGATCAGGCGAGACATGTCGGCGGAAACCTGAGAAGGAGGAAGAAACTGAAAAAAAACATGCACCGAAACTAAGCATAATTAGCATGAGAACGTTTTCTCCTTATACTTGTATTAGTTGAACTGTTTTTAACACAAAGACACACACGATTTCCTAACTGATGTCCCGTTTGAGGTCATTTTACACATTAGGCGTCACCATAATAGGTAATACCTTTTTTTATTGGTCTCCAGTGTAAATTCATCATGAACTTCCTGCGCCTCAAGAAAGAGCGAAGGCATGCTACTAAGGCTAGGCTAGGCTACGAGGGTAGACTCCTTTTTTTTTATTGATGTCCAGTGGAAATTCTACATGGAACTTCCTTCACCCCGGCTAAAACCACTGGAGCGGTCATCTTCGGCACCAAAGGGGTCCAGGTCCTCGTAAGATCACACTAGAGCCGCCCATTGGTGCCACGCCTTTTGGCACATCACGGAGGGGATGACTGTAAAGCGGTCACCCCTTCTAGCGGAGGGAAGGCGGCTGTAAAAAGGTCGTATATTGTATTTTTTATCTATACATAATGAACATCTGCTGTGTGGTGCCGGCTACGAATAGCACCAACCCATCTCATCCCTTGGGTGTCGTAAAAGGCGACTAAGGGATTAGCCGGAGGATGGGCAGCAGCTTCCTTCGAGTACATTAACAACTCAACTGCGATCGCCAACCCGCCTGCCAAGCGTGGCGATTATGGCAAAACCCCCCAATGAGCACACAACACACTCATATCGGTCGATGTAGTGATCTTTGGGGGAGGCCTATGTCCAGCAGTGGACTTTATTTGGCCGAAATGATGATGATGATGACATAATGATGTATTCAAAATAGACTAAACATAGTTAAACGTCAACATAATATAAGACCAAAGAGCAATTTAGTCATTGTATAAGACCCACAAATCGCCCACCCTTCACCGCTTCCTAGTGTTTAAGCTGGGGAGAAGTCCGTCATGTTATTTATAATATTGAGTCATGCCTTATATGAAATTACACAAAAGCGTTACCTGCTGTAGGTTGGCATGCTTTTTAATGCCACATAATATAAGCAAGCACACAATCTTATACATTTGAATAATAAAGAGACAAAAATAAATAATCAAATGATTTAAAATAAACTCGAGCACCGCAAATAATTTTTAAAGTGCGGGTTGGTGGAGTACACGTACCATTGAGAACATTGTGGAGCCTCCCCAGGTGTTCAGGTTTCCTCACGATGTTTTGTTTCACCGTTGATGCAAGTGATAATCAAAAGCACATAAATTCGAAAACTCAGAGGTGTGGGCCGGGATCAAACTCAGACCCTCCTGTTATAGCTTCGATTTTTTATTTACATACAAAGACTTAAAAAAAGACTTGCTTTTATATAAGATTACACATAAAATTAAACTAGAGCTTAACAGGAATATACGAAAGCTCCAATATGAAAAACAAATGTAACTGAACTAAAAGTTTACCTTAGGTAGCACATATCAAAAATTAAAATAACCACACAAATAAATGTACTTACGATGTAATCTCCTGATTGCAGATATCTCTATCAACGCACAGATCTCACGGGCAGCCCACAACGCACTGGTTGGAAGCGAGGTTTCGGCCATTTAATATCTACACGATAACGTAACATATTGCCATTTTTATACACATCATGTTCAATTAACGGTGTGTTATAATGATTAAATCTTTGACCAGCTTGGCTCGCGTGGATTTCCTGACAAGTACATACTTTTCATCATCATATAACTAACACTGTATTCATACTTCGTACATATACAGTGCCGGCTCAGAATGCCACCACCCCATCTCCTCCCGTGGGTGTCGTAGAAGTCGACTAAGGGATTGGCCGGAGGATGGGCAGCAGCGTCCTTCGAGTACATTAACAACTCAACTGCGATCGCCAATCCGTCTGCCAAGCGTGGCGATTATGGCAAAACCCCCCAATGAGCTCACAACACACCCATATCGGTCGTTGTGGTGATCTGGTGCCTGGGTCCAGCAGTAGACTTCATTCGGCCGAAATGAAGAAAAAAAGAAAAGATGACATATAGCATTACAAAACACATCGTTTCTTCGAAGCGGTGGCGGGCGCTGGGTGGGGCCCGTTTTTAGGAGACAAACATATATATAGGATTGAACGTGCAAAAGAATGAGATGGAATACATTACACAGCTTATCTTATTCTCGGGGCCTCCTATTTGTGCGATGCTTCGTAGTCTCACTGTATAGTTCACTACCTCTGGTCTGAGAGTTAATGTGTGCGTATGTTTGTACGTGTAGGTTGTGTGCGTGCGTATTACGAAGTTCTGCCGCAACTTATATACTGCTGCCGAGTACAGGGTATACATGCTGTATAATACATACAGTAGCATTCATTGTAAGATAAGATAAGATTTAAATATTCTTATTCATGTAAAATCATTTATAGGCACTTATGAATAGTCAAGACTTTAAATGCCTCGTTCCAAGGTGTAGATTTCCTATAGAGAAGAACGGGCAAGAAACTCCATGGTTACTCTTTTTAAATCATATTGGTACAATGTTCTCGAAATGATGGTAATGTGAGGACAATGCTCCTCCTGCTCCAAAAGAGTCTAAACTTCTTAAAAAGTCTACACTACAGTCTACAAGCTTGATATTAATATTTACCAGTTTTTGATTCAATTGTCATGACAGCATTAAGATGACCAATCCCAACAGACGGCACTCGTTCACGAGCATGACGCATGCATCAGCGTCGCTCAGTTCAACCATATTGTAGGGAAACTTAGCGACCCGATACACAACGCCACCATAAGCAGGACACTTGAGTGAGCATGACATACCTAAACTGCCAGACAAATCTCAATAAAACAAAATAATTGAATAGCCCATATATGTATCTATACAACATACATAAACAACAACCTAACCATCAACTTTTTATGTTTTGATTTTAAAGTTTTCTTGTACTTGCATTTGCTTTATGCATTGATACGTGTATTTTTATGTACTATTAAACAAATCATATTATTATTTTGTAACATACTTTATGTAATAATTTTATTGAAGTAATATAAAAAATCCGAATAATTACAGATATATGTTGGTTTCTCTTATCATTTTCGAAGATGCGTTCATTTACCCTCTTTTTCTATTCGATAAATATCATAATTATCGTTAGTAAGGAGTAAACTCCAGTCGTGCGTCGGAGCTGACACACACACACTTTTTTTAGGCTAGGGATACTTATCCCTTTTGTGTGTAAAAAAATCCAGTTCACCGGATTAATAAGAACCTTCCCCATGATAATATAGTACTAATTTATTATTTTCGCTTATATTTTAATGACTTTCATCAAAAAATCCTCTGCTGAACAAAGGCCTCCCCCATAGTGTCGTCATTTTGAGGGGAATTTGCTGTTCATGGGCGCAGTATGGCTGTTGTTCCACAGAAGAGACAATGCTGCTCATCCCTCTGGTTAGAGTCCCTTAGTCGCTATTTACGACATCCATGGGAGGAGATGGAGTGGTGCTATATTCTTACTTCCGGTCACCACGCTGACATTGATAGAATTTAGATAATTAAATTGCCCCTAAAATAAATCCGGCGGTAAATTTAGTTACATTTATTTTTAAAACAGGAATTGATTAGGTTTTGTATAAATTATAATTAATTCAATACAATTTAAAACCACAAACAGTTACTTATCTATATAAATCGTGGATAACCTTCATAAGAAAGAAAGAAGGAAATAAAAGTATTTTATTTGCACTAAAAAGACACATACCCAAAGACAAAAATAAAAACAATTTGATTTAAATAATAATAGAAATAGTCTTGTTGGGAAGATATGCGCCATATCCGAGAAAAATGGCTGTCGCTCAGCATACTACTGTGGAGAGGCGTCCCCACAGCGCTGATATTCTGCGACAGCCTGCGTCGACAAAGTGACGTCACTCGGTGCAGTCAATCCAATAAAAAACAAGACGTGCGTATAACATGAAGATACTCAAGAATAATGTATCTATTGTGTTTAAATAATATAATAGTGTATCGTGTATATAAAATATAAAAAGCAACATGAAAACTGATAAAATAAAAATATATATAATGTAAATTATTGGCAACATTAGGTAGAGTCGCCGCCAGTCGCCGCTGGACGACCAGGCGCTAGCGCATCCCAATACTGTCACCTTTTGACACTTTACTGGCATTTTTCAATGACTGGGACATAAATCTTGATCCAACTCCCTAGCGCAAGATATAATCTACTTTTCCAAATTTTTTTGAAGTATTTTTATAATAACAAACTCACATCTAAACATCCATCATATTTATATTGGTGAGATGAGATTCGTCACGGGACTTTGGCTGACATGATGATCATACCCGGTGAGCATTTACGAGCAGTCCGTATATTTAATGTCATTGTCACCTGCATTTTTTTTTTAATATCGCCCCACACTAGGATTTCTCCTGTCGTGGGTGCATTTTACAGACATGAATTCCACATACAATACACCCAGACCCGAAACAACTACCTGCAGATCATACAAATATTTGTTCCGTGTGGGAATCGAACCCACGACCCGGAGCGCAGCAGCCGACTGTATCAGCCACTGCACCAACCGTGCCGTCGATTGATAATCTTTAATGTTTAGTTAGCACACCGAACACTTCCATTCCGCCACCAGGAGTCGCCAAAGCTCGAACCGTTGCATTTGGATCTCTCCAGGCCCTGGCCGTTCGCCCCGGCTTAGCGTCTCCACACGCCACCGATATAGCGACGTGAAGGCTCACTTTTTCAGATCCTAGGGTGGTGATAGGGCAAGTATATGTATATAAAGAGAACGTACGGTATCCGCTTATCACACTGAGGGCCATCACTCTCTGCGACCACCGCAGCATGTAAACATTGAGGGTCTTCAGAGTATCCGACTCAAATTAGGTAGCAGCCGCGGAAGTGTAGCCACTTTAATTTGGTGGCCAGCCACTAAAAATGCAGTCTAAAGTTCCACCGTCTGTCGAGGTTGAGTCCCAGGTACGTGGGTACTTCATCATCAACTCGACCAATTCTCACCACGATGTGGAACCTGAATAGCCCGAATAGGCTCTGTCTGTAAGACGGGAGGATAGCAGCTGCAAGCGAACTCGCGAAATTTATCTTGATATTATAAAAGTATTGTACAACACACGACTTAAAGGCTCAATTTAAATGACAAGATGAGCGGTGTATTTACGTGATCATTACGCCCGATCTGTAGCGTGAACGGCGCACACAAACATAGCAAGCGGTGAATTTACCTAAACTCAAGGAAGCAAATTTTGTGCACGGCCTCTTAAGACCTGAAATACTGGGATGACCTACCTAAGCTAGGGACTTATAAACTTGTTATATAGAAGTCAATAAATTATTATGTCTCTGTATTCACGGGTTAAAAGCCTATGCAAACAGGAACCCGATCTTTTGATAGTATTACGCGTTCATACAAATGGATATAACGCGCAAAAGCCCTTTTAGAGAACTTTTACCTAATATATAATGGGACATTAACCGGAGACTTCATGGCTGCACTATAAAATGAAGTCACGGATTGTCCGTCCCCGGCAGTGTACGACTATTGTCTGAGATGGAAACTATAACGATAAGGTCTATTGTAATGGGTGTCATATGAAAAGAAAACTTTTAGGAAAAGGGGAACAACGGCGTCTACCTTTCATTCTATAATAATGAAATTATGTGGCAGACGAACACTCGCCACTCACAAGATGGGCCCCCTAAATGGACACCACTAAAGGCGACAGGAAAAATACCGGTGTGAGCGGCTTGGGGTGTAGAGAGGTGAGCCACCGGTTTCAGCATCCCGCGTTTCGAAGACTTGGAGCGAGTTTTCCCATTACTAAGGCATCAACGACACTTCTACTCCCGGGCATATAGCGCTGGCGGCCAACTAAGGCAAGCCAGAGTTGAAAGTCCTGCGGACACTCTTGGAGTCACTCTAACCGATCAATAATGGTAAGCCGGAGACGAGGGTCTGACCGACTCTCTGGAGCATTCGGGTACGTAGTGTCGCCACTCAAATTCAGGTCGCCACATGCTGCCCTGCGTTCTGCAAGTTTCTTAATAGATCTCCTTATGATATACGTTTTTTGTATCAAAAGGGTCCTCCCTTTCTGCTTTCTGCCTTCCGGGATTGCGGTAGACCGTGGTGAGATAACAAGTGCCGCGTGCGAGCGGTAAATTATAATATAATAATAATATCGTTTATTTCTCCTCACAAACAGACTATATGATAGATATTTTACAATTTATATGGATTTTGTTACAGTCTGATATATGTGAGGAGCTGGTGTCTGATGTAGGCATGAACCTGTATTACAGATCACCAGGACCTCACCCGATGAAACCAAAGTGTATACATGGATTTTACAGTTTTACATGACTATTTAAATAATTTAGCGTATTAATTGTTGTAAGAAGAGTAAAAATAATAAACGGAAAAGACATTCATGCAATTTGCCTTAATAAAACTAAATTAGTAAAAATGAAACTGGGTGTGTGTGCATGTGCAAGTATGTGTGTGCATGCGCAAGTGTATGTGACTACATTTGGGCGTATATATGTGATTCGGTGAGTGGGAGTTGAGTGGAGTGTGTTTGTGTGATACCCAGGTCAAGGAAAACGACCCAATAAGTTCTTATTAGTGAAGTAGGTTTTCGGTAGGAGTATACTCAATCCTTTGCAACCAATCTTTTACCACAGACTTGCAGTTTATTTTTGAAAGTGAGTAGATTGATAAGACTCTGTTTATTTTGTTATAGAGATTTCCCCCTTGGTAGCAGAAGAAACGATGTGAAAAGCTTGTCTTAAAACCTTGCTTGGTACAGACTCTGTCTTTTCTGCGCAATGTATTAATTACTATTATACATTAACCATATCCCTAAAAGAAAGCAATGGGCATCGGATTACGTGGGACTCTGCCACGAGTACCATACCATTCAGAAATCCATTTGTTGCATGCCGAACCTTATTATATACACGATCAACTTTAGCATGAATAAATAAAACTTTATAAACAAAAAAAATACCGACTTAAAAAATCCCACACAATATAATAATATAAAAAAACTACTAAAAAGAAAAAGGAAACCTTTATTTAGGAAGTCGGGCGGGGTTTTTGAAATCAGCAATATTTGTTCAAAATGTTTTTTTTCTTTTCAGTGTGAATAAATGTAATAACTTTTTCTAAGTTAGGTATCAGTTTAAATCGTAACCAATCCGAAATACCTACTATCTAAATTAGAAATACAGTCACAACTCACGGACGACAGAGCTGATATCATAAGAAACACTTAACCATAATTATACTTACATCAAACCAATTTGATGGCACGGTTGATGCAGTGGCTGATACAGTCGGCTGCTGCGCACCGGGTAGTGAGTTCGATTCCCACACGGAACAAATATTTGTACGATCTGTTTATAGTGTGTATAGTGCGTGGAATTAGGGTTTGTAAACGTACCCACGACACACGAGAAATGCTAGTGTGGGGCAACGTTTTTTTAAAAAAAGACAAAAAGAAGAAGAATTCTAGAGGATTTATCACTACATCAAATAGAATGGCTCAAATCGGTACTCTTATCTCGAAGGAAACGATATGACCTAGAAAGCATAGTCAAATTAACCCGTTTATGGAAGCTGGTTAAAAACCTACTCGAATCAAATGTAATAAAATTTATATGGGACCACCGGGAAAGCATTCTGCACCAATTAAAAAAGAATTGCACAAATCGGTCTACAAATATCGGCGTAATCGGAGTACATACATTAAAAAAAATACGCATCGAATTGCGAACCTCCTCCTTCTTGAAGTCGGTTAAAAGCCAGATGTTATGGTGGGTTTTGGTTATTGATGAACAAGCTTTTTGGTGCTTCTGTTTCCGGTAGGGAGTAGAATGAACCACTTAAATAAAAGCCACATATAAAACAAAGCATTGTTTATTTGTAATACCTAACTTCTCGATACCGCTTACGGAGCAGGGCCACTCGATACAAAAATAAACATCTACAATAAATATAATAACACCCCACTTGTACACCTTGTTCGGAGAGAGGAAGGTTGGTGTGCACAACCCATTCAAAAATTATATTCCTTATGACGACCACATTCAGTAGTTCCTTAGTAAAAAGTAGAGATGATGAAATATGTAGTAGGTATATAAGAATTATACATACGTTTACCTCGATATATGAATAAGCTCCAAGCTAAATATTGCAAGTTTGTGTTCCAAAGTAAATTGGATCTACCATTGGCCATCAGATACACAATAGCAGGTATGAAATGGTGCCAAATTATTTTTTCTACTCAACAAGAGTATGAGTGCTTGTGTATTGTGTCAGATAAAAAGCGGAAGAAATTCTAGCTAAGTGGATAAGTGAACAAAGTAAGGTAATATAGTGCCTCTATCTCGAAACAACGAATCCAAGTGCAGTTGTAAATTAACACAATATCGTGTACGGAAACAACCAAGAAACAAATGTCGATAATAATCCCAAACTATTGTTCCTCATAAAATGTTTTATATATAAGCATTCATAATTTTAGTACCAGTAAAACTTTTAATTCTTATCGACACCTCTTGCTCTGGCTGTACCTTATATATCAACTTACGTGAATATGTCATACGCAGGTGATATTGACAAACATTACAAACCATTGTGTAAGAATTTCATTTAATCCATATTTGACAGCATATCCAAGAACAAAAATTACAATAAAATGTCAAATTTATAAAAAGAAAATGGTAATGATTTGCTATATTTACTTGTAAAACTAATATTTATTGCCTTCATAACGTTTATAAGCGTCACTGACACCTATATCCGTCACGTAAGTCGGGAATAAACGAAAGTCGAACAAGTAAACATATCGGAACCATTACGCGCCTATACATAAATTCTGATTTTAAACCAGCATTAAAACTTAATTCTAGGACAAAATAATATTTACGTCTAGCGTGTAAGAAATATATTAATATTATAGTATAATAATAAATTGTACAATATCAGTATCATTCCAACTTATTTATAACGATATCGTCGACTTTGCGCCAATATAAGTCATGACAATATCGACGCTAAAAAGCAAATTGGTGTATCCCGAAAAAATAAAAATATTACAATCACATAAAACTTCTAATTAGACAAACATTGGCAGTTTCAATAATTTTGTATTACGCGTTTTATTTTTAAAACTGTTCTTAAAAGTTTCGGTTCAGGAAAATTAAAGAATTAGTACAGTTAAATTTTCTTTGACTGCCCTGTAAAGTTTGTTTTTCGTTTTTTTGTTTTTCGAGATACTATGTCTAAAACGTCGATATAAACCTAAACAAGGTTTGTGCGACGGCTTCCCAGCTATTTAAACGAAATACCTACTATACAATAAAAAGATCCGATAACTTACTCTATTTAAAAGAGATATTTTAATCAATATATTCATAAACATCTTGACTATTTCCACGTATCCTAAATATGTCCGCAAAGCCGACCCGATCGCTCAATAAAAAATACCTTAACACAAAATTTAATAAAAAAGAAACAAACACTCGGTGTCATGACGCAGCGTTTACACCTAGATTTAAGTTTGTGAACTATGGAATGTCCCGTTGTAACAACTCAATGAACTGCTGTCGAATGCAACAAATGCTCGGCTGGCCCTAACTTCTAACATTGACCGGCTAAGCTTAGTTTACATTCTCGGGATGATCGACTGAGAAACAATGTTCTATAGTAATTAAATCGAACCCCAAAAATAATATCAAGAAATAACAGTGTTGTTATTTAGTTACTGTGGTGCAATTCCCTAAGACTCATCCACATGGCTCACCGTATCCAACGTGTCTTTGATTAGCTTCAATAATGTCTTCGCGAATACCAAATTACCGTTAAATCAATTCTGTATTCAAGGATGTATGGATGTATGAGCTTAGGGATTTGCACCCCTGATTGTAACGGTGTTTTAACAATTATCAACATCGCCGTAATTTCGATTTAATGATGATTTTGTTTTAAGATTAATAATATCATCATAGGACTATGTTCTAACGAAATAAATAATCGATAGTAAATCGTCATTGAATAACTATGTTTTAACAGTCGATCACCCGTCCTTCAAGCCAAAGCTGCCAACTAATATTACAATATAAAATGGAGCGCCCGCTGCTGGGCACATTACAAACTTACGTAACACTAGATCCTAAATAATAGCACCTAATGGTGAAATATAGCGCTCACATAATTATGTACAGAACAGTTACTTTAGAAGAACATGTTCATGAAAAAATAACAGAACAGTTTATTTGTAAAGATGACAACTGTAAAAGATTATCCATAATAATAAAAAAATCGTATACCTATTAATATTGCTAACGGCGTTGTGGATTATATGCGCAAAGTTTATAGCCGTACCATGCTTCCATAAAATGTATTAATTTTATTAGAAACTTCTCATGCATTTAGACCTAAAGTATTTAGTGAACTATAGAATATGTATTTCAGCAACTGCTCTGTGCGTAATATAGCGAGCGAGCAGATATAATATAGTCCATAGCAACACGTCAATAATATCTCTTTTTTTAACATATACTTTTGTAGTTCTCGATAACACTTGTGATTCTTTGACTAACAACGACTTTAGGGGATCATCTTATAGTCTTCCGGCTACATTTGTATGTTATCTAGATTAATCAATCTTTGTAATATCATCAAAGGATCACAAATCTATCGATAGATAACCGATTAGTCTCGCACTACACTGTGTGTCGACACTTCAAGGGAGGCGAAAATTAATAATTTGTTTTTTTTTATATACCTAAAACGGTGGTCTAACTCGTGTGACAATGTTTTAAAGCTATTTCGTCATAGAATATCAGCTCGTGTTTGAAGCCTGGCTGGGTACTAATAGAGGCAATTTCGAGCTTTATTATTTCTTAAAATGGTTGTTTTTCTAGCCCTACTAGGGTTGGTGAGTTAATGATTTATAATTTAGAATATTTATAAAGTGAGATATTTTTTAAGATTATGGTGTCAATATTCATTGGCAGTGATAATTGTTTACCCAGTATATCGAAGCTAAAGAGTAATAATTATTTGAGCAATTTGCATATTTTTATATTAAAACATTATCCAGCCAGAATTGTCAAACACAAGGCATAAAATGTTTTTTATATATATAGTAATACAAAACACTTTTATATTTTTTTACTATGGCAACATTTATATATCTACGAAGCCCTACGCTGTCCGGATTGGATATGGATGCCTTAGCCTAAGCTTATTTAAAAAGAAAGAAAAATGCTGCAATACTTATGATAATATTTTACAATATAAAATTGCATTTCATCGGAGCGCAGGCGGGTCATTCGATACAGAGCTATTGTATATTGGTTATTAAAACGTTTTTTATTCTTGTCGAAAGTTGTTTTTACTATAGCATAAAGCCGATTTTGTTGCAAACATACAAATTGTTTGATGAAACCGATCTCTATCTGAAGTAGAAACTTTTCAAATCTTTTTTTTATACTATATCGACCTATCGATACCTTTACTCAATTTAGTTGATTTCACTACACATAAAATGTAAGTTTGAACACAATGGCCTATTATACTTACTCATATCATTAAATGACCATTCCGCGCCCAAAATCTTAAAGTGCACAACGTGACAACATCAAATATTAAATATAATTAACATTTTATAATCAATATAAATGTTTGTATTTAAATAACTTAGTGATTAATATTCGCATTGTTATCGCTTACAACTAGGGTATGTAGCTACATATACATACACGCGACCGACGCTACGGCGCGAACATGGTGGACGTTGCAATGTGTTGCTGTATCAAGTTACGGTTGCGTGCTTTGTTGCTGGATCTCGATTTTTTCAACTGTCATGTCTGGGTTCATCGCTGTGGCCTCCTGAAAATAATGGTAATAACATTTTGTTATTAAGTTGTACAGTATAATAAAAGACTTTTAAACGGATTAGATTGCGTATATTATAGATTTTTGTATATACTACATCATCATTTTCATCATTTCGGCCGAATGAAGTCCACTGCTGGACACAGGCCTCCCCCAAAGATCACCACAACCACCGATATGGATGTGTTGTGGGCTCATTGGGGGGTTTTGCCATAATCGCCACGCTTGGCAGGCGGGTTGGCGATCGCAGTTGAGTTGTTAATGTACTCGAAGGACGCTGCTGCCCATCCTCCGGCTAATCCCTTAGTCGACTTTTACGACACCCATGGGAGGAGATGGGATGGTGGCATTCTGAGCCGGCACCACACGGCAAACATACACATACTGTTGTCTTTTATACGAATACTGCCCTACATGCACAAAAATCTCACACACATAAACACCCAGACCCTAAACAACTATCTGTAAATCATACAAATATATCTTGTAATTGGACGACCGCAAAAACTAGTTCGTTCAGAATCAAAACAAAATTCGATTCCAGTATTTATTTAATATACGTAGATTATTAAAAAAAATCGCCATGCCGAGACTAAAAGCATATTTACATTTACTGTCACGGCCTGCGTAAACGTGAGTGTGATGTGACCGTTTTAGGCATAAATGCTGGGTTGGCGCGAAGAAAAAGTAGATAGCAGACAATTTTAGTAATATATTATAATTATTCTGAAGCATTCACTAACATATGTATCGACTTTTGGCCAGTACTCGTTTCGAGAGTCTTCTAATAATTTTTACATCCATTCAAATGTGGAGCCTATGCAGATTTCGATTATCTATAATGATTCAAATCGAAATGCAGGGGCGCATTTCTTATAGTTATTCTTATAGTTTTACTTACATATATATATATATATTGTTAGTTTATTTATATAGTAGTATATAATGTATATTTTTAGTTTTAATTGTTCTTTTTTTATTGTGTATAAAATATTTATAATTTTTTTAATTAAGTGTAAATAAACTTAAATATTGTTATGTAATTACAAAATAAATTAATGATTCAATAGTTATAGACAATCTATATTTGCATAGGCTAAATTAATTATAAATAATGACTCATTATCAAATGTGATCAAAAACTTGATGATAAACAGCTGACCAAAGTCTGGCTGAAATCAAACAATCTAGGTAAAATGATTGAATGGATTTAATAAACGACAGTAATTAATTTAAATATTGAACAGTAAACAGTATTATGGAGCGAAATAAAGTATGGTCAGCTACAAAAGAAACAATTTTGTTTTTGTTTTTAAATATGGCATTAATAATAAAATAATGTTCCAGCATTAATTAATCTACAATAGAAACTTAAAATATCCTAGAAACTGCATTTGTATTACCTATTATAGAATATCTTAAGGCTGTTAATGCGCATCTATAAGATAATAATGCAATATTTAAAAAAAAAACGATCAGCTAATTTTGTTGCTGGCTGTACAATACCCCGTAACCCGTGTGGTGCCGGCTACGAATAGCACCAACCCATCTCATCCCGTGGGTGTCGTAAAAGGCGACTAAGGGATTAGCCGGAGGATGGGCAGCAGCGTCCTCCGAATACATTAACAACTCAACTGCGATCGCCAACCCGCCTGCCAAGCGTGGCGATTATGGCAAAACCCCCCAATGAGTACACAACACACCGATATCTGTCGTTGTGATGATCTTTGGGGGAGGCCTGTGTACAGCAGTGGACTTTATTCGGCCGAAATGACTGTACAATACTTATAATAATAATGATAAGTTTTTATTAGCGACCAAATATGTTACAAAACAAGGACCTTCCTCCTGGACTAGGTTGGACCCTGTATCCCAGAAGGCAGTGCCTTCCCTAGTACATACATTTAGCTAGATATTCGGTAAGTCCATACAAGGGTGTATTGTATGTGGAATTCATGTCTGTAAAACGCATCCACGACACAGGAGAAATCCTAGTGAGGGGCAATGTTTATAAAAAAATAAAATAGCAAGTACATCATAAAAATCACAATAAATGCCATAAATAAAATATAACGAAGCAAGTAGATTATAAAAAGATACTGTTTTAACAGTTGGCAGCCCCACTCACGTAGGCCACGTGGCCAATGTAATGTGACGTCATGGACCACGTGGTCCTTGAATGAAGTCTTCGGGTCAATGAAACAATGTATACCTGTATAGCCTCGGCGAGAGCACGGTCGTGGTCGATGGGGTCGCCGTCCGACTGGATGGTGATCTTCTGTTCCACACGCGTCTCGATCACGCCGTTACGCTCCGTCTTGTACTGCAACACGTTACACGACGCGACATAAAACAACCGGTCACGAAAGAAGAAAGAAAGAAAGCTTTCATTACCACACTAGTTTAACACAAAAAAAATTACAAGAAAATAACAAGAAATTTGTTTGTATGGTGCGGCAAAAGGAGCGGTCTCAGCAAAATGTTGAACAGTGAGCAGCATAGCCGTAACACTGCCTAACGCTGGTTTTCAGTCCGTCCCCATTTACTACCGTTATTTAAATCTCATATCTTTAAATAAGCAATTCTTGTATATATATAATTGGAATCTCGGAATCGGCTCCAACGATTTTCATAAAATTTTGTATATAGGGGGTTTCGGGGGCGATAAATCGATCTAGCTAGGAATCATTTTTAGAAAATGTCATTTTATAGGCGTTTGAGTAGTCTCAACTGAAAAATATGACTCTTCCTGACATCTATTGGCGAATAATAATACTATTTTTTGTGAGCAACTAATTGCTTTAACGACACAACAGCAGATGGCGTTGTTAAGTAACACGAAAATACCGAGCTAAGCTCGGTCATCCAGGTACTAAAGATTAATACATTAAAAGTACAATCATCATATCAGCCGTTTATATGTCCACTGCTGAACAATGGCCTCCACCATAGATTCAACAACTGTGTCATCATTTTGGGGGGGAATTTGCCAGTACTCACCACGCTTGGCAAGCGGGCTGGTGAGCGCAGTATGGCTACCGCTTCGTTCGTTCGTGGATAGAGTGGTGTTGTAGTCTTAATCCGGACTAGGGGTGGTCTATGACAGATAAAATAAGAACCTATTCCAGGGAAAACAAGTTCCAGTGCCAGTAGCCTGTTAAAAATAACAAACCGTGGAACAGGTTTCTATTACAAGTGTTCACATTTTACGTGTGAGGCAGAAAACAGAATTTAGTACAGGGTTATATTAGAACAGTTGGTATGGTTCGGTACGGACGATTTTCTCCCAACTGTTAAAAACTCTTTTAGTCGAGCCTATTAGCACTGTTCGAATCCTGTCTCTCCTCTCCGTGTGGTGTGAATATAGACTCCTTTTCCTCCTGTCGTAAAAGGCGACTAAGAGACTCTAAGCCAGAGGGATCAGCATCCCTTCTGAGGAACAGTAGCCATAATGCGCTCATCAACCCGCCTATCCCTAGCCCCTATAGCGACATGAATACCGTTGTGGAAGTCTATGGTGGAAGCATTTGTTCACCAGTGGACATCCTTTGGCCTATATGATAATATTTTTTTATAATGAGTCACTAACTCCCAATAAAAGCCATCCCCATGTTTTAAGAGTTGGTTCATTCCCAATTCATCGATACAGTTTATTTGATAGCAGTGAATACAGTACAGTATAAAAATATTGAAATAAGTAATAAAAAAAATAAAAAAAAACAAAAACGAATTCAACACACTCAATAAACAGGTGTGTTCGCGTGTGCGTGTGCGCGTGTGACTGTGTGTGTTTGTGTCTGTGTGTGAGCGCGCGCGGTGCGCGTGTGTGTATGAGTGTGTGTGCGCGTGTGTGTATGTGTGTGTATATATTTAAGAGCTGATAAAGGCACGTACGGTGATGGTCTCGACGGTTCGCGTCTTCGAGCTGATGGTCTGCGACGACACCACCTCTCCTTCAGCTGTTGTGGTCTCCTCCACCGTTTCGGTTGTTTCGCTCTCGGCTGGTCCGGTACTTGTCTGTCGATACCAAATAAATAGCTGTTATTATACTGTATTAATCCAAATGAATAGATAACCCTAATTGCGTAATAGTGCGTGCTAACGGACATGTAGCTATGACAAGATAACTACAAGTGACTATTCTCCTTGTGATTTTGTCTGCGAAGGTATTTAAAAATAATATATATGACAGACTGACGTGTGGTGGAAAGTTTGATGCGTCGTTTCTTCTCCCAGCTTAAACACTAGGAAGCGGTGAAATGCGGGCACTTTTGTAAAAATAAAGACTATTTTGAATAAATTATCATTTCATTAATAACGCAAAAATAAAAACCGCATCCTTTTCTTTTTTAAACTTTGCCCCACACTAGGATTTCTCCTGTGTCGTGGGTGCGTTTACAGACATGAATTCCACATACAATACACCCAGACCCGGGACAACTACCTGCAGATCATACAAATATTTGTTCCGTGCGGGAATCGAACCCACGACCCCGGAGCGCAGCAGTCGACTGTATCAGCCACTGCACCAACCGTGCCACCGTTTTTTTTATTCAGTTTTAAAAGAAAAGTGTTGAATTATTGAGCTGTGGGAGGTGACTCACCCTGGTGGTGGCTCCGTGCACCATGGTGCCGAAGGGCGCGTTGCCCATCACTGTGGTGGTGGTAGTGGTTTTGTACGAGCCCGGCTCCTGAGACATACACATTGTTAATTACCATTTAAATAGATCAATGTTTTTAATCATAACATCTTTAATTTTGATTTATTTTAAGTGTACTCATACTCTCTCATTTCTTTGTTTTTTAAGTGTATTTATGAGATTAAAGTTTTGTTAGTTTTGGTTAGTACCTTCGTCATATTGTTTTATATGTTGGAGAAATATCAAAAACATCACTCACGAGGATGCTTTTAGCAACTATAAATAAACCTTATGTTTGGTCAATGCTATCATATACATATATATTAAAAAGTAGTAGATATGTTACAGGAGCGCTATAAGTAGAAACCAAATCTCCTCCAATTGTAGCAATCAGTTCACCATCTACTTTCTCACAACATAGGTGTGCAGGCGAGACTGAAATTTAGCTCGATTTAATATGACGTAGCATATTCATGGTATAATATAATTGTTAGGTACATTTTATAACCAGTGTTTGTTAATAAGGACTCAGGGTATTTGCCTAATAATAAAAATAAATAAACAATAGTATAACCCATACTGTACCTGAATATTGTGGAATAAATAAATAAATACAAATATTGTAAATGTTTATAATCTAAAATGCAGTGGACAATCACAGAACAGTACTTAATGCAACATGCCATATAAATGCAACTTCACACATGCTAAACACTTTATTTTACTGGACCAAAACGTCCATAAAATTGGATTTTTTTAACGATAAATTGCATACATATCCTAGTGAAATACCAAAATCATTTACTTATTAAAAAGTCTTATCAAATCACACATCACACACATACAACTACCGTTTGTTCTACCCTGAAAACACACATAAATATTATGTTAATTACATTCCAATATTGCGGCGTGCTAATATTGTGTTGGAAATTGACTTTCGTTCTTACGCAAATGTAGATGCGGGCGCGGAATACGGTTTCTATCTTGAGCACGATTGCTTAAAACATATTTACTCGTGACTTGAATACTCCTAGGTTGCAACGATTCTTTACGAGGACCTGACTGAACTTTTGACTCTATGTAGGAGCCAAAGTTGTAAGTGAGGTGAGAGTAGCGCTAAGAAGCTCAGTTATCAGCACGGCTACAATTCGAAAACTTGGAATCAGTTGGAATTGACTCGGTTTGGCGGAAAAAAAATACGCCTGGGTCTTGGCGGCATTGAACTTGACCAAGTTGGTCTCCAGTAAACAGGATTCGGCGGAAGTCGTATTGCCGATCACCGGAGGAGGCCATTCGCTTCGTGGTATGCCTCCTAGGATCCTGTGATTTAAGTACACGTTCTAGAGTCAGAGTAAAGTCTTACAGAATATGGACGTTACTGAGATGGGCCTGCAGTTGACAGGGTCAATTCGACTGTCTTTTTTGGGCACGAGCTTCATGTTAACCAGCCTCTAAGCTTTTGGTACTTGATTAGTCTCTAATGGGGATAAAAACGTTGCACAAGGAGTTTGTATCCATCAATGTTCCGCGTCTGAACGCCCACTTAATACTTAAATACACAATTTAAAAAAACAAGCCTGTCACTTTTGGACGGGACTTGCGCCCGCACCGCCATCCGCGTAAAACAGAAAGCAATCTTAGGCATTAACTATTGCAAGTGCTCACCCCAAAAACACTGCGTGAAGCTATTTCTCGCAACAGTGCGATAAAACATTTATAGGCCACATTTAATGGAAATTTTAAATAACTTTCTGAAGCCCTCCTTGAAACACGATTGGTAAATTTCTTATCCGTGAGTTTAGTTATTCTCGAGTCAAACTTGCATCCAATAGACAAATAAACACATCGGATGGGAACGAACCTTAAACCTGACTTTGGTGAAAATTTCCTTTTCGTATTAAATCGGGAATTGCGTAAACCGGAACGCAATTTGGTATTTCTTTCAGGGGGTAGCAACACTTACTATCAAATCCATTTCTGTAGATGCATCGATGCAAATCGCGATTTAATATCTAAAGGAAATTTTGACCAGTCACCCTGTGAATAAAAGTAACCCCAATCTACGGCAACCAAACAATTACTCAAATTATATTTGAAACAGCCGCTAGTGTATCCTCATGATTATTATTAACAGCTATCATAGTCCAGTCCATGTCCATGTGGTGTCCGGATTAAGAATATAGCACCACTCCATCTCCTCCCGTGGATGTCGTAAAAGGCGACTAAGAACTTTAAACCAGAGGGATTGGCAGCAGCGTCCTTTCTGTGGAACAGTAGCCATTCTGCGCTCACCAACCCGCCTGCCAAGCGTGGCATAATTGTGGAAATCTATGGGGTGGCCTTTGTTCAATACTGGACGTTGTATGGCCGATATGATGATGATAGTCCAGTACTTGGCAGGCCTCTACCTTGTAACAAGTTATTGATCATACTACAGTGGACAAGAGCGCCGACAAATCCAACAACCATTAAAATTTAAGCGCTTCAGCGACCTTCGACTTTCACATTGTAAGCGATAATATCCCTTATTGCGCTGGGGCAAGACTCACCGTGATATAATAATGTCCTTCGCCAGCGCCTTCATCGAAGTCGATCGGAGTGCCGGAGTCTCCACTGCTCAGGGAACTCTCTGAGCCGCGTCTAGTAAGCTGCCATGATGGTCGTCCAATATTCACGAGGTTGGTGAGTTTGCCACACATTGATATTCGTGGAATTGGTGAGGTTAGAACATGGTTGTGTTTGAACCAGATGTTGGTGAAGTTATAACAGATTGGTGTTTTGCCACACGGATGGCGAAGTTATTACAAATATTTGTAAGTTTGCAGATTGATGGGATCGCCACAAAATGTTTGATTAGTTTAGTAATGTCATTCCGATTTAAGCGTTGTTTTAGATGCATTACCAGTTCAAGTCCGTTTTCGATGTAGAAATGGAAAGGGAGAAAAGAAAAAAAATATAATTAGAACAAAATCCAACATGCAATAAAAATTCCTAATATGACAGCTTTTTACACAGATGGGTCAATATTTTAAAAAACTATTATTATATATATTTGTGAAAGTAGCTTATTGTTTCTTTATGCGACCATATCTAATCATGCTTTCATTTCACGTGCGAAGTTTCGGTATTTCGTCAACCATTTGTTAGGCGCTTGTGAAAGCATCTCATTACGTTTCACAGAAAGTGTCAAAAAAGCTGCCACAGTCAAGCGAAATTAAAATCAAAACATCAAATGGAAAGATCAAAGGACAAAAATAAAAAATTAACGAATGATGAAACTCCAATACATGCTGCTTGATTGAATTAAAACAATAAAATGCCTTATATTAAATGGTTATTATTAACATACCTGATCGCCAGTGGTCACCATGGTTTTGACCTCCTGCGTGAGGACACGCTGTTCTTGCCTCGTGGCAGACGAGGTTAGGGTATGAGCTACTGTCTTCTCCTCCATCTGTTGCGTCTTCGCCTTCGTGTCTAGATCGTGATGCGTCGTCGCTGTTCGCGTGGTGACAGCTCGCGCCGTCACGTACGGGCTCTTTCCAGGACCCTCCATCGGCTCAAGGCTTTCCGCCTAGTTAAGGTTAGACTAGCATGCATTTACTATATACACGGAAATCTAACATTGATACTACGTAAGCCGTGAAGCTTGGAAAATAATAAAAATAAATTAGGCCACACGCTGTATAAAATTAAAAGAAAAACAACATGAAATAAAACAGGGTGGCGTCTTATCTGCCGGTTAATGGAAATTGACATAAAGAATGAAACGCACCTTGTTGGTATGTGTGGAGAAGGTGACTTCCCCTGTGCCGAGGTTCTCGACCTCTTGTTCAACATTGTGGGTGACGCCTTCATCGTTTTTCGTCAGCAGCTGTTTCGTCGTAGTCTTCACGACGACTGGAGGAGTCGGCGTTTTCTTCGAGCGCTGCGAAATCGGGATCTTGGAGGACAGAGGGGTGGTGGACGAAACGTAGCCCTGATGCCGTATGTGCTCGCTCGTCGTGTACTCAGTGAACGTTTTCGGCTCATCTCCTCTCAACGGACTTTCGTCCTTGCCGAAAGTCGAGAACTTATGTGTGTTCACTGTTTGAATATCGATATTCGCCGGTAAGTCTTGGGTTTCTTTCTCAATCGTGTAGTCTCCGCTCTTGTCTTCGAAATGTGACGGATCAATTTGTGAGTAGTGGAGTATCAATTGTCCCGTTACCGGGTCTCTGACAGCCGTGCTCGGGTCAATATCACCTGTATCTGGATCGATGTCTCCGTATTCGGTCTTTATTCTGCCGGTGACAGGGTCGATCTTGCCTGATAACGTCATAGTTTGTGTGACAGTTGTTCGCGCACCCTTCAACCTTGGGTCATCAGGATCTACATCGATAGTTTCTCCTGTGATTGGATCAATGATCTGATATAAATATACTGTCTTAGTGGTGATGATCCTTCCTGTCGTTTCATCTATTGTGCAGTCTTTAGGATCGACTTCTTTAACCCTTCCTTTGTCGTCTTTCTGGGTAATTATATAAATCTTAATGATGATAAGCCTGCCCGTCCTAGGGTCAATCTTGCCAAGTTTGGTGTAAATCTCCCCAGTGCTAGGATCGACTTGTGACGCAGAGTATAGTGGTTGGTTGTCCTCATCAACATCCCCGGTTGCCGTGTAGATCTGTCCGTTGACTGGATCGACTTTGATAAGTGACCTATCAACATCATTTGTTCTTGTGATTATTCCAGTCTTAGGATCCAAGCGACCGTATATCGTGATTATGTAGCCAGTTAGTGGGTCTACCTGACCAGCTGTATAGATGACGTCTCCGCTTTGAGGGTCTTTGGGTCCAGCGATCCATATTTGGTTGGTTTTAGGATCAACTTTGACGTTCTTGGGATCATTCGATACAATTTGTTTACCAGAAATCGGATCAACTTTGTTTTTGATAATCCTCAAGCATATCATTCGGGCGATATCCTTATCTGGCTTTCCAGATTTAGGATTAACCTGTCCGGTCTTAAGCAAGAACTGACCAGTGACTGGATCAACTTTGAGTTCCTTGCTTTCAAATTTACCTGTCTTAGGGTCGTTATAGGTGACAGTTCCCTTGACAAGGTCGATCTGTCCGTACTTAGTGTCAATTTTATTGTTGTCGGGATTGATTTGACCCGTGCTGCTTTCTACGAGAGAATGTTTCGGCTCTATGAGTCCCTTCTTTGTATCTAATTTACCAACAAAAGTGGTAACTTCAACAACTGGGTCAATATGAGTACCTACAACGATAACCTGTCCTAGGTTAGGATCAGGTTTGCCAGTCTTAGGATCAACAACACCTCTGATGGTGATAAGGCCGTTATTTTCATCGATGTGTACTGGTTTGGTGTCAGATGTATCAGTGACGAATATGACTCCATTCGACGGATCAATAACGCCGTATTTAGTGGAAATGTGACCAGTGTCAGCATCAACTTTGCCTTTAGTGTGTTCCACTGTGCCGTTTTCGATGTCAACTTTACCTGTTCTAGGATCAATTGGACCTGTAATAGTTGTGATTTCGACCACGGGGTCCTCTTGTTTCGCAACGCTTAAAATCATGCCTAAGTTGGGATCAACTTTGCCCGTCTTTGGATCAATTGCGCCTGAGTTAACGAAGATTTGTCCAGTTTCAGTTAAAACATATCCCTCGCGACTTTGTTTCTGACCGGTAGCGTCAGTAAATACTATGTTACCAGTGTTGGAATCAATCACTCCATATTTTGTTTCGATCAAACCATTAGGATCAAGAATGCCAGTAAGATGTTCTACTTCAGCAGTGTTAAGATCAGGCTTCTTAGTTTTTGGATCGATCTTCGTGAAAATGACCATGATTTTGACGATCTTCCTCTTAGGAGGTTCAGGAGGCGCTGTCGTTGGTTTCACTGGCGTTTTCATCGTTGGTGTGAGAGGTGATGATTTCTGAGCGTAGCTTGTAATGGGTGATGATGTACGTACGGGTGATTGCAATGGTGTGTGAATAGGCGTGGATGTCGGGGTCTTTATGGGCGATGGAACTTGCCTAGCAGGGGAAATGGTAGCTCTTTGTGATACAGGCGCTACTTTAGACAATACATTCTGTTTATCAACGATAGTCAACTGCTGAGCGTACGAAGGTTCTACTTTTCCTGTCTTAGGGTCTATTACGGCGGTAGTAATAATCAAAGTTCCTGTCTTAGGATCAACTTCGGCTTGCTTCAATTCTTGTTTGCCAGTTATAGGGTCCTTGTAGAGAATCTGTCCGGATCTTGGATCAATGATGCCAAAATCAGTGTGAATTTTGCCGTCTTCAGCGCTGACGTAGCCTTTAGCAGCTTCGACGTTGCCCGCTCCAGCGTCAACAGTCTTTGTGTAAGGATCATACCTGCTGGTAACGATGACGAGACGCACTTCACCTTTGGAGGTCGGTTTAGTGAAAGGCACGACTGGTTTGTTAACAATGCTGTATTGTTGCACTAAAGCAGGGTCGAGTTTACCAGTCTTCGGGTCGATGACGTTGCTGGTGATGATCATGTGGCCGGTTTCTGGGTGGATCTGAGCACGCTTAACTTCTTGCTTGCCAGTCTTCGGGTCAGTAACGACGATCTCCCCGGTTGCCGGGTCCAAAATGCCAACGGCTGTACGGATCCTGCCATCGGCTCCGAGGACTCCACTGATTGTATCTACATGACCTTGGCTAGGATCAATCTTCTTAGTTCTAGGATCGTATCTGGTGGTGATAATAACCAGATGAATCTCTCTCTCAATCGGATTTGTCTCTTTCTCCACAATCGTGAATTGTTGAGCGAGCGTTGAGTCTGTCTTTCCAGTTTTTGGGTCTACGACGCCAGTTGTCAGAATAAGATTACCAGACTTGAAACCTACACTAGATTCTGCGACAGCTTGTTTCGTTTCACGTTTGCCTGTTTTGGGATCAATATGTTCGATCTTTCCGGTCTTCGTGTCTATAATGCCATAATTTGTGTGAACCCTGCCGTCAGCAGCTACAATTCCCCTTGATGTCTCGATATGACCGTTAGGGCTTTCAAGCCTCTTATTCTTAAGATCATATTTCGATGTAATAATAACCAGTTGCACTTCCTTTCCGGGAACCGCCGCGAAGGTATCTTTAGGCTTGTCAACGACGCTGATTTGCTGTCCTAAGTTAGGATCCACATGGCCAGTTTGAGGGTCCACGACTCCTGATGTAAGGAGAAGATTACCAGTCTTAGGATCCAGGGTAGCTACTTTAGTTTCACGTCTACCAGTGACAGGATCTTTTTTAATGATATCCCCAGTAGTTGGGTCTACTTCACCGAACTCAGTATGGACTTTGCCATCTGCGCTTAGCTTTCCGGGCACAGAATCCACATGCGCGTTTGTAAGGTCCAACTTCTTGTTTTTAGGATCATACTTAGTCGTCACAATGACCAAATTGACGTACCTTTCTCTGGGCGCATCCTTGTCGACGATAGTGAGCTGCTGTGCGAGACTGGAATCGGTCTTTCCTGTTTTAGGATCCACAACACCTGAAGTCAGTAACAAATGTCCCGATTGAGGATCAGTGATGGCTTGTTTAATTTCTTGCTTGCCCGTCTTAGGATCAACATGATCAACCTTTCCAGTCCTTGGGTCGATGACCCCAAAGTTGGTATGAACCCTTCCATCAGCGGCAATAATGCCTCTTGAAGTCTCAACATGACCGTCGGGATTGTCAAGTTTCTTGGTCTTGGGATCATACTTGCTGGTTATGACAACCAGCTGTACTTCCTTGCCAGGAACGGCAGTGAATTGGTCTTTGGGTTTCTCAACTACGCTGATCTGTTGTCCTAACGTAGGATCAACTTTACCTGACAGAGGATCGACAACTAATGACGTAAGAAGTAAGTTGCCAGTTTTTGGATCGACTGACGCTTTCTTTGCTTCCTGTTTGCCAGTGGTTGGATCTGTAACTATGATTTCACCAGTATTAGGATCTACGACACCGAATTGTGTGTGTACTTTGTCATCAGCACCCACTTTGCCAGGAATGGTATCCACATGGGCATTGGTGAGGTCTAACTTCTTGTTTTTAAGGTCATACTTAGAGGTCACAATCACGAGATTTACATATCTTTCAGGTGCTACTCTGTCTTTGTCAACTACTGCAAATTGCTGCGCTAAAGAAGAATCGGGTTTTCCAGTTTTCGGGTCCACGACGCCAGTAGAAATGATCAAATGTCCAGTCTTAGGATCTGCGACGGCCTGCTTGATCTCTTGCTTGCCCGTCTTAGGGTCGACATGATCAATCTTTCCAGACTTTAGGTCGATGACGCCAAAGTTGGTATGAACCCTTCCATCAGCAGCAATGATACCTCTTGACGTCTCAACATGACCGTTGGGGTTGTCAAGTCTCCTGCTCTTGGGATCATACTTACTGGTTATAACAACCAGCTGTACCTCCTTGCCGGAAACCGCAGCGAATTGGTCTTTAGGTTTCTCTACTACGCTGATCTGTTGTCCTAACGCAGGATCGACTTTACCTGACAGAGGATCGACCACTGATGACGTAAGAAGTAAGTTGCCAGTTTTTGGATCGACTGAAGCTTTCTTTGCTTCATGTTTGCCAGTGGTTGGGTCTGTAACTATGATTTCACCAGTATTAGGATCTACGATACCGAATTGTGTGTGTACTTTGTCATCAGCACCCACTTTGCCAGGAATGGTATCCACATGGGCATTGGTGAGGTCTAACTTCTTGTTTTTAAAATCATACTTAGATGTCACAATCACGAGATTTACGTATCTTTCAGGTGCTACTCTGTCTTTGTCAACTATTGCAAATTGCTGCGCTAAAGAAGAGTCGGTTTTTCCAGTTTTTGGGTCTACAACGCCAGTAGAAAGGATCAAATGTCCAGTCTTAGGATCGACGACGGCCTGCTTGATCTCTTGCTTGCCCGTCTTAGGGTCAACATGATCAATCTTTCCAGAGCTTAGGTCTAAAACGCCAAAGTTGGTATGAACCCTTCCATCAGCAGCGATGATGCCTCTTGACGTCTCAACATGACCGTTGGGGTTGTCAAGTCTCCTGCTCTTGGGATCATACTTACTGGTTATGACAACCAGCTGTACTTCCTTGCCAGGAACGGCAGCGAATTGGTCTTTGGGTTTATCTACTACGCTGATCTGTTGTCCTAACGTAGGATCGACTTTACCTGACAGAGGGTCGACCACTGATGACGTAAGAAGTAAGTTGCCAGTTTTTGGATCGACTGCAGCTTTCTTTGCTTCCTGTTTGCCAGTGGTTGGGTCTGTAACTATGATTTCACCAGTATTAGGATCTACGACACCGAATTGTGTGTGTACTTTGTCATCAGCACCCACTTTGCCAGGAATGGTATCCACGTGGGCATTGGTGAGGTCTAACTTCTTGTTTTTAAGATCATACTTAGATGTCACAATCACGAGATTTACGTATCTTTCAGGTGCTACTCTGTCTTTGTCAACTATTGCAAATTGCTGTGCTAAAGAAGAGTCGGTTTTTCCAGTTTTTGGGTCCACAACACCAGTAGAAATGATCAAATGCCCAGTCTTAGGATCGGCGACGGCCTGCTTCATCTCTTGCTTGCCCGTCTTATGGTCAATATGGTCTATTTTTCCTGTTTTCGGATCTATAACGCCAAAGTTGGTATGGACTTTGCCATCAGCAGCCACAATACCACGAGATGTTTCAACGAGGCCGTTGGGACTATCTAACTTCTTGTACTTCGAATCATATTTGCTGGTTATCACTACTAGTTGTACTTCTTTTCCTTGTACTGGTGGGAATGTGTCTTTAGGTTTGTCCACAACAGTTATTTGCTGGCCTAAAGTGGGATCCACTTTGCCGGTTTGAGGGTCAACAACTCCGGAAGTGAGAAGTAAATTGCCTGTTTTGGGATCAACAGCAGCTTTCTTAACTTCCTGCTTGCCTGTAACTGGGTCTGTGAATATGATATCACCAGTTGCCGGATCAACGATTCCAAAGTCAGTATGGACTTTGTCCTCATTGCTGTATTTTCCAGGAAAGCTGTCAACATGAGCATTAGAAATATCCAATTTCTTGTTCTTAGGATCATACTTAGATGTAACGACTACTAAGTTAACACATCTTTCAGGAATACCCTTAGGCGCATCTTTGTCTACAACAGCCAACTGCTGAGCCAGTGACGAATCGGATTTTCCAGTTTTAGGATCAATGACTCCAGATGTAAGTATGAAGCTTCCAGTTTTAGCATCAATAACCGCTTGTTTCGAATCGCGCTTGCCAGTTTTAGGATCCGTGAAATACACTTTACCATTATTAGGATCTAATACACCAAAGTTTGAATGTACTTTGCCATCTTTATCACTGATGATAGCATGGGACGTCTCAATGAATCCATTGGGATTGTCTAACTTTTTGTTCTTTGAATCATACTTGCCGGTGATCGCCACAACCTGAACCTCTTTGCCTGAACAGGTAGCAAAGGTATCTATGGGTTTGTCAACAATACTATACTGTTGGCCTAATGCGGTGTCTAGCTCTTCGGTCCTGGGGTCAATAACTCCAGAAAGAAGAAGGATATTTCCGGTCTTTGGATCGACCGTCGCTTGTTTGGTTTCTTGCTTGCCAGTCTTAGGATCAGTGACTTGGATTTCTCCCGTTCTCGGGTCAATAATTCCGTATTCTGTGTATATTTTGCCATCAGTCCCACTTAGGACTCCTTTGACTGAGTCCACGTGAGCGAATGTAGGATCTAACTTCTTAGTCTTCAAGTCATACTTGCTAGTGATGACTACTAGTCTGACTATTCTATTTGCCTTAGTTGCATCCTTTTCTACGATGCTAAATTGTTGACCAAGTGAAGAGTCAACCTTTCCAGATTTGGGGTCCAAGACACCAGTAGTAACCAAAATATTTCCAGTTTTCTGGTCAACATATGCTTGTTTAGGCTCCTGTTTACCCGTTTTGGGGTCGATATAACCAATTTTACCGGTTCTTGGATCTATGACACCATAATTTGAAGAAACATTGCCATCTGATCCGACGACAGCCCTAGAAACGTCCACATGTCCATGTGAAGCATCCAATTTCTTATTTTTGCCGTCATATTTGCCAGTAATGACGACCAAGTCGACTTCTCGGCCAGGCTTTGCTCCAACTTTATCTTTTGATCTTTCAACAAAGCAGTACTGTTGGGCTAATGTTGGATCAATCTTGCCAGTCTTCGGATCGATAACTCCAGACGTGAATAGGATGTGTCCCGACTTATCAACATTTCCATTTTTGATCTCCTGCTTGCCTGTCGCTGGATCTGTATAGCTAACTTGACCAGACTTTGTGTTGATCATTTCCTTATCTGTCTGAATTTTTCCATTGGCTTTGTTCAGTGTTCCTTTGGTTACGAGGACAGTTCCATTCGCGTCATCTAGTTTCTTAGACTTCGGGTTGTAGCGACCCGTTATTATCACTATTTGGATTTCGTTGTCTGGTTTAGCTGCGATAACTGCAGCAGCCACAGGTACTTCATGGTGCGCTCTTTCAGAATCAAGTAAAGCTAAAGTTGGATCAATCAGGTTCTTGGCTTGTTCTTTCAGAGCTGCCGACTGGACGTAGTCGATTCCTGGTGTTTTGAGTTTACTAGGATCTTCTGGCGTCTTACGCTTCTCTGCGCTTTCGGCAACTCTTTTGTCTTCGCCTGGGGCATAGTTGAATGCAAGACCAGCTTTCCTTTTAGTCGGGCTTTGGCTGTCATCTAACGCCCGCTGCTTCTCTTCGGAAACTGGTTCTTTCTCATAACTGAATGCTCCTTGGATAAAAGGTTTGGTGCGAGTAGGACTCCTCTCTGTATCAGTGTATTCGTAGGGTTTGGTGAATGAAGGTTTATCTTCACCCTTCGCTGGGCTCTTGTCGACTGAACTGTCGAGGTTGGAACTGTCATTAGACGTATCGAGCACGGCCACTTTAGTCTTAGAATCTTTACCCTTCTTGTCTTTCGTTTTAGGAGACTTTTCTTTCGGAGATTTCTCTTCTTTGGGCGACTTGTCCTTTTTGCCACCGAAAAGTCCAAATCCTCCGGTCTTTTAGGAAAGGGAGGGGAGTAACAAAACAAAAATTAACACAAAAGTATAACAGTGCTTGTTGACTTGAAATTGCAGCGAACAAATTAGGATTATTTTTGCATTATCATGCTGCATCTAATTGCATTGACTAACATTCATATTTACATTGAATATTTTGTATGATACACTAAATTCTACTCTTTTTGACGTCACAGAATTGATATAAAATGCTTCGTGTCTACCATTCTCGCTTAATGAACAAATTGGAAATAGTTTTGCAATGTCGTATATATAAATTAACTCACCCTTGACTTTTTCGGCGTCGATTCGACGTTGTTCGTGACACCCGGATCGCTAGTCGTGTCGGTACCTAAAATATGCAAACATACATTTGTTTAGATTGGTATGGTAGGCGTTATTTTTAAACGAACAGATTATTTACTAACACTTAGTCGTTTCTAGGAATACTGAGCGAGCGAGGATTTTCAATTTTCCTGAAATATTTCTAGACTAACTACAATAATATTTAATAAGAATGAACACTTAACAAAGATTATATTAGATTTTATCCATTTTTCTGATCTCATCTATTTTATTGTTTCTACATTCAAAATGTCATGATATAAATCCTCCATCGTCATCATATCAGCCAAAGAACGCCCACTGCTGAACAACGGCCTCCCCCATATATTCCCACAATTCGTCATTTTGGGGGATTGGCCAGTACTCACCACGCTTAGCTGGCGGGTTGGTGAGCACAGTATGTCTACTGTTCTTCAGAAAGGACGCTGCTGCCCTCTAGTTAAGATTTCATTTGCCGCCTTTTACGATATCCACACGAGATGGGGTTAAACACTCAGATTTTTTATATTGCCCTGTTATAATTAAATACCTTTGAAACGTCAGGAAAAACAAAAATCTATAATATAAGCTGTGTAATCCGTTCGTTCTGGTCGTGTGGTGCCGGCTCAGAATACCACCACCCCATCTCCTCCCGTGGGTGTCGTAAAAGTCGACTAAGGGATTAGCCGGAGGATGGGCAGCAGTGTCCTTCGAATACATTAACAACTCAACTGCGATCGCCAACCCGTCTGCCAAGCGTGGCGATTATGGCAAAACCCCCCATTGAGCTCACGGCACAGACATATCGGTGTGTTGATCTTTGGGGGAGGCTTGTGTCCAGCAATGGACTTCATTCGGCCGAAATTATGAATCCGATTAAAATTGTTTTATTATAATAAATACGTTTATTTATATTGAAGTGCTTACCATTTTCAGCCGGCCTCTTCTGTTCGAAGATTTTCGTCTCATTCTTCTTGTCAGGTGGCGCTGTTGGCATTACCTTCACGGCACCAGGAGGTGGCTTCTACAAATATATACACATATTATTATTAAATATTTATACAAGTTTTGTATTTAATCTGTGACAAAGATTTAAAAAAATATTGGATATAGTATTTTTTTATGTTTTATGGACATACTACAAAATGTGTAATAAATTTCTAGAAATCCATTCTGAAGATATGAGAATATGAAACGTAAATAATAGTTATATCTACATAAAAACAGTGCATATGCAGAACACAAACATACTAAATAATTCTTTATCGAATAAACTACCATGACATTGTTGTACTGAGATTAATTTATAGATAGAATGATAGATGGTTATGTATATTTTGTGAGAAGGACATGGTCACTAGAATGTCGGAGTCACCATAAACGAGAATATTAAATGTTTAGATTAATTATTAATTGTATCTTAACAGCCCCATCTCCAAAAACCAATGAGTAATGTCTTACTCTTTTCTTAATTATTGTGGGTGGGAATCATATAGCAACATTAAAAACCTATTAAATATAACTTAAATAATGAAAACTTAATCAGCATTCCGCTGAAAACTCGTAAAACGAGGTCTATCATTATCATCATAACGCAAGTCGAGAACTACTTTACAGGTTTGTATATTGTAACACTTGTCTTGCTAATATTTTACTAATAAAATTTTTCTATATCCAAGGACTCTTATTATACGCCAGGGCCATAATAAATTTTCCAGCTCTGAGTGAACTATTCAAGCCGTTAAAGGGTTTTAGGTTTTAATAAAAAGCAAGGTACTACAATACTTGGGGGATAATGATGAACTATTTTCTCACAACTTGCAAGTTCATTCTGACATTTCCGTCTCTGTACATCTTTGAGGTAGCGTTGTTTGTTCACAAGAATCCTTAACTGTTTCAACGCATATCTGATGTTGTGAAGCGAAATAGGCGCAATGGTAATACGTTGTGTCTACATAGCGCGAAAACTAGTCTTATGGGGAAAAGTTTGCTATGTATGGCGCCATAAATTTACAATAAGATCCCAAATGACATAAAACTTCATAATATTTAAAAAGAAATTGAAAAGCCTCCTGAGTTATAAATGTTATTACAGTATTAATGAATTTCTAAATGATTATAATTTGACTTCTATTTAGTGCGACATTTAATTTATATTGTTTCTTTTATTGACATTTTAATTTAGTCCATTATTTATTAATATTATTTTCTATCTCTTTTATAATTAACTAATCTTATGTATATTAATATTACGCCTCCTCGGGCAGATTTTGGTGGAACAAATATTAACACCTGTGATCGTGTCATACCCAATATGTAATGAATAAATAAATATACTATCCTAAAACATGTAGCACCTTGGCAACCATCAATGATTACTCCAAAACTAAAATGTATACAGCCAGAATTTTGTGTTTGGACCTGTGCGGCCTAGTTTGAGATATCCCAGGAGTATTTGTACACATGGAGCACCTTGTCATGCCTGTCGGCGAGGTACTCCCCCTCGAGCGAGGAGGCGGAGGACGCGCTGGCTGTGCCGCCCGAGCGTCGCCGCAACTGTCCGGCAGCGTGCATACAACCGCCACACAGTTAGTGGTGCGTCGGTAATGTTGCCAGATATATATACATCAAACCTCATCCTTTTTCTTGCAGGGTTAGTGGAATCGTAGCACATTGAAGTAACAGGATATGACAAACTAATAAACACCAATTGAACATTGTTTCAGTCTTTTCAGCGCTGCCTTTTACATTATCATTTTCTAGAAAGCTGTCCCATCAAATGCAGCTTTCTAACCCTGTAACCTAACCATAATCCGAGTGGTGTCTGGATTAAGAATATAGCACCACTCCATCGCCTCCCGTGGATGTCGTAAAAGGCGACTAAGGGACTCTAAACCAGAGGGATGGGCAGCAGCGTCCCTTCTGTGAAACGGTAGCCATACTGCGCTCACCAACCCGCCTGCCGAGCATGGTGAGTATTGGCAAGTACCCCCCAAAATGATGACACAGACACGCCTTTGTTCAGCAGTGGACGTATAAATGGTCGATATGATGAACCTAACCATAAAATATGAAATATCTGGCAACATTACTTATAATAATGAAATGACATTAGTAAAGGATGATAATTAACAAAACTAAATCTCAACAGAATCAATTAAAGAATCGTGGCAAGTACATCTCATTAATGAATACAAATAAAAAAAATTGGAACGTTGCCATACTTCTGCTATTTATCTTAGATGCCTGAAAAATTGCTTCAGGTGTTTAAAATATATTTTATTCAAAATGTAATTGTGTTTATTTTATAATCTCTAACTTTTAATTCGGATAATTTCTGAACACGGCTATCTTGACCGTTGATTAGTATGACTCAATTATTTTAAAAGAATATATTATTATTTTAATTACTAATATATTAAACCGGGATTCTAGAAAACATTTTAAATGCCGACAGTTATTATTTAGGGTCTAAGGACCGATAGTAAAACTATTTAAACTTCTCCGAAAATGTTAATTTTTGTGTACAAATCCTGCCATGATTCTTCAGTCCGTGAAAGAAATATTATTAGTATAACAAACATTGATTATGGTGGTATGATATCATCATGCCCTCTAAATGGTGTTAAAACACTAAATAACAAAGAGATTAACACATTATAAAGATCCGACAGAAAATACAAAACGTTATTGGTAAAATTGGTTCTAGATGTTATAATTTCAATCATTCGTTTCAGCTAAGGCTCTCACTTTATTAAGTTAATCATGTTTTACTGTGTGGTGTCCGTATTTAGAATATAGCTCCGCTGCATCTCCTCCCGTGGATGTCGTAAATGGGACTCAACAACAAAGAGATGGGCAGCAGCGCCCCTTCTGTGGAACTGCAGCTATACTGCGCTCACCAACCCGCCTGCTAAGCGTGGTGAGTTTCGGCAAGTTTCCCCCCAAAATGACGACACAATTGTGGAAATCTATGATGGAGGCTTTTGTTCAGCAGTGGATATCCTTTGGATGATATGATGATGATGAATCATGTTTTCATCTTACATATGCCGACCGAAACGACCAAAGAGAGGCACCAATAAGTTGCTAATGCAACCTAATAAACAACACAATGTTTTGTATATACCAAACCAGAAAACATTTTGATCAGAATCAGTAATAGAGTCGATTACAATAGTGTTTAAACCGTGTTTTATTTTGTCCTAAAAATAAATTGAAGATATTTAAATTTGGACTCATTAATACTCAAATCAAGTGACTGCACCGCCGATGACATCACAAACGGGGGAGTATAAAAAGTGAGTTTCATTACTTATGTCTTCTTTTTAAAACTTTGCGCCGCCCTAGTATTTCTCCCGTGTCGTGGGTGCGTTTACAGACATAAATTCCACACACAATACGCCCAGACCCGGAGCAACTACCTGCAGATCATACAAATATTTGTTCCGTGCGGGAATCGAACCCACGGCCCGGAGCGCAGCAGCCGACTATATCAGCCACTGCACTCCTTTATCGAAAATCTTTGCGGGGTATCTCGGATTTTGTATATACATAAAATTGTGTTGTATATTTATTAATTCTTATTAAATGAAATCGTTCTATTATTTGTATTGACTATTATTGTAGGAATTTCAGTATCCTTTCAGCTTAGGACACCCTTCCGACAAACCTTGTGGAGAGGGTCGTTAAACTGTGCCGAAAAGGAGGACATCAATATCGGTTCATAAACATCATATCAGCCAAACGACGTCCACTGCCGAACCAAGGCCTCCCCCATAGATTTCCATAACTGTGTCATCATATTGGGGGGAATTCGCCAGTCCTCACCACGCTTGGCAGGCGGGTTGGTGAGCGCAGAATGGCTACTGTTCCACAGAAAGGACGCTGCTTCCCATCCCTCTGGTTTAGAGTCCCTGAGTCGCCTTTTACGACCTCCACGGGAGGCGATGGAGTGGTGCTATATTCTTAATCCGGACATAATAATATTTTATTTCGCTTTTCAAGACACGCGTAGTTATACAGTCAGGCTATTGATGGTGACTAACCATACTATTAGTGATGCGGTGACGCACAATCTAAGACATTCCAACTGATATCATCATTAATTATATACCCAATTGTAAAGTATATTCTGTCGGACTGTTAATCACATATTAATCATTCTAGTTACGGGATAAACTGCCTTCATATTTGTAAATTTAAGAACTAAGATTTTCGTACGATTGCATACCGTATTAATTTTAATGAAATTACTCAAATGTGAATGCAGCATAATTTTAGACAAGATGCGCTTAATCGTTATGTTTCAACTATGGTGAAGGATTGGTTAGGAGTATTCTTACATATACTACTATAAGCAAACTGTGGCTGCCAGAAATGTAGCTGTTGGACAACGACAAATGAACCAGTGCTCGCATTTGATTAGGTTTTGGAAACGCTTGTCAAAGTCAAATTGTTTTTATTCATGTAAACCATTTGCTGGCACTTACGAATAGTCAGAATTTAAAAAGTTGCACGGTTCCAAGTCATTGATCCTATGGAGAAGAACCGGCAAGAAACTCCATGGATATACTCTTTTGAAATAATATTTGAAAGTATTACAGTCTTCAATATAATCGTAAAAAATATGTGAGGACAATGCATGCCAATGTGTGGGATAAATACACACATAAATATGCACAATGATAATCAAATGCGTTACAATTAGATTGCTTGCACAATGATATAATATATATATATAATAATGATAGATTGCTATAACAGTTATAAGCTGACCAGTCCCGACAGAGGGCACCCGACTTAATCAGGAAAGTGATTCTAATAAAGCTTGTAACATATCCTTAAATTAACAGCACAGGTAAATTATTTACAAGAAAATGTATATGTAAATCCAAACACTTTAATAACGACCCCAAGTCTAAACATCCGACTGAACGCATCTTTACGTTTGCCAACAATATAATTTTGATCTGGTTGAAATTATTTTTAGAAGTTACAATTTTTTAGAAGAACTTTACAACATGTTATCTGCTATGCAGTACAAACCAGTCATCATGAACCAGAAACTTGGCAGCCATCCCTTACAAACATGCTATACTTGAGGCCGGCGCTCACTGACAGGATGGCACGGCAAAAGGATTTCTTAAAGTTGCTTTTTTCATATAATTAGCTCTCGTATTAGACAGGTCACGGCATGCCAAGGTCTGCTGTGGAATACCGAAGGCTGCCGCAACATGTCATCCTCCTTATGATGATATCAATGAAATACGAGTGCTAAGGATAATAAAATAAGATTTAAAATTAGTTCAGCATACAAAATCCTTTGCCGTGCCATGCCGGCCGGCTTTCATACACAATTATATTACTAAATTCTATAACTAGTACGATATAAAACAAATGTGTACATATAGCTACCTTGTCTTTGATCGTGGGTCGCGGTGCCGGCTGCGGCGGCATAGTGTGGCGTTTAGCCGCGTCAGCGGGCATTGATTCATCCTTGTCGCCTGCTGCCAGCGCTGGAGAAGAGAGCACACGTAATGGATTAGAGTACGATGCGTGTGTTAAATGGTTCCATAGTTGAACCAAATGAACCTGTAAAGTGAAACGCAGGTAGGGTTGTTGGTAAATGTAATCAATGACACAATTTAATGGCGGTATAACCTCTTACTGCAAGAGGCTGGCTAGGTAGACCACCGCCTTCGTATTCGCCGCCAAGCAGTAGTGTTTAAACATTACTGTGCCCCGGTTAGAAGGGCACTGTGACTGGTGAAATTACTGGCCATAAGAGACTACATGAGCACGGTGCCACGCAGGACTATCCCGGGGTAGCATTAATTATATAAGATAGTAGTAAGTACAATTGTTATAGGCAGGCGCACGACTTATTAGGGTCGTCACAAAGGTGTATAAAAGTAGTGTAGTTGTATAAAATTTTGTTTACATGTGAGATTTATGTCTGTAAACTGTACAGTTCGGAGAATCGTTTAAAAAAGGAATACATAGAACAAGTTGAAATAACATCAAAAGGCGGGTAAATCTATAGCCCCGATGAGGTTTATATCAACTTTAAAAAACATAAAATGCCCTAATCTGCCATGCTTTGGCAGGTGGTCGATTTTGACTTTTTAATGTAAAGTGATATTATTTTTAAATTCTCTGTCTTCCTATCTAAGAACCATAATTATATTAGTGACAGTTCCAGAGTTATAAACACCTTAAAAGCCGTTGAGATAAGGTTAGCAACCTTTTAGTATAGTAATTAGAGCCAAAAACAAGCTAAAATCATTAGCTAAATAAAAATAAATTAACAAAATTCCAACAAAAATTACATCACTACCTTATAAGAAATTAAGATACTGTATCTGAGAAATGTTATTACTCCGTAAAAGAGTTCTTAAATGAAAAATTATAACTAGTTCTACTACTAGGTTAGAACTAGGTGTGTATAATTTAAAATTTTAATTATATTTTATTGAATAATAATTTGATTGTTATTGTTATTTTTTTCTTCATAATTAATATAATTACATCTTAAGTTAATTAGTAATCAGATACTTTCAGAATTTATATATTTATTTATATTGTATGTAATATCAATGAGCGTGTAAAAAAAATGTAAAACGAGATAAAAGCTAAATCATCAAAAGTGTTCCTAGATGTTAACAACTTGTATGTAACATTTCAATAAAATAAACGTTCTTATTCTTATAAATAAATGACTGAATAATTATTGAAAATAGTTTTCCGAACAAATGAGACCAATGATGGACGGAAATAAATCTAAATAATGTGTCTAATAGTCATTAATCTAAGTATTATAGTGTCTTTAGATATAACGAAGACCCATCTTTTTTGGATGTTTCTTGATAACTACTTTTTGGGCTTAACGGCCTTCTGGTTAAAGGACGGCAGTAATGAGCACTTAGCACTCCCAAGCCAGTCTTTGTGGCGATCTTTGGGGAGGCCATATCCTGCAGTGGACTTATGTCGGCCAAAATGACAAATGATGATGTATTGATATTGGAAACATGACATCATGTTTGTTGATTATTCAGGAGCAAACCGCACGCTGATTTTCGATCATCATTACATTCCATTTCAAGTTATTATTTACAAGCGGGTATCCTGAGGATGTAATACTATCGTTTCAGTGTTTAAAATAACTGTGGATGCGATGAATGAAATACCTTGATAGATGATGATTTGAATAAATGATGGCACATATAAAAACGAAAATCTATGATAAGTTGTCTCACTGTGATCTATGATAATCGCTCAAATAGTCACTCACTGTGGGCCCCATAAGAAAGCTCAAAATCACTCAACGAGCTGTGGAGAGAGCTATGCTTGGTATTTCTCTACGAGATCGAATCAGAAATGAGGAGATCCGTAGAAGAATTAAAGTTGCCGACATAGCTGAAAGGATTAGTAAGCTGAAGTAGCAATGGATGGGGCACATTGCTCGTAGAACTGATGTTGGGGTAAAAAGGTTCTCGACTGGAGACCGCGCACCGGAAAACGCAGCGTGGGACGACCTCCAACGAAATGGTCGCTGGGAGCCGTTGGATGAGGGCGGCATGTGACCGCTCGTAATGAAAATCTATGGGGGGAGGCCTTTGTGCAGCAGTAGACGTCGTTTGGCTGATATGAAGATAAGTAGGCACCAAGACATACATTGGAAATAAGTGATATTTACTCTCAATATTCAATTTAATAGAAGAATTACATACGTTCAGTGCCAATAAACTTGTGTTAACAACCGCAGAGGAGTTAGAACTATAGTCGACATACCTACTAACTACTCAACGAACTGACGACAGTTCATACAAACTAAAGCTTTACTTTAAAACTAGAAGGATGGGCAGCAGCGTCCCTTCTGTGAAACTATAGCCATTCTGCGCTCACCAACCCGCGTGCCAAGCATGGCGAGTACTGGCAAATTCCCCCCAAAATGACGACTCTATTGTTGAAATCCATGGGGGAGGCCTTTGTTCAGCAGTGGACGTCTATGTGTCGATATGATGAAAGCTTGGGAGCCATCTTCTTTGAATCGCATTTGATTTGCACCGTCCCACGCCTCTGGGGAGAGGACGAAATGTATGCTGTATTCTTAAGTGCTTAAACCTCCTGGGCGATACTCTTCGGCACCGCTCATCGCACATCTCGGCGGTGACTGTAATTAAGTCACACCTCTCGATCTTCCGTATCCTACAGTTATTGTAAACACGCCATGAAGTCTAGCAGATACACAGACGATAGAGTATATACGGATACGGAAGCCAAGGGTCAAGCTAATTTAGCTTTGGAAAACTTCCGCGTTGTCCAAAGTTAACCTATTCTTAACACTTTCAAGCACAAATCCATCCTAAATTTCACCATCTGATCATCATCATTAACATATTAGCCAAAAGATGTCCACTGCTGAACAAAGGCCTCCCCCATAAACGACCGGTGTGTCGTTATTTTGGAGGGAATTTACCAATGCTCAACATGCTTGCAGGCGGATTGTTGAGCGCAAAATGGCTGCTGTTCTACAGAAGGGACGCTGCTGCCCATCCCTCCATTTTAGAGTCCCTTATTCGCCTTTTACGACATCCACGGGAGGAGATGGAGGTGGTTTATTCTTAATCAAGACATGAACAACAGCGCCAGATGATATGATTATGAAAATTGAAGTTGGTATGTATTCCTCAAATGAAATAACCACAGATAGCTTTTCAAAGATATAGCTAGACGGTTGGTCGACACTTCGCGAGATCAGAGGGCTGGCCTTTTCTTTGGCCAAAGAATAAGCATTGCCATTCAACGTGGCAATGCTGCCAGCCTTCTAGGAACATTATCAGCTGACAGCGATTAGGAGGTATACTTTGACGCCTAAGTACATGTTATACTTTTCTATCTTTGTTATATACATACTTATTTTTTATGTTTAGTGTAATCATAAATAGTGTATATATATTTAGTTTTAATGTGTATAAAACCACAGATTATACACAACTACTTAAAAAGAGTTCCTACCGCGAATTACACACACACATTATCATGTAATTATCAACTGTTCTATTTGCATCGAGATGCGCCGCCTGTGCAGGTCACGCCTAAATTGAGCACATGACGGTATCATTTTAGTCTACACCTGTCTGATAGAGTTGTTACCAATCAATCGGGAGTGTCAGTTTTATATTTTTTTTTTTCATTTGAAAAAACGTTGCACGTTGCCCACACTAGAATTTCTCCTGTGTGCGTTTACTGACATGTATTCCGCATAAAATACACCCAGACCCGGAACAACTACCTGCAGATCATACAAATATTTGTTCCGTGCGGGAATCGAACCCACGACCCGGAGCGCAGCAGCCGACTGTATCAGCCACTGCACTCTTTTACAGAAAATCTTTGCGGGGTATCTCGGATTGTGTATATACATAAAATTATGCTGTATATTTATTAATTCTCACTAAAGGAAAACGATTTCGATAAAAAAATTAATTTTAAACTATGCCAGGTTTTTTCCTGTACAATGAATATTTGTCCCTTCCAAGATGTGCCTAAAGGTATCTGTGGTGTAGTGGTAGTGGTAGGCGTGTGTGGAATTTGTCTGTAAACCCACGACACAGGAGAAATCCTAGAGTGGGGAAAAGGGAAAAGTTTCTTTCTTTTCTTTTTTAAAAAACGTTGCCCCAAGGTTTGGCCGAGTGCTAACAGTATTGAATACCGAACATTCATAAGGGCTTAGCTAAGCTTTCATTACTCGATTGGGCACCACTCTCATCTCCTCACTTCGTTTCTGTGTTAAGACCACATTGAACACAAAAAACAGACACATGCTAAATCCCAAATCCAAAGATTTTTGTTTAGATTGATTATTAATTTCAGCCGTAAGGGAATCCAAACTAGGGAGATGGCAACAGCACCCCTTCTGAGCACACCACCCGCCTGCCAAGCCTTGAGTACCGACGGATTCCTCCAAAAATAAAGATACACGAAATGTACTTTATTCTATTAAAAACTAATGTTTTCAAGAAATACTATTTTTATTTAAATTTTTACAGTACAATTTTCTTATCTTAAAATTTTGTACTACTGTAAATCCGTAAGATTTTGCTGAACATATATTGTGTGTTTTTGGTAGGTATTGACCCAAGATCTCACCCCCTTTTTTTTATTGATGTCCAGTGGAAATTCTACATGGAACTTCCTTCACCCTGGGGAAGGGCTAAGGGGTATGAAGCTCTCACCCCCTGCAGTATGTCATGCTATTTACTGGACACCCTGTATAAGAATGGCATCTTAATATTGTGTATACTAGAATTTTTCCATCGTATGGATTACCCAAGTGAAAGAATCATAAAAATCGGTCGAGTAGTTTCTGCAAAAATCGCGCACATACAAACGTACGGGGAAACTAAGAACCTTTCTTTATTTAAGTCGGTTATAAAGGCAATACATCCACGTACCTATTTAAATGACTTAAGCGTAATTTTTTTTTCGCAATGTATTTATTTAGCTTTCTATTTCAAACGATTCGAACATTTTCCAGATGTAACGGTTACGTATCCGAACAGACTCCTATAAGAGAAGAAACTAAACAACAAACCGCGTGAAAATCCCCTAAAAACAATTTTATTAGTAAACACCACTCAAAAATTATCACGAAAACACACAATACTTTCACCACACAACACTTATCACCACAATACCCACACGAGGCGCAACTGCTACTCCAACAATCACCGAACACCATGTTTCGTTGCTATCGAATGCTATCTCTGTATAGACTCGTTTTGTTTATATGCCTCACGTCTGGCCCGCGCACTATATTAATAACGACTACTTCATACTTACTTCACACTGCGGACTTGCAATTGGGATCGAAATCGACGGTAGTATCTAGTAATGAAGCATGAACGATTTTTTATATTTTTAAATATGACGGCACGGTTGGTGTAGTGGCTGATACAGTCGGCTGCTGCGCTCCGGGTCGTGGGTTCGATTCCCGCACAGAACAAATATTTGTACAATCTGCAGGTAGTTGTTCCGGGTCTGGGTACATGTGAGATTTATGTCTGTAAACGCACCCACGACACAGGAGAAATCCTAATGTGTGGCAACGTTTTTTAAACAAACAAAAAAAGTTGCTGTTGTGTGGAATCCTGATTAAGAATATGGCACCACTCTATCTCCCGCGCAAGTCGCAAAAGGCGGCTATGGGACTCTAAACCAGAGGAATGGGCAGCAGCCCTTCTGTCGAACAGTTGCCATACTGCGCTCACCAATCCGCCTGCCGAAAGTTCTGGCAAATTCCTCCCAAAATGACGACAAAGTTATATTGTTCTTTTTTTTAATGACCACGTTGCTCTGAACTAGGTTTTCTCCTGTGTCGTGGGTGTGTTTAGACACACAAGTTCCACACACAAGACACCCAGACCCGGAACAACTACCTGCAGGTCATACAAATATTTGTTCCGTGCGGGAATCGAACCCGCGACCCAAAGCGCAGCAGCCGATTGTGTCAGCCACTACACCAACCGTGCCGTCAAAAGTTTTGGAAATCAATGAGGGAGGCCTTTGTTCAGCATTGGACATCTTTTGGCGGATATGATGATATCTTAACTAAGCTCAAGACTAGTCAAGGAACATTATCTATCACTGTAGTTTCTCCTTTACTTCTTTTATTTATTAATTATATTTGTATATTTATATGTATCTATTATAATTATATTTATATTTTTTTATCTAAGATAATAATATTTTTTATTATATATCTATCATGTTATGTCTTAACTTAAAATTATTGTTACACCGCGAACTACCCTTTTCTTTATCGCTTACAAATCTGTCCATCCCAAGGTTGTCTGGCAGAAATCGCCGTGTGCGATAAGACCGCCCTTTGTACATGTCTTTTTCTAAATTGGATCTTATTTTTGTTATTTTTGGTGTACAATAAAGAGTATTGTATTGTATTGTATTGTATTCTCGTCTAGAAAAAAAGAAAGAAAAACTCATGTATTGATATAGAACAAATTGATCGCGAATTTTATAATTTTCTTTCTTTCTTTCCAATGTGACGTTTGACGCCCTTCCATCATATTTGTGAAGAAAAGGTGACGATTGGTATGCGTTACCATATCCACGAACTTTGGTTTTAATATCTTTGGACTTGGGCCAAAACCCATCACTCAAGGTATAATAAATAGTTCATAATCAAAACAATTTAGAGTAACGATGCATAACCTACGCCTGTTGGAATACTTTGAATAGTTATAGTAGAATATTTCGCGACAATGAAAGACCTTGGGTACATAATAAACTAAATCGCTCCACGCTAATACATACGTAATTAAGATCCAAAACTACTAAACATAGAAAAAGACATCTTTGTTTTCTTGTAAGCAAGCTTTTCCCTTTCAGATATGTCGGCAACTTTAGTTCTTCTATGGATCTCCTCATTTCTGATTTGATTCGATCTCGTAGAGAAATACCAAGCATAGCTCTCTCCATAGCTCGCTGAAGTGCCAATGGGCGGGGCACATTGCTCGTAGAACTGATGGCCGTTAGGGCAAAAAGGTTCTCGAATGGAAACCGCGCACCGGAAAACGTAGCGTGGGACGACGACAACAAGGTGGACGGATGACCTGGTGAAGGTCGCTGGGAGTCGTTGGATGAGAGCTGCATGTGACCGCTCGTTGTGGAAATCTAAGGGGGAGGCCTTTGTTCAGCAGTGGACGTCCTGTGGCTGATATGATTAAGCAAGCTTGTACATCGGGCTTACGTGAGCAATATTTTCGAGAAAAATTACACCTTTTCGTAAAAATGGGCAAAATATCTTGTAAGAACCCAGCGACTTCATCAAAAAACTTAATCATTGCATTGAAATCTTTATACTAAACAGAAAATAAAATAAATCTGGTAGAAGAAGAAAGAAAGAAAGAAAATTAATATATAGCTAAATAATAATATTTGAAAAACAACAAAAGAAAACAAGAACTAAATTCACATAAATAAAAGATTTTTTTAAATAGGGAGCATTAAAAACAGTAGCCAACAATCCAACATATGACACATAAATATGAACTAAAAAGCACTCAACAATGTTTAAATGTAAAATAAATGCGTGTGGTACTAGATATTAAAGGTAATTTATGACAATACAAGTAGAGAGTACTCCAAGCTTTTATTTATTCATATTTTATTAAAAGCACGTATTTAATAAATTGTACATCTAAATTTGGGTATAAAAGGAACTGCAAAATTTTATTACTACTTAAGTACATGAATGGTGTATGAGTTTGTGTATCTGGGTTCAAAGTTTACAAGAGATGGAAAGTGTGAGAGTGATATTGAAAGAAGAGTGAATGCAGGAAACATGGTGAATGGAGCTTTGCACTCCTTTATGAACAGTCGGAAGGTGTCTAACAAGGCTCGTTTGGCTGTGCAGGGGGTGTTGGTTCCGACACTCATGTACGGAAGTGAAAGTTGGGTACGGCAGAAGAAACATGAAAGCAGAATAAATTCAGTTGAGATGAGAGCGTTAAGAAGTATGATAGGAGTTAAACTGAGTGACAGGATAAGAAATAGTGAGATTAGAAAACGTTGTGGTCTGAAAGAAGATGTAGTGACAAAAATTGAGAAAGGTATGCTGAGATGGTTTGGCCATGTCGAGAGAATGAATGAAGAACGATTGACGAAAAAAGTGTATAAGGCGAGTGTGAATGAACGTGCTGGAAGGGGTAGACCTAGGCGGACGTTTCGAGACCAAATCAGGGACGTCTTGGAAAAAGGCCAGGTCAAGACTACCCTAAACCGAAGAGCATGTATGAAGGGAATAATGAAAGTGGACGAAGCGAAACCAGTATGTAAGGATCGTAGCAAGTGGAAAGAAGTGGTCTCTGCCTACCCCTACGGGAGAGAGGCGTGATTATATGTATGTATGTATGTATAAGTAAATACAAGTCACGTTAATATATAGTATGTAAAACGAAACATTGGACATGAATTATTTAAACAGCGGTATTACAGAATAGCTTACATATTCGTGAACTATGTAGATTAGTTCAAAAATATGTGATGAGATGAGAATATATGATGAGATTTAAACATAACAATCTATGAAACCGCAAGTTATTTTAAAACGATAGCTCATATCTGTATTTAATTCATGAAAGCTTAGATATTTATAGAAACATGCGTATAGTTTTGCAAACCTACAAGTTGTGATAATGGGCTGGGAGCTGACTCACCTTTAATAACTAGATCAACGTACTAAAATAGAGTCTGAATGGGCTGTATGAATCGAAGTTTGGCAAGAATGTTTTCGTTGTGTTTCTCCAATTATGAAATTGTAACAATGTGTGGTGCAGTGGCTAATACAGTCGGCTGCTGCGCTCCGGGTCGTGGGTTTGATTCCCGCACGGTACAAATATTTGTATGATCTGCAGGTAGTTGTTCCGGGTCTGGGTGTATTGTATGTGGAATTCATGTCTGTAAACGCACCCACGACACAGGAGAAATCCTAATATGGGGCAAAGTAAAAAAAAAGAAATGGTATATAATAGATAGGTAAATCTATCTATATTAGTTGGCGCCTGCTTCTAATCTTCTCACAGCTCAATCAAAACAACTTTACTATTATTTTAAGATCTTTTAAAAACCTAGTTAATTATTCGCTGTATTGGGTGAAATTCTCTATTATTATTTTCTGTCTAATTGGGGTTTTCTAATCTTGGATTGAACTTAGGTCTGGTTTCGTGTGGAGTCCGGATTAGGTATAGAGCACCACTACGTCTTCTCTTCGTTAATATCGTAGAAGGCAACTAAGGGACACTAGAGCAGGGGGAGGGATGTGCAGCGGCGTCCCTTTTGTCAAACAGTAGCCATACTACCCTCATCTGGCTGGCCAAGCGTGGTGACTACCCCCTAAAATTACGACATAATTATGGAAATCTACGGGGCAAGCCTTTATTCAGCAGTGGACATCCTTTGCCTGATATAATGAGAACTCACGAACTGCCATATAGCGTTCATTAATTGACATTTATGAGTAGTATACTCTGGCATGTCATGAAGACTCAGGCTTGAACAACGCTAACTAATTATTCAAAGGAGTTGTTACAGAATGAAGGGGTACCCGGCCAGGTCCTTGTACACTGTACAAAATAATAGCTGGATAAACCTAAACCTGATTTCTGCTATTCATGTTAGACAAAATAAGTGTCTTTTCTGGTAGAAAACTAGAATTTCCAACTTGAATTGCAACACACGACGTAAAAATTCAATATGGCGGTAAGAGACATTTAGGGACGTATGATACTTCCAAGAAGTCGTACAGATGACATTTCACATCCATCTATGGTCCGTCGTTATTATTTTTTAACCACAAAGTTGCTGAATTGTGAGTGAGTCGCCATATTGAAAGTAAATAAATTATGAATTACTGATTAGAAATGATTGTTGTACCACTAAAGTATGCATTTAAACGAATTAATATTTCTGGGGACGTATGGATTTTTCTCGATTTTTTGCGGTACACTGTACATGGACCTGGCCGAAAATTAAACAACTTTCTTTTCATAATCAGGCTTCCATTCACGGAACTTACAGACTTCGAGGTTTTTATGGCCCATATAATCGTCCTTCGGTGCGAGCTATCCATCGAACTGTGATAGATTGTGTTTGAAAATAAATACGACATTGATCCGGACGAGATGTGATTTCGACAGGAATGCAATAAGAGCCATACGGCGTCGGCAACCATCGAATTATTGATATCAAACTTTGGCGTAAGTTAATTTCGAGGAATGGACCTGAAGATTGTGCTGTAAGGCGTCCTGACACCTCACGATTATCCCCTGTATTGCCCCACAGACTTAACAATACAATATTATGTTAATAAACTTGCATCAATTGACTCCGTAGAGCCCAACATTGTTCGTGTTATAAAATCAAAACACGACCGGCAGGGCTCGTAAAAGTGGCCCAAATTTGAATACGCTACCTCAGGAAGAGCAGTGGTGGGCATATGCCTGAACGTTTCGTTTTTTTAATGGTGTTGCTTATGAATCATACCAATAACCTAATAAGCTTTTTTTAAGTTTTATTATGCACTAGCTGGGACGCATGGTTTTACCCAGGTTTAATTTAAAAGAAATTTAGAGTACTCCGACATATACACTTGAATAGAATATATATATTAAATTTCAAGGGTTTTTTTTGCGCGGAGCCGTAATTATTTTTTTAAATAAAAGTAGCCTATGTTATTCCATATAACATCAGCTATCTGCCAGTGAAAGTCCCGTCAAAATCGGTTCAGCCGTTTCGGAGATTACCCGGAACAAACAACTAGGCAGACAGACAAAAAATTTAAAAATTGGTTTTGGTTGTTATATGTACAGTATATATTCTCATAGGCATTTAGTAAAAAGCTGTTATTTTGACATTAAAAAACAGACACTTCAATTTTATTTATTTGTATAGACAAATCTACAATTGACACCTTCAGCATACTACCATCCAATGCATCTGGCAAGGTGACAAATAATATGAGTCGACTATTTAGGGTCACAGTCAAGGTCTTGTCTGTTTGTTTATGCCCGGAATGGTTCAATTTGGCATGACATAATCGACATTTTCAATTTCCGCGAAGTACATTGACGACTCTGGAGTACATTGAGTTAGTAATATTAGTTCGGCCGTGAAATGTAATGTAGGATTGAAGCAATGACAATGACCCGTTTAATTATAGTTAAGGAGATTAGTTTTATTATGTTAGTACTATGAACATTTCTTCGTTAGTAAATTCTTAGGTTTTCGCGATTATTACACATTATAATAAAACAATTTTAAACGGATTAGATCGCGTATATTATATATAGATTTTTGTTTTTCCTGACGTTTCGAATGCTTTGCAGCATTCGTGGTCGCAGGACGACTTCCTATTATAACATTTCTTCGTTGTGAAGTGGATATGTGAGAAGATTAACGAAGGAGAGCCTTGTAGTAGTAATCTGTTGACTAGAGCTGGTAAATGGGGAAGTACCAAGCCGTCACATAATACCGGCGTGAGTAGCAACACGGTTGTGAGTAAGAGTTGCAGCGTTTCAATCGGTTCTGAGTCCTAAATATCTGGTAGACATGCCGTGTGGTGCCGGCTCAGAATGCCACCACCCCATCTCCTCCCATGGGTGTCGTAAAAGTCGACTAAGGGATTAGCCGGAGGATGGGCAGCAGCGTCCTTCGAGTACATTAAAAACTCAACTGCGATCGCCAACCCGCCTGCCAAGCGTGGCGATTATGGCAAAACCCCCCAATGAGCCCACAACACATCCATATCGGTGGTTGTGGTGATCTTTGGGGGAGGCCTGTGTCCAGCAGTGGACTTCATTCGGCCGAAATGATGATGATGATACATATTACACGGGAGCTGTCGAGGAAAAAGTGTATGCATACTCTAAAAGTTCGGCAACAGATCAGCGACTCCTCTGGAGTTGCGGATGGTTATGAGCCTCATAAGAAAGCTCAAGGTCACAGCGAGGTATGGAGAGAGCTACGCTTGGTATTTCTCTACGAGATCGAATGAGAAATGAGGAGATCCGTTGAAGAACTAAAGTTGCCGACATAGATGAAAAGATTAGGAAGCTGGAGTGGGAACGGGCGGGGCATATTGCTCGTAGAACTGATGACCGTTGGGGAAAGCAGGTTCTGAAGTGAAGACCGCACAGCGGAAAACGCACTGAGGGGAACGCACGTTCGTTTACCCTACTATAGACAAAAAAAAAAGATGTGAACTAGAATCGTAGTCTTCATCATCATCATCATATCAGCAAATGATCATCCGATGCTGAACAAAGCCCCAATTCAAAGACCGGTTATTTGCCGTGTGTAGTGATTTTGGGGGGAATTCGCCAGTATACACGACGTGGCAGGCGGGTTGGTGAGCGCAGTATGGGTACTGTTGCACACAAGGGACGCTGCTGCTCGTCCCCCTGGTTTAGAGTACCTCCCCCTGGTTTAGAGTACCTTACTCTCCTTTTAGGACATCTACGGAGTTGGAGTGGTGCTATATTCTTAATCCGGACACCACACAGAAAATAATAAGCCTTTGGGCGTCACCGGTGCCGGCTCAGAATACCACCACCCCATCTCCTCCCGTGGGTGTCGTAAAAGTCGACTAAGGGGTTAGCCGAAGGATGGGCAGCAGCGTCCTTCGAGTACATTAATCGCCAACCCGTCTGCCAAGCGTGGCGATTATGGCAAAACCCCCAATGAGCCCACAATACACCCATATCGATCGTTGTGGTGATCTTTGGGGGAGGCCTGTGTCCAGCAGTGGACTCCATTCGGCCGAAATGATGATGAATGATGTGTCACAAAACGCATTAACTAGTGACGACCGCCAACATTACCGCTTGCACTATTTCTGAGACTCGTACTTCTTGTCAGTGAAGTAACATCTAATTATATTTTATCAATCACAAGTACGCGGTAATGTTGGCATATAAATATAAACGTTTACGAAATGTTCTTTCTTTGAATTTGGATCATGTTTTGCGATGACGTGATGACTTTTGTGCGAATTTCGCGTGATGATATTGGCGGATGAGTGAAAGATGGAATGGATGACTAATAAGGCCACGACAAGTTGAAAATGACGATGGCTTTAGAGTTGGAAAATGTTAACTGGATAACAGCTACAAATTTTCAATTCAATTTAGTGGTGTTTGAAACTTGCTTAGGGTTCAATACGTCAGATCCTTGTGTCAGTGATACCATCTTCTGCTATTTTCCCTTGTTTTTTATTGGACCCAGTGGAAACTCATCATGAACTCCCTCCGCCCCGGGAAAGGGCGAAGGGCCATGCCGGACTCCTACCGGCTAAAATCTCTGGAGCGGTCATCTTCGGTACCTTTTTTTATTCTCCCTCTCTCTCTGTTTACCACCTCCATAGTGTATTCATCTCATTCTCTTACAAATTAACCAAAATACAAAGTTTCACTTCTACCACGTGTGAACTCACCCTCGACAATTTTACTTTAGGAAATCTTTGCTCTACAGTAGTGTTTATCCTGTGTCGTGGGTACAGTTAACAGACATATATCTCACATGTACAAACACCCAGACCCGAAACTACTAGATATTCGTCGTCGTCCTGGACATACTCTTTTAAAATATATGATGTATTACAGTCTTAATATTAAACACAACATAATCGTAAAAAAAGGGGCTATGTGAGGATACTTTCGTGAATCAAACTGTGATGCAAAGAATAAGTGATATCAGTTGAAGTTCCAGTCGCGTGCAACCTTTAAATAACGTGGTCGTGGATAGTAAGCCTTACAGTATCAAACTGTGTCGAATGGCTTCGAAGAATCTTCATTTTATTTCATGTAGATGGCGCTGTCAGTCGGCACAATCATTATATTGCAGGCCAAACCAGAGTGGATTGATTCAGATCTGCTCGGATAGGTGCTGGTGGTCGGCCAGTTTGTCGGCTTGTAAAAGAGTACTTACCATTTTTTACCATTATATATTGTGTAGTAATTATCTGCACTGATCAATGCTGGCAGATTGGCGCTGGCTGACATTCTACGTGTATACAGTGTTATTGTATTATTGATGTCCAGTGGAAATTCTGCATTTATTTATTTCAAACAATACAAGCTTACAGTGTGGACCAAAACGCTTATATGTTATGCTACTACTTTTAAAAAACAAATCAAATCAATAACCTAAAGGATAAAAATAAAATTTAAGACATTACAAATTAAAAAAGTAAGTTATAACAATAAAATAAATTATATAAAAACAAAACAATAATACGGCAAGAAGTTATGGCTGAATATTAAATTGTATTTAGAATTGTATTTGAAATTGTATGAATTGTTATAAGGAAAAGTGGTGGGAGTATTAGGTGCCGATGTAGTGACCTGCAGTGTTTGGGGAGGGGAATCTACCAACGATTATATTAATGAATGAGTAAAAAAATTACTATGTTTTTTCATCAAAATTATTAATTATATTATAGTATGAAGTGATGGTTATTGTAAAAGGAAAAGTGGTGGGAGTATTGGGTGCCGATTTAGTCACCTGTATCCTTTAGGGAGGTGAACCGGTTCAAGATTCTCTATTCGACTTAGTAATAAAATTAAAAAAAATTTTTTTTCTGAAACTACAATAATTGTGTATACTAACTTTAAGGGGACAATCAGTAGGAAATATGGATCGAGTCTCTTAAAATAGGTAATGTTTTCATATATTTCTGCAGTTGTTATTAAGAAAACTTGCATTATTATTATTATTAATAATAATATAAAAAAACATCCACATATAGCCAGCCATATAGCCCAGCCGCGGGAACAGCGAGCTGCGCGACGCCGGCTCCGGCGTCAAGTTCCACATATATTGTTATGTTATGAACTCGAGCCGTCGGTACGTACCGTCCATGGAGCGCGAGGCGAGGCGGCGGTTGGAGAGCGTGCGCGCGAAGTGCGGCGGAGCGCGTTGCGGCGGCGCGGCCCGCGACTCGTAGTGCGTGCGGCCGCTGTAGCGGAAGCGCGAGCCCAGCCGCGGGAACAGCGAGCTGCGAGCCGTCGGTACGTACCGTCCATGGAGCGCGAGGCGAGGCGGCGGTTGGAGAGCGTGCGCGCGAAGTGCGGCGGAGCGCGTTGCGGCGGCGCGGCCCGCGACTCGTAGTGCGTGCGGCCGCTGTAGCGGAAGCGCGAGCCCAGCCGCGGGAACAGCGAGCTGCGAGCCGTCGGTACGTACCGTCCATGGAGCGCGAGGCGAGGCGGCGGTTGGAGAGCGTGCGCGCGAAGTGCGGCGGAGCGCGTTGCGGCGGCGCGGCCCGCGACTCGTAGTGCGTGCGGCCGCTGTAGCGGAAGCGCGAGCCCAGCCGCGGGAACAGCGAGCTGCGAGCCGTCGGTACGTACCGTCCATGGAGCGCGAGGCGAGGCGGCGGTTGGAGAGCGTGCGCGCGAAGTGCGGCGGAGCGCGTTGCGGCGGCGCGGCCCGCGACTCGTAGTGCGTGCGGCCGCTGTAGCGGAAGCGCGAGCCCAGCCGCGGGAACAGCGAGCTGCGAGCCGTCGGTACGTACCGTCCATGGAGCGCGAGGCGAGGCGGCGGTTGGAGAGCGTGCGCGCGAAGTGCGGCGGAGCGCGTTGCGGCGGCGCGGCCCGCGACTCGTAGTGCGTGCGGCCGCTGTAGCGGAAGCGCGAGCCCAGCCGCGGGAACAGCGAGCTGCGAGCCGTCGGTACGTACCGTCCATGGAGCGCGAGGCGAGGCGGCGGTTGGAGAGCGTGCGCGCGAAGTGCGGCGGAGCGCGTTGCGGCGGCGCGGCCCGCGACTCGTAGTGCGTGCGGCCGCTGTAGCGGAAGCGCGAGCCCAGCCGCGGGAACAGCGAGCTGCGAGCCGTCGGTACGTACCGTCCATGGAGCGCGAGGCGAGGCGGCGGTTGGAGAGCGTGCGCGCGAAGTGCGGCGGAGCGCGTTGCGGCGGCGCGGCCCGCGACTCGTAGTGCGTGCGGCCGCTGTAGCGGAAGCGCGAGCCCAGCCGCGGGAACAGCGAGCTGCGCGACGCCGGCTCCGGCGACATCAGCCTGAGGAAAGAAAGAAAGAAAGAAAGAAAACAATTTATTTGGCACAAACTATAGACACTCACAAATTCATTCATTTCGGCCTAATGAAGTCTACTGTTGGACACAGGTCTCCCCCAAAGATCATCACAACCACCGATATGGATGTGTTTTGAGCTCATTGGGGGGTTTTTGCCATAATCGCCACGCTTGGCAGGCGGGTTGGCGATCGCAGTTGAGTTGTTAATGTACTCGAAGGACGCTGCTGCCCATCCTCCGACTAATCCCTTAGTCGACTTTTACGACACCCATGGGGGGAGATGGGGTGGTGGCATTCTGAGCCGGCACCACACGGCAACTCACAAATTAAATACGTAAAAAAATATATATATACAGTGTAAACTCTATATAGCGACACTGAAGGGACTGTGCATTTTATGGCGTTATAGAGAGTTGTCGTTAAATGGAGAGAAGAAACATCAGAATTAGAAAAAGAAAAAGTTTATTTCCGACTATTGTTAGTAGTTATGTGCATAAAAAGAATGTTATTTGAACGCTATTGCGTATAGTCTGTTATTTTTGTCTGACGTCTTTTGCTGCACCAACTAAGAATATGATAAGGTATAGATAATCCATGACTCCTACTTATGAGTCATGGTCAACAACAGTCTACACGTACAAGCAATCCCAATTTGTAAACAAAAGAACGAATTTCTTAGGTATGCATGATGCCGACAGTCGAGTTTATTGCGGGCTAGGATAATAAAGCGACAATAGATCGTACACAGCTGCGCAGTTTTTACTAATTTTAGCAACTTAAAAGGTACTTTTTATTACTCAATTGTTGTCGTTATTGAGAGTGGGTGTAATGCTATGTAGAGTGAAACATTGTATGAAAGACAAGGTAAACCAACCAAAGCCAATTGATTTCGACGCTTAAGGGAGTTTGTCCTTAAATAGAGTGACGTTACATGGAGTTTACACTGTATATACAAAAACGCTACTTAAAATTATTACCTAAATAAGCTACTATGTGACCAACAGCTGAGCCAAATAGGTTCAATTCAGCATTATGTCAGACAGCTAGTGCCTGACGCTGATTTTCAACTGAACCTGTTATAGGTAGGCCGTGACGGATGTAAACCAGTTTACATAACAAAAATAAATCTATAAATATATATTTAAAATAGAAAACAGTAAAACTACACACTAGGCGACACCATCACATCAAACGCGCCCACTGCTGGACAGAACCTCCCCCAAAGATAGCCACGACGACCGGTATGGGTTTGTGTTGTGTGCTCATTGAAAAGTATTCCCGTAGTCAACACGATCAGCAAGCAGGTCGGCAATCGCAGTTAAGTTACAAATATACTCGAAGGACGCTGCTACCCATCCTCCAGCTAATCCCTTAGTCGCCTTTTACGACACCCACAGAATAAGATATGGTGCTCTAGTGTGATCTTACGAAGACCTGGAGCCCCCCTTCGATGCCAAAGATGACCGCTCCAGTGGTTTTAGCCGGTAGGAGTCCGGCATACCCCTTCGCCCTTCCCCGGGGTGAAAGAAGTTCTATGCAGAATTTACACTGAACATCAATAAAAAAAAGGATAAGATATGGTGGAATTCCTAACGGACACCACACGACACTGATTAAATGGCCGTTATTTTCAAAAAAAAATTGCCCAAACTTGTCAAACGGGTTAGTGAACGCATAATAACTGCTGTATCACAGAAAACCCCGCTGCTCAATCCTCTGGCTTAAGCCCCTTTAGTCGCCCTATTCGACACACACGGGAAGATATACGAGTGATGCTATACACTTGCACAATTGTCTCGTAATTTTGAGGACAACTTGCTAATATTCATGTTAATATTTAATGATATACATGTCGGTATGCAACTTAATAAATAAAAGGGTGTCGTAAAAGGTTGGTAATAATTGATGGCAGCAAGGGTTGTAATCAAGAGGATGGACGGCTTGTGCAAATAACAAGTTACTATACTCACCAACCCGCCCTGTCAAGCGTGGCGTACTTACAATTTCCCCTCCAAATTGACGTCACAATTATGGAAATCTATGGGGAAGGCATAAGTATAGGAGGATATAGTCCGTGTGGTGTCCGGATTAAGAATATAGCACCACTCCAGCTCCTCCCGTGGATGTCGCATAAGACGAATTTTGCGGAACAGTAACCATATACCATACAGATTATAACCATATATAACCAGTAAACATCATATTGCGCTCACCAACCCACCTGCCTAGCGCGTTGAGTATTGGCAATGACGACACAAATGTGGAAACCTAATGCCTTTGTTCAACAGTGGGCGTATATACACCGTTATACCGGATACACCGTTTGAATTATCCCAGATGAGTCAACCATTCATCGGTTATTACATTATTATAATAATAATGTCTTTAACTCCCAAGCAACCAGTTGACAAGCCCACCGACAAAAATATTTCTCATAAACCATTTATCTCTCACTCACCTGAAGAACGTATGGTGTTCCACACAAGTCTTCCACAGCTTCTTGGCGGCGCGATGGTTGGCCAGCTTGAAGCCGACAGTGGACTCGAACTGCTCGAACTCGCCCGGTCGCAGCTTCACGTAGAAGTTGTGGCGTTTGTAACTGATCTTCAGGATCTTTGGCCACGCGAAGCGATTGATGCGGAGCCTGTGAACGAAGACATTAATACGATTATTATGATTAAACTCCACTGTAATGAAGCCCGTACTTGAGCTCACTGCTAATAACGAAATACTATATAATAGAAAACAGCATTGTCCCTAATCCAGAAGTCAAAGATCAGGCAATATCTTTTTTTATTTTTATTGTGTCTAGTGGAAATTCTACATGAACTTCCTTCACCCCGGGGAAAGGCGAAGGGGTATGCCGGACTCCTATCCGCTAAGACCACTGGAGTGGTCATCTTCGGCACCGAAGGGGAGCTCCAGGTCTTCGCAAGATCACACTAGAGCCGCCCATTGCTGCCACGCCTTTAGGCACATTTCGGAGGCGATGAATGTAAAGCACTTCTCGGGGAGGATCGTAAAGGATCCCCACAAGATACAAGCAATAAATACCTAGTAGCCCCGAACTTAAATATATTGTTTTATTTTTATCACCACAAAGGACGTCCACTACTGAACAAATGCCACCGCCATGGATTAACACAATTGTGTCATCATTTTTGGGGGAATTTGCCAGTACTCACCACACTTGGCAGGCGGGTTGGTGAGCGCAGTGGCTACTGTCCCACTAAAGCGACGCTGCTGCCCAACCCTCTAGTTCAGAGTCCCTTAGTCGCCTTTTATGACATCCACAGGAGGATATGGAGTGGTGCTATATTCTTAATCCGGATACCACACAGAATATACTAACAGATATAAATATAAAAAAGAATATACTAATACTACAGAATATAACTAGCTGGGACCCGCGGTTTCACCTGCGTTTAATTTAAAAGAAATTTACTTCTTACTTCGACATAGACACTTGACTTAGAATATATATATTGGATTTCAAGGGGTTTTCTTTTGCGCGGAACACTAATTATTTTTCTAAAATAAAAGTTGCCTAAATTATTCCTTATAACATCAGCTATCTGACAGTGAAAGTCCCGTTAAAATCGGTCCAGCCGTTTCGGAGATTACCCGGAACAAACACACAGACAGTCAGACAAAAAAAATAAAAATATTTTTTGTTATATGTATATACTTTCATATGCATTTAGTAAAAAGCTGTTATTTTGACATTACAAACAGACACTACAATTTTATTTATTTGTATAGATGACCCGTAATAAGAAGTAGTGAGTACTCACTTCTCTCTATGCACGAGTAGTCCGGACGAGCACACGCCGAGCGTGATGTCCACATTCTCCGAGTCCTTGGCTGGGTGTAGGTCTACGCCGTACATCGCCAGCTTCTTGGCGTTCTCCAGGTAATTAAGTTCGGCTTCCGCTGGTGTCTGACCTCTGGGAAAGAAATATTTGTGTATAGATTATTAACATGATAGAGGTGTGTTTAGACCTCAATGGGGCTTGATATAAATAAAAATGGACTGTATTTAAATAGGCCTTTATTGCCGTATTACAAAGGGTACAATTATGGAACTATGAGATGCCACGCGTTGATGAGCCCAGTGGTTGACGATGGAGGGGCGCGTAAGCGGCCAGTCTGGATGGACTCCTGGCCCCCGGCCCCCGCACCGTATCCAATGTTGCCTATAGTGGTGATGCGCCGACAGGTGGGGTTGAAGGTATAAGCGATCATCGCGCCACAAGCATCCGCAAGTCTTGAAGGCCCCCAGGTCGCATTGTCGTCTGCCATATACTTGAGGATCGGGCTTTATTCGTCCCTCACCTTACGAGAGGCAGCAACACTGGTGTTACCAACAATGTGGCTACTTCACGCCCGTATCTTTCACGCCCATTTACGAGGTCTAGATAACTGATGTCCAGCTGTATAACACGATGATAAGGAAGATGAAGGAACAACAGCGTCCTCTAGCAAAGTAAACTGTTATAAATGTTAACTTATTATATCTAAGGTCACTTTTCGTCTTAAGCACAATTCGTGAAGTTGAAGTTTTATATGAGAAATGTCTATAATTTACAACTATAGCTATAGCTTTAGTATTCGAGGTGTGGTGGTCACATGATCAGATGGCCAACTATTTCTCTATTTATATACTGCTCTATATTCTAGATGCTTCTATAAAATTCTAGAGTCCGATCGAAAAAAGCGGTAGCTTCATTAATGTCCAACTTCTATTCTATTCTATTCTATTGTTGGCTCCCACGGGCTCAGCATTAGCCGAACGCACTTCGACCCTATTGGGTCCATTGTGCTGCCCAAAGCCCTGCACTACTCCTCCGCTGGCAAATCCAGAAGTCCCTGTAGGTACTTCGCAATCATACCTGCCTGGAGCCGTGCAAAATCATCAGGCAATGGATAAGCCACTCCTAGATGTTTTGCCCTACGTCTTCCCAGAGCGTCACAGCTGCACAAAATGTGCTGCATAGACACTTGATTGTCCATACAGAATCTGCATGTATCCGTTGTGCTGAGCTTCATTCTATGGAGGTGCTCCTTGGTGCCGAAGTGGCCTGTCATTGCACCTATATAGTGCCTTAAATGGGTTTTGGTAAGATTTAATAGTCTCTTACACCCGTTTAGTCTTGTGCTGCAGAAAGTTTTGGAATGGTTTAGGCCTCTCGCTTGCCTCCATTCTCTGACATGTTCCTTATCAGCAAATGCATGTAATGCCAGTTGGTAGGTACCATGAGGTATTCCTACGAAAGGCTCAGGGCCAATGAACTGCTTACTCGAATGTCCAACTTACTATCATCCGATGCAGACCGTCGTCGGACCTCTGCATCGGGGGTGCAATTCCTTAAGCTCAAACATCCATACATCCTTCAATACAGAATTAAAATGACAGTGAAAAACCAGTTTGGTGTACGCTAGGATATGATTGAAGCTATTCAAGAACACGTTGCAGAAGGCAAGCCATGACGACCAGTCTTATCGAATACCAAATTGGGTTATCACCGTTATTTCAATTCTGTATTCAAGGATGGTTGGATGTTTGAGCTTAGAGAATTGCACCCCTGGTCAGTACGTGTTGTGCTACTGACCTGTGTGTCTTGTGTAGTTCCACGACCTTCTCCTCCAGCTCCGCGGTGCAGGCGGCAGCGGGCACTAGCTTCAGCTGCCTGCACAGCCCCGCACCGACCTCTGTGTCCTCGTAATCGCCCAGCTCTGACTGGAGCAGGTAGCTTGCCAGTAAAGCGTGCGTCACCGTCGAACATGGTAGACGACCTGCGGAATCAATCAGTGTGTAACATAAACAAATTAACTCGGAAAAGAAAGGCTGAGCCACAAGAAATTCAAAGTGTATAATGTTTTTTGTATTGCTACTTTATTGGTCCCCAGTGGAAATTCATCACGAACTTCCTTCGTCCCAGGGAACGACGAAACGGCATGCCGCCGGATTCCTACCGGCTAAAACAACTGCAGCGGTCATGTTTGGCACCGAAGGGGGGCTCCAGGTCCTCGTAAGATCACACTAGAGTCGACCAAGATATCACGCCTTTACGCACATCTCGGAAGGTTTGACGGAGGGGAAGATTGTTAAGGATCCCCCCTAGCCTCGCTGTGTGCTGTGCCGCTCACAAGGCGGTACGTGACCACGTACGCGCCACCGTCTTCCCGGATTTGTAATGCTACCTCGGACTCCTCCAGCTCGCGAGCGCGCTTATTGGGAAATCTGCGTGCTCTTACCGAGCGACCCCCGGGAATACAGCGGTTTACATGTGGTCACGTACCGCTGTGTGCGCAGCACAGCGCATAGTGTGGCTTCGGGGGAACCTTTTACAATATCCCCGAGAGATGCCTGGGGGATGGCCTATTTACAGTCGCCTTCCGTCCACTAGAGGGGGTGACCGTTTTACAGTCATCCTACTATTACTACTACCTATTTTACAGTCAGTAAAGGCGTGGCACCAACGGGTGGCTCTAGATGGGGACTATTCGAGTTCCTGGAGCCTCCCTTCGGTGCCGAAGATGACCACTCCGGCGGTTTTAGCCGGTAGAAGTCCCCTTCGCCCTTTCTCGGGGCGAAGGAAGTACATAAGGTATTTACACCGAAGAAATGAAAAAAAAAGAACGACCTCTCCAGCGTGTCACCACCTTTTTTTTTTTTTTTTTTATTGATGTCCAGTGGAAATTCTACATGGAACTTCCTTCACCCCGGGGAAGGGCGAAGGGGTATGCCGGACTCCTACCGGCTAAAACCACTGAAGCGGTCATCTTCGGCACCGAAGGGGGGCTCCAGGTCCTCGTAAGATCACACTAGAGCCGCCCATTGGTGCCACGCATTTAGGCACATCACGGAAGGGATGACTGTAAAGCGGTCACCCCCTCTAGTGGAGGGAAGGCGACTGTAAAAAGGTCGCCCCCTCAGGCACTTCTCGGGGAGCGTGTCACCACCTGCCGTCACCTCAAGACATCCGTTATTTAGTCTTTTATGCCCAGTAGTTTCACTAGCTACAGTGCCCTTCCTCCGGAGCACAGCAATGTTTCAACACTACTGCTTGGCGACAGAATATCTGGCACTGCTGTGGTACCTACCTAGCCGGACCCTTGCTGTCAGTGACGTGCCATCACTAATTATAAGTGATTCCTGTATTCATTTACGATTAGTGACTTACAACCGTTAATGCCGTGTGGTGCTAGCTCAGAATACCACCACCCCATCTCCTCCCGTGGGTGTCGTAAAAGTCGACTAAGGGATTAGCCGAAGGATGGGCAGCATCGTCCTTCGAGTACATTAACAACTTAACTGCGATCGCCGACCCGTCTGCCAAGCGTGGCGATTATGGCAAGACCCCCCCAATGAGCCCACAGCGCACCCATATCGGTCATTATGGTGATCTTTGGGGGAGGCTGTGTCCTGCAGTTCATTCGGCCGAAATGATGATGATGATGAACTTACAACCATTATTTTACAAGCATCTCTTATTGTTTTTAGGGAAGTGCTGGATTTGATTTAGCAGGATCATGCAGTTCAAGTTCAACCTTAAATCAATACTCAGTGATTATAGGGTTGGCTATGTCCAAGAAGACTTGATTATAGGCCAGCGTGTGGACAATCCTTCACGTTTTAGAAGACGCTGTAGTGTACTCTAGCGGATAAAAAAAGGCACTGCAGCTGGTTAAATTACTGGGCCTAACAACAGTGGGCCTAGCACAAATATTTTGACGTATAAGGAAGTAAACGTATTGCTAATGTGAGTCAATTTTGAATTGAAAATACTCGATTCGCACATATTTTTTATTTAAATTAAAGACTTTATTCATACCTATATATAATATAATGTATTAATTTATTATACTCTAGTTTTGTTTTCTTTGGAAGTGTTTTGGAAATGTTCCTAAATTATTGCATGATTATTTAGTTTTGTTCAAATATTAAGTATTTTATATTTTATTGTAAAAAATTCTACTATTTTAATTTAATTTAGATTATGTTAATTTTTCTAAGCTGGTTCACCTAGACATACAAGAGCACGCTGTGGCTTCCTATAATTGGAGGTGCACACCAAACACAAACTTATATAGGTACCAATTTGTAATAATAATGTTGGAAGTCCATAATAATAAATAAATAAATATGAATTGTGTTTGTTGTATAAATTTAAACGAAAATGCTACAGAATAGTTTTTCAATTCCAGATTCACTCACATTAGCGATACGTTTACGTTAATATGCATCAAAATATTCGTGCTACGCCCTCAGATCTCTCGAGGAGACGAGCGCGGTGTGGTGCCGCGCAGGAGTTGTCCTGGGCTGCATTACAATTGTTACGGGCGCCTCCAGGCGAATAAAAAAACAATGCCTACCTTCTAGCAGATCCTTCCTGACGGCCAACACGAGTTGGTACCGCGTGAGTTCTTCCTGCAACTGTGCTGGTTCCGGCGGGTAGAACTTCACTGAGAACCTCACCGACCATGGCTCGTCTGTAACAAGTAACAAGAACTTTTATAAAATAAACAATCTTATAGCAAAAGCTAAAGATAAGATAGCAGTTTGATGTTTTATTATGTGTACCGCCATCTTCCCCGATGCCCCCCACCATATAACGACAGCGGGGGACTTAGGCGAGTTGGAACTGGGTGTCAGGGAGGTTGCTACCCCGGTGCCGTCTAGTCTCTGCCCATAGCCGAGGCTAAGTTATGGGTATTATTGCTTCCAGTCTCCAGTATCGTAGATTACCAATTTCGTGTATTGGAATAATGAAATCACTGTGACTGGGAAGCCGTTTAATGCAAGCGGCCCTGAAACGAAAACCGAATGTCCCAATTATGGAACTATTCGTTGACAGCCTGAAGCCGAACCCAAAGACCCCCGGAAAACCCTAGCACGATCCTCCATTACATTGATTGTACTAACGTTTAAGCATCTTGGAGAGTCTCTTCTCGAGGTCTACCCAGACGCGCGGATCACCGCGGTCCTCGTACAGCAGCCCGAAGTAGTCCTTCTCCACTAAGTTCAGCTTGTCGCACACTTTACCCAGCAACTCCTGGCCTCGTATCTTTCTCTAGAAAGTAAAACAAAGATGTTTTTATAAGGAAAGGACCCATCATTACAGTTTGTTGATAGGTTTTTGAAGTGAAAACTTCTTTTAGCGCGATACGCATATTTTTAGATGAGAAAAAATCTCTGGACTCGCGACACCGTTACGAGACGCTTGAAGTGAAAACTTCTATTAGCGCGGTAAGCATATTTTTGGATGAGATAAAATCTCCTAACTCGCCAAAATAAGTTTTCACTTCTGTCGGTACTCCATTAGTGCAATTTCTTTTTCAAAGTTTGTATACGCGAATGCCATCCATGGAATCGAAATAGCTTGCAGAAATATATCGCATTTATTTCATTCATTCTATATACCACTTTCTATATCCATACGTGCAACGTGCAATCCTAGATTACAATATATTATTATGTAACAATATTTTTTTGTTTTTAAATTTTTAAAATTATAATTAAATGTGCTAGGGTGTGGCCGTGTGGTGCCGGTTCAGAATACCACCACCCCATCTCCTCCCATGGGTGTCGTAAAATTCGACTATGGGATTAGTCGGAGGATGGGCAGCAGCGTCCTTCGAGTACATTAACAACTCAACTGCGATCGCCAACCTGTCTGCTAGCGATTATGGCAACACCCCCCAATAAGCCCACAACACACCCATATCGGTCATTGTTGTGATCTTTGAGGGAGGCCTGTGTCCAGCTGTGGACTTCATTCGGCCGAAATGATGATGATGATGTGCTAGGGTTGCACGATGCACGTAGGTATATAGAATAAAGAAATAAACGCGATGTCACAAAGGTTTTGGTTGAAAACTAGCGTCGGGCAGTCGTCAAGCAGCCGTCAGGCACATGCTAAGCCAAATCCTTTTTGGCGAACCGTGAGGCACATTAAAAAGGTACCAACTTTTTGTTTTTGTTGTAAATGTATCATACATTTTATGTGTCTGATTTGAGACAAGATAAACCATTCTTTTGATATATTTCGTAAGCTATTTCAATTCAATCAGATTCTCGGTCAGTAATGGCTTCTTTCATTACCGACTTCGAACAGGAGGAGTTTCTCAATTCGATGCGTTTGTTTTTTTGTGTATGTGCACCGATTACTCCGGGATTTGTCGAACGATTTGAGCAATTCTTTTTGTAACTGGTGCAGAATGCTTTCGAGTTGGTCCCATATAAATTTCATTACATTTGATGTAGTAGTTTTTTAAATAGCTTCAATAAACAAGTTAATTTGACTGCACTTATCTAGATGATGTCTTAATAGTTTCGATTCCTCTGAGATCAGAGAACCGATTTGAGTCATTCTTATTTTTAGTGTTAAATACTGATACCAAATTGGAAAAAGTTCTTACATATAATTACACTAAAAAGAAACAAATAAAACATTTTAACAAAAAAAATACCGAAAAAAACTTTAGGAAGTCGGGCGGGGCCAGGTATAAAATATAACTTCTCATTGGTCTGCATGAACTATGGTTGGGGCATACCTGGCCCCGCCCGACTTCATAAAGTTTGTTTTTTTTCTTTTTGAAGACGGTATTTTTTTTGTTAAAAAGTTTTATTTTTATCCTGACTTAATCTTAAAATATATGAATAATCCTAAAACGAAGGTTATGATTCTATCTACCAAATATTGGCTTCATAAAATAAGTAAAACATCATTTAAATAACAGTTGTTAGGTTCCTACTAATTAGTGCTATTCAATGCCGCTATATTCTAGAGCCATTAAGCGTTCTTGTTAATAAAAAATCCAACACTTACATCGACATCCAATTCCATAGTTGACCCGTCCAGCAGTTCCACCCTGACCCTGGCGATATTGCCGGCAGCTCGGCGCCTCGGCGAGGCCTCCTTGACCTTGCCCTTCGCATCGTCCTTGGCCTCTTTGGCCACCCCCTCCGGCATCTTGCCGCACGACCTTCAGTCCCTGGAAGAAAGAAACGACTTTATTAGTCATGAATATTGAATGAAGTATATTTGGATGGGCTTGCAGAGTTTTACAGCTTTGTTTTGCTAAGTTGGGAGACATGACATATTTTTGTAGTATGTATTATAGCGTATCAATGGTCACAGAGAAACGAAATAATTATGGTAATGTCTTAGGTTTTCGCGATTATTACACATTATAATAAAACACCTTTAAACGGATTCTATCGCGTATATTTTAGATTTTTCCTGACGTTTCGAATACTTTGCAGCATTCATGGTCGCAGGATGACATGGCATGATAAAAATCTAAAATATACGCGATAGAATCAGCAAAAAATATCGTAACGATATTTAATAGTAATTATTATTATTTTCATAGGCCATCCGCCTCTGAAGAGGATGATTTGTATTACAGAAGTACACGGCACCTATAGCGGCTAAATCTAGGCCCAGAACAAAGACTATATTTTTTCTTTTTGCAACCTAGTGTCGAGTCACCCTTGTCATTCGCCTGGTGGTATGCGTCACGCCTGCCTGATAACAATTGTACTGCTGCCCAGGCCTAGTCTTGCGAGGCACCACACTGCGCTCGTCACCTCGAAACATAAGTTATTTAGCCTTTATGTCCAGTAATTTCCTAGCTACAGTGCCTCTTAAGCGGAACAGTAATATCTAAAGTTTAAACACTACTGCTTGCCGGTGACTATCTGGTAGTGCGGTGGGACCTACCCAGACGGACACAGTACATTTTAAATAACAGTAAAAAAGGCAGTGATCAAGCTACGTGCCATTCCTATAAACACTCAAGCGGTCAAACTCTTGACATAATAAAAACATTTAACACTGGTGAGTCAGCGGTGGGCCATTAACATGGAGGTCACTTCATTGGCACTGAAGATCCCACACAATTACTACTACGTTTCATTTATAACTATCAACTATACCAATACGTATGCTTCAATAATATCTGCATGTGCAGTGTGGTGCCGGTGGTCGCGGGCGCGCTGGTTGGGTAATCTGTGTCCTTATACCAAGCGACCTCCGGGAGGCGATGCGCACGTGGTCACGTGCTGCCGTGGGCAAAGTACATGCATCTTTAGAGAGCCCCGAGATATGCCGGGGAGCAGCCTTTTTACAATCGCCTCCCCTCCGCGAGCGGGGGTGACGGCATTACAGTCATCCCCTGCGAGATGAGGCGTGGCACTAATGGGGGGCTCCAGTATCATTGTTGGCGAGTTCTTGGAGCCCACTTCGGTGCTGAAGACGACGGCTCCATTGGTTTATCCGGAGTTCGGCATGCCCCTCTGCCCTTCCCGGGGGTGGATTAAGTACACGATGTATTACCACAGGCAAATAGAAACGTGCAGGCTCTAATTTTAGTACATAAATAACTCCTATCAAGGGAATAAGATGTATTTATTTAAAATACGCTTCTCGCACGCACCTTCGGGGAACTGTTGCTGCTTACCGATAACTTACATACTAAGCAACACAGCTAAGGCCGCCCCCTAGTGGTACTCGGGTCTCGGCTTAAGGCTGGCCTCGCTCGGGACAGCTGGATGAAAATAAAAAGATGCAACCTCAAATTAATATATAAATACTGATAACAATGTCGCTCTCGAATGGAGACCGCGCACCGGAAAACGCAGTGTGGGACGACCTCCAACGAGGTGGACAGACGACCTGGTGAAGATCGCTGGGAGTCGTTGCATGAGAGCGGCCTGTGAACGCTCTTTGTGGAAATCTAAGAGGGAGGCCTTTGTTCAGCAGTGGACATCCTGTGGCTGATATTATGAACAATGTCGCTTGATAAACGTAACATATGCCACTTCAACCAGATTTTATATCGGGGGACACAGAGTACACCTGTCATTGAAGATCTAACTATGACTAACACAATTGAAATCTTCTCCGAGCTTAGGTACCGCCATATTCCTAGATTGCTCGAGACGTAACGTTTATCACAATGGCGTGCATCGACTCTGCACAGCGTGGGAACTCATTGTGAATCGCGCACGTAATTTTACACGGTGTTTGGAGTTGTGGTGAATACATTGATTTACCGCAATTATATCTATTTATCCAGCTGCATGACTTAACTCTTCATAGGCTGGGAAAGGACTTAGATGAAGTCACTTCTACATCAAATTCTGAAGGTGTAAGCCCAGATCTGGGTCGTTCCAATTTACCGAGGATAGTCAACATTCTCTATCCTTTACCCAAATATTGACTTCTGACAGTCCGTGTGGTGCCCGGATTAAGATTATAGTACCATTCCAAAGCGACTAAGGGACTCTAGAACAGAGGGATGGGCAGCAGCATCTCTTCTGTGGAACAGGAGTCATTCTGCGCTCACAAACCCGCCTGCCAAGCGTGGTGAGTACTAGCAAAATTGAATAGGAAAATCTCATTCAATGCTATCTTTATGATACGAGGGCGGCACTGAAAATTTCGGGAATCAAGGAAGTGACACAACATTACTATTTAAAAATGTATTTATTGCTTTTCGAAGTATTCTCCGCGAAATTTGACACATTTTTCCATACGATGGAACCAATCATTGAAGCAACCATTCCATTCGGAAGTTGGGGTCTCCAAAATGGCCGTTTTGTAGGCGTCCACAGCTTCTTTAGGTGATGCAAATCTCTGTCCACGCAATGTATTCTTTATTTTAGGGAAAGTATAGAAATCATTAGGGCTTAGGTCGGGGCTGTACGGCGGATGGTCAAATAATTATATGTTTTCTTGCTCTAAAAACTCTTTTGTTCTGTGCGCGGTGTGAGAACTCGCATTGTCGTGATGGAGGATGATGCGGCGGTTGCAGTTCTCTCTACGGAGTTCAGAAACGACCTGTGGCAAACAAATGCTAGCATACCATTCTGCATTAACCGTTCTTTGTCCCTCAAGAGGAATAGTCGTAACATGGCCGGTTTTGGAGACAAACGTGGCCACCATTTTTTTTTGCAACACTCCGTGAACGAACAATTTTTGTTGGCTTTAACTCATTTTCGAACACCCAAACTCGTGACTGGTTTTTTGTTTCGGGTTCGTACGCATATATCCAGGATTCGTCACCTGATACGATGTTGTATACAGCATTTGAGGATCCTGCGTGGAATCTTTCGAGAGTTCTGATGCACCAAGTAACGCGAGCCGCTTTTTGCTCTTCACATAGCAAATGCGGTATCCATCGGGAAAACAACTTTTTTACACCTAATTGTTCATGCAAGATTATTTGTATTTGACTCATGCCAATGTCTAAAGTTGCCTGAATTTCGCGGTATGTCACATGTCGATCTTCCTCAATCAGCTTACGCACAGCATCAACGTTTTCTTGGGTGACTGCAGTTTTTGGACGACCTTGACGAGGATCACCACTGAGCTTGACACGTCCACGTTGAAATTCAGTAAACCAGCGATAAATTGTGGTTTTGGATGGGGCTTCATCACCAAATGCAGAAATCATCCGGTCAACACACTGTTTTTGTGTTAAACCACTTCGAAAGTCATAATAAATCATCGCTCTTGAATTTTCTCGAGTCAATTCCATTTTCTCAACGACTAAACAAGTTTGAAAAACCTTGTGACAAGACCGTGAATCTTTTTTTAAATAAATAAATGGTATTCGATTTGTAAAACCAAGGAGTTTTCAATTAAAAAGATTTTAATATGACAGGAACAGTGGAAATGTTCCATTCCCGATACTTTTAGTGCAGCCTATGTAGCTAATTTTCTTGCTTTTTTTTTGTAAAGATATTAAATCTGCCATCAGCACCAACCAGTTTTATCAGATCCAGTGAGCCAAATAAAGGGGCGTAATATAAAAATTGGAATTTGGTTTCGAAATCGTGACTGTAAAAACACCTACGATTTTATTAGTGAATGATTATTTTGAAGGTAATCAATTAATACCAGTATGTTAGGTCTTTGTTCTTAGAGCTGCCTTCGGCACTTCTTTAACGTTAATATTTTCTTCGTAAAGGTTATCCATTTAAATCAGTGTGTCAGTTTTTCAATATTATCCGTAATCTATACAAATAAATAAAATTGAAGTGTCTGTTTGTAATGTCAAAATAACAGCTTTTTACTAAATTGCATATGATAGTATTTACGGTACCTACAACAAAAAATATTTTTAACTTTTTTGGCTGTCTATCTGTTTTTCGCGCTAATCTCCGAAACGGCTGGCCCGATTTCTAAGGGACTTTCACTGGCAGATAGCTGACCTTATGAGGAATAACTTAGGCTACTTTTATTTCAGAAGAATAATTAGGTTCCACGCAAAAAAAAAAAAACCCATGAAATCCAATATATATACTCTATGTCAAGTGTCTATGCCGAAGTACTCTAAATTATTAATAAATAATCTAATTCCTTTTTTAATTAAACGGCGGGTGGAACCGCGGGTTCGAATAGCACAACCCTGTAAAGTGTTCGAAACGTCAGGAAAAACAAAAATCAAAAATATACGCGAAAAAATCCGTTTTAACGTGTTTTATTATAATGTGTAATACTCGCGAAAACCTAAGACATTAAGCTCTGCATTTTCCTCTCTACTTTTGTATATAATATACTTCGAACACTTTCCGTTACTCGATCGAGGCGTGATACTATACAATTAAACCGAGACAGTCAGTCAGTCTGTCTGTCCAGCAATCACTTGCAAACGACTGTTTGCAGCAATTTTTTATAGCTATACTGTCGCGACGCTCGTTTAATGTTGAAGTTATAGTCGCTTTGAGTTAATGATCGAGAACCGAGGAAAGAAATGATATAAAATGTATTCACATTGGAACTAGTCGGATCTAGAGCGGATGAACATTATATATAAGCTGACCACGTGCGGTTAATTTTATTTAATTATTTACCAACTTGTACTTACTGTAAATCTACACATATAGGTGCATATTGCGTCGACTTGCGAGATCGAGAATAGCGAATACGAGGACTTGGTTCCAACAAGACGGAGCGACCTGTCACACATCAAATGACTTTTTGGCGGTTGTGAGACAGATGTTTCCTGCAAGACTAATTTCCAAAAGAGGTGATATCCCTTGGCCCCCACGTAGCCCTGACTTGACGCCTCCTGACTTTTTTTTGTGGGGATACCTCAAACATAATGTCTACATGAACAATCCGAGGAACATCAGTCAGCTAAAGGAAAATATCCGTGGGGAAATGGCAGCTATCACCCCAGATTTATTGACAAGAGTTTTCACAAATCTGCGTTCGCGTTTAGAGGAGTGTCGTCTTCGAGAGGGCCGTCATTTAGATGATGTTATTTTTAAAAATTAAACTACATTTAATTACCTAATCATCCTATATTTTATTTCAACTATACCTTTTGTATTTTTTTTAGCCTATACTTAATAAGTGCAGGTTCTATTGCGCCACCCTGTATTATTATATTGCCTTGTATTTAAAGAGTAACCTATTGCACTCACATATTATACTAGGAGTAGCAATAGTCTCCAGAGTTTCTGTAGCCAAGAATTTCGGTTCCGAACTCGTAAACACATCCAGGGATTCGTCATATAATAATATATTATTGGTGTGGGTTAGTGCGAGGTATAATGCACTAGCGGTAAGGGTAATGGTACTTGTTATAGGTATAATAAATAGAGGACGTTGACGTGGGCGAAGTGCTTGTCTAATTGGCAGTGGAATGTTAATAGCGATAAACGGCTGTTGTGCTGGATTGGATAGGAAACCTCGCATCAAACGAATACAATGTTTTATAAGGATTAGATTTCTTCTAACCTGTAGGCTTTGGTATGTTACCATTCCTAATACGAATGGTACATGTAATCAATATTTATGTGCAGCAGTACATGCACGTAATGCAATGCATGCAAATGTTTTATAGAGTCTGTCACCATGTCAAATGTAATTTCTTTTTTGTTTCGGCCTAATAAAGTTCACTGCTGGACACAGGCCTCCCTCAAAGATCACCACAACGACTGATTTCGGTGTGTTGTGTGCTCATTGGGGGGTTATGCCATAATCGCCACGCTGGGCAGGCGGGTTGGCGATCGCAGTTGAGTTGTTAATGTATTCGAAGGACGCTTCTGCCCATCCTCCGGCTAATCCCATAATCGGCTTTTACGACACCCACGGGATGAGATGGGTTGGTGCTATTCGTAGCCGGCACCACACGGCAATGTAATGCTTAGTTACAAAATACTTCTTTAGAATCTTCAGCTGCCCGATCCTAAAGAGGTTTATCATGGTAATTTTCCTTTTCGGGGTGAATATAAACTAATGAATACAAATAAGGCAACATCTACATAAGGCGTACTGAGATACGTTTGGGACGGAAGAAAATATATTAGAAGAAATAGAGATAGGTATACAGAACGACAATAACTCGGTCTGTTTGTGACCTCGAACGCAGCAGTGCTTGTAACGTCGAGAGAATTTGGATTGTTGCTTATTTTATATACAGGATGGAATTGATAACGTAGCGATAACTTTGGAATAGGTTACACTTCATCATATAAGCCACAGGATGTTCACTGCTGAACAAAGGCCTCCCCTTTAGATTTCCACAACAAGCGGGCACATGCCGCTCTCATGCAACGGCTCCCAGCGACCATCAGTTCTACGAGCAATGTGCCCCGCCCCGTGCCACTTCAGTTTACTAGTCCTTTCAGCTATGTCGACAACTTTAGTTCTTCTACGGATCTCCTCTTTTCTGATTACACTTTAGGTTACACTTAGGCCTATAATAAAAATAGAAAAGCCATTTATCTCGGAAATAATAGGTTACGGTTTTTGTCATAAGCACGCAATGTATCTTGAACAACGCGATCCAAACGCTAGGTGATTATTGTACTATGATATGATAGCTAGTTTAGAGCTGTACAAAGATCTGAAAATTATTAAAAACACCGACGCACAATTATATTTATTAACGCTGTTTCCAGAATCATATAGGTACTGAATCCATGGCACCAGTGTTCGTTACAATGTCTTTTACACCTGTCACATAGGCTCTTACAAAAATGGTGAACATTATTTCGAGGGATCAACGAGTAGGTTATAGTGATCGCAATTATGGAAAAAATATTTTTTGTGCAGTAACTAATATAATTAATAGAGTTGATATACGAACACAATTTTTTTAAATATTTTTGTTATTTTATTATAGCCTTTCTTTTTACTCTGCGCGAATTCTTAATAAAATAGCGTATACTTTTTATTCGTTGGTGCCTACTTTATTGTTTATTTGAATTTACAGAAAAAATTGGAAATAACATCTTATTTTAATAAACGCTATCTCGCTACCTATCGATTAATTATTTTATTTTATGTATATAGAAATAGAAATAGAAAACATTTATTCTGCAAAGAACATATTAGACAGTGCATAAAATGAAATGAAACCTACGATATACATCATTAAGTGCGCAGGTGCGCTGTCAAACATGCCTGTTCCGAAAGGGTAACATATAGGTTATACATCCATGTTGCGCAATGCAATATAATGTTTACAGCACGTATGGATGCTGCTCGTAGGAATATGTAAATAATAAACAAGTCACATGCGATACAGTTCCGTAAAACTGTTGCAATTCAATTGATAAACCTAGGATACTACCTTAACGTAGAAACTGTTTCCTCCATAAGATTGAAACAAAGAAGCGAAACGACCTCACGTTTCATAAACCAGATGGGGTTTATACTTTTATGCATTGGAAATACTATGGCTTACAATGTCTTGTCTCTTCCGGGCCTCCTACTGGCATTACCGGGCGCCGACTGCGTCCCAATTCTTACAATTGAATTTAGACGTGCGTCCACAACGTAGCTACAGGAGGTGGAACACGATTTGATATGTACGCTGATCAAGAAGTAAAATAACGGTTGATATTTGCATTTTTTGAAGTGAAAACTTCTTTTAGCGCGGTACGCATATTTTTAGATGAGATAAAATCTCTGGACTCGCGACACCATTACGAGACGCTTGAAGTGAAAACTTCTTTTAGCGCGGTACGCATATTTTTAGATGAGATAAAATCTCTGGACTCGCGACACCGTTAAGAGACGCTTGAAGTGACTTCTTTTAGCGCGGTACGCATATTTTTAGATGAGATAAAATCTCTGGACTCCCTACACCGTTACGAGACGCTTAGAGTGAATACCTTTAGCGCGGTACGCATATTTTTAGATTAGATAAAATCTCTGGACTCGCGACACCATTACGAGACGCTTAAGAGTGAAAATTTCTTTTAGAGCGGTACGCATATTTTTAGATGAGATAAAATCTCTGGACTCACGACACCGTTACGAGACGCTCGAAGTGAAAACTTCTTTTAGCGCGGTACGCATATGTTTAGATGAGATAAAATCTCCTAACGCGCCAAAATAAGTTTTCACTTCGGTCGACACTCCCGGAGTGCATTTTTTTTTGTCTAGAAGGGTTTATATCCCTTCTGCCAATGGTGAAAATTATTACTAAGGAACTAAACTAGTAAGGGTATTTTCCCATGCATGTAAGATATAGTCTAGGTTAATTATTCGTTTCCTAAATACCAAATTCAATGGTCACTTATAGCAGAAGTCATTAATTTTCGACAGTACAACCGTACTGCCGTTAATAAAACGCTCGAGCGCGAGGCAAACACTTGTAAAATATCTTTATTCACAGAAACTTCAACATCTTAACAGTCAGAACGTAGTAATTTGTTTAATGTTAGGATTCACGCCTAATAGACATTTTATCGGAATATGGCATGCACTGGCAGCCAGCCAAACGTGACTCACTAAGGCTAGGAATACACGAACTGTGTCGCTGTGGCAATTGGATCACACTATCAGCGCTTTGAAAAAAAATGAAAAACAGTTTATTGGTAAAACAAGTATAGGTGGTATAAACAAAAGTTTTTAGATTGGATCCTCCTTTTAGGCGGGTAGTACCTGTATTAGGAGAGTCCGTTCTTCCATAGCAAGACGTGCAATATTATGCTAAACTACATACATTAACATTAACTTAAATGGAATCAAATGTTTGTATAAGTGAGTGTAAGTATGTGTATGAGTAGTGTGTGTGAGTAGTGTAGTGTGAGTGAAAGTTTAGTATGTACGTGTGACTACATGAGTGTGAAGGTGAGTATGTGTCAAGGTTTCAGAAGTGCTTCGTTATCATTGTAGGTAAGCGTTTGAATCCATTCCAAAAAAATGCTTTAAAGAACGTTGTCCAGATAACCGATAATCAATTGAGCAGCTCGGGCTGGCTCATTCGCAAAGTTATAATATACGGTCTGTGGTATATGTTTGAGTGCAGTACAATCATTCTTTATTCCTGTTTATTTTAACTATTACATCGTTTTAAATACTCTCTTGCCATTTGTTAACTTTTTATGATTCTAGATTAATATTTTTATTTTACCTCATCTTCTGGTTAACCTTCGCCCGTTGTGTGGGCAGAAATAAAAGAAAATTCTTTTATTTCCCAACCAGGCCAAAGACCGGCACAATAAAATACAGACTTAGTGCCCCCAAATGCAGATGAAAAAGTACTCCGAATTTCACGAGATTTGGTGCTCAGGAGTTTCGAGGCCTCTCAATATGCAGATATTCAAAATGGCGGAAACAATGTGGCGTATCAAAATGCAAAAAAAAATTGAATCATGAGAAACTTTTGAATTTCTACATTTTGAGAGCAGATGCGTAATCAGGAACCTCGCAAACAACTTTTTTATGTCGATTCACGAACTGCCGGTATTTATCCCTTGATATTTAATGGAAAGGTCCGTGTATACCCAGCCTATGAACACATTGCCACTTGGTAGACTCCACTGAGATGTTTGGATATCGATAAGTTTATTGGAAAGTATCGATTTATTGTGTAAATAGTCGTGTATCATACAGCGTACGTGGAATTTGATTCACTCGATCGTTGCATTATTCGTAGTATTTCTATTTTAGAATTAAAACAGATCATTTAATTTTCAAATACAATAATCAATTGAGGAAAATTGGTGAGATTGAGTATTACGAGATATTTCGAACATTCAGTAACGCAGCATGATACACCTTCCAGCCAGAAGGACCGATGACCTCCCGCACGGAAAAGGACGAGACGGCGCCGGGGCAACAACCGTCCCGGCTCCCAAGTCCAACACGCCTGAGCTCCCTGCCGTCACTACATGGTGGTCCTCGAGGGTCTTTTGGGGGACTTTGCCAGTACTAACCACGCATGGCAGGCAGGTTGGTAAACGCAGTACGGCTACTGTGCCACAGAAGAGAAGCTGCAGCCCATCCCTCTGACTTAGAATCCTTCAGTCACCTTTTACGAAATCCACGGAAGGAGATGGAGTGGTGCTATATTCTTAATCAGGACTTTCAACATCAACATATCAGCCAGAGGATGTCCACAGCTGAACAAAGGCCTCCCCCTTAGATTTCCACAACGAGCGGTTACATGCCGCCCTCATCCAACGACTCCCAGCGACCTTCACCGGGTCGTCTGTCCACATGGTCCCACGCTGCGTTTTCCGGTGCGCGGTGTCCACTCGA